>JALJEV010000803.1:2499128-3748693 GCA_026586105.1 Hylodesmum podocarpum | reverse complement strand
AACATATTGCTACAAATATGCAAAACACTCTTCAAAAACACCCAAGTTACACAACAGAATAAATGGTCAATTAGTTCAGACATCATAATATGGAAAATATATTCAACTGTTCATCCAAACAGGCTACAACGCATAACGCCAAGTAAAAATCCACAAAGAAGAGAATGCAAAATAAATTATAGCTAAGCTGAGATACTGAAGGAATGAAGACAATTGAGTAACAATATTGCAACCATATAAATGAGAACTAAAGATAATTGGTAGCAAGAATTAAAAGGTAAACTCAGATGCCTATAACATCATTATTAGATGGAAAATTGATGCCCAAAAATGTTGATAAAATAAAAGTGCTATTCCCTAAATAAAAGGCTCCCCCAGTTCAAGGCTTGATTGAAAATTGCCAGTTTTAATGTTAACAATCTGTATAAATTAATATCACTACTGCTAAAAACGAGAAGAAAAAAGATGTATCCAATACTGCCACGGTACCCTTTAGAGGCATGTTAATCAATATCACAATCAAATCAATATCCATATGCAGAGAAAATCCTAGATAGTTGGCATGTTTATCTTTTGACAAAAATAGAGGTTGAACAACAGAGCCAACCTTTCGTAACTTTCCTTCACCCACGAACTTTTTTCGAGGGGCTGGGGCTTGAAGAAGAGAGTTCATTGTTGACTTGGGAGAACTGTCAATACTAAGTGTAGCAAGATTTTGGCCATTTGGCAGCACATTCCTACATAGTAGAGGCGGAGCAACACCTGATAACTGCCAAAGACAAGAACAGAACATGTCATTCATTTGAAAATCAAAATGGACATGAAACACAAATGTAATTGACCAAGGAAAATTAAAGGGAAATTGGGATGGCTTATCAAGCAAACTACAAGATAAAAATTGTAAGGAAAATTAAGAAATAAAAAAGAAGTTGAACATTTGCCAACAATATGGAGGAGAAACAATTAGAGCCTCACCTAGTGCTAAATATAAAAGAAAAATTAAAAAATAACAATCTAAGCCAACAACCTTATACGAAACAATATACTAAAAATACCACTCAAAATATTCAAAACAAAAATACAAGAAAACCCAAGTACACAAAATTAAAGAAAAAAGAGAATGTTTGCTGGAAACGTTGAAGCATAGCTCATTATGCTAGTAATTGTAGAGTTCAACAAAATAAAATGAATTAGAACATGTGTGTGTGTGTAAAGGGGATTGCTAATGTACTCACTCTTTTCTAGCTGGATATACATTGTAGCTTTCCAGTTTCAACAAATTTCTATTATACAATATAAAATTACACATAATCACCTGTGCAACCATTGGAGATGGGGTGTTATAAAATGACATGTTAGATGGACCACTATTGAAAGGTTGACCAGCAGCTCCTCCTAGTATAGATGCTCCATGATGACATGCAGCAATATCTTTGAGAGCTTGCGTTTGTTTGAGTTGCCTTGAACTCACTTCTTCAGACATACAGGGTCTAGTGGAACCTTCATTACAATCTTCAGGTGACATATGTGGGTTTGGAGAGGTTGAACAATTCAGGTATTGCTTTTGTATGCAAAAAGCAGCTGCTTCACCAAAAACTACAGTTGCGTCTTCAGCAGCACCTAGATATTCAGGAAACAGAGTAATAATGATAATGATAATAACATAATGAACATAAGAAAAGAATAATATAGAGTGAAACAGTTATTTAGTTACACCTAATCTAATTTTGCATTGGATACCTGGAACACTTAAGCTTTCTATTGAAGTATATGACAGATTTAGTATTTGGTAGAGCCATAAGCACTTCAGTACGAAAAACAAATGCTTTTTCTGGTGCATCTACTGTTAAATTTTTTCACCTATCACATGCTATGCCCGATGCTCTGCTACCAACACAAAATGTCTACACAAAAAGTGCATACATACCAAACCATGCCATACAGTTTACAAAGTTTGCATTGCTTTGAGCAGCTTTCTTATTTGATCTAAGCTAAAAATAACCTTATCCAAATGGGAAACACACACTGAACAACTTTGCAGGAATCTATGTAAACTACAATATCAGGCTTTATCAGTTGGTTCATCAAGTATGTATGGTGTACATTGGGAATCAAATGAAATCATCTCATATTACCTAATATACACAACTCCTCGTATGCAGCCCACATTAGAGGATCCAGGGATAGTGCCTGCTTGAAATGTTGTATGGCACCTTTCCTTCTATCAGTGTATCTGAAAAGGCAGAATAGTTATTAAAGGGAAAATAGAAGAATGAATATAGATGTGAAAATAGGATGAACTAAATAACAAGTTAAGACAAAGACAGACGTTTAAAGAAAGTTCATTAGAAATCAGTTCAAGGAACATGAAGCAAAAAGACAGGCATGCTCATAGAGAAAAGTGAGATTATCTAAATTTTATAGAATCCTGCAAGAAATTCTTGAACAATATCAATCCAAATAGTTTTCAAGTTCAGGATGCTTAGCAAAAAGTGATTGTATAGAACTGGTTATAAAATACAAGCATTGTAATCACACCTTGTTGTCTACTTAAAATGTGTCAACAATTTACATTTGCAAACTTTTGGAGTTGTCCATTCTTCACAAATAAGATATTACTGTCATCCCTAAATATAAGACTCTTTTACTTAATTCTCACCCATCAAACCATTTTCCAAAAATTACCTTGGAAATTCCTGGGACTAAACATCTCATTCTTCTCATGTAATTAGCTTCTACCTAATTAATTAATGAGTGTTACTCATATCATCCAATCCTCATAAGAGAGAGAAATTTATTGTAAAGTAATCAAGGGTATTTTGGTGAAAAAATAATTAATGCCTGAGACAATTAGAAAAGAGTATTATAAAAAGGAACTAGAAAATTAATAAAAAAAAAAAAAGAATCTTATATTTAAGAAGGGGTAGTAGTTTTCAAAATAAAAAAAAAATTTACTAATATTTTGAGTGCATAGCTATCAATCTCAGACAGTAGTGAGAAGCAACCAACCCAAAAAACACTATAATGGTACAGCACATAACGGGATGGCTAATGTAATAATTTTTATATACAGATTAAATAATTTATATTTATAGTTTGAGGGCTCGGAGATTGACGCGTGGAAACTACAACCAATTAGGGAAATTTTCAAATTCTAAGAGGGGAGAAGGAAATTTCATCTTTCCCTTAGCACCCCCAAAAAAAATAATTTCAACTCTTATTAGCTTATTGTACATTCCACAGAGAGGTGAGAAAGGGTAAGAACAAAAGCACTAGTTCAGTGTCAGTCTTAAATATTTGCATGTATGTATGATGTGATTTAGTCAAATTAGTCAGATTATTTAATTTAAATTATCAAATAAAAAAGAATGTTTTCTTGTGGAGAGGGTGGGGACTGGTCAATCATTGATGAAAAGACAGTTCAGCTACCTGTAAATGAGCCCTAAAAGATAATGACCAGGTGCACCATTTGGAACCTACAAAGTAAGAAAACAAAATTAACGAAATCATTCACCTTCTCCGAGAAAAATTTCCAGCAAACTATAATAAAAAGCAACTTGAAACAGGGGATGTTGGAACTTATTTGATAAATGAATCAATAATAACAAACTAGACCAGAAATAAAACAGAATAAGAAAGGTAACAAATTTAAAATTGTTTGGAAAATTAAATATAGCCACCTATATATTTTTATAATTTAATAAGTGGGAGATAATCATTAATATAAAATACATTCTAAATTTTGTTTCATACCTCTGCACAAGGCTCTTTGACAGGACATAATGCTGCTTCAGCTTCACTAAGAAGATCCATATGAAAGCATGACATCGCAAACAAGTACCGAGATTGAGCCATTTGAGTTCCTTCAAGCAATAAAGAAGAAAAATACCAAGAGATATATTAAGAAGCGCTGCTACAAAATAATTACAACCAACGGAAATAAATATTCCATAAGAAGGTATAAAAGGTAGGGTGCTTTTTAAAAGTAATAGGAACATAGCTCAAAAACTGGTTGAGACATAAATAAATAAGGCAAGAAACGTACCCTTTAAGATATGGTATGCAGAATAAGCTTGATTATTTTGCAAGTAACAGCCAGCTAACAACTGCAAATTTGTCTGTACAAAACATACATAAGTACCAAACAGTGACTAAGAAAGTGTAAAAGATGTCCTTTAACAAGTGACATTTACTTAATAAATAGCCAAATAAGGGCACAAACAAATTTCGTTAACAAGTAATAACTAACAGCATTACAAAGATACCAAGTTCTTGATTAGGAACATCCTAATACCAGTATCAGAGGCACATTCAAAACACATGTACCTTAGTTACAAGTCCAACAGATAAGATAAGGAGGATACATTGAACATATCAATTCAGAAAGACAAAGCCAACATGTGTAATAATAATAATAATAATAATAATAATAATAATAATAAATAAATAAATAAATAAAATTAAGCATATAACATCCTAATACAAGAATCAGGGTGCATTTAAAACACATAAACCACAGGTAAAAGTACAACAGAATGGACAGATAAGGAGGATACACCACACATATCGATTCAGAAAGACTACGCCACCAAATATAATGACAATAAATTAATAATATAACACATCACAATAGAGAAGCTTAAATACAGACATTTTCTCTCTAATTGATGTGCACAATTCACATTTGTTGCAAATGAATACAATAAATGTCAGGTTATGTTATGTATTGGGCAACAAGAGTGTTACCATATTAGCAGAATAAAACACTAACTAATCCTCAACCTAAACCAGTAAAATCTACAAAAGCAGCTTCACGTTAAATAAGCAACTGTTGAAAGTTGGATTGTCTGACTGCATAATTGTCCATGCCTTTCAGACTTGGTGCTTATGGGTTGTGAACTGTCCAAACAAGTACTATTTTCCAACCAAACAAGGTCCGGCATGACTATCTGAGGGAGCAGCCGACCAGACTCAACCTTGGTCCTGTGGCTAATCTATATTGGCAAATCGATATGACATTACGGTCATATAAACCCTTGTGCACTGGTAACAAGATGCTAGAAGGCACCAGAGAATTCATGGGCCCTTGGCCTTGAGGGCCAAAGTACCAGTCCCTAGAACCTTCCTGCAAATCTAGCAAAGGCACAACAGACACCACCACCCGAAAATGGCGGGAAAAATTGAAGGAGGAGACACTCATTAAATAGGCGCCACCAACCTAGGTCGCATCAGGTCACACATCGCAAATTTGGAAAAAAAGTCATGATTGGCACCACCAGCCAGAAATGGTGGGAACGGTTAAAGGAGGACACACTAGTTAATAGGTTTCACCAACCTAGGTCACACCAGGTCACACATTGTGAATCTGGCAAAAAGGCACAATTGGCACCACCAGTAAAAAATGGTGAGAACAGTTAAAAGGAGTACACACTTGTTAAATCGGGGTCACCAACCTAGGTCACACCAGGTCAAACATTGCAAATCTGCCAAAAAGACACAATATACGCCACCAACTGAAAATGGCGCGAACATTTAATGGAAGACACACTTGTTAAATAGGAATCCAAAGTAACACTAGGTCAATCTGGAAAAGGCACAAAACAGCCGAAATGGCGGGAACTGTTAAAGGAAGACACACTCATTAAGTAGGCATCACCAATCTAAGTCACACTAGGTCACACATTGCAAATTTAGCAAAGGCACAACTGGCACCACTAGCTGAATGTGGCGGGAACAGCAAAAGAAGTATATAGTCACACATTGCAAATTACGCAAAGGCAAATCTGGCACCACTGGCTAAAAACGGCAGAAACATTTAAACGAAGGCACACTCATTAAATAGGCATCACCAACCTAGATCATACACAGTAGAACTCACTAGACACACTTGAGTTCAAACCAAACTGTAGAAGTATCTATCCAGTGTGTTCTCTGATAAACAACAATCATCCCAACAATTTCTAGAACTAACCCATAACTACAACTATCCCTTTCAATATAAACACACAAGCAAACTTCAAATTTCAAAATCAGAAAAATCACCATCTAGTTCATCATTCATCACTTTAAAACAAACAAAACCTAGCAAAACTAAAAAAACAAAAACCTTAACACAGTCACACTATTAACACAAAGTGAAAACATAACCGAATTCAAATCTATCAAAGGAAACAACACTCAATAATAACCTAATCAAACAGCTACCAATGCCCTAACCAGAATCATCTTCGATCCTAATAAAAGAGCGAGCAAGTCAAGAAGCATGACAGAAAAAAGGGTAAAACAATGCATGTTCCTCAAGCTCCTAGTTCTCATAGTTTCAAGCAACTAATTTTATTTTCCGGATAAATTTTCTACAATTATCAGAAGAACCAAACAGAAAATTAAACAAAAAAAAAAATTCAGTCTCAAAACTGTTGAAAAAGAGAGAAGAAAACCTCGGAGGGAAACTGAGCACAGAGACGCTGAGAGATGAAGATAGCATTAGAGTGCATGAAATGACGAAGACTCTTCTGCACACAATCTACGAGTATTGCTTCCATTGTTCTCAGTAGTAACAGTAACGTTCAAATTTTTTCATTCAGAGAGAAAACAGGAACTGAATTGAATGTTGCTAGAGTGGGGTTTTTGTTCCAGGTTATGTTATCTCTGTGATTGTTTCGGTTCAAATTCGGAGCGGGCACGTGCTCTGCCTCTTTTTTTTTAAATTCAGTCACGTGACTAGGCATGACATGATCATAGATTGCCTAATGCGGTGCGTTTTGTGGAATGATGAAACCATTGGTGTCACTGTCAAATGACAAATGTAGAAAGTTCCATGTGCAGATTCTGATCATCCCAAAATTAAAGCAAAAGGAAAATATATAAATAAATAGTTTACAATGACCCTAACTATAAGGTTGCAAATCCATTGGAGATATTATTTAGGGTACCTAATGTATCCATAGCATTAAAGAATTGAACAGAATAAAACCAAAAAAAAAATTGATAAGTGTGTTTTGATTTATAGTAAAGAAACTAAATTTTTAAAAAAATAAGATTAGTAATGTTTTTATTTTCATTGAAAAATGAAGAGAAGACTTAAATAAAATATTACCACATATGTTTTTGTATTTTTGGGTCATGACATTCTTTCATATTATACATACTTTATTATAGAAATCAAAATACAAAATAAGATTCTACTAGAAAGACATAAGATTATATCCTTGTAAATTCTCATTAATCAATTAACACTCAACTAATCTATTAAGGTCATTATGGATTAAAACAAATCTCTCAAAGTCCACAGCCCCATCCAAACTCCATTTACCTCATCCCTTAGTTAATGATATGACAAAAAAAAAATTAAGTGTAAAAAATATATATATAAGATTAAAAAAAATTAAATTAAATTAAATTTTTAATTTGTTTATTTTATCGTTTCAAACATTTTTTTTACTTTATTTCTATTTTATATCTCTCCATTTAAACAACATTTGTTTATATTCTATTTAAATTTACTTTTAACATGTTCTCTTCTATTTTCTTTTCTTATTTTCTTTTTATCTTCTTCTAATTATCAAAATATATTCTTAGAAATAGATTATAATATTCTTAATTATTAATTATGCGAAAGTACAATATACTTATTTTTTTTTATGTTAAAGGCTCTATAAATTAGGTTAAATAGTTCAGCTTCAAAAAAATATTTTTCCTTGCTATTTTGTTCTTTAAATTAGTAATATTTTTAAAGATTTATTGTTATAAAATGTCTAGTCACTTTTTACTTATAAATAATATTTAAGTCTGAAAACAATTAGGTCAAATAGTGACAAGGGTTTATTGGATTATATGATGATTTTAAATTAATATTATTTATCAATTACAATAATTTGATTATATCATTTATATTCAATATTTTTAATTAATTTATATATATATATATATATATATATATATTCTGAATTTTAAATTCAAATAATATCATAATATTATAAATTATATAAAAGTAATTAATATTAAATATGATATTTCAATATATTTTATATTATTTTACTTATATTATCTAGGCTAATTGACAAAAATGGACTGGTTAGAAAAATTAAATTCGTAACTGGGTCTAGTTAAAAATTCATTACGGAGAGAAGTTCGTTATTTAACGGACTGTCACACATGAGAACGCAACACGTGGACGAGTAAGAGTGGTGAACGAGCAGGAGTAACCATCACATTGAACGTTCATGTTAGACAGTATTTGAGTGATGCAGGATCCGTGCAAGCGCGTACCATGGACAAACGTCACGTGGCTATAGTATATTGGAGTTTGTGGAGAAATGAAGGGTGGTGCTAGAAGCAGGTATCAAGGCTGAGGTGTACAATAAGAAACACGAGAAGATGTTAGGGAACACTGAGAAACCATGAATGCTCTTCGTTGATGGCTATGGAAAGCGAATTTACGATTGTGTTCGTGACAAAACTTGCCACGGTTGCAGGTTTCTCTTTCACAGAAATCACTAGTTTAAACTATGACTTTGCTAGGTGAAATAAAAATTGTTAAGTGTATTGCTAGTGGGGTAAAGGAAAGGCTGGGCACTGCGTAGACCACACAACCACGTGGCATTCTCACAGGACATGCCTACACAAATCTCGCGTCAAGCAAATGGCTGTCTAACATCACGCCACGTGGACCAATAATAAGATGTGCGTTCTAAACATGGGCACTCAATGTGATAACCCCTCTTGCTCGTTCAGGTATTGCATTCTCATAAGAAAACAGACCTCCTTCTGTTATAAATTTCTAACTAAGTCCCTTACGGATTTAATTTTTGTAACCTACCCATTTTTCTCAATTAGCCTATTATCTATCAAACATTGAATATAGTAAAAAATTATCATATAACTTAATTATTTATCATGTGTGTTGTTCCCTTTATTCTATTTGCTATCCTAACTTTTAATAAATCCAACATACCCTGAGGACTTTCTATTAGGCACACATATGCACAACTTCACCATCGTTATCATAGTCAATTACTGATTTTATTATCTTTTAAAAAAATTATGATCATGTAATTATAATATTAATACTAATTATTGTTATGATATTAATGGCTAGGTGATCTTATTAATGATGATTGTGATAAGAGCACAAAGCCAAAAACAACTACATCAATGATGATTAGGTGAGAAATATATAAAATGAATTTTTAAAAATTAAAAGATAATAAAGAGATACTTTTGAGAAAAAACAATTTTTTTATTAAGATAATAATTGACAAGTGTGTGATAGAAAAACTTTTATATTAATAGCCTAAATATTATCAAAATATTTAAATTTCTCAGTTGGAGATAGATTTTATTTAGTATATAGATTTATACTTAATAAAATAAAAAGATTTAATTTCTCATTTGAAGTTATTAGCTCAGTGTATATTCATGATAATTTTTGTCTTTGGGTATGTGCTATGAAGATTTTTAACCATATGAATAGTTTAATGTACCCTACCCTAAGATGTGAATTATCCACTGGTTTACTCAAATTTGCTGAGCTGATTTAGAAGTTCTCTAGTTTGTGAATCACATGGATAAGTGTAAATTTTTAAAATTAATTCAAAAATAAAAATTAGTTATAATTATTTTATTTCTTATTCTTTTAATAATAAATTTGTACCTAGAAAATATTATTTAGTTTTATTTATACCATTTTAAATCTTTGACCTTTAATGTTCTGTTGTCATAAAAAAAAAAGAAGGAAAATGTCCTTATAAAAGATATTCCAACAAGTAGAGAATTTTAGCACATGTTTATCATGGAGTCTTTGTCTCTTATTTATACAATTTGTATATGATATAATTTTTCTTGAAATATAATTTTCGACAATTTAATGTTTATTCTGGAATGAATGCTCCCGTGAGTTCTCATGAGTGTTAATCATTGGCAAAAATTTATTTTTTATAGAGTAAGAGGATACAATTATTGAATATGATATATAAATATGATAATTTTTTTTTAAAAAAAAGCAGAAATGTAATATGCCTTAAGATATGATATAATTATATTTATAAAAAAAAGATTAATAATATACTTTCTAGCATATTATTTTGAATATAATTGATTGAAATTTATTAAAATTATATGTTATTTTTAATTTATTTTTTAATAATTATCATTTTTTTATTTTATAGATTATCATTAATTTTGATCAACAATAGATGGATGTTAGAAAGAATGTACTATAGGGTGTGTGTCCAAAAGAGAAAAGGGAAAAAAAGCAGGAAAAAGGCAAAATACATAATCAAAAATCAAAATATGCTCACAATTTATGGGAATTCAATACATTCAGTTACAGTTTATCTCTAATCAGCAATGTTATTTTTTTTAATGCAAGGTTAAAACTAAAGATTAATACTTTACTAATCTATTTTTCTTAATATAAATTATATTTATATTGATTTAACCTTGTATTATTGTTGGTCTTTTGGTAGGTATTATTGTTGGCCTTTAATCTCACAAAATTTATCAAAAAAAAAAAGAAGTAATCACCACTACATTCAAATATATATTTTTATTTAATTATAACAATGATTCCTCCAATATGTGAAGAAAAATTGTACATAATAACATTTCCTTTTTGACAGACATAAAATCATTTCTAATGTTGCTCACTTCATTTTTTATGAATTCTACATACCACAATAGATAAAAGAATTTTTACTGCAACTTTTACCTTAACTCACTTTAGAAGACATAACTACACCAATTTTCATGTATACTTGGAGAAAGGCACAATCCTAAAATTATTCAGCTTGATATGACAAGTGTATTCAAATCATTATGTGTTTGTACATACATTAACACATTCCTTTCTCAAATCAGAGAAACCATACATATTGGTCCAAAGAAAATACTAATATAGTAACATGTCTTCCTTGTTCCAAACTGGTAATAGAATGAACCTCAAGTCCTCAACTCATGCAGCCACTTGAGGAATATTGGCCAGTGAAGCTTTCACCTTGTCTTCTGAGAATGAGAGGTCAACCATGTTACCTTGCAAATACTTTTCATAAGCTGGCAAATCAAAATGGCCATGTCCACACATTGCTGTCAGAATAACCTTGGCCTCTCCGGTCTCTCTACAATGAATAGCTTCCCTTATGGTTGCAGCTATGGCATGAGTAGGTTCTGGAGCTGGTATCAACCCTTCAGATCTTGCAAACTGTATAGCACCTGTGAAAAAAAATGACAGTTTCACTCTTATGATTCTAATCTTGAGAAAATTTGGACATAATTTGTTAGATATTGTTTGTGCTGTTCACATATTACTAAGGTGAAATTCTAATTCTGATTGGAGAACAACATGAATAATACTTAATGAACTATATCTAAGTTTTGTTCTAATTTCTATCCAAACTTGCTTATTGTTTCCTTTGATAGGAAAATGAGAATTACCATGAAAACATTCAGTTTGTGGAATTGAAATTGCTTCCATCAAACCCAAGTCAAAAACATGTGAGATCAATGGTGCCATACCATGGTAACGCAACCCCCCTACAAATGAACAAAATTGTTAATACAAAAATACAATTAAAATGTAATAGTAAGTATACAATTTTGTACCCAAAATGACAACTTATGTTGATTTGTTCCTTGAAAGTTTACATGTTTACAATTTAGTCACTGAATTTGTCAACTTCATGACAAAATAATCCTTCTGTCATGAAGTTGAACAAAGATGTGAACTGAATTGTGTTGAAGTAAATAGTTTGGAGGACTAAATTGTCATGAAGCTAACAGATTTGGACTAATTTGCGTTATTAACAAATTCAAGGGCTAAATTTTATACACACAAATTTTCAAGGAACAAAACACAAGTTAGCTCACTTTCAAAGTTCAAATTGTATATTGACAAACTTTCTCAGCATAACAAATAATTACCAGCATGAATTGGATCTGGAATGAAGTCATGCCCAAGTGTGTGCATTTTCATCAATGGAGTCATCCCTGCTGTATCACCATAATCATAAGCATATATCCCTTTCGTTAATGAAGGACATGCTGAAGGTTCAACTGCTCTTATAACAGGATTGATTTTGTTATTGAGCTTCTCTCTTAGGAATGGAAAACTAAGTCCTGCAAAGTTGGATCCACCACCAGTGCATCCTATAATGACATCAGGGGTTTCCCCAATAGCTTCCATTTGTTTGAGGCACTCTTCTCCTATAACACTCTGGTGGATTAAAACATGGTTGAGTACACTCCCCAAACAGTACTTGGTATCAGCATTTTTAGCAGCAACTTCCACAGCTTCTGATATGGCTATGCCTAAACTCCCTGGGCTTGATGGATCCTCTTTGAGAATTCTCTGACCTGCCTCAGTGATTAAAGATGGAGATGGGTGTACCTTTGCACCCCATGTTTGCATCATCATTCTCCGATATGGTTTTGAATCATAAGACGCGCGTACTTGCCACACCTATATATATAAATCATTAACTAAACATCACAGTTTCTTAACCTGAGCTCAAATCACATGCATAATTCAATCATTGCCATTGAGGCTTGAACTATTCAATCACCGTTGGACAGATTAAGGTGTTAATGTTACTCAAAATATCAAAAGAGATGGTAAACAAGAAACCACCATTTTAGACATCTTTTAAAGTGCACAATTGCAACAACAACAAAAGTAACAATGATAAAACAAAGCTTTATCCCACTAAATGAGGTCCACTACATGGGTCACACAATGCCAAAGTAATGCATTTCAGAGTGCGATGAGCAAAATTACTTGGATGTAATTTCAATTACATTTTTCTTGTTAATTCTAAACAAAGATGCATTATAACACAGTTAAATGTACTAACACTAGCAAGAAGTTAGTAACATTCAAGACATCTTTGATTGAGAAAAACCAAAAGTTCAGTTGGTTAAATTCTTAATGAATTGAGTCTCCATAGGGCCATACCTCACAGCCAAGGCCAAATATACTGCATGCAAAGGCTAATGAACTTCCCCATTGTCCAGCACCAGTCTCTGTCACAACATTCTTGACACCTTGTTGTAGATTATACCAGGCTTGTGGAACAGCAGAATTTGGTTTGTGTGATCCTGCAGGGCTTACTCCTTCATACTTGTAGTAAATTCTAGCTGGTGTATCAAGAAGCTTTTCCAGCCTCCTAGCTCTAAATTCAGCAGAGATATACAAGCCTGAGACAATAGCTCCAAATAACAAAAAGGAAAAAGCAATAATGGAGCTGCTTGGACTAATTTCTCCGTAAACACTTACAGGAAAATAAAACTAGAATATAAAATGAATTGTGCTTCTTCCATGAACTAAAATCAACTTACACACTTTAACTTTTGAAGAATTTAAATGAGATATTTTATAAAGTCAAATACATAAGTTGAATTTAGCTTATCAGAAAGATAAATTCATTTTACCTTCCTATTTAGGTTAATTAAGTTTTTAGTCCTACTATTTCAAATTTCAATTTTTAGTCTCTCTAAAATCTCTAACTAACTTCTAATCCCTCATTTATTTTCTTGTTTCTATTGTTAAATTAATCTGATAAATATTGACATTGAAGTATTACCTAGTCTCTTATTGTGTGAAGAGGTCAGCATGTAAAAGTTTTAATTTAATGGCAGAGACTAAAAATGCAGACAACAATTGAACTAGGGATTAAAAGTAGACAAAAATATTAAAGGGACTATAACCCAAAACACGAAAAAATCAAGCCTTTTATTTTCTTCTATAAGTACTTACGGAAAAGTTTATCCAAACAGGATCAATGTATATGATAGATAACCAAACCTAATGAGAGGGGTTGGGCGCCAAAGCTTGTAAATATCAATAACTTCATCTGGTATATCTATGTATCTGTCACTAGTTGTCTCTTGTCTGATTAACTCATCAGGAAAAAGGGGTGACAAGTCTTCTGGTTTGATTGGTTCATAAGTCTTAGGATGCAATGGTGGAGGTGGTTTTACTGGAAGATCTGCAATTACATTGTACCATTGTTTAGGAATTCCAATTGATTTATCAGCAGCATCCAATGTTGCTCTCACTTTGCTACATGCACTTGAAACCCTCTTAGGATTCATTGGCCTTACACACAAGGCAAATCCCTGAGACCATTGCTTTCCAACTGAAGTTAACAACAACAACACTTCATAAGTGACAAAACCAACTTATATACTACTAAATTGGAAGGAAAAAAAACCACAATTTGGTTACTTTCCCATTTAGCTATTAAATCTGCAATATGATGAATTATCTTAACAGTAAGTTCTTTCTTTCTGACTTGAATCATTTCCCTTGTTTGTTTCATGTTTCAACTATAAATTAAAAAATATCGAGACTTAAATAACACATCATCAAACTGACAACAAAAACAAGAATGAGAAAGTAGTATGGAAAATACCTTTAGAGTTGAAGCAAGGAGAAGGAGCAGGAAGTTGATTAACAGAAAAAACACAATGAGACATCATTTTTATTTTCTCAAGTGTTTAAGATATTGAAAAGAATAAAAAAACAAAGGAGGGTAATCTATGAAAATTTTTGCTGAGTTTTTCCTTCTACCTCTACAACTGAGTTCTTAAAGAGAAGTGAAGAAACAAACAAAAAGTTGTTGATGAATGAATTTTAAAACGTTGACTTTTGGTCCCACTTCACACCGCCCCAGTTTTAGTGTCATTGGAGTTTTGAAACGATGTGCTTCTAAGTTCTAAAAAATTATTTTAACATACTCCTTTTCTCACTAGAACACGTGTGTTTGAGGATAGCTAGGATTATTATATAGTAGTTGCAGTCATTGAACTGTGTTTTTCCTTTGGTTCGAGAAAAATTAAACTAAATAAATAAATTGATGATACTCTACTGTATACTTTAATGTTTTTTGAAATTTTGTTACCTAATTGTCTCATGAGGTGTATCCATATTTAGATATACGAGATATTGATATGATTAAATAATAAATATTTATAAAAGTGGAAGATAAAATATTAATTTGAAAGATATTTTTATAATTTTGTTCCAGAATTGAAATGAAAATATTTATCTAATTTAATAGTCAAAATAATTATTTACTTGGTTTTTGAAGATAATAAATCTCACTTTAAATATTTTATGTAGCTAAAATTTGAACTTTAAATTACTATTAATTTTGAAACAATTTTGTGTTAATTAATGCTTGGCTTAGTGATTAACATATTTTTTATTATTAAATAAAATTTATTAGAAATGGTATAGGAGAATTTGAGTGCCAGTTGAATAAAATTGTCGATAAAAAGAGTGATAACGATACAATTTTTCTAATATATATGCTGTTTTTGGTTAAAATTTATTAAAAATTTATTAAATAAAAAATAGTATTCACAAAAAAATAATATTTTTAAAAAAGATTGACAAATAAAAATTAATATATTACAAAGATATTATTAATATTTTTATTTTCATGAATACATATGGAAAAATATAAGTGGATAAAGTAAATTGAAATTATATAATGAGCTATAAATATAAGTTTTCTGCAGAAAATGTTTTGTTTCTTGTGTTTTATGGTAATATTTACGAAGACACTGACGTGGCCACTTGCCCGTGTTCTGTTGCAGCCCAATAAATTCATCATTGACGTCATCAATGTGCTGCCAGCCTGTCACCATTAAAAATAAAAAAAATATGTATAAACACTTAATACATTAGAAATATTCAGGGAATGAAACAAACATGTTCTAATTAACTAAAGGATAATGGGTTTAGGTTTTTAGCTCTGTGATTAGGAATTAGATTTACTTACATGAGACCAATTATGGAGTATTGGTACTATGCTTTGTTTCCGTATTCGACTGTATGTCACGCGCTTAATTAATTGGATGCATTAGGTAGTTAATAAATCACTTTTAAATGTATGTCACGCTTAATAAATGTTTTGAAAAAAAAAAAATCCCATGTTATTACGAAGAAAAATATATAAGATGATCTTGTCATGCTAATTTAGACTCAACTGAGTATAACATTTCACATATAACTAACAATGAACATATAACTAACAATGAACGTAAAAACAATAAATGAGGAAGAGAAAACATAGAAGGTAAAAGGTTATAAGATTGAGAAAACTGTTTATGATATTTCTAAAAGAGATGTAAATGCACACTTATATGTACCAAACTGTTACAAGTTATAATGATCTATATATAATGTTTACCGTTGTAACTGCCTAATGAGATTACACCTACGATATATACTATCAAACTTAGACTCTATATGATACTCTTAGATGATACCTCTTAGATGATACCTCTCATATGATACATCATATCATTTAATACTGTGAGAAAATACATCTCAGATGATATACTAAGTCAAACTTCAACAATCTCCACCTAGACTTTGTATATCCATCATAAAAACTTCAATAGTTTCTGATGCTTACCGCTTCTCACATATCAATCCTTTACAACTCCCTTGGACGAAGTTAAACAAGTTCAAGCACCTATCAAACTGCATCTTGGAAGATACTTCATTAATTTATTGGTAAGATTATCATCAGACACAATCTTCTCAATCCTTAATTTCCTTGTTTCAACCACTTCTCTTATAAAGTGAAACTTCACATTAAAGTATTCGGTTCTTTCATGATACATTAGATGATTGGTTAAGTGAATAACACTTTAGCTATTATAATGAATCTGAACACACTCTTGTTCAATTCCTAACTCATTTAACATACCTTTCAACCACGATGTTTCTTTCACTCCTTCCACCAACACATTGTACTCAACTTCCATCGGGGACAATTGATTGAAGGTTCACCTTCCAACTTAATGTAGTCCAAAATAGAGTAAATAAATAAGGACTTCAATGATAAGGACTTCAGTGTGTCCACATAACCTGTATAGTTTGCATCTACGAATCGTTCAATCACAACTCTACATTGGTGTCTCTTCGATATAGTATTCCCTGAAAGTTCCATTCAGGTGCAATAGGATACACTTCAGCTCCTCCCAATGTGCTTGTCCTGGGTTCGCCATGAATCTACTGACAACATCCACGCCATGGGCAAAGTCTGGTCTCATACAGACCATACCATACATGATACTTAATACTCCACTTGCATAAGGAAACATCTTCATCATCCTCTTTTCTTCCTTTGAGATAGGAACTTGACCCCTTTGAGAGTTTTATGTGGTGTCCTAAAGGTGTGCCCACAAGCTTAGATTCATGCATTCTAAACCTCTTCACAACTTTCTTCACATAGGCTTGTTGAATCAGACGAAACACCTTCTTTGTCTGATCTTGTATAATATTTACACCAAGAATGTGTCTAGCCACCCTAAAATCTTTCATCTTAAATTCTAAGCTTAACTTTACCTTGAGCTTGTTGATTATCTGCTTGTCTTAACTAGCTACCAGGATATCATCTACATATAATAGGTACAAACGAACATTCTCTCCACTCAAAACGTAGACACAACTACCACTCCTCCTAAAGTCTATCTTCGTCAGAAAATCATCAAACGTCTTATACCATTGCCTTGGACTTTGTTTTAGACCATACACTAATTTATTAAGAGGACACACTCTCTAATCCATTGCAAACCCCTCTGATTGATTGCTTCGTATAAATGGTCTCATCTAGGTCTCCATGCAGAAAAGCTATATTGACATCTAATTGTTCCAAGTGCAAGTCAAACTGATTTACAATTGACATCAAAATCCTGATAGAACAATGTTTTATCACTGGTGAGAATATTCATTATAATCTACACCTTCAACTTATGTAAAACCTTCAGATATAAGCCTCACCTTGAAGTTTTCCTTCTCAACCCTAGGAATTCCATCTTTCCTCTTAAAGATCCACTTGCATTTAACTATCCTTTATGCCTTGGGCAAGTCCACAAGCCTTTATTCTTATTCAACAATTCAAGCTCTTCCTCCATGGCACATTGCCATTGTTGCTTCTCCTTACTCTCTTGTGCCTCCTTGATGTTTTTTGGTTCTCTATCTTGATGGTCCCTACAGGTGAATCTAGAGGGGGGTGAATAGATTCTAGTTCCACTATTGCCCAATTTCCCGAGTTTCTAATTCCTTTTAATTCAAACAAAATTATTCTTGATTACCTATCAATAGATGAGACAGATAAACATGAAATATCAAAGATACACAACGAAAATACCAAAAGGAATAATCAGAAACACATTAGTAATCAATATACAACGTAATCAATGTCAGTATCTAACTATTCCAGTTTTAGTTGATTACCGAGTCAATTACCGAGTTAATTACCAAACAGATTGCAGAAATTAAACAGTGATAACAGCAATGTAAGGTAAACGGTAAAGAGTATAAGGAAGAAGAAGAGTGCACAGTGATTTATACTGGTTCGGCCCACTGCCTACATCCAGTCCCAACCCAACAACTGTTACGATCGGTCTTCCACTATCAAATGATCCCTTTTGTGTTCTTTTACATTCACTCTGCAACAAGCAACACAAAAACGAAATCAAAACACCTAAAAACCTGTCCTTTAACCCAAGGAACAGTTCTTCCCTGACCTTGGCACACCCAAGATCAAACCTTTGAGAACACACTTCTCAAATACCCTTACTCTATCCAGAGAGACCTCTCTCCCAGAGTAATAACCCAGAAATCAAAATGGGTAAACAAAAAGATCAGTTTAGAGAACACCTGGAGTGTAGATCTGATCACAAATAACAACTCTATGAATGCCACCCAGTCAGAAATAAGAATCAAGTTTGCCTTTTTATGAAAACTTGTTGATGAACTCTTGAAGTTCTTTATGGGTTTATTGGAGAAGATGATGAACTCAGTTTAGAGAGAATATGAAAGTGTATGAACTTTTCTAAAACTTGTATTCCAAGAAGTGTTATTGATTTTCGAAATAAGAGTATTTATATGTTCAATTAAAAACTCAATTTAGGCAACTTAATGACTTTCTAATAGGGGTAATCGACTGCCAGAAGTTGGTAATCGATTAAACCAGTGAGCAAGGATTTCCTGGGTGATTTTGGCCCATGGTAATCGATTAACCCAAGGGATTAATCGATTACTCCAGTGGCAAATGCATTCCCACACTCTGTTACCTACTGTTGGTAGTTGATTACCTTCTGTTGTTAATCTATTACCTCAGTTGGTTACCAAAGACATTTTCAAAATATTTTAGAGAGGGAAATCAAACATTTGACACATGAGAAATCACACAAGATTGCCAAGCTCTCCAGGGCATTCAAACAATGAACAACCACATACATGCCTAAACTAAACAATCAATACATAGGAAACTCCTAATTACATTTCATCTAAAAAAACCAAAATTATATAGCATCAAAAGCAAAACACCAAGAGAGACACCAAAACATCTTCAAGCTTTAAGTCCAACATATCTCTTCAGGCACACTTAGAGCATAGCAAATGAGGTCAGCATGTCCAAACCTCTGAGTTGGTTTTGGAACCCTCCTCTCTCTATCACGTACAAGTTGATACTTACTAACAACACATTCTGACATCTTTGAGTTTGAAGTTGTTTGCTGAACTTCATTTGATATATTGTCTAATGCATCATTTGATCCTATCAGACGATTTTCCCTAAGTTTACTAGTAGATACCTCCACCTAAATGTGAGTTTTCTTCCTCCCATCTTTAATTTTTTCACTAATCATTACTATCATTGTCTCATCAAACATCACGTCTCTACTGATAAAGAACTTCGAAGGTTTGGGTTCTAACATCCATAGCCTATGACCCCTGACGCCTTCAACGTATATAAGGAAGATACACTTTTCAGATGCGTCCAACTGATCTTGCTTGAGATGTGCATATGCCAAGGCTCCAAGCACACTCAGATTAGAGTAGTTCGTTGGTTTCCCTTTCCAAGCTTTCATTGGAGTCTTGTACCCCAGAGCAAATGGAGGACATCTATTCATGGGATACACAATAGTACTTGTATAGTTTCACCCTAGATTTAGGCAATCATACACCCAAGAACATGCATCTGACCCTCTTCAAAATGGTTTTATTCATCCTTTCAACAAGTCCACTTTGTTGAGGTGTCCATGCTACAATCTGTAAAGTACAAAAACACACAAGAAGGGGTTTGAATTGTGTAGACTGTTTTTAAAACTTTTTCTCTAAGACGATGCGTTTGCGTCTGTTGTTTTCAAAGCTTGATCAGACGCAAGATTGTTTTCTTCTTTAAGATTGATTTTATTATCAAACTGTTCAAGTTATTAGAAATGGTATAGGAGAATTTGAGTGCCAGTTGAATAAAATTGTCGATAAAAAGAGTGATAACGATACAATTTTTCTAATATATATGCTGTTTTTGGTTAAAATTTATTAAAAATTTATTAAATAAAAAATAGGATTCACAAATAAATAATATTTTTAAAAAAGATTGACAAATAAAAATTAATATATTACAAAGATATTATTAATATTTTTATTTTCATGAATACATATGGAAAAATATAAGTGGATAAAGTAAATTGAAATTATATAATGAGCTATAAATATAAGTTTTCTGCAGAAAATGTTTTGTTTCTTGTGTTTTATGGTAATATTTACGAAGACACTGACGTGGCCACTTGCCCGTGTTCTGTTGCAGCCCAATAAATTCATCATTGACGTCATCAATGTGCTGCCAGCCTGTCACCATTAAGCATACAAAAAATATGTATAAACACTTAATACATTAGAAATATTTAGGGAATGAAACAAACATGTTCTAATTAACTAAAGGATAATGGGTTTAGCTTTTTAGCTCTGTGGTTAGGAATTAGATTTAATTACATGAGACCAATTATGGAGTATTGGTACTATGCTTTGTTTTAGTATTCGACTTTAAGTGTATGTCATGCTCAATTAATTGGATGTATTAAGTAATTAATAAATCGCTTTAAGTGTATGTCACGCTTAATAAATGTTTTGAAAAATAAAATAAAATTCTATGTTATTACCAAATATATAAGATGATCTTGTCATGCTAATTTAGACTCAGCTGAGTATAACGTTTCATATATAACTAATAACGAATATATAACTAACAACAAACGTAAAAACAATAAATGAGGAAGAGAAAACATAGAAGGTAAAAGGTATAAAAGTGAGAAAACTTTTTATGATATTTCAAAAAGAGATGCAAATGCACACTTATATGTACCAAACTGTTACAAGTTACAATGATCTATATATAATGTTTACACCTATGATATATACTATCAAACTCAGACTCTATATGATACTCTTAGATGATACCTCTCAAATGATATATCATATCATTTAATATCGTGAGAAAATACATCTCAGATGATATACTAAGTCAAACTTCAACAATCTCCACCTAGAGTTTGTATATCTATCATAAAAACTTCAATAGTTTCTGATGCTTATCGCTTCTCACATATCAATCCTTTACAACTCCCTTGGACGAAGTTAAACAAGTTCACGCACTTATCAAACTGCATCTTGGAAGATACTTTATTAATTTATTGGTAAGATTGTCATCAGACACAATCTTCTCAATCCTTAATTTCCTTGTTTCAACCACTTCTCTTATAAAGTGAAACTTCACATCAAAGTATTTGGTTCTTTCATGATACATTTGATGATTGATTAAGTGAATAACACTTTAGCTATCATAATGAATCTAAAAACACTCTTGTTCAATTCATAACTCATTTAACATACCTTTCAACCACGATGTTTCTTTCACTCCTTCCACCAACACATTGTACTCAACTTCCATCGGGGACAATTGATTGAAGATTCGCCTTCTAACTTAATGTAGTCCGAAATAGAGTAAACAAATAAGGACTTCAATGATAAGGACTTCAGTGTGTCCACATAACCTGTATAGTTTGCATCTACGAATATTTCAATCACAACTCTACATTGGTGTCTCTTCCGATATAGTAATCCTGAAAGTTCCATTCAGGTGCATTAGGATACACTTCAACTCCTCCCAATGTGCTTGTCCTGGGTTTGCCATGAATCTACTGACAACACCCACGCCATGGGCCAAGTCTGGTCTCATACAGACCATACCATACATGATACTTAATACTCCACTTGCATAGGGAAACATCTCCATCATCCTCTTTTCTTCCTTTGAGATAGGAACCTGACCCCTTTGAGAGCTTTATGTGGTGTCTTAAAGGTGTGCCCACAAGCTTAGATTCATGCATTCTAAACCTCTTCACAACTTTCTTCACATAGGCTTGTTGAATCAGACGAAACACCTTCTTTGTCTGATTTTGTATAATATTTACACCAAGAATGTGTCTAGCCACCCTAAAATCTTTCATCTTAAATTCTAAGCTTAACTTTACCTTGAGCTTGTTGATCATCTACTTGTCTTAACTAGCTACCAGGATATCATCTACATATAATAGGTACAAACGAACATTCTCTCCACTCAAAACGTAGACACAACTACCACTCCTCCTAAAGTCTATCTTCGTCAGAAAATCATCAAACGTCTTATACCATTGCCTTGGACTTTGTTTTAGACCATACACTGATTTATGAAGAGGACACACTCTCTAATCCATTGCAAACCCTTTTG
Source organism: Hylodesmum podocarpum (assembly GCA_026586105.1). Lineage (NCBI taxonomy): Eukaryota > Viridiplantae > Streptophyta > Magnoliopsida > Fabales > Fabaceae > Hylodesmum > Hylodesmum podocarpum. The sequence continues at coordinate 3,726,125 of JALJEV010000803.1, read as the reverse complement.
ATTGCTTCGTATAAATGGTCTCATCTAGGTCTCCATGTAGAAAGCTATCTTGACATCTAATTGTTCCAAGTGCAAGTCAAACTGATTTACAATTTACATCAAAATCCTGATAGAACAATGTTTTATCACTGGTGAGAATATTCATTATAATCTACACCTTCAACTTATGTAAAACCTTCAGATATAAGCCTCACCTTGAAGTTTTCCTTCTCAACCCTAGGAATTCCATCTTCCCTCTTAAAGATCCACTCTTATTTAACTATCCTTTATGCCTTAGGCAAGTCCACAAGCCTTTATTCTTATTCAACAATTCAAGCTCTTCCTCCATGGCACATTGCCATTGTTGCTTCTCCTTACTCTCTTGTGCCTCCTTGATGTTTTTTGGTTCTCTATCTCTTCAGGCACACTTAGAGCATAACAAATGAGGTCGCATGTCCAAACCTCTTGAGTTGGTTTTGGAACCCTCCTCTCTCTATCACGTACAAGTTGATACTTACTAACAACACATTCTGATGTCTTTGAGTTTGAAGTTGTTTGCTCAACTTCATTTGATATATTGTCTAATGCATCATTTGATGCTATAGACGATTTTTCCTAAGTTTACTAGTAGATACCTCCACCTTAATGTGAGTTTTCTTCCTCCCATCTTTAAATTTTTCACTAATCATTACTATCATTGTCTCATCAAACATTACATCTCTACTGATAAAGAACTTCAAAGGTTTGGGTTCTAATATCCATAGCCTATGGCCCCTGACGCCTTCAACGTATATAAGGAAGATACACTTTTCAGATACGTCCAACTGATCTTGCTTGAGATGTGCATATGCCAAGGCTCCAAGCACACTCAGATTAGAGTAGTTTGTTGGTTTCCCTTTCCAAGCTTTCATTGGAGTCTTGTACCCCAGAGCAAATGGAGGACATCTATTCATGGGATATATAATAGTACTTGTATAGCTTCACCCTAGATTTAGGCAATCATACACCCAAGAACATGCACTGACCCTCTTCAAAATGGTTTTATTCATCCTTTCAACAAGTCCACTTTGTTGAGGTGTCCATGCTACAATCTGTAAAGTACGAAAACACACAAGAAGGGGTTTGAATTGTGTAGACTGTTTTTAAAACTTTTTCTCTAAGACGATGCGTTTGCGTCTGTTGTTTTCAAAGCTTGATCAGACGCAAGATTGTTTTCTTTTTTAAGATTGATTTTATTATCAAACTGTTCAAGTTATTATCCCCTGTTAGTTAGCAAATAAAACAATAGAGAAGACAACAATATTTTTATACTGGTTCATCTGATCAAGACTACATCCAGTTCCCCAGCAACGCGCTAAGGTTCCACTATGAGTAATCTTTGAACCTAGCCACTCCTGGCTAAATACAGATATTATTTGGGCACAGCCTTCTCAGGCTAAACATGTATTCTTTGAACCCAGCCTCCACAGGCTAAACAGGGTATTCTTTGAACACAGCCTCCGCAGGCTAAAATAGAGGTATTCTTTGAAACACAGCCTCCTCAGGCTAAAACAGAGGTATTCTTTGAAACACAGCCTCCTCAGGCTAAGAGCACCACAACAGTGGATTTAGGAAGATTAAAGAATAAGTAGTTTATCCTCTACGCAGAGAGGGGTTTTACAATGAGATCTATTCTAAGTTCAGGGCGAGTGAACTTTTCTTGAGAGCTTGAAGCTTGGATATAATTTCTTTGTTATGCAGTTCGTCAGCCTTCTCTTGAAATAATGAAGTCATTTTATAGAGAGCTCCTTGAAGTATCCGTTAGACTAAAGATTTGAACGTTAGTCCTTTGTCTTGGGTTCTTCAAACATGTGACAGAGATCAATCAGAATAATTAATGTTTGCACAGGCTTTTTCTGACTTGATCAGAGACATCAACAAAAAGCATGTTTGCTTTTCGTGTTGCAGGAGTTTTGCACAGATCTCTATTCTGTCTTTGGAAGCTTCTTGAGTAACGGCTAGATTTGAATTGGGGCGCGAGTTACTCCGTCTGAACTTCATTAAATGAGGTAGACGAATGAATAAATAAATGAGTTGTGTATTGAATTCATTCGTCTGTCTCCTTCCTTCTGTTCCTTCGGTCTGTGCTCTTTAGTCTGATGCTTCAGTCTGATGTCTCTTCAGTCTGATGCTTGATCAGGTTTTTCGATCCAGGTTTTTGATCCGATGCTTCTTTAGTCCGATGCTCTTCGATCGATGCTTCGATCTGTGTTTTCAATCGATGCTTCATCAGGTTTTTCATCCGATGCTTCACCGAGGCTCTTCGATCTGTTCCTTCGCATGTGCTCTTCCGTCCGATGCTTCGATCCGAGGCTCTTCCGTCCGATGCTTCGATCGAGACTCTTCATCCCGATGCTTCTTCATCTGTTCCTTCCGTCCGTGCTCTTTCTTCCGTCTGAGCACAACAGATCGTTTCAGAATTATCAAAACTAAGATGCTAAATCATCTTGACTTAACAATCTCCCCCTTTTTGATGATTACAGACCACACTAGCAGATCCTTGATCTTCAACTTGAGACAGAGCAAAAAGATGTATCAGAGTTAGAGAGATGATATTTATCAGACTGAACTTGAAAGAGTAACAGATCAAAATCTCCCCTCAACTTGTTCTTCATCCTCTTGTCTTCTTCTGAATCTGAACTTCCTTTCAGACTGAGCACTTGTATTAAGCTCCCCCTCAGTTTTTGATCTTTTCTTTTTCTTCTTCCCCTTGGCTGTACACATTTTGTTTTTTTTATTTCTTCAATCCTTTTTTTTTATTTCTCTTTCATCGTTATTTCTCATTTCTCTCCCCTTGGGCTTGCAATCATCAAAAACATCTTTTCTTAAATCTTTTGCATCCTCTGGGTTTTCCACGGAGGCTTCCAAGGTCTTCTTATCTCACATTACCTTCTTTCGTCTGATGAGGTGTATCTAAGAAAAGCGTGACTCTTGCTTTAAAAAGCTAGACATATGTAAAACATTAAAGAGCTTTGTCCTGTACACTCAACAGAGATGTTAGAAGATAACATGACGTTGCGTCTGTTGAAGAGTCAGATAGACTATTTCAACTAATGATCAGACACAACATTTTGTCTATAGACGATAAGGATAGACAAAAGAAATTTAAACAGATAAGAAAACTTATTCGATGAAGACAATTATGTCTAAGTTTTCAATAAAGATTTGTTTAAATTCTTTGTAAGAGAGTTTGAATAATTGAAAAGCATTTTGAATAAATTAATATCAAAGGTCTTTTTTTTTATTGGATGTACACATGAGCAACTCACCTTGCTTAAAACATTATTTCAAGCTTCATTGAATTGATATTTGAATGCACTTCTTCAATGCACTTGTGTTCAATTTTTCTTGACACCAAAGCACGTTCAGAAAGGTCTCTAAAATTCGACCTGTTTTCATTCTTTGAAAATTTTGCTTCTTCCATCTGAATTGGTGAATCTGTCTTCTCAAGACCCATAGATGGTAGATCTCTTACATGATCTGTTGTTTTGGAACAAGGACATGTTGATGATCACATATTGCATGTATCCATTGTTCAGATTGTACCATCTTTATACATTCTCTTTTCTATCTATGCAACAAAAATTATTTTTGATCTTGGTACCTGATTTTCTTGGGTCTAATTTTGTTAGTTGTAAGGTTCCGTCTGTCATAGGTTCTTACATGACCTTCAGATCAAGTTTCGAGACCTCAAATGAAAAATATGCATGTTTCTACATACAGACGAATTAATTTGTGATTTTCTTTCGTCTGTCACATGATTATAACCAAGTTCACTCTTTTAAGAGGAGATCTTCCATAGTTGAAAGTATTTTTGAGCTTGGAAGAACTCAAGATGAACTTGTTTAAATCTTTCTTTAAGAGTTCATTTTCTTCTTTTAAATTTTCAAGACTAAGAAGAAGATGACTTTTTTCAGTATCAGACGAAGAGGATGATTCATCTGATATGTTTTTCTCAGATAACTGGACATTTATAGCTTTCAGATTTTCAATTTCTTCTAAAGCCTTTTTGAGCTTAGATTTGCAATTTATATATTCTTGAGCTATAAAATGTGAGTTAGCGAGAAGAACATTATATGACATGTCCTCATAGTCTGACTCTGAATCTGATTCTGAAGAAGATGAGGATGAACTAGATATATTTAAAAGATTTACCTCAGATGATAGAATGTCTCTTGCAAAGAGACAAATATTTGCATTCTTTTCTTCAAATGATTCGTCTGAGCTTTCATCATCGAGATCATCCCAAGATTTTTGTTTCTTCTTTCTTCTAATCTTTTTGGGATCCCTCTTCTTCATCGATCTTTTTAATCTTCTTGCCATCAAGGAGATTTCTTCTTCAGAGGAATCTTATGAGTCTGTTGATTCTGCTTTCTTCATACTTGACTCTTCTCTATCAAGCTCATCAATGTTGGATAGAGCAATAAGCTCTTGAATTTTCAGCTTCCCCCTTTTACACAAATGAACTTCATGCACTCTCAGTGCTCTAATGAGTTCATCCAGAGTAAGGGTCTTCATATTTCTCCCAACAGATATAGCAGTGGACATAGCTTCCTATGGTGCAGGTAAACTGTCCAAAATCTTCATGTTGTTTTGGGCTCTTGAAAAAGTAATTTCCAATGCAGCTAGCCCATTCAGAATAGTTTGGAATCTTTCAAACATTCTGTCTATAGATTCTTCTCTCTCCATAGAAAACATTTCGTACTCTCTTTGAAGGGTTGCAGCTTTCCTAAGTCTGACATCTTCAGTTCCTTCATAAGAGATCTTCAACGCATCCCAAAGCTCTTTGGCTGTTTTGTAGGCACAGAATTTGTTATATTCTGTCCTAGAAAGAGCACACGTTATGGCATAACGTGCGTTGTTGTTGAGCTCTGCGATTGTATATTCTTCATTTCCCCACTCTGATTCAGACTTGGTCAGGGGAATGTCTCCTTCTGTTATGATCTTCCAAAGTCTATATTTTGTAGACTTGATATACATCTCCATCTGGTATGCCCAGTAAGGGTAATCATTTCCAGAGAAAGCTGGAGGAGTGTTCATGGAGGAGCCTTCTGCAATGAGCATCGTCTGGGAGTTCGCCATCCCGGATCTTTTCCTCTAGCAGCTGTTAAGCGCTCAACCCTTAGAGGTTGAGCTCTGATACCAAACTGTAAAGTACAAAAACACACAAGAAGGGGGGTTGAATTGTGTAGACTGTTTTTAAAACTTTTTCTCTAAGATGATGCGTTTGCGTCTGTTGTTTTCAAAGCTTGATCAGACGCAAGATTGTTTTCTTCTTTAAGATTGATTTTATTATCAAACTGTTCAAGTTATTATCCCCTGTTAGTTAGCAGATAAAACAATAGAGAAGACAACAATATTTTTATACTGGTTCGTCTGATCAAGACTACATTCAGTTCCCCAGTAACGCGCTAAGGTTCCACTATGAGTAATCTTTGAACCCAGCCACTCCTGGCTAAATACAGATATTATTTGGGCACAGCCTTCTCAGGCTAAATAGGTATTCTTTGAACCCAGCCTCCACAGGATAAACAGGGTATTCTTTGAACACAGCCTCCGCAGGATAAAACAGAGGTATTCTTTGAAACACAGCCTCCTCAGGCTAAAACAGAGGTATTCTTTGAAACACAGCCTCCTCAGGCTAAGAGCACCACAACAGTGGATTTAGGAAGATGAAAGAATAAGTTTATCCTCTACGCAGAGAGGGGTTTTACAATGAGATCTATTCTAAGTTCAGTAGTGAACTTTTCTTGAGAGCTTGAAGCTTGGATATAATTTCTTTGTTATGCAGGTTAAATCGTCACCTTCTCTTGAAGTAATGAAGTACTTTTATAGAGAGCTTCTTGAAGTATCCGTTAGACTAAAGATTTGAACGTTAGTCCTTTGTCTTGGGTTCTTCAAACGTGTGACGAGATCAATCGTAATAATTAATGTTTGCACAGGCTTTTTCTCGACTTGATCGAGACATCAACAAAAAGCATGTTTGCTTTTCGTGTTGGAGGGTTTTGCACAGATCTCTATTCTGTCTTTGGAAGCTTCTTGAGTAACGGCTTGATTTGAATTGGGGCGCGAGTTACTCCGTCTGAACTTCATTAAATGAGGTAGACGAATGAATAAATAAATGAGTTGTGTGTTGAATTCATTCGTCTGTCTCCTTCCGTCTGTTCCTTCTGTCTGTGCTCTTTAGTTTGATGCTTCAGTCTGTGCTCTTTAGTCTGATGCCTCTTGATCGATGCTTGATCTGTGCTCTTGATCGATGCTTCCCGCCTCAGTTCTTGATCTGATGCTTGATCTGATGCTTCTTCGATCGATGTCTTTTCTTGATCTGATGCTTGATCTGTGCTCTTGATCGATGCTTGATCTTGCTCTTGATCCGATGCTTGATCGGTTTTCTTGATCGATGCTTGATCTAAGACTCTTCAGTCTGTTCCTTCAGTCTGTGCTCTTCCGTCTGATGCTTCAATCTGAGGCTTCAGTCTGAGGCTCTTCCGTCTGATGCTTCAGTCTGAGACTCTTCAGTCTGATACTTCTTCAGTCTGTTCCTTCCGTCTGTTCCTTCCGTCTGTGCCCTTTCTTCCGTCTACAGGCACAACAGACTGTTTTGTAATTATCAAAACTAAGATGCTAAATCATCTTGACTTAACACAATCTTATGCCTCTTAATCCCCTGCCTTATGCAAAAACTATCAAACCCCTTTGAAACAAATTCTAACCTATTACTTGTTCTTAGTACCTTCAACTTGGTCCCTTGTTGATTTTCCACCTAAGTATGTCATTCCATGAACTCTTGGAACATCTCCCTCTTGTCCCTCAAAATGAGATCCATATTCTCCTTGAGAAGTCATTGATAACACTAAAAAAATAAGACTCTCCACCTTGCATTTGAGTCCTAGATGGACCCCTTAAATCTGTATGAATATACTCAAAGGTGATGGATTTGTTTTTACTTGTCCTAAAATGCACTCTATGAGACTTCCCCCAAACACATTGGTCAAAGAAATCCAGTTTCTGAAGTTTATCCTCCATCAGCAACTATTTCTTCTCCAACTCTACCAATCCTTTTTCGCTAACGTGAACCAACCTCAAGTATCATAACTTAATCTTGTCTACTATCGTTTAATTGGCCAAGATGTACAACTCATTACTTCGTCTACCTCTACCAATTAGAGACGCTTCGTTGGACACCTTCATCATTCCACCCTCCACCTTGGTAGCATAGGCTATCAAATCAAACATTTTAATGGACATTAGATTCCTTTTGAGCTCTGAAACATACCTCACACCTTGCGGTATAACTTCCTTGTTGTCAAACATCCTTTGTTTAACAAACCTAGTGCCTTGTAACTTGCAAGCCTTGTTGCTCCCAAGGAGCACCATTCCACACTCCAAAAATTCTAGGGCTCAAAGTAATCTTTCAGAGCACACATATGATACGCACATCTTGAATCCATGACCAAATTCTTCATTGAGTCATCACACAAAGTCATAGAACTCCAATAGATTCATATCCCTCAGAAGCCTCTACAAAATTTGCAGTTTCCTATACCCAAGATCCTTTAATGTTCTCAATACAATTTCTTCTAATATGACCCATCTTCAGACACTAGTAACATTATTTTTACTTTTCCCAATTAGGATTAACCTTATTCTCTTTTCCCTTACTCTTCTTTCCTTTTCCTTTCACACTACTAGAGCATATGATGCCTCCTCTCCCTTTGAATCTTGAAGTTTCTGAAACTCCTTGGTTCGAATTAAGGTCACAACCTCCTCTAAGGTAATTATCTGATCCATCCCATACAACAATACATCCTTATAATGCTTTTTTGGCAAAGAATTTAAGAGAATAACAACCTTGTCCTTATTCTTAAGTTTCACTTTAATGTTTTGAAAATCATCAAGTATCTTGTAGAAATCTGCCATTTGCTTTTCCACTATTATCGCTTCCACCATCTTCAATGAGTAAAGTTGTTGCTTAAAACAAAGTTAATGGGCCAGAGACTTCCAACCTAGCGTATATACCATTAACAGTTTTCTCCTTTGCCACTTCTCTTAGTGCTTTATCATCAAGGTACAATATGATTGTACTCCTTACCTTATCTGTCATATTCTTTTTCTCAACCTGCATAAGTGATGGTGATATACTCACCTTCCTCTTCAATGCCTTGTCTCACTTTCGATGAATCAAGATTGTCTCCATCCTGATCTTCCACAACTCGAAGTTGCTATCTCCATTGAACTTCTCAACATAGAACTTTGTTGGCATTTGATAATCTTTCTTCTTTTCTCCAATTCCCCATGGACGACATCACTTGTTGGGTGTAAACAGCGAAATAAAGAGAAAAAACCAATAACAAACACAATAACAATAAACCAGAAAAAAGAGAATAACAAAGGTGAAAAGTTACGGGAGTCAGAAAAACTTTTCTGATATTTCAAAGAGATACAAGCAATATGCACTCACATATACACATGTAAATGTAAACTTACACGTAAGAAACTGTTACAACGGTCCACATATATAGTGTTTATAATTGTAATTACCTAACGAGATTACACTTACACTATATACTATTAGAATCAGACTCCATAACCTTCATTTGATACCCTCAAATAATATCTCTTAGATAATATACTATATCATGATATATCTCAAATGATATACTCAATCAGACTTCAATAATGTTAGATCAAGGAAGATTAACGTCTCAAGATTCTGATTAATTACAAGACAGACGAAACCAAACTACCAAAGAATTGCTAAGACGAAACCAGCACAGACGAAACTGGACTCTTCAAAAGTGAGGTTCTGCGTCTGTCCAAAAGCCAAGCCATCAGACGATACATGCATAGACGGAAGAAGACTACTTAAGTTAAAGCCCTTCGTTTGTCCAAAGAGTGAAGTCTTAAGACGATAGGATGAGACGAAACAACAACAACTGAAGACACATATCGTCTATCCAAGAAGTGAAGTCAAGTTGAGACATTCGCGCCAAACTTTCAAATCTGAAGAAATACTCATGAGAAGCATCCAAGATCAAGATCAGTATAGGGATTCGAGCTCACACACCAAAGTCAAGAAAAGGTCTTCACCTTTTGTCACATCTCTGTACAAGTCAGAAAAAGTACTGCGCACGCAATCTAGTCCGCTATATCCGCTGCGACTCTACATCAATCAATTAAGTACAACTGACAACTTTTGGAAAGCTCTCAAGAAGATGTCTCAACGACTCTCAACGACATTCAAATGAGTCTAACGGCTATTTGAAGAAGATGCCTATAAAAGGACTTCACAACATCAAGAATCAGTTGGCGAATACGCTTCTCTCATTCCATCTTCTGAAGATTCGCTCAATTCTGTGCTAAGAACTTTATTGTAAAACCCTCTCTACGAAGAGGAAAAATCTTTGTTTTCAAACATCTTTTTCAAAATCCACTTGTGTGGTACTTTAACCTGAGGAGGCTGTGTTTCAAAGAATATCTTTTGTATTAGCCTGTGGAGGCTGGGTTCAAAGAATACCTTGGTGTTTAGCCTGGGAAGGCTGGGAGCAAAGAATATCTTGTAATAGCCAGAAGTGGCTGGGTTCAAACAATACTTGTAAACCTTTTCACGGTTTGTAGTGAAAACTCAGTTGTTGCTGGGTAACTGGACGTAGTCTTGAATAGACGAACCAGTATAAAAATACTTGTGTTTATTTGTTTCGTCTGATTGACTAACTGAGAATAATCATAATCTAACGTTTATTTATTAAAATCAATCTTTCAATATAAACGTTGTTTCGTCTAAACCGATTTGAAACCCACAGACAAAAGAGATAAAAATTTTTAATTAACACAATTCAACCCGTTCTAGTGTTTATCTTTTACAAATAATTATATTAACTAATATAATATTTAATTATAAAGACGACTGAAGGATGCAAGGTGTACAAGGACTTGACACTAAACACAAAGACCCAAGGACAAACGTTAATATAATCTCTGGGATTATGTTAAGATTATCCTCTAAAGAAAATAAACCATATATAAATCTTACTATAAAAAAATATAAATAAAAAAGTTGGAATAATTAAAAGGTAGATTTTCATTCCTATTACGATTACTCCTAAATACTCTAAAACTAATAACCGACTAAATATTAGAGTATTTCTCCAAATAACTCTTTTAAAATTAAAGACATAAAATTTTCGAGTCAAAATTTTGAACCAAGTACATAAGATATTTGATTAAAATAATAATTATTCACCGTGTAGTGTCTGAAGTATATAATTTATTACACCTGATAAATTCTTTTCGAGTAATTCAACAAAAGTGCTTTTACTTGTTTCTTTTTTATCTCTAATAATAAATTATTTTCAATTATTAATAGAAAATATATTAATTTGAATTTCTTTTTATAAATTAATTTGTAATATTGTTTTTAAAAATTCAATGGTTAACATTAATTTATATACATAGAGGGATTTAATCAAAGATATTAAACTAGCATTTTAGTTAGATAAAAAAATTTAACATTTTAGTCTCTATACAAAAAGTGTAATATACATGGCTTTAGTCCTAAACTATATTTATCATTGTTTGTACTCCAAAATTAACCATTTATATTTTTAAATTAAAAACTAAAATAACTACTTAAGTCTAGGAATTAAAATAATAATAAATAATTAAATTTAAAAATTAAAATAAAAATATTCATCAAAACTTTTTTTATTTTTTTTATTTTTCATGAAATAAATGAATTACATTCGGACTTTCGAGAATTAAAATACTAATTATCTCATTTTTCTAGTTTCTTACATGCAAAATAAAGGTTTACAATATTTCAATTCTAGTCACAAAATGGTACCAAAGACACCTAGATATCTGTATGCAAGTTTTTTGTTTTAACTTAATCCTTCCCCTTTACTCCCACTTGACTTTAACCTTGTGAGTGTGCCTAAAGTCATATCTCAACACCAATTTCCCATCCAATGTTCTCAAAGAGAAACTTTCAACCAACACATAACATCCAAATCTCAACCATTCACTATGGCTTCTTGCCTCTTCCCTCACTCTCACAACCTTCTCTTTTCCATTACCATAAGCCCATCCTCCTGCCTCTTGCACCCATCTCATGTGTTCAACAATTGCTAAACTCAAACCCACATTAGCCCTTCTCTTATTATAAGGATCATATGCTCTAAACCAAAAGAAGCCATTACCATCACTTCCTCCATTCCTTGTTGCTTCCATTCCACTCACCATAACCACTTCTCTATCCACACACACATTCACAACCACAACATCATTGTTATTATTCCCTTCACTTTCTTCACTTCCACAAGTGTAAACCTCTTCCCACCTTTGCTCTAGTGTCATGCTATAATACATGTACTTCTTCATTTGGTGCTTAACTCTTGTGCCATCCCTCACAAATATGAATGGACAATACCATTTTCCTACAGTCAAAGGAGGTGAACGTTTTCTAGAAATAGGGAAATTGAAATCTGGTAGTTGCTCCCTAAGTGAAGCATCAACTCCTAGAGCTTCACTTAATTTGTATGATCTATATGAACCTGAGATTCTAACTCTCCACCCTTTTTTTCTTATGAATGATGGAGGAATGCCATCAGGAGTAATGGACCTAGCGAAAAATCCACCACTTTGGTGACTATGAATCTTGAAAATTTGATACAAGTCTTTTAGATTGAAAGCCTTTGGCCTTTGGTCATTCAAGAGGTCAGCGAAGCAGCATGTGACAATGTCCCCTTCTCTTGAGCATTTGCATGCTTTCCTACAAAATCACAACAGTTCCAACATTGTGACTACGGATATATCTTCAGTGTAGAGAACAGAACACATTTTTTCTGACATTAATGTAAGGGAACAATTGTACTTGCACAAAATTTTCTCATAATTTTTATACATAAACTAACATTTTGGTTGCATCTTACTTTGACATATTGAATTCATTTACAGTCAAATACTCAAATTACAGGGGAAAATTTTCATTTAAAAAAATAAAACTAGAAAAATATTCATACATCTCAGCTGTCAAAATTTTAGTTCTGTAAGAAGGACTGAATTTTCAAACTATAAAGGTAGTAGTAAGAAAATGTTGTGCAAGTAACAATACTCCTATGAGATGCATGACATGTGCTTCTGAGTTGTCACTTAAGCTTATGCATGACTAGCATTGATATTAAAAACTAGTGGCAATATATATAATGATAGCAATAACTAGCATTGATATTAAAATCAACATCTAGTGGAGTTGCTCAGTACTACACCTCAAGAGTTGAGGTGGGAGATGTAGGAATTTCCAACACCTCCACAAGTGTGCGCGTTAGAACAAGTGATGCCTACCAAATAAACTATATATGGATATGGGTTATTGGTTCTAATGTCTGGATGATCTTTGGTAAAATTATTTGAAATGAAATGATTTTGTAAAATTGATTTTAGTTAAAATTCATTTTGAAGTGATGTGATGAATGTTTATAAAACCAAATTTATAATAAAATTCAGTATATTCAAGTCAAAATCAATTTTATACTCATTCAATAGGAAATAAAATATGTGAATATTAATCCAGACACTGCATCAATTTTCCAATGTGAAACTAATCATGTACTAATACCGTGTTGGATTCAATTTTAAAATCAATTGATATTAAGTGAAATCATCTAATAGATATATAAGCTGCATTCCCACAATTGAGGCAAGTGAGACTTTCAAACAACAATAATGGTCAGCATAGAAGACTAAGAAAGAACCCTTTAAGCATGAGGTTGATTATTGGTCCATCTCCACATACAGTAAACCAAAGCATAATTCAGAAAGACACATACCCTTTATGTCTGCCTTTGGCTCTGATGACATAGTAGCGGTTGGAAGATAGAGGTTGATCAGGCACAGGGAGAAACCAAACCTTGGTGCTTGAAGTTTGTTGATACTCAGAAGCATGAGTGATAGAGAAGATTTTGTCTTGAGGGAATGGTAGCTTTTTAACATTCTTACGCCTGTATAGATGCCAACAACAAGTGTCTTCTGCTTCTGCTTCCTCATCTGTGATCACAAGATAACCTGAATAAGGACCATCTGGTGGTGGTATTGAAAGACTACTTGGAGATCTTCTGTACATTGACAAAGGCCTAGTTACATACATTTTTTTTCCTTTTCTTCTCTTAGCCTCTCTCAATGTGTGTGTTAAAGAGTCACAGTTAAAACTGAAACTAATGGGAGAATTTATCAGTTTCAGTTCCTTATGAATTAAGATATGGAAATGAGAAGACATACATTAAAGTTCAAGAATGGATAACGTATCAATTATTAATAATTGGAGTGCATGTAATTTTAATATATCACATTAAGGTAATCAAGGGGTCTAATTCAGTTGTTTGAGGAAGGTACATGACTTGTTATAAACTCTTGATATTTGTGTTTGATTCATATGTATTACAAAAACAATTTGCACTACAATGCTTTTATAATAATTCTGCTACTACACGTTTTAATTGGCAAAGATAAAAAAAGAATTAAAGCAAAAAGAAGGAGAACACTGCTTTTACTTTCATTTATGTCCACTTTCTTTTTCTTTTTGTCATGCCAGTATTTTCTTGGAACACATATATCAATAGTGCTAGTGAAAAAAGATGTCATTTTTTTGCCAAAATGTCATTAATGCCCGTGTTTATTTAAACACTAGTTATTTTTCTATTGTTCAGTTGTGGGCTTCTACATTTATAATGAATTTGGGATACGGAGTGAAAGTAGTACTGCTCAGATTACCAAAAAGGAAAAGGTTGTGTGCTACAGTATTTAGATGAAACTTCAAGAAATTAGTGGATTGTGACAAGTACTAGTAGTTCTTATCTTATCTTTCCAAATCAGTCTTTCTCTACTTTAATAATACCATGAATTAGGAAGATTTGTATTATACACGAATCCTATGTCACTTGTTTATCTCATAACCTCATTTCCTATATGTTGTGTAATTATTTAGAGTCCAACAAGCTACTATAGCCTATGATAGTGTTTTCTAAAGTTGCTAGAAACAAAATGCTACAATATTTTGTAAAAAGTAGCTGCTTTCACTGTTATATTATATGTTATCTTAACAAAATTCATCACATCAACATCAACATCAACACCAAAATCTTACCAAAAATCAAGTGTGAGTTGTTCTTTTTTTTGCAAAAGTAGAAATTATATTTTGATTGTTTACTAACAAATGATTTTTAGTATAACCATTACCTTTTTTTCAATAAAGAGTCCATATTATTTATAAAAAATGTGTCTTGATAAGGATAAAATCATAAACTAATATTAGTTGAATTAAAAGGCCATCATTTAGTTGAAATATATAAATTGCTAGAAGCTTTGCACACAATGGATTCCTGAGGACTATGAGAAATTTTGTTTTGCAACGATCTTGGAATGGAATATTTATTCAAGACTCCAACTACTTTAGAGAATATTCATTGCAGACATTTTTTTTGCAAACAACTGCAGCAGTGTTGTTGCATAGGATTATGTAAAAGCTTCTACTTTAAAAAATAATGGGTAACAAATGGTGTTTCTAATTCTTGAAAAAATTCCAAATTTTGGTTTTTGATTCTGATTCTTAAAATCAAAAAAGTTTTTGACCATGTATTTTAAAGATACTCAAACTTTAGTCCTTAAAACTTACACTTTTTCTCCTACGCTGAAACCAAAATTTGAATATTTCAAAAAATTTTAAGGATTAAAATTATATTTTAAAAGTCAGCCTAAAACAAAATTTAGAATAAAAATAACATTAATGCTTTTCTTTCCCGAATAATATTCAAGAAGCAATGAAGGTGGAGAGCTAGACTCTAAGGTTTGTAGGAGTCAATATTTAATTGATAAAATCATGAAATAATAATATATAAATAAATTAATTTAAACCAGATTAATTTATTTTATATAAAATTATCTTTAAAACAAAATCTTGTGTTCAAAACTAGTTTCAAATAAAAATAAATAAATAAGTTTCAAATTAAAATATAAACTAAACAACATAAAAAAATATTACATTATTTTACTTTAATGTGAATTAAAATTAAAAATAGAAAAAAAAGTAATATATATATATATATATATATATATATAATAAACATTAGAATCTCATTTAAATAAATAATAAATATAATTTAAATTAAATATAATTTAATAATTTGATATATTGAGTTAAAAATATATATTTTGGGTCAGATCCCCTACCACTGTAACTTGGCCCATGGCCATGAAGTTATTCAACTATTATTCTTTCTCCTAAGTGATCCCTAAATTAATGAAGTTTTATTCTCCTAAATAATCCCTAAACTAATGAAGTTATGTTCGTAGTGTAGTGAAAAATCTATTAACTTAATTCTTCTGAAGGATTAATTTAAAAGATTTTTCAATATACTTGATGAACTAAGTGACAATTATTTTTAATACCATGGAATTCCAAAATCATTAACATGGGTATACTTCAAATACACTATTGATTATTCTTGAATAATCGGCAAGAATTGTAGCTGATCTGGTCTTTGTCCCATTTTCATAAAAATTTATTTAAACTATTTAATTATATTTTTTTACTTTTTTTTAAAGAAGCATGACTAAAGTAATTTTTTAATAAATAAGTTTAAAATCATATTTCATACCCATCTTTATGTTAAACCCTAAATCAATAATATAAATATTATTTTTTGTAATATTATTGACAATTAAAGATATTCTCTATATTATTACATGTTTCAACAAAAGTAATTCTGCTAAAAAGTAGACAGAATAATGCTCTCAATCATTTGAGATTCTCTATGAAAAATACCTCTCAGTTGTCAATGAGATGCTATTTGGAATGTTTATCAAATACTAATTCTCAACTCATTTCTCCCAATTATCAATGAGATGCTATCATATATTATAACCCGTATTTTTATTATTAATTAATTTTTATCCGTAAAGACTAACACAAAATATAAATGCTATTTTCTTTTGCACATAATTATACTCTTCTCACACGATATTATGTTATATTATACATGAAAAAATTATTATTTAATCTTAAATTTATTGTAATAGAAATGTGAATATACTTATTAATTGATCTTTTATTTAAATATTTTAATTGTGTTCTTCCTATAAATTTATTATAAATATAAACATATTGTTCTTGTTGGATTTTGAGGTAGTCCGAGCTTAACTTGACCCTGAGAAATCCAGCGGCGTGAGGAGTTGGAACCCTCATTGATTTGTATGAGTAATTTAGGTTTTATTTTTGTGTGTCAGTTTTGAGTCCTCTATCAGTATTTATAGGGATCATAATTAGGGTTCCATATTCGTGGATTTCATGGGAAAGATTGCTTCAGGCCCAAGAATCCCGATATATCAGGGAAAAGATATATGTCCAGATTTGTCCAGATATATTCCATTTATGTCAAGCTCGACCCGATCAGTGAGGTGAGCACGACGTCAATGGGGATGAGCTCGGTGCTCATCCTCAGCCCGGTACATCAGCCCCGCAAGCTCAGGCCAAGCGATTAATTGGCATGAGTTTAAGTCATGAGCTTGGTCTTCCGATGTCAAATGGCGGGAAACTGTCGAAACAGTCGATATTCCCTCATTTATTATTTTTTAACTTTTCATTTAAATTTTAGGTTAAGTGCGATAATGGGCCGTTAAGGGGCTTTGCGGTTACCACTTTTTGATAATTTTCCTCCTCTAACGGCTCTTTTTCTTGTTTAAATACCTTTTGTATTTTCGGTTTGCCACTTTTTCTCTCTCGCTTCTTCCTTGTTGCCTTGTCCATTTCTCTCTCTCTTCCTGTCTTGGTTCCCTTTCTTGTTCTCATAAACCGTCATTACCATGCTTCTCCAGGTGCCCCTTCGTATTCGTTGTCCTCTTTTGTGCGTCTTTAGGGTTCGGTTTGTGCGGTGCGCTTGTCTCCTATATTCTTGTCATCTTTTCTCGCGTCAACGCCATTCTAGGTATGTCTTCTTCACACTCCTCTGCTACTAGTAGTATAGAGAGCATGGTTGCCCGTTCGGTCTCACAGAGCCCGAATCAGAGGAGGTTTCTGCCTTCTCCAGTGAGGTGTCTACGGCGGAGGACGATTCTGAGCCTAGCCGCGCCTCTGCTGCTACCGAGGCCTTCCCTGTTGGGGTCGAGGTAAAATCCGTTGAGTGCGCTGTGGAGGCCACTGTAGCCACCGAGGTCCCCCCCGCTGGGGCTGAGGTGAGGTCTGTTGATTGCGCTGTGGAGGTATCTGGCGATGGAGGTGCTCCTCATGGTTCGGTCGAGGAGGGGATAGAGTGGGAGCCTGAGGAGGCCGACCTCGTTATCCCCATCCAGGCCGATGAGCCCGACTTCTCGTGGCTCCTAGGTGAGGTTTTTAGTCGCGCTTTCTCTTATGATAGTGTAAAGAAAGTCCAAACCCTCAAAGATAGGTACGAGGTCTTACAGGAGGGGTTTGATGACGTGGTAAGGTTCAGAACATGTAGGCGTTATCAGAGGGTGCATTCTCGTACTCTCGTAGCTGGTTGGTATGCTATAACTGTTTATGAGTACATGTTTAAGGAGTATGACCTAGTTTTTCCCTTGAGCCGTTGTGAGACCAAGGTCTTAGCCTTCCTCCACGTGGCCCCTAGCCAGCTCCATCCTAACAGTTGGGGTTTCCTCCGTGCCTTTCAAATTCTATGTAAAATTCTCGGGGTCTGACCGAGCTCTCGTGTCTTCCTTTATCATTATCAACTCAAGCACGACTCAAAAGTGGGTTGGGCTCCCTTAGCAGTTCTCGTGCGGGGGGGGAGTTTGCTCGTCCCCTACGCACAATCAAAAATTCAAAGAGCGCTATTTCAAGTTGTCCCCCATCAACAATAGGACCGTTAAGGTCCTTTTTCTGAAAGATGACCTAGAGCCGAGGTATCCTTTGTATTGGTGTCTTCCTCGTAAATACACCGAATTTCCTGAGGACATGTTGACCCCAGGAGACAGAAATATCATTCAAGTCTTGCATGGTCTTCCTCTGCCCATTAGTAGTCGGACTCTGATACACTCTGCCCGAGAGGAGGACCCTTTCCAGCACTTCTTAGGTAATTACTTTAGTGTCTTTTAGCCTGAGCTATGGATTGTATAACTGATCTTTTCTTATGTCTTTCCTTGCAGATTTGATGTCTGAAAACTTTAGCCTAGTTGCAGCTTTAAAGGCCCGCAAGTCGGGCTCCGGACAAAGGGGTCGTGGGACGATCTCCTTTGTGCACAGCCCGGCTCCTCGACCTCCCCTATCTCAAGCCACTCCTAGTCCTAAGAGGCCAAGGGCATAAGGGGCCGAGGTCCCATCTGATGATGCGGAGGCCTCGTCCAAGAGACAGAGGTGTGAAGAAGATACTGCTACCTCAGTCTCCCATACTCTCCAGGTCGAGGTTGTAGTGTCCGAGTTGGTGTCGGAGGGCGGAGGTGTGCCCTCCACTTTTGCGAAGGCCTCTGCCAAAACTTCCTTCGGCACTTCATGGCTTGGTAAAGAAGGTGTCGGGCCCCGAATCGAGTAGATGGTGGCTGACATCCTGCCCGGGCAATCCCTATGGGACTCCTCTCTTCGGGGTGAACACATCCAGATCGACCAGCCTTTCCCCAGCTCTTATGATAACGCCCTCCTGGATGCGATGGGGGTGTTGGACAATCTGGATGGGGCCGAGGTGTTGATGAGCCGTCTGTTAGCCATAACTCGGCATAGCAAGAGGTGGGCGACTCAGGTGGTTGACCTCCCAGCTCGGGATCAAACACTTTTTGCTCGAGTGGCTGAGTTGGAAGCTGCATCCATCCACCGGGAGCAAGAGTTCGCTGCTCAGGTTACCGTTTGGGAGATAGAAGCCACCAAGCTAAGGTTGGCTAAGGAGGAGGTTAAACGGGAGCTCGTCGCCTTAAAGGCTGATCAAGAGGAGCTTGGGCGGGAGCTAGTCGCCTCCAAGGCTAATCAAGAGGAGCTCCAAGGCAAGTTGACTTCGAACGGCGACCATGATGTGAACTCGGAGGCCAAAGTTTTTGAACTGCTAGATAAGCTCGAGGTGGCCGAGAAGACCATCTCACAACAGAAGGCCAAGATGGAGCAGATGGAGGAGGCCGCGGTGTCCAGCTTTTGCTCGGGCTTTGACGGGGCTATCCGTCAGGCTTGCTACTTGGCCCCATCTCTAGATCCCGATTCCTTTGATTATGTCAAGGATGTCGTGGATGGAGAGTGGGTGGACCGACTTGAGTAGCCCGTGCTTGGTGTCTCCTTCCTTTTTGGTGTTACTACCTCTTCTCCTTTTTCTTTCTTGCCGACCAGTTTTGGATTGTAACTAAGGTCGTTTCGGCCGTACAATGTTTACTCTTTTGCTTTAGTATTACCGTACAATGTTTACTCTTTTGCTTTAGTATTACCGTACAATGTTTACTATTTTGCTTTAGTATTACCGCTTTATTCTTCTTCTCGTCATATTATTCTGCACTCGTTCTACTTGAATACTTGCTTTTGTGTCGTTCGCCTGACCGACCTCCAAACGAGTCTCGGGTCTGAGTTCTTAGTCCAGTGTTAGTCGATCCCAGTCGAGGACTCAGGAATCCAATGTCGCTTTTAGCTCGGTCGGGATGTCTCCATCAACTGGGAAGCTTCCGAGCTCAGTAAGGAGCTGGTAAAGGGACGCGATGTCTCCTTTAGCTCGGTAGCCGCCGAGCTCGGTAGAGGACTGGTAAAGGGACACGATGTCTCCTTTAGCTCGGTAGCTGCCGAGTTCGGTAAGGGACTTGTAAAGGGACGCAATGTCTCCTTTAGCTCGGTGGCCGCCGAGCTCGGTAAGGAACTTGTAAAGGGACATAATGTCTCCTTTAACTCGGTAGCCACCGAGTTCGGTGAAGGACTTGCAAAGGGACGCGATGTCTCCTTTAGTTCGGAAGTCGCCGAGCTCGGTAGAGGACTTGTAAAGGGACACAATATCTCCTTTAGCTCGGTAGCCGCCGAGCTCGGTAAGGAACTTTTAAAGGGACGCAATGTCTCCTTTAGCTCGGTAGCCGCCGAGCTTGGTAAAGAACGTAGGTGTGAATGTTGAAATTCTTCTTTATTGAATACCAATGTGGTGCCTCGTTAAAACCTTTCTCGGAAAAACCCTCCTTAGGGAAAAACCCGAGCTTAGGAAAAAGAGTACACCTCTATTACAAATCGAAAACATAACGAATTGTTTAAACTTTATTGAATTGAATACTAAATTAAAAGGAATATGCTAACTGAAATAGGCCTTCAGATGACTGGCGTTCTAAGTTCTTGGGATTAGACGTCCTCCCATTTCTTGTAACTTGAAAGAGCCGTTCTGATAGTTCTCGAGGACGCGGAAGGGGTCATCCCAGTTGGCGGCAAGCTTGTCATGAGCTCGGTCTCGTCTAGCCTCCCCGGTCTTTCTCCAGACGAAGTCTCTTGGTGAAAGATCGTTCCCAGACTCGGGAATTATAGCGATGGGTTACTCACAGCTTCGTGGCCAACTCCCTTACTCGATCTTCTTCTCGGACTTCTTCAATAAGATCGAACTCCTCCCTGAGGGCGGTCTCGTTACTTGAGGCTGTGTAGGTCAGCCTCCTCCACGAGGGTTCGCCGACCTCAACTGGTATCATGGCATCAAACTCATAAGTGAGGCGAAATGGTGTTTCGTTGGTTGAGGATTGAGGCGTGCAATGGTATCCCCATAGTACACTTGGCATTTCCTAGCCCAATCTCCTTTTACTTTGTCAAGCTTCTTTTTCAACTCATTGAGGATGACCTTATTGGCTGCTTCAGCTTGTCCATTTGTTTGCGGGTGCTCCACCAATGATGTCCTATGTTGAATGCCGAGCTGAGATAAGAATGTGCGAACGTAACATCTTGTGAACTGCCTTTCATTATTAGTGATTAGGCCATGAGGTATGCCATGTCGGCAAATGATATGTCTATAAATGAATTTTTGAACTTGTTTGGCTGATATCGTGGCTACTGGTTCGGCCTCGATCCATTTTGTGAAGTAGTCGATTACCACAAGTATGAACTTGGTTTGTCTCTATGCTGGTGGGAATGGGCTGAGGATGTCCATTCCCCATAAGGCGAATGGCCAGGGTGACGAGATGAGCTGGAGATCGGTGGAAGGTGCAGCTGGCAACGAACCGTGTTCTTGACACCTTTTACAGCTCCTAACATAGTCTTTGGCATCCTTCTTCATTGTGGGTCAGTAGTACACATCTCAGACTAATCGGACCGCTAAGTTTTTGGCCCCTGAGTGCATGCTGCAGATTCCAGTGTGGAGCTCGTCCATCACGTACTTGGCTTGGTCTTTGGTCAAGCATTTCAGCAAAGGAGTAGAAAAGCCTCTTCGGAACAGCTCTTAATCCCGTAGTACATAGTAAGGGGCTTGACGACGTACCTTTTGGGCCTCATTCTTATCGTTAGGCAAGACGTTGTCTTGTAAATATGATATAAGGGGTTCATCCATGAGCTCAGTTCTGTATTAACCGAGTAGACCTCATCCTTGTCCGAGCTCGGGGAGATGAGTACTTCCTGAATGATTGAGTGGTGCTGTCCTCCCTTGCGAGAACTTGCCAGCTTAGATAGGATATCAGCTCTATCATTTTATTCACGAGGGATGTGGACGATCTCAAATTTGGCGAAGTGGGAAAACATGTTCTTCACTCGATGATAGTACTGCTGTAGGAGGGGCTCCTTGGCTTGAAATTCATCTCTAACCTGAGAAGTGACTAACTGGGAATCACTCAGGCATTTCAGGTGTCGGACACCCATGTCCTGGGCTAACCTGAGGCCAGCTAGCAGGGCCTCGCACTCAGCCTGATTGTTAGAGGCCGCAAATGAGAAATATATAGCTTGTTCCAAAACGAGATCATCTGGTCCTTCCAATATGACCCCCGCTCCACTCACTTTCTTGTTAGAAGAGCCATCAACTCTCAATGTCCAACCTAGCTCACGCTTGCCGATCTCAGGTAACTCAGTGAGGAACTCGGCCAGGAACTGGGCTTTCATAGGGCCTCGGGGTTCAAACTGGAGTCCGAACTCAGACAATTCTACAGCCTCGGCTGTCATGTGGTCAGCAAGGTCGGGTCGCTGCAGTATCAACCTAACAGGATAGTCTGACCTTACTATTATATCATGACATCAAAAGTAATGCCGTAGTCGGCTAGCAGTGAAGACGAGGACGAGCATTAGTTTCTCTATCGTTTGATACCTTGTCTCCGCAGGTTGGAGTGTCCGGCTCACAAAGTACACTGACGTATGGACTTTGTCAATTTCTTTGACTAGAACCGAGCTGATGGCAACCTCGAAAACTGCTAAGAAGACGTACAAAGGCAGCTCAGGGGATGGGCTGGTCAAAGTTGGCAAGGAGGCTATTTGTGTCTTCAGATTGTCGAATGCGGAGGCGCATTCATCATTTCATTCAAAGCGGGCTGAGCGTTTTAATAATGTGAACATGGGTCTGCTCTGCTCAGCCAGCTTGGGCAGAAACCGAGATAGGGCGGCCAGGCACCCATTAAGTCTCTGCAAGTCTTTCAGGCAGGTCGGGCTGGACATGTTTGTAATGGATGTACACTTGTCCGGGTTGGCCTCAATTCCTCTTTGGGAGATCATAAAACCGAGGAACTTACCCCCTCTCACGCCGAAGGCACACTTTTCCGAGTTTAGTCGGATTTGATGTCGGCGTATTTTTGCAAATATTTCCTTAGATCAAGGAAGATGTTGAGCATGAGTTTTCGACTTAACCACCATATCATCAACGTAGACCTCCATATTACGCCTGATCTGAGCACTAAAGACCTTGTCCATTAGTTGTTGGTAGGTGGCCCTTACATTCTTGTGGCCGAAAGGCATAACCTGGTAGTAGTAGTTGGTAGTAGTACATGAATGCAGTCTTCAGCTCGTTCGGGGGATACATCGGTATCTGATTGTAGCCTGAGTAGGCATCCAAGAAGTTGAATACTTCATACCCTACTGTACTGTCCACTAACCGGTCAATGCTAGGTAAGGGGTAGGTGTCCTTGGGACAAGCTTTGTTCAAGTCGGTGTAGTCCGTGCACATCCTCCATTTCTCGTTCACCTTTTTGACCATCACAATGTTGGCCAGCCAAGTGGTGTAAATTATCTCTCGAATGAAGCGGGCTTCCAGAAGCTTACCGACCTCTTTTTGAATAACAAGGCGGCGCTCCTCGCCTAGCTTTCTTTTACGTTGTGCCACTGGCCGGGCATGAGGAAGCAATGATAGCTTGTGGCACATGAGGTTGGGATTGATACTGGGCATATCGGATGGTTTCCATGCAAACAAGTCCGCGTTTTCTTGCAGGGTTGATATGACTTCTTGGAGGGTGGAGGTCGGCATGGAGGTGCCAGTCTTTGTTACCTGGCTTGCTTTAGGGCCGAGCTGTAGTGGTTCAAGGGGCTCGGTGAATGAGGGACGTTCCTCCTCAAACTCAGCTCGGGGGTCGATATCCAGTGGTTTATCTGTGCTGCCGTTGACCGAACATATGTTCGCGGTTGGTCTCTTGTCTTCTTTCTTGAAAGAGTAGAGGGTGACCTTCAGACTCTGAGCATAGCATACCCGGGCCATTTTCGGGTCGGCTTTGACTGTGACTATTTTTCCCCCTTCCTCTAGGAACTTCATGGTCATGTGTGGAGTGGACATAATGGCTCCCAACTGGTTGAATGTTCTTCGACCGATAATGACATTGTAGGAGGTGTCAGCGTCAATCAGAATGTACCTGACTTCCACGATCTTATAGGCCTCGCTTACACTGAAGGTAGTAAGTAGGTCAATATAGCCCCTGGAATGGACTCTCTCCAGTGAAACCGAGCAGTGGCTCGGGGTATGGCTTGATGATGGACTCAGGCAGCTCCAACTGTTTGAAAACAGACCAATATAGTACATCGGCCGAGCTCCCTTGGTCGATTAGTACTTTGCGAACCCGCCAGTTGGCTATGGTGCAAGAGATGACCATGGGGTCGATCTGGTCGGGGTCATCTATGATGAAGTCGGCATCAGAGAACGTGATGGATGGTAAGGTTCTCTTCTTGGGTGACCCGATGTGATTGACGCTTCTCACGTAGCGTTTGCAGGCTGAAGAAGTAGCTCCCCCCTACGAAGCCTCCAACAATTGTGTTGATAGTCCCTTTGACCTTATCAGGGTTTTGATCATTCTCCTTGCCCCAACCTCGGTCCCGACATTTATTCCGGCTGTCTTGTGTATCCCGATCTGATTCCCGAGGCCGGGTCTTTGAGCTCGGCCCAGTGTACCTTTCGGGGTGTTTCTGCTCATCTTAGACAAATCTCCGTAACTCACCCGATCTTATGAGGTGTTCTATGAGGTCTCGTACTTGGCAACAATCCTCCGTGGTGTGTCCGGTATTCTGGTGGTAAGCGCATTGTTTAGTTGGGTCAGCGTCTGAGAGAGATTGAGAAGCTTTAGGATGGTGAACCAATTCTAACGCGCACGCCTCCCTAAAAATTCTGTCCCTGAATGCATTCAAGGGGGTGTATGAGCTGTATGAGTTGGTGCGGCGATCCCCATTTGACTCCGCCCGGCGAGAGGAAGACTCATTTTGCTTGGGTGGACGATCATGCTCTCGAGCTCGGCGCTTGGCCTCGGTGTTTTCTTCTATGTTCATGAAACGGACAGCTCGGGAACGAAGGTCGTTCATATTGATAGGAGGTTCAACGAAAAGGGAGTCCGAGAAGGGGCCAGAGTTCAGCCCGGCCTGTATGGCTTGCAGTGCAACAGCGGGATGGAGGTTGGGTATAGTCCGACAAACCAAAGCAAAGCGAGCCATATACTCTCTGAGAGATTCCTTGTCCCCCTGTATCACATGATAAAGCGATATAGAGGTGGTAGGCGTTGGTTTGCCGTCTGCAAACCGGGCTTGGAAATGCTCGAACAGGGAGTCAAAAGAGTCCACAGACATCGGAAGGAGTGAGTAGTACCAATCAAGGGTTGTCCCCTTTAGGGTTGAGGGAAACATTGGACAGAGTACGTAGTCGTCGTCAACGGTCATCGTAGCCTAGGTCAGGAAGGCACGCACATGAGTAACTGGGTCCGTAGTTCCATCGTATTTATCCTGGGATGACCATCTCCAGGATTCGGGAACCCAGGCTGAGAGGATGGTTGGGGTGAAGGGGTGGAGAGTCCAAACTTTACCAAGTTCATGTGTTCGGGGAGGAGGTCCGAGGTCCGTGAATGGCTGAGCCTGGGAGAGATCTTGCCGAGCTGCAGAGATAGCTACACGAATATGGGAGACATGCACATCCTCACCCGTAGTGTGTGGGTTCTTGGGGGCCAACGCGCGAATGGACCTGGCCCCTTCTCCATGTCTTGGTTCTTCATCCCGGTTGGGAATGAGGGGGTTCCTACCTGGAATTCCTTGATTTCTCTGTCGCAGGGATTGCAATTCCAGAAGTTCGGCTTCACGCTGACGCTAGACGGTATCTAGATTCGCCTACATGGTTTGCAAGGCCCTCTCAGTCTCCTGATTCTGGGTTCGCAACGTTTCCACGCGAGCGTCCATCCGTTCTTAGGCTTCCGCCATCACTGCATCCACCCTCGTTTGTATGAGTTCCGCTATGGCGGGATCCATCGTGGTGTTGGAGTGACTGCGCATGCGAACCATCTGGGTGTGGTGGTTGTGGATTGAGAATTGGTTGTGGGAATAAGAATTATCTTGCCTCACGGTGGACGCAAAATATTCTTGCCGGATTTTAAGTTGGTTCAAGCTACCCTGAGAAATTTAAGCCCTTCAGCTGCAGAAGAACAAAGTCCAGTATAACATTTTTAATTATCAATTTTCAGTTTAAATAATTTATCTCTGTAATGTATTGGATATTAAATCATCTTATCTCTGTTTTGATATCTTGTCTTAATTTCAGCTTTTGGCTAGACAACAAGCTCAAAGAGAGGAAGAGCTAACAGTCACAGCGCCATATTTTAACTCTTAAAATATGTGTTGATATTTTTAGAATATCTGTCTTTTATCCTCCATCGCCATCTCCCTTTCTTCTGTAGTACTGTATAATACTATATAATATCATGTTCCTAATTTAGGAGGAAATTCAAGAAGAACTTGAACGTGAGAATCGTCTCCACGGTCAATAGGTATATATGTACCAAAATTCTGTAATTGTATTACCATACAAAAGAATGTCATAAATGGCTCTACAATGTCATTGGTTCTTTAATTGCAGACCAAATTTTCTGGTTTATTTTAAACTGAAAGTTCTGATGCAATTTTACATACGTATATAGATTCCCTTGACAAAGGAAAAAGTTAATAATATTTAGACTTCAATAGTACATTTATAGTTTGGTTAACCATTGTATGTTCTTCTATATTTATAAAGATAATTACTTCAAAGCTAACATGTTATTTGATTGGATAAAAACAATTTCCTATGTTAATTTTTACTAAAAGTTCAGAGTGGTAACGTGTCAGGTGAACATGGCTTTAAGCTTTTGGTTGTACCTTTTGCTTGAACATTTACGTAAATTTGGCACATATTTCCTTCGAACTTTCAGTGTCATTGTCATTACATCTCTAGACTCCTTGTTCAGCTTAAAATCCACGAAACTAATAATAAAATCAAAAACTTTATAGCGTAACCAGAAAAAGTATACATTGTGTATAAAAAAATATATAATGTTTTAAAAACGTATACAACATATGAAAATATGTTTCATTGAAATATATAACATCTTTTGTAAAAGAAAAAAAAAAAAATTAATAGCAAAATAAAAACTTAAAAAACAAAAAAAACATTATAACAATAATCAGAATTTTTTTAATATTTATGAAATAAAAATAACAAAAAAATTTTATAACTTAAAATCAATTTATGTATAAGTTAATAAGTATACAACATCTTATTCAAAAGCATACAATATCCCGTTTAAAAAGTATAAAATATCCTGAATTGGATATACAAGATGCTGTTGAAAGAGTATAAAACATCCAGTTCAAAAAGTATACAATGTTCAGTGTACAAATTATATAACATTTAGTTCTTCCTTTACCATAATTTTTAGTTTTAAGCCTTGCAATGTTTTTATTTCATTTTTTGTTCTAATAATTATTTTTTTTATTTTTATCTTAATAATTATTTTTTATTTTAATTATTTTAGTTTATTTTTATAGGCATTCAAAATGAAAAATATATAATTTAAAATAATTAAATATAAAAGTAAATAAATTATAGAGAAGAAAAATAAAATAAAAAACTTAAAAAAGATTAAAATAAAAACAACAGTGAGGAAAAATATATTTAAACTAATTAAAAATGATAACATAAAATATTTTGAGTTCGTAAAAGTGGTTTACAATCTTTTTGTAAAAACAAGCTAGATGTGTGAGGAAGTTATATAAAATAAATATTACTTCAAATACTCTATTGATTATTCTTGAATCACTGGCAAGAATTGTACTTGAATAATATGCAAGAATTGTAACTCATCTTATCTTTGATCCATTTTCATACAATTTTATTTAAACTACTTTTTTTTTTTAATAAACAAATTTAAATAAATAAGTTTAAGATACTAAATGATTCTCATAGCAATAATGACCTAATCATCACATTTAATTTACAGAGGGCAGAGGGAAGAAACACCAAACTTAAAAATGAAACCAAACACGGTGGAGAATCCCTCACAAGCAACTGTTGAACACACTCGTCATCATTTAATTTGTTAGAATCTTCCTTCACCGTATTCTAATCTTCCTGCAATGCCAAGTTAGGATAGAGGTGAAAAAAAGGATAGAAATAATTACATGACTTTGTTTGCAAAAATATATTACTTATTAGCAGTTCCACATGCAAGGGAATTGAATTGGAAATGTTAATTTATGTATACTAATAGCATCCACAATATACCTTTACAGGAATCCTTCACATTTCAATTTGAGGAATGTGAGCTATTTTTGGCCAATCCTCTCCCTTGTCCCTCTGACATCGTTTCTCTATCAAAGGGCATTCCCTGATAGTCAATCTTTCCAGACTGCTAAGGCTTAGGCTTGTTGGAAGACTCCTCAACTTGGAACACCCACTAATGTCCAATTGGCGAAGCAATGGAAGGTTTCCGAAGCAATCAGGCAAGGCTTCTAGGTCTGGAAGATTCCGTAATTGTAACGAGGACAGGGAAGTCAAATGTTGTAAAGCACTATCCAAACCTTCCACCTCTCTGCAATCTTCAATTTTCAAATACTCAAGACATGTTAGGTGTTGAAAACCTGCTGACCCATTAAACTTGTGACACCCCGAAATTCTTAATTCCTTGAGGGAGGGCATGTGCAACCCTTGCAACAAAAACTTGAGCCTCCTGCATTCCCAGATTTCCAGCTCTTGAATAGCATCAAGATTGGTGATATTAGTCGGGAGTACCTCAAGTTTGTAGAGACTATAAAAAGATAGTGTCTGTAGAGAAGTGAGGTTTTGTAGCATCCCATCTGGAAAACATGTTAACTCATTATTATCTGAGATCTTCAGGGATTTAAGACTACTGAGTTTATGAATTGAACTCAGTAAATATTGGCTGCAATCATCGCTTATATGTATCTCATTGATAGATGGAAGGCTATGCAAACCCAACAATTTAGGACATTCATTAATTCTTAGTTTGGAAAGGCTGGGGAACAAGTGTTCCCTATCCTCCCTTGATAACCCTAATAGGTTTGGCAGTTCACTGAGTAACAGATCTTGAAGAGCCTTGAAAACTACTCCGCCATCAGACTCCTCATACAGATACTCTGCACGAGTAACGCCAGATATGCGTAGATTTTTTAGAGAAGGCAGTTTCCCCAACGATGGAAGATGTAAACAGTTTCCGCAATTCCTCAGTGTTAAATCATTTAAATATATGAAAGAAGGACTAAACATCCATTGTGGGAAATGATCACCTTTATATCCTGTCACTTCCATAGACAGAAGATGTTGGGTATCAGGTTGAAGTACTTCAAGAATTTGCTCAACATTTTCTTGCAATTCAGACCGTTCATTTTCTTCCCATTTCAACCACAAGCAGTTTAGTTGCTTGCTTGACATATTAGATTCCTTGGCATCCATTACACTTCTTACTTGCTCAAGATTGCCGATGTGAAGATGTCCTTTAAGTTTTAGTGCTCCCAATTCAGCCAAAAGGAACCCTCTTTCCTTGCCAACCAAGTACTGGGTTAAAATCCTTAGGGAACTCAACTTCCCTATATGAGGAGGCAAGCTTAATAGTGAGGAGCAACCCCACAGAGATAGTTGTTGTAGAGCTTTTAAGCATATCAAACCATTGGGCAACTTTTTGAGATTATCACAATGGTTTAATTTTAATATCTGCAAATTCCACAGTTTACATACTGATTTTGGAAGAGTTTTGAAGCGACCGTGAGAAAGATTCAAGTACCTTAGATGATTTAAATGACCAACTGAAGATGACAATTTCTTTTTCCTTACAAAGTCAAGCACCCGCAAAGAATAATATTTCAACACATCAGAAGAAACATAGGAACAATACGTACTTGGTGAAATTATAAAGGTTCTCAAAGATTTGACTTTAGGCAGATGGACCCCTTCGCTTCTGAACCTATGCTCCGAGAGATGGTGTATTCCTTTAGACAAACTATTAACATCCTTGTCTTCAATAATGAAACAAATCTCTTTTGCAACAAATTGTGCAAGATCATGAACAAGATCATGCAACTTGAAACTTGAAACTTTGCCCAATTCGTCTGTTTCAAGATCCTGAAAAAGTGATCTCCAATGTAATTCATGCCACACACCATCACCAACATCTTCAGCATCCAACATTCCATTAGATGAAATGAATCCATTAGCCATCCAAAGGTCAATCAAATATTTTTTATTTATTCTTTCATCTTTTGGAAATAATGCACAGTAAGCAAAACACTGTTTGAGATTTGTTGGCAAGTTCAAGTAACTTAATCTTAAGGCAGGCATTACATCGTGAGCTGAACTCCACAGGTTGCTTTCCTTGACATTCAGCCATGCTTCTTTCCTTCTTTCAAAGCGTAAAAGACCTCCAACTGCTTTTGCTGCCAGAGGCACTCCTCCACACTTCTCTACTATCTCCTTGCCTATGTCTTCAAGTTCTATTTGTATTACTTCATTTGGTCCAAAGGCTCGTTGCTTAAACAATTCCCAACAATTTTCGTCGGATAGCATTGATAATTCATGAGCAGGAGCTGTTCCCATGATTGTTACCACCTTTGAAAGACGAGTAGTGACCAAAACTGAAGCACCCTTTTCCCCACAAGCCAAAACAGATCTCAACCTCTGCCAATTCTCTTGCTCATCATCCCACACGTCATCCAAAACAAGCAAATATCTTTTGCTTTGAAGCAGATCTCCAAGTTTCTTTCGCATTGGCTCTAGTTCCAAATCCTCACAGGCACGCCCGGATGTGGCTTCTATGATAACTTTTGCCATTCTCTTCAGACTAAAATCTTCTGAGACACATACCCAAATTCTTAGCTCAAAGTGTTCAACCACCCTCTCATGATTGAAAATGAGTTGAGCTAGTGCTGTTTTTCCAAGTCCACCTTGACCTATGATTGGATAGACCAATAAATCCTCAAATTGAGAAGCATCATCAACCAAAAAGTCAACAATTTTATTCTTATCATCTTCTCTTCCATAGATTTGTGGTTCAGTGATAAAGGAGGTGGTTTGGCGCCACTCAGGAACTCCATTTCTCTCTGTAACAGTCTCGGTCAAATGAAGCTGCTCCCTTTCTTTAGCAATCTGATCTAATCTCTCACTTATACTTTTCATTCTCTTAGCGATGTTATAACGAAAAACAACATGCTTGGGATGAAAAGAGGATAAGCAAGAGCTTTGTACCTTGTTTGATAGACCACCCTCGATTCCTTGATACTCCAACCCCAGTACTTCATACGCACACTCATCCATTATGTCATCTAGCTCATAAGCTGCATCTTTTAGCTTTTGCAGCCAATTCTTTATAGCTTGGTTTGAGAATTGTTTCTCCTCAGCATCGTGAAGTACAGCCTTAATTGCAGTGAACATGCTTTCAAGCTTTTCCATCTCTTGATCAAAACCAAGAAATAGCCCAAGCTCTTTTCCAATGAATGAGCTCAACTTTTTAACCGCATCTCCAAGAATAGCCTCAGCCATCTTTCAAGTTCTAATAACTCACAGAATGAAGATGTAATAGAGTTTGTGTGCTTTAGAAATGGTAAAGCAATGAGATGATCAAGTGAGGGATAAAGTTAAGAGAAGAAGGCAAGTGGACTTTGGAAGTCTTCAGGGAACCTACAGAATGGAATAAAAGTTGAAACACTTACCTGCCTTGTCTGTTGTCGTATTTTTATATTGACTATTCAACAAGATAGTGGCATTTTTTAATTTTTAGTTCACATTTGAAATTTCATAGAACCAAAACCACTGGTTGGAAGAAAAAAATAAGCATTACCATTCACACGATAAAATTAATTGTGTTGTAAGATGTTCTCGTACTCTCTTAAGTTTCACATAGTTTATGATTACTTTCATTTCTTAATCTACAAAATGTGTCTTTTAAACTAGATTTTTGGTTTTTTTATTAGAATTTAAACGTTATGCATGATAAATAATTTTATATGGTCACTCAATTATAAATTAAATTATATATAATTGGTGAGGATTTTTTAATTAAAATTAACAAATTTACGAGAATTATGATTAACTTCATGAGTAAAGTATTTTACATTTTCTATGTATAATATATTTTTCTATTTTTATTAACTGAATTTGTTTTTGATTATTGACTAAAGAAGCTTAAAACAAGGTTTCTTTAGTATTTTTTTAACATTTTTAGAAACACTAATATTTTATAAAATATCAGTTTCTAGCTTTTTGTATTTTATTCATTTTTTGTTTTTAAAATATTTATAATTTTTTATTATCTTTTTAAGAAAAGTAGGTTCTTATATAAAATCTATTAAATTTCACTTAAATATTTTAAAATATAATACAAGATTACTAATTAAATATATAATACGAAAAATATAATAACCCTGACTTAATAATATAATTAAGTCAATTGGTTTATAAATAAAAATTAAAATAGTACAACAAAAATAATTCAAAAATTAAAATTAAAAATACTTCAAAATATGTTTTGATCAACAAAGATAAAATTAAATCTTATATTAAAAATTATCACTTAAACGTAAAGATGTAAAATAATATAGGCCAATTAATTTGATAACATCTCAAATTCCTCACAAGCTATATTGTTTGTTTGAAGAAATTCATGAGGTGTGAGTTAGAAGGATGATGAGAGTTTAATGAAGCACAAAAAAGAGAAAATGATAAATGAAAAAAGATTCAATGAATTAAGGATAAAACAATATATTTTAAATAAAATATAGTAAATGATGGAGATGGAAAAAGAAAAACTTTGTACTTCCTTTTAGCACTTCAATTTTGAGAACCCAACATTTAAGGCCAATTTTTTTATTTTTTTATTTTTTTATTTTTATTTTTTGAAAACTCTGTGTTAACATGTATATTTTTTTTTAGTTTCTTCAACATTTCACTTTATTAAACATCCCTAGTTTAATATAAGATCATTTAACTATCAATTAGTTATTCAACTCTCAACTAATTTTGTTAAAAATAATTATATATACATATCTTGTATTTATATAAAATAAATATTTTTCCTTAAGCGATACACATATATACATATCTTGTATTTATATAAAATAAATATTTTTCCTTAAGCGATACACATATGAATAATTGAATATGCTTGTTATTTCAAAATCATTGAAATAGGTTTTGATTTTTAAAAATTCAAAACTTAAAATGGGGCATAAAATTTTAATTTTAGAAAACTTAATGTAGTAAAAAAGTGTAAACAAAATATTGTAATTTTTACGGTTCAATTAATTACACCCTTTTCTCCCAACTTTAATATTTTTGTTAATTATAATACCAACTTTAATATTGGATAATAAAAATTATAAATAAAAAATTTGTAAAATAATAAGTTGATGACAAAAATTGTAAATAAAATAATTAGATAGAAAAATTCGTAATATTGTTAAATACCATTTTTGCCTCTGTTATGGTCTCTTTCTTTCCTTCAGAGTTCTCAGATCTCAGTTCCTTCGCCGTACACGTCGTAGTCTTCCTTTCCTCTCTCTAATCATCTCTTCTCTTGGAGGTTTCTTCTTCCTCTTCTTCGAACCTCTTTGCAGATTTTAATTCCACTTTTTTTCCTATTATTGAATTCAATATATCAAAAAATTTCTTATTTTTCTCTGTACCCATGATTGCTTGTACTCCGTTTCTATCCTTTAAGGGTTTAAAGCTTGAAACTTTTCACTCCATTGCTCATTGGGTCGTTTTTAAATTTTTCTTGCAACTCTTAATTTCATTATTTTCATTTTTTATTTTTGTGGATTTCGAATCTATTATTATTGATGCACCTGTTCAAATCATTAAAAATATGGAGGTTTTTTTTGTTCAAATCATTGTTAAATAATATTTTGTAGAATGGGATGTTCTCTGTCAATCATTCAAGCATAGGGTTCTTATTCTCTTTGATTCAACCTTATGATACATTTGATTATTGGTAATGATTTGTTAATTGTTGGTTTCTATGCATTATGGTATGTGGCAGTCTGTGTATGAAATGGATCTAGCGTAGCATTTGGGAATAGTAGGTTTTCGTGTGAAGAGGCTTTGCTTAGTTTTGTTGTGTAGATTTTATGTGCACGTTGAAGTTTTTTCTGATTAGTTCTGAGTTTTGTTTTTTGTGGTGGCAGTGAGAATGTACAATAACGTTGGATCCCAACCCGGGGTACCACAGCCTCAAACAAGTTTGCCTCCAAATCCTTTTGGGAATGCTTTTAATGTTGCTGGTTCTGGACTCATTCGAGGTGGATTGGGTGCGTATGGAGGGAAAATTTTAGGATCTAGCTCTGAGTATGTCCAAAGCAATGTAAGACTAAATAGCATTCTAGTATTTTTTTTCTTGATGATTTAATTTGGCATGTGGTTCATGAGGTAGATCTTTTGATGTTTCTTTAAAATGTTATTGGAGTAGTTACTCGAATTGGTCGCTGTATGATACCTGGGACATCAAATAGGATCTAAATTCTTCATGGCATAAAATAAGCATATAGGATCTAAGTTGATGTCCAAAGACACATTGAATTACTAAATTGATTTCCTCTTTGGAAGACCAACTTGTCTTTGGTATCTTAGAGGATCAGTTTGAGTATGTGGTTGAAATTTTTCATATGGACTCTGAAGTTCAAATTGTTTTGTTTTGTTTTCCTGTCTCAAAAACTGGTCATTCAGCAAAACTGGCATAACCTCTCAAGAAAAATTTCAATCCCTTTTTCTAAGTTGTTGGCAACTTGGTATATGATTTTCAGAAATTATTGCTGCGCACAACTTGTCTGGAGACTCATTTAATCTTTTGAACAAAATTTTAAAATGTTCCATGGTTTACTTTTAAAATCTAGTTCATGAATGGCACGTGCTTTCAACTTCAATAATGACTGTATATCAATCAATTTAGGGTTGACTGATTTTGGAGGGATGCACTAATGTATCTTAAAAATTTCATTAAATAGCTTAATGATCCTTGATTTACTATCTTTTTGTACCTCAAGTATAAATAGTTTCTTAAGATGTTATACATGGATTTCATTTTGAAATTAATCTTCTCTATTGAATAACAGATAAGTCGGTATTTCTCTGATCCCCAATACTACTTCCAAGTGAATGACCAATATGTTAAGAACAAATTGAAGGTGGTTTTGCTCCCGTTCCTGCACAGGGTAAGCATTTATGTCTCGATTTTCTGCATTTCTCCTTAAATTTTCATTTGGTTGTCTTATTTTTTCTTCATGCTGCTTATTTTTTCTTTTCTGGTTCAGGGTCATTGGACTAGAATTACTGAGCCAGTGGGAGGCAGGCTCTCTTATAAGCCACCAGTTTATGACATAAACGCACCAGACCTATACATTCCATTAATGGCATTTGGTACCTATGTTGTTCTTGCTGGCCTCTCATTGGGTCTTCATGGAAAGTAAATACTCTCTCTCTTCCTCTACCTTAACCAAACAATGTATAGTACTAATGTCAGTGATACGTGTTCTACTTATTTTTCTCAAATATGTAGTTAGAAATGTTGCTCCTAACTTTCCTGTTCATACTTGTACTCTTGAATTGCCATGGATAAAATAACTATGTTGTCAACTATTTGTTTTTGCCTTATATGGATGATTTAAAAAGAATATAATAATAGATAAATCTGTTTACCTCCTAATGTCTCATGTTTGTGCTGTAAGTTTTAGTTGGTCTGTGATCAAGTGTTGGTAAATCATTGTGTGAAGAGGATTTGTATGCTGTGGGTGTCATGGGGAGGGAGTACGAAGTGTCACCTTCCTGCCTCAATAGAATGCATGGGATGTTGAATGTAGGAAACTTTGTTGCAAGAGGTTTTGCATCGATGCGTGATTTGTGTTCATTTCTGCACCCTCTTTTTTTTTTTGCTT
Organism: Hylodesmum podocarpum; assembly: GCA_026586105.1. Lineage (NCBI taxonomy): Eukaryota > Viridiplantae > Streptophyta > Magnoliopsida > Fabales > Fabaceae > Hylodesmum > Hylodesmum podocarpum. The sequence goes on along the minus strand of JALJEV010000803.1, from coordinate 3,690,556 downwards.
TGGGTGCACAAGTTTTTTCTGTTTTTACTCATTAAAAATATTGTTGACTTAATATACATTTTGGTCCCTGTATTAAGTGTCTTCTCACTTTCAGTCCATATAATTTTTTTGCTATTTCATTCCTAACCTTTCGTCACATTTCATTTCTAGTCCTTTATTATTTTTTTTCATTTTTAGTCCTTGTAATTTTTTCTCCTCATATGCAGTCCTTATAAATTATTGTTTTTTAATTTCTAGTCTTTATAAAAATATTTAAGGACTAAATATCAAAAAGAAATAATTTGCAACGACTAAGTCTAAAATAGAAAATAAATTACAAGGACAGAAAATGGAAAAAAAATAAATAAATACAAGGACTAAAATTGAAGTGTCACAAAAAGTTAGGGATGAAACTACAAAAGAAAAAAAAACAAGTCAAAGAAATGTTTACAAAGATTGCTAGCTATATTTTCATCATGGTTGTTATTTTTAAATTTTCACAGTTTGTGTTTTAGCTAATTACAATGAAAACATTGTTCTGTTCATTTTACTCATTTTGATCTATTCCCATTTTTTCTCCATAGTTTGTCATGGACCTTTGTTTATCAAATATACTATATTTATGTCCAGGTTTAGTCCAGAAGCATTGAACTTGTTGTTCATCAAGGGATTGCTTGGTTGGTTCATGCAAGCTGGACTACTTAAGGTGACACTGCTTTCATTGGGCAGTGGGGAAGCACCCCTGCTTGACATTATAGCATATGCTGGCTATACTTTCACCGGCATATGTTTAGCAGTTCTTGGAAGAATAATATTGGGCTACTCCTATTACTTTCTGATGCCATGGACTTGTTTATGCATGGGAGTATTTTTGGTGAAAACAATGAAGAGAGTCCTCTTTGCAGAGGTCAGGAGTTATGACTCAAGCAGACACCACTATCTCTTGCTCTTTATTGCTTTAGTTCAGTTCCCATTGTTCACATGGCTTGGCAACATTACTATCAATTGGCTTTTATAGAGTGACAGTTTTTACTTCTTACACTGTACTAGAAGCAATTCTTAGTGAAATTCTTTGCTTGCTGCTGTTGGAGAAGTGTAATATATGGACGTTTTGTTTCCCCATTGTATTTTTTGTATCTGTTGGTAGGTTTTCATAAATGCATAATTACGGGCCTTATTTTTCCCGCTACATGAGAATTGAAACATTAGTTTTTTGTTTCTTAAATGTGTATACCACTAAAAACAGTGTGAAGTTGAATTTTTGTACTTGTATCTGTATACCTTATTTACTTCTAATTTGGTATCACTTACTCACTAGCATACATTTTGCTGTTTAGCTAGTCTTGTAATATTTTTGTTCTGCCAGTGTGAAATGTATGTCATGTTTTCTTCTGTTTAGCTCCAAAATTAAAACTATTTAAAATGGATTGGGAAAATTGATTTTTTTTTGCAAAGATAGTTGGGCCTTAATCTTGAGAAAATGAGTTATCCCTAATCTTGGTAAGGTTATTATACAATTCAATGTTCCGATAGTAGTATAGACTGAGTTTTAGCTTTGTGGGTGGAATGTGGTGGACTTGGGGTGTCTTTAGTGGAGAAATTGTCTTGCTCATAAGGATTACAGTGGGGAAGTCCTACTGGACACCAATTATAAGGTGTCTACCACCAGCAGGTATATAGAGTAAGAGAAGATGTCCCAGGCTATGCAGGGGATGGTACCACATTGCATATTGAGAAAATAATGGGGAGTCATGCATCATGTAGATCTAGGAAGAGATTTAAATGTGTTTGCTTGCCTTTGATGCTTTGTTTGCCTTTATTTGTGCTTGATGTATTTGCTTCTCTTTATTTATGCTTGATGTTGGAATGTTTTCTTTGATTGTGTTGCTTGTACTTGTTGAATGTGATTGAAGGATTGTCTTGTTTTAGAATTTCCTTATTTTTGTTTTGGAAGATATTTTTAAATTATTCTAGAACTTTTAAATTATTTTAGAACTTTCTTATTCTTATTTTGAAAGATATTTTTACATTATTCTAGAATTTTATTATTTTTACTATGATAGATATTTATAAATTATCTTAGAACTTTCATTTAAGATATTTTTAAATTATTTAAAAAAAATTGTTTCTATTTTGCAAGATATTTCTAAACTATTCTAAAACTTTCTTTTTTGTTGTAAGATATTTTTAAACTTTTTTTTAGAATTTCCCCATTAAATTCACTTGATTTTTAATGATTATAGAAATCTCTTATTTGAACTTATTCAAAATTAGGTATTTCATACTTGACTATAGAATCTTTTTAATAAATTAAAATTGATTCCTAAACAAATTATATCGTAAGAAAACTTACCCTTGCATTTTGTGTTTGACACTTGTGATAAACTTGAATTGCATGAGCAAACTTGCAAGTATAAAAGGCTAGGATGTTGCAGCTACTTGATGTGTATGTATATTTTGTTCTGTAAAAATGAAATGAATTACTTAGTCACTTGTGTAAAACCACTAAGTAAAGTTTGTTTTGCTCGAAGGCTTTGAGAATTGTTTAGTCCAGTAGTATTAATCATTTTAAACTAATATTAATGAGCCTTAAAATGTGGAAAATTTAATAGTATTAGGAGGGAGTGTTACACCTCCCAACACCTTAGTAAGTTCATTCTTTCTTTTGCCCATTCTTGACGATTTTATATTGGAGACAATATAACCTTTAAGTTTGAGGTTGTTTAGGGCCTTGTCACGTTCATATTAGCTTTTAAAACTAGGGTAAAATTTTGTTACCAAGGGATGTATGCAAGGTCCCTTTTATAGTAAGAATAAGAATTAGAGTTATAGAAATAGAACCCTTATGACGCGTCTAATCATTTACTGAACCCAACCTAAGAGATCATATATGAGAAAAGTCAGTGAGTAGGCTACACCAACTCTTCCTACCCTTCGTTGATTGTGGTGGAATCTTCTTACGTAACTTTCGTAGCTGGATATTGACATGTTTGCCATCGTCGGAACGCATAGTTAAAAGGCAAAGATGACTAATAAGCTTAACTAGTTAAAACTTTCTACGTGTCAATGAAACAAACACACCAGATATTATGATAAACTAAAGAGAAAACTGAAATGTTCCTACGATAAAATTTATGTCAAATTCTTTAATACAAGTTCAATTACATCATGTGAAATGATAAAACTTTTCAAGCAAAATGGAAGCATACGTTGCATCTTTGTGTAGAATCGGCTTAAGTTTCTTCTTCAATGATCATGTGCAGCTTACACAATATTGTTGACATTGGTCATGCAATGGTATTAACCTCCAAAATCTCCTTAGCAGACTATTCTCTCATTGATATAAAATAAGGAAAAATCCTTTCAATAGAAAGTAACACATTGCAAAAAGACCCCAAAATAAACTACAACTTTAAGGAATGAATAAATACCTCATAGTTCAATATCAGGAACTCCCACTAAGAAAGAACTTGGATCGTTGGATCCAAGAAGTGGAATATACTCTGACCCTCTCACATGAACACTAAAGCAAGCTACAAAAAATACACAAGTAATGAGTTAGGAGCAGAAGTTGTATATAGAACATCTTGCACAATATTCTCTCTCTCAACCTTCATTTCAGGAAGGGGAGACAAAGCTATCTGATATTGAGTTTTCAATACTAATAAAAACACTTTAATAGCTTATAATCAACATCTATACGGCTGTAGAACAGTTTGCTGTTTAGGTAAATAAAGTGTAACCAACCATCATCTGAGCAGTAAATAGGAATTACCGTAATCATTCATGCAGCAGCTGGCCTAAAACTTACGAATACAGCATATACCAAAGATTTTTAAGAATATATATATATATATATATATATATATATATATATATATATATATATATATATATATATATATATATATATATATATATATATATATATATATATATATATATACTCATCATCAATACATAGCAGGTTTCATTATGACCGGGGCTTTTGCTCATGGAGCTATATTTTTTATTAGATATATATATATATATACACACACACACACACACACAAGCATCATCATTTAAGATTCTCATGAATGAATGTTAGAATATGTGCTTGCAGTACTAAGGTATGAAGGCATCAATCATAACACAAACTTTCTATCAAACAGTTTTTTGAATACCAATGCATTACCGTTCTCTATTTTCATGACACTTTGGAGCATTATATCCATTTTTGTTTTCATATCAGAACTGTCATCCATATGTGGCACTACTAGTGTAAGATCCCTGTATATATCGCGCACAAATCTGCATATCTTCTCAGCAAATTCAAGTTCACCATCTGATATCCTACCTATTGCTAAACGCATCAATTCTCCAGTCAAATCTGCAACCTGTAAAAGAATATTACTGAGTACCTTATAGAGGAAGAAGGAGAAGAAGTCACGGAAAAGGTCATTTAACCTCTTCAAACTTTATCTCTTTCACATAAAGAGATACCTCGAACTACATAACATTTTAAAATCCATCTGTTAATTTAGGGTTAAATTATCAACAGCAGGAATCTAAGATCCAATCAAAAGATTCGAGATGACCAAAACATAAGGTCTTTTCAGCAACAGAGACAGAGAAAGGAAACCATGATCAGTGCCAAATCCAACCCCAACAGTGCTAGCACTGTCAGCAGCAATCATGAGAACAGTTCATGGAGTCTCCAAAAGAGCACCATGCTTTAGAAGCCAGTGAGCCAACACCACCTGCACAAGTTGTGCCACCTCTGTTGGTGCAACCGGCTGAACCCTGACATGCAGCACTCTCTCTTCACCACCTGCTGACCACAAGTTCATCATCAAAGCACATGCTTGTTCACAGAAACAAGTGAGTCTCATCTCACACCACCTTTGTGACCTTGACAATGCTATCAAGGACCACTGGTACTCCACATTCAGTCAATGTTGCATGGCAGAGTAGTTCACCCCACCATCTCCCTGTCAATGACACCCCCTTCCCTTGATGGATTACCCATGGTGAAGTGTCCCTAACCCCTGTGATGCTTTTCTACTGATGCCTATGCATATGAAAGTTTCTTAGACTCCCACAACCTTTACAACAAGCCATGCTAGAAGGCAGTTTTGATGGAGAATGAAAGGCAAAATGGAGGAAGTATGATTGGCAGGTCTGTGCCAAGTGACAACATTGTTGAGCTTTCTCTCTCCCAGGGAGAGTACAAGGAGGATAGAGAAAGAAGAGGAACGGGAAAAGAAAGAGGAAGAATGATGTCAATGTGAAGGTGCATAACCAGAATTAGTTTATACAGATGATGCACCACTTGATAGCAAGAAAGGGTGATTTATACCTTCACGGAACTTTTTTTATCATCATTTTTTTCATTTATTCATTTTAGAGAAGTCAAAAAGTTAAGAATAAAGTGATTGAAAAACTAATTAAAAAAAACACAAGGGACAAGATTTCTATTTAGAAAGTTTAAGGATCAAATCAGAACGACATATATGTATCTATTTGCAAAAAGGGTGTCTAGAGGGATTAAATAGTCTTTTCCAAACAATAAAAGTTAAGTTCTATGCATATGTAACTGCAGAAATCATCACAACAAATCAAGCACTTCTAAGAATCAGTTGAATTGGGTTCTTGGATGTACGTTATCTATTATCAACAACATGAAATATAAATCAGTAACATGGATAAAAATAAATATTAAGAAAAATATGCTCACCCCTAATAGATAGTCAAGGATATTTATCTGCAGAGGCTGAAGAGATGAATCACTAAGTGGTAACAATGTTTTGTTTATCTCATCAAGCTTCAAAAGAGTTCCATTTTTACAGAAACCACAGAATGTAGCCGCTTCAACATACTCCTGTACCTGTAAAGAGAGAACACCCAAGACTAGTATCAGAGAAAAGTATTTAATCTTAATAAGGAAGTGAAGTGTGTGAAGTATACCCCAGGTGAGTATGCTCGTCTTAGCTTCCAAAAATCAGTTCCCTGCAATTCTTTGACTAGTCGTGACATGTACTGATCTGTTACAGCAGCTAAATCCTTTTCAGCTTTCTCAAGCACTTCCTCTTTATTGTATTTACTCATCCTTGTTAAGAAATTAGAATATAGTAATGCCAGTTAGATCATGAAAATAAAGATCACATATAAGTGTGTAACGATAAATCATTAACCATCAGCAGTAGAATTCGGACTCCTATTTCTTTTATTGTCTTTTACCATAGAAAAAGAATTCATTATGACAGAAAGGTGTTATTAACTCAAATTTACTCACTCTATTTGCATTTATACAATAGAAGTGAGGTTAGAGTATAAACAATGAACTAGAAAGTAATGCAATTAAAATAATACTTACTGCTAACAAAAAACAAATTATGTTTAATTCAGACGAAAAATAACAGAAACAACAACAACAACAACAACAAATCCTTATCCCACTAGGTGAGCTCAGCTACATGAATTACACAGCAGCATTCAGGAAATTTAAAACCCAAAGCTTCTAAAATAAAATTTATCATGAAATCTCCATTAACAACTTCTTCCAAAGTCCATTTTGGTCTCCTTTTCTTCCTTTTTACAGGATTAAAATTCGTAAAAGTCAGATGAAAAATTGAAGAACAGATAAAGCGAAGAGGACAAATTAATCACGACAACAAAATGAATAAAAATATCCTTTTGTATTTTAAGTAATTCAGCTGATATTGGTAACACCCTCATGAGCAGTGTGTGAGAGAGAGGAGTGGAAAAGGAGATAACCTGTGCACTTGAAATATGACTTTTTTGCTATTCATTGTTATATCACGACTTGCTTTGACTACTCTTTCCCGTTTGTCATTCTATAAACACAAGTTCAAAAAATATCAAAATAACAGCCACTGAAAAGTTACTGACTTTATAGGATATATATATATATATATATATATATATATATAAACCTTCAAATTAAGTATTGTAAAGTAAGTTTCTACACATTATCAGTGAAGCAAGATTATTATTATATAAACAAATTCCCATTCCATCCCTTTCAATAATTATCCAATTTTGAAAATAAACAATGAGGATTGAATGCCTGACCACATGCTTCAGCAGCAAGGCTATCTACCAACCATGTCACAATATTGGTAGCCAATAGCTACTTCATAAATATAACATGGTGACATAAAGAAAATGGCACCATATGTATAGGCCTCAAAAACTATGGGCAGAATGAAAGTGGCACCCTTGAAGATACAAGAATCTGAAACCAACCCATAGGGTCAAAACTAACTAAAAGTACCCTAAATAAGATGAAAGACCCTTTAGAAAGAAAGAAAAGAAAAAAAAAAAGAAAAAACCTTTCAGCTCACCTGTACACAATCATGCAATGAATTTCAAAGAGCTTGTGAATTTGAATTGTAAAATAAAACCAACAGGAACTGAGTCTAGCAGAAATGACTAGTCCCTCACAATATGACAAATTAAGGTTATTAAGGTTCAAATTCCCGCATCTAAAATTTTTTATCAACTTACAGTCGAATTTGGTTTTCAAATATATCCAGAGAAATCAATTCTTTATCTATAACTTTTGCCCTATTTAAAAATTCATTGCTCAGTTTCTTTCTTTTTTCTTCATTAGTATACCTCCAATAATTAGATAGTTCATCATAGGAAATTTTATATCTTCCCAAGAATTTTTTTTTTTTTTTTCCAGTTGTTCTTTTTTTATTTTTCATCATCATCACACAAGGTAGATTGAACGGTTAAATAATGCCAAGTGTGCCCATGCCCACATCAATTACTTAACCCTCCAATCTTAAAATTGGAGAGAAAAATTAAAAGTTAGGTAAAAAAAACCTTAATGATGAAAATTTTGATTAACCCTAAAACAAAATCACTGATTAGACTATTTGAATGAGGGTGATGAGAAGCATTACAAGGTCATTGAGATATTGAGTATATCTGCTAAAAGCATCCTTCATGGCGGGATCAATAGCAGTGGCATTGGCACTAGCTGTGGCCATTGTTCTTGCCCTCTTTGTTGAACTCTGAAAATTAGTCCCTGCACCTGCTGAAGTGAAAACAAAAACGAAAAAAAAAAAAAAAAAAAAAAAAAAAAAAAAAAGTGAGATAATAAATAATTAATTGTTGAGAATGAGATAGAGAAAAAAAAAAAAAAAGTATGGTTAGTTAGTTACTTTGATGAAGGCGTTGAGGTTTGGATGCCATGAACAGGAATAGGGAAGAAAACTTGTGAAGTGAAGAAGATGAATGCAACATCTGTTTTCTCTTAACAATGACACCTAACAGTTGTAAACCCTTCTTGGGTTTTCTTTATTATTATTTTTTTTTTTTTACTTTTGTTTTTGAATAAAAAATAAAATTAATATTTTTTTCTATGGAATATGAAACTAATGTTTTATTTTTTGTATTGACTCATTTTGTAGGATTAGAATTTATAATAAACATATGTTTTCACTACATAAATTTGTATTGTATTTATTTAACTAAAATTTATTAAAAATAAAAAAAAACTTAAGTATATAAAATATAACTTAATTCACATAAAGCAAATATATTATGAAAGAATATTATTTTTAAGTTTTTATAATTTTTAAAATGATGTTGAAATTTAAACAAAACCAAAAAGGGGTAGTTTTTGGGTTAATGAAATTTTTTATTTCTCAATTTATTTTAACATGTTTTTAGTTTTCTATTTATTTTTGTGTATTACTGGTGAAACAATTTTTCATCTTTATTTTTAATGTCTTGTTAATTCTAGTAGTTTAGTGAAATTATGAACATTAGTATAAACCTATAAACCGCTACAAAATATTTTTAGTAGCTTTTAACTTTAATAAAATAATGTTCATGTAATCACTGAGAATATATTTGTTAATTATGTTTGTTGAAACTGCATTCAATGGGGTTTTCCCATTTCCTAATGTAGAAAAAGCAAAAACAACTTCACTGTTATTTTGTAGTGAAATCCAAGCATGTATTTAATAGTAAAAACCACCCTAGAGACTATAAAATTTGAAAGATGAAAAAACTTTCGAGGACAAAAGAACAAAAATTTATTTAGTAATTAATTATAGACAAGTGCCTAGCAAGGGTTTGAGAAAAAAGTTTTAATATTCTATCGTACCATTAAAGATTGAAAAAATGATTAAATATTATAATTCTTTAAGTATATTGATGCAGTTGTTAATATTGAGAGAATGATTAAATTAGGATATATTATGTAATGTTCATTTATATTCAATTAGAAGTTTTATTTTAATTATTAATTCATAATTGAGATCTCAAATTTTAATAGCTAGTGTGTTAGTTTTAGAGAAAATTACTACTAGTTTATAATTATTTAATTATATATTATTCATTTATTTTTGAATCTAATTTTGTAATTTAAAATGGAATTTGCTCCTACAATTTCATATATGTTTTATTTAAAAGTTAAATTTATATAAAAAAAAATTATAAGGAAGATAAGTGTTTTCCATTAAAAAAGAAAAAGTCATTAGAACTTTAACAACATTAATCATTGCACTGAAAATTTTATTTATTCATTAATCATTCTTTAATTTTATTTATTCATTGCACTGAAAATTCAAAACATTAATGTTTAGAGCTAACACTCTGTTACCACACTTCCATTCAAACATCAACTTTAATTTTCCTTTATAAACAATCAACACTCACTCATAAAAAATAAAATATATATATATATATATATATATATATATAATATTTCTCTTCACATCTTATAAGTATATTTCTTTTTATAACGGATAGTTTGCGTTGTGTTATATGCAAACCCAACTCTAGAAAACACCTTGCCAACGGTTGCATCATCTTTCATCGTGAACGTCTCAATGCTCCAAAAACAGTACTTCAAGTCTTACTAGTGGTTTTTCAAACGTAGACTTGTATGTTCATTAAGAGGTCCTTCACTCCACAGTGTCTAGTACTTGGTTTTGGAAACAAGACGCTTTCTAAACTTGGGCTTCTGAGATACTTCTTCCTCTATCAGCTCCTTGCCTTTTCCCAAAAAGCTTGATCTTGCAAGGCCTAGGCTTGTTCAAGCAAACATAGAAAGCTGTATTTGAAATAGCTAGGCAGGTGAATTGGGAACCCTGCATTGCTCAAACCGAAGGAAAGTGCATCTGACATTCCATACAGCTGTGAAAATTCTAGCTTGTGGTTCACCTTTCCAACCCCGATTTCATGTGCTTTTGCCACAGCCAATTTTCCTACACAACAATGTCACATCATATCAAACACTTGAAATAGGGATGCTGAGTGTTCTTGCATTATAGAAACATCCAATCACAGAATCCTAAGAAATGAATAGCATGAATTGTACATCTTAAGTACCTGATTCAATATTGTGAGTTGCAAGAACAACTGAACCAGGTCCCTTGGCAACCTTGTGAGTTGCATGAATGATGAGCAGTCATTAAAGGAATTGTGTGTGTCCTGAATGGTATTGTGAATTGGGTATGCATACCCAAAAGAATGAGCCAATTTACTCTCTGTGGACATGTAAGCACCCCTCAGCAGTTTGAATCCCAAAGGAACTCTCATTTTGTCTGCTGCTTTTGTTGTGAACAACAACCTCTCCTTATGTTGAGTCTTGTGTTAATTCAAAGTCCCACATCGTAGAGTATTAGAAAGAGAGATGGGTGAAAAACCTATATAAGTGAGAGTATTAGGTTTTATTCACTTGCACCACATCCTTAAATCTAGTAAGGGAGTGTATTAGGTTTTAGGTAGTGTGTGTCAAACACTATGGGAGGGTTTGTGATTTTTGCCAGAAAAAATTATACATGAAGGGTTTGTGATTTTTGCCAGAAAAATTACACATGAAGGGTTTGTGATTTTTGCCAGAAAAATTACACATGGAGGGTTTGTGATTTTTGCCAGAAAAATTACACATTGGAGTGTTTGTAATTTTCGCCAGAAAAAGTTACATGTAGGTAATTTTTCCGTTCAAAAATTACACATAGTAAATTTTATCTAAAGGGATCGTGGACTAGGTCTTGAGGCACCGAACCACGTTAAATCTTTTTGTGGTGTTCTTTTCTTTCTCCCTTATTATGTTTTGAAACAGGCTGAATTCCCAACAGTGATATCAGAGCTGATGGTTCGACTTGGCGAGAGATGAATCCATGAAGATGAATCCATGAAAGTCAGGTGGATTTATCTTGAGACGGTTTCCTTTGTTGAAAGTCTTCCGCTGCGGGGAGGGAGAAAGTATAGTGGTCCTTTGTTTGAAGGGAGGATTGTTGGGATACAATCAAAGTCCCACATCAGAAGATGCAAAACTTGAAGGAGAAGAATGATTTTGCCGGTTAGAAGATTTTGCTGCAAGGGAAGATTGCTCCAAAAGTCAGAAGATTCTACTGCAAGGGACGATTGCTCCAGAAATCAGAAGATTCTGCTGCAAGGGAGGATTGTTCCAGAAGTCAGAAGATTCTGCTGCAAGAGAAGATTGCTCTAGAAGAGTTTTGTTAGTTTTGATGTAATGAAGAATTATTGTAAAAGTGTAGGACTTTAAATTAAGGGGAGATTTGTTGAGTCTTGTGTTAATTCAAAGTCTCACACCGTATAGTATTAGAAAAAGAGATGTGTGAAAAACCTATATAAGTGAGAGTATTAAGTTTTATTCACTTGCATCACATCCTTAAATCTAGTAAGGGAGTGTATTAGGTTTTAGGTAGTGTGTGTCAAACACTATGGGAGGATTTGTGATTTTTGCTAGAAAAAATTACACATGAAGGGTTTGTGATTTTTGCAAGAAAAATTACACACGAAGGGTTTGTGATTTTTGCCAGAAAAATTACACATGGAGGGTTTGTGATTTTTGCCAGAAAAATTACACATGGAGGGTTTGTGATTTTTGCCAGAAAAATTACACATTGGAGTGTTTGTAATTTTCGCCAGAAAAAGTTACATGTAGGGAGGGTTTGTAATTTTTCCGTTCAAAAATTACACATAGTAAATTTTATCCCAAATGGATCGTGAACTAGGTCTTAAGGCACCGAACCACGTCAAATCTTTCTGTGTGCTCTTTTTCTTTCTCCCTTATTATGTTTTGAAGCAGGCTGAATTCCCAACACCTTAGCATCTTTCAAGTAAGTTTGAATGGTTCCAAACACAATAGGGTTGTCATCCTTGTTGTGCATTATGGAAAAAGAGTATGTGAAGTAATCAACAGCTGGCTGAACAGTGGTGTGTTCTGCATCAACCAACAATGGCATATTGGCTTCCACACATTTTTGACAAAGTTCAAGGAGTCTCTGGTTAGCAAGTTGAAGATCACTCTCTTCTTCTGGACTCAGTGGTGGCTCAGGTCTCTTCTGAGTGTGGTACAAAGGGCTAGATTCAGCAAAAATTGGGAGACAATCTTGCTTCCATGGCAAAACAAATGAAGGGTCTTTTTGTTTCCATCTTAAAAGGTCACTCATTCTTTCTAGCAATACTATGGGACATATTGCAGTGATTTTCACAATCACAAAGCTCACCTATCACATCAAAAATTAAATTTGGCTTCATAAGTTTAACAATAACAATAACACTAACAAACAAAGAAAAACAGATGAAAAAACACAAACGAACACATGAACCGCATGTCCTACCAGTACAATGCAAGAAAATTGAGAAGGAAACTAGTCGAACAAATAAAAACTTCGGTTAGAAAAATGTTAAAAAAATGCTACTGAACCCTGCCCCATTTCAAGCCCTGTGAATGATATGTCATCAACTCTTTCTCCAAATCTAAACTCTTGTTTGCAATTCCATGCCAAAGCAATGAAATGAGATCAAGGGATCACATTTCATGTTGCAGAGGCAAAGGTGCCAAATCACCAACCCCTTTGTCCCTTCTCTGAGTGGAACCAACATAAAACATTGTACACTTGTCTAGCATGCAAAACAAATCATCAATGCAAAAAAAGCATAAACCTTATCTTACGAAGTTGGTGTACACTTGTACTAGGATGCTGATTTCTTGCTGACACCTATTTGTGCATGCAGCCAACTTGCACACTCATTCACACAAAACAGTAACACACGCCACACCGAACGTGTTCTATTGCTAGATATTTGCTCAAAATGCTGGTCTATTTTCACTACCATTTTTTAAATATAAATTAATTATTCTAAATTTAAAATTAAAATACAGTTAATTAGTATAAGATCATGGTGTGATCAACTTTGGTTGTGTTTTCTTTTTATTTGCAGTAAACTAAGAATTAATAATGATTTTGGAGATGAGAAGATGGATAAGAAAGTTATTAAAAGATGTTATATACAAAATATAATAACTTATGGTTTTGTTTATTACATAGCACAGTATATAATGTAAATTCAAAAAAAAAAACTTTTTATCCCATGATAAGAAATTTACTCTATTAACTTTTTAATATTATGTTAATACAATTTATATCAATTATCATAAATGTGCGATTAAGATTCCCCAAATATTATAATTATATTAATATCTTTTATATTTCAATTAAGAATTCCTCAAATATTATAATAATTTTAAGATCTTCTAGATTTTAAATAATTTTATCCTTCAAATTTTAATTATATAATTGAATTCTCTAAATATTGTTGGTTTATAATTTTCGTCCCTACATAAATATATAGTCAGAATATATAAAAAAATTATAAAATACTCACAATGATATATATATATATATATATATATATATATATATATATATATATATATATATATATATATATAATATAAGCAGAGCCAGAAAAAATGTGTGGGAGGGGCAATCTTTTTTTTTTAAAATTTTTTTAAAATTTTTATAAAATCTTAAAATTTTTTTTTTAAATTCTTTTTATTTTTTTTAAAATACCTTTTTTTAAAAAAAAAAAAAAATATTTAGTTGAATGCAAGTCTATTAATTATATAATAATTTTTTTTTTTAAAAAGACTAAAATAAATTTAGAAGAGATTAAATTTTATTATTAATATATATATATATATATATAAATTTATAATTAGTATATTAAATTTATATATATAAATTTATTAATAACATATATATATATATATTAAATTTATTACTAATATATATATATATATATATATAAATTTATTACTAATATATATACATAAATTTATTATTAATATTTTTTAAAATGTATGTTTTTAAATTTATTATTACCAATATATATATATATATATATATATATATATAAGTTTTTAAAATTAAATATAAAATTATAAATTAAAAACAGAAAATCATCAAAAAATTAAAATTTATTATTATTATATATATTATTTATTATTATAAATTATTATTTATATATATAATGATTTTTTAAAATAATTATTTTAGAAATATTATAATTATAATTATTTATTTAAAATTATAAAACTAAAATTATTATGATTTATTTAAAATATTATTATTTTTATATAAATTATATATATAATAGAAAAAAAAGTTTGGGGCAACTGCCCCCTCCCTCTTAACGTGGCTCCGCCACTGTATATATATAAATATTATATTTATATTAAATTTATAATAATTCAACCGTTCATGTAGTAATTAGGCATTTTTGTTGAATTAATGAATTTTTTAAACCATTTTGATTAAAGAAATTTAATATTATTTGGGAACCACAATCCCTAAATCTATTAATAAATAAATGTCACTATCATAAAATACCCAAAACATATAACTTTTAATAATCCCATCACACAACAGGTGTTCTCGAATTTCTTCTTCCTTCAGCCGAACACCGTTCAAACAATTGACGTAAGGGCAACAAAACTTTCCACCAACACTAAAGTGATCATGTTGCTTAGCAAATGCCAAAAACTCTTCAACACCAACCTCATACTCCATATTAATTCGACTTGCATTCATCCAACTACGATCCATACCTTAATCAAACAACAAGACCAGCTGCAACCAAAGTCTAAGTAGTTGTAAGACATGTAATTTCTTACTAATAACTACTTTGAATAGATTCTAGTTCCACAATGGTCTATTTTCACGAGTTTCTAATTCCTATTAATTCAAAAAAATCAGTTCTCGATTACCTATCAATTACCGTATCAATTAAAATAACCGTTACAGCATTTCTGGGTGCATTTTTAAACATGGTAATCGATTACCACGGGAGGGTAATCGATTACCCCAGAGATGAGAACTCAGGTAATCGATTACCTAGGGAGGGTAATCGATTACTCCAGAGGAGGAAAACTTGGTAATCGATTACCATAACAGGGTAATCGATTACCCCCGTAAGAAATGCAATCTTGAGTGATTTTTGAGCATGGTAATCGATTACCTATTCTTGGTAATCGATTACTCCAGTAAACCCCCCACTGTAACCACCCCCCACAACCTAATATTCATGGCGGCATCCCCCAAAACCCCGTGAGAACCCACCTCCACCACCCTGAGCACCACCAGTACCACAGAACCCCCCAAAACCCCACCACCACCACCACCGTAAGCACCCCCCAAAACCCAAAACACGAACATGTCTTTGCATAAGAAAAATCCCCAAAAATGCATTTCAAAACACAAGCTCAGCATGAAATAATTACGAAAACTAAATAATAATGCAGAAAATTACCTAGAGTATGTGGGAGTTGTTAAAAGACTGGACTTCAAGCAGCAATGAGAGCAAAGGCAAGGACTGCAAGCGCTAGGGCTCTTGAGGAAGGACAAAACAATGCAACGAGAGGTGTGTTCCAGGCGCGGGGTTTTTCGAAGATGAAGAAGTTACCTAACAGACTACGACGGTTAAGCACTAATTACGAAAATGCCACCGCGTCACAAACCACGACGCTTAGCTAGAACCGTCGTGGTTTGTGCGATGTGGTTTGTGTTTTTTTTACTAGTGAATGAGTCAAACTACCAAAAATATTCAAAATAATTTTTTTACGATATATATATATATATATATATATATATATATATATATATATTATATATATATATATATATTAAATTAATAATCATTGAGAATTGATACTCTCAAACTTCAAAATTTACATTCTTATCACGCATTATTTTAGAAAAACTCATAGAATACATTTTTAATAAAATTTAAAACCTTAGGAAGAACATATTTTTTTTATGCAAATTTCTGAATCTAAATTATAACTCTTATTAAAACACATCACAAATAAATATTAATTTGCATCAATGATATTTAATAGTTCATTTTTCATGTAAAAAAGTAACGAAATCAATTGATTGATTTTAGAAATTTGTTAAAGCTCTAATGAAGCTCTACTTCCCCCTCCTAAACATGCATCAAATGAATGAATATTGAACTTTCGCACATAACGACTAGTTCAAATGGAAAACTATCAAAAAACTAGATATTGAAGTTTTAGAGTTAGAAAAATCGATTGCATAAACTTCTTTATTTTCTTGAGTCTTCTACAAAAATCTTCTAGTCTAGTTTGAACTTATCTGTAAATCCTTCTACACTTAGATATTAAATTTAGTTAACACTACCCAAAATTTGTGTGTGTGTATACATATATTAACATAAGTCATATATAAACTTAGTGTATCCACTTCCAGCCTTATTATAATATGCTATATCTTTTAGAAAAACTATATGTTCTATTTTACATATCTTAAAAAAAGTTAAAGATATCATCAACTGTGATTAGTTATTAATGAAAAACTTTTTATCCTGACATTAAAACTAACACTGATATATTTATTTATAAAAACTAACACTAATATTGAACTAAAATTAATTGAAGTGCTTCCAACACATTTAGAACAAATATGGAATAGGCAACTACATGGAAATCCTGTCAGAACTGGTAACAACTGTTAAAAGGAAAAATTTAAAAAAGAAAAACCACTGTTAGTTTACCAAGAATAAAGATGACCAGTCTAATATTATCACACACACTTAACTCACATTACACCATGCACTTGCCCAACATAACATTGCAGTGTTGTATTTTCCTTAGTTAACCTCATCCATTTTGCTCACATTATTCTTCCCTATATATAAACACATTATCACACATTCCTTCTTTTCAAAACCTCAAAGAAGAGAAACAACACAAAACACAACACAACAAAGAAACACACACATACAAAGACATTAACATCTTTAACAACAACATCATCAAAAACTCGTGTGATTTTCAATGGCAACACGTAAGATCCCACCAAGAATTCTAAAGAACATCCGTTACAACACAACAACAAAGCCACTCAACTCCATCCACCGCGCCATCGTTCCGCCGTCACTCATCGACAAGCTGCCGTCTCCCGCCGTGGCGGGAACGGCGGACCTGAACTTGGAGGATTCCGAGAGACTGTTCGCGTCCGTTTCGACGGCACGGCTTCTCTGGTCGTCCGCCGTGATGCATGCGACGGCGTTCGGGCCCATGGTGGACCTAGGAATGTGGGTTATGAAGTCAAAGATGTTCCAAACGGAGATGCTGAAGAGTCTCGTCAACGCCACCACACGCGAGACGTTCTACAAGCATTTCTGCGCTGGCGAGGACGCCGCCGCCGCCGCGAAGAGCATACAGGCGCTAAACGACACCGGATTACGTGGCATGATAGTGTATGGAGTGGAAGACGCGCATGAAAATGAAGGGTGTGACCGAAACCTTAAAGGGTTCCTTGAAACCGTTGATGTTAGCAAATGGCTTCCACCTTCCTCCGTAAGTGCTTCTTCATCTTTAACCCTTTTCAAAACACCTCCATTTTTTCCTCCTCATGAAAAAGACAGAGTTTAGTTAACTTCTGAACAAAGATAAAACGTTCAAGGTTTATGTTTATAGATAAAAAATATATATTTTATTAGTATTATAAAATAAATTTTTTCAAATATTGATAAAAAAAACTCTTAAATATATTTATTGGGTAACTTTTTACATTAAAACTCATCTGATTATTTGGGTCCACTTGAATGTGTTTTCTAAAGGTATATTATAAGGAATATATATTATATATATGACATATAGTCAAGTTTCATAATTCTTAATTATTCTTGTAATAGAGATGTGTTTGGAAATCCATTAATGTTACAAGTTTACATTAACTGTGGAAATGTTTTATGAATTTGAGATTATGTGGGAAATATAAAGAGGGTACAAAAAGTGTGGAGAAAAAATATGTTTTCTTTTTTAATTATGACTATCAAACGTTAATTTTTTCACATGTTACGATGTCTCGATACTCTATATTTCTTCTGCATTCATTGTCCTGAGATGTGGTACAGTAAATATGAGTTTGTGGGGACCTTGCAATTGAACACGTACGCTGCGGCGTGTGTTATTGGTTTGTGTGAATGAGTGTACAAGTGGGCTGCATGCATAAATCAGTGTCAGCAAGAAATCAACATCCTAGTACAAGTGTTCACTAACTTCTTCATATGTCAGTTAAGGTTATGCTTTCTTTTGCATTGATGAGTAAGGGGTTGGAGATTTGTTTTGCATGCTAGACAAGTGTACAATGTGTTATCTTGGTTCCACTCAGAAAAAAGACAAAGGGGTTGGTGATTTGGCACCTTTGCCTCTGCACATGAACTGTGATTCACTCTCATGTAACGGCTTATGCGTGAAATGTGAAACATTTGTTTGAATTGGGAGAAAAAGTTAAAGCCATATCATACACAGGGCTTGAAATGGGGCAGGGTTGAGTAAATTTTTTTAACCATTTTCTAACTGAAAGTTTTTATTTGTTAGACTGGTTTCATTCTCAATTTCCGTGCAGTGTAATGATAGCACATGTGGTTCATGTGTTTGTTTGTACTTTTTCATCTGTTTTTCTGTGTTTGTTACTGTTATTGTTAAACTTATGAAGCCAAATTTAATTTTTGATGTGATAGGTGAGCTTTGTGATTGTGAAAATCACTGCAATATGTCCCATGGCATTGCTAGAAAGAGTCAGCGACCTTCTAAGATGGCAACAGAGAGACCCTTCATTTGTTTTGCCATGGAAGCAAGATTGTCTCCCAATTTTCGCTGAATCTAGCCCTTTGTACCACACTCAGAAGAGCCCTGAGCCACTGAGTCCAGAAGAAGAGAGTGATCTTCAACTTGCTAACCAGAGACTCCTTGAACTTTGCCAAAAATGTGTGGAAGCCAATATGCCATTGTTGGTTGATGCAGAACACACCACTGTTCAGCCAGCTGTTGATTACTTCACATACTCTTCTGCAATCATGCACAACAAGGATGACAACCCTATTGTGTTTGGAACCATTCAAACTTACTTGAAAGATGCAAAAGAGAGGCTGTTGCTCACTACAAAAGCAGCAGACAAAATGGGAGTTCCATTGGGATTCAAATTGGTGAGGGGTGCTTACATGTCAACAGAGAGTAAATTGGCTCAGTCTTTTGGGTTTGCATCCCCAATTCACAATACCATTCAGGACACACATAAATGCTACAATGACTGCTCATCATTCATGCTTGAGAAGGTTGCCAATGGACCTGGTTCAGTTGTTCTTGCAACTCACAATATTGAATCAGGTACTTAAGATGTACAATCCATGCTATTCATTTTCATATGATTCAAAAATTATTTTAATTTCTATATACTAATTTTACAATGTAAACCATTAAAAAATCATTTTAGTAATAATGTTAAGATAATTATTACAATGGTCTGTCGTAGATGATATTTTTTATATCATGTGACAATGTTACACAGGGAAATTGGCTGTTGCAAAAGCACATGAATTGGGAGTTGGAAAGGTGAACCAGAAGCTAGAATTTGCGCAGCTATATGGAATGTCAGATGCACTTTCCTTTGGTTTGAGCAATGCAGGGTTTCAGGTTAGCAAGTATATGCCATTTGGGTCAGTAGAAATGGTTATGCCTTACCTTCTTAGAAGAGCTGAAGAAAATAGAGGACTCTTGGCTGCTTCAGGCTTTGACAGGCAACTCATGAGGTAATCTATCTAAATCTAAATTCATTAACCTCTTAACTTGTGACACAGAAAATATTTGCTCTAGTCTTGTGCTAACAATGGTCATTTTTTTCTTAACAGAAAGGAGTTGGTAAGGAGACTAAAAACAACAATGTTCTAATGTGAAGCAGGAAATTTTCAGAGTTTGATAATGTGGGGATGTGTATTCTTTAGAATGAAATCTCCAGTGTCAAATCAAAGGTGTTTTTATGGTTGAGAAAATGATGAAGACAATAGAAATAGAGCTTCCAACATGCTTAGCAATGCCATGATATACACTTGATGGTTTCCTTCTACATATCCCTTCTACCTAGGAAGGAAAACAGAAAAAGAAAAAAGAGACAAAGTTGAATATATTTTTCTTTTTCATTATATTAAGAAGACATTTCAGCTTGTACTTATCAATCTTCCTTAACTGTTTCTAGAATACTGAAAAGTTTGTCCGAAAACAAGAGGACACAGAGAAAACACTTCAAAGAACTGAAATGTTAATTAGCAGAAATGTAAAATAAAAGGTTTTGAATCAAATTTAGTTGGAATATGCTAAATGTATCAAGTTGATAACTATGTTGAGTATCTTGCTAAATGTATCAAGTTGATAACTATGTTGAGTATCTTCTAATTATCTCGAAAATTTCAATATTTGAAAAAAAAGAAATGTCAATAATATTTTATAGTACCTTTTATTCTTTAGTTAAAATTTATTTAAAACAATAAAAAGAATATTCAAAAGAATGGGTCAGTGCTATGGTATTTCTTTTAAAAAATTGAGATCAGGCCAATCTTCAATATGATATTCAACTCTTGAAAAATAGTTTCCGTGACATGTAATTATTAATAAATAACTTTTGATGTGTACACACTTAATACTTTTTCAATCTTGAAAAGGTATTTGTTTTTTATAATTATTAATTTTATAAGTATTCATGAATATGGAATGATCTATATACATGCATAAATAATAATATTAAAAATAATATTTTAATATTGATAAATGTAATTCGGTACATGTTAATATTCTTTACAGAAATATAAATATATTGGAATGTTGATTATAAGGACTGAAATAAAATATTATAATCATGAATGTAACAATTTTTTTATCTATTTCACTAATAAAAAATTATGTCTATATCATATTTGTCTACAATTAATATTATTTATACTTATATTATATCCACAACATTCATATTTCTGTAAATGATTTTTTAATATATTAATTTATATCTATTTTATTAATATTTATAATTCAACCATCCAAAATTTCCAATTTTCTTCTCTAATTTTTGTTTGCCACACCAGTTGGTATATAAGATTTAAAAAGACATGGAGACACCATTATAAAATGGATAAAGTGAATTTTCAATCATTAATTTTAAAATTAGTGATTAAAATTTATAATAAAATTATATATATAATGAAATTTAAAACCAATGCTAATATCAGTCACTAATTTCTAAATTAAGAATTGAGAATATTTTTTATTTTCTAAAACACAATCCACTTATTTTAGAAAAGTTAAATCCTTTAATACATATAAAATCACGGTAATTGCAATATTTCAAAATCAAAAGCTTTAGTTTTATTGCTATAATCAATGCTACACATATACAAGCATATACATATATTTTATCCTTTTACATTTGAGCGGGAAAAATAACATGAGATTTAAAAGTATTTGTATATATTAAGATTAGGATAAGATATACAAATTTTTTAGGCAGAATAAATTAAATAATAGCAACGAAATTTTGATGTAAATATTTTTCATAGACTATACTTATTATATAAAAGAGGAAATCATGATGTACAATAATTAAAGAATCACGATCTCCTTTATTGATTTACCCGATAAAGATGAGATATATTATGTTTTAATTATGTTTAATTATGTTTTACTGGTATGCTCAATCCTCAATGATTATGATGGATAGTCGATTTATTTAATTTAGGATATTTTTAATATTATATTTTTTATTTTACTATTTCAAAAAATATTTTATTATTTTAAGACTATACTTCAAGATATAATAATAATGATATATAAATTATAGATTTATTCTGTTTTATTTATTTACACTGTATTGTTTATTTTAACCATCATCTTGATTAACAATTTAAATTATGATATATTTTAATTATTTAAAATTGATTTTGATTGAATATGTTTTAAGATGTAACATAATACTAATAGTATAAAACACAGTACAAAAAAAATATAATAAGAAAATAAATGATTGATCAATGAATAAAAATCATAAAAAAAATAAATTTGATTATACATATTCCAAAATAAAATTCTATTAAAAAAATAAAATTAAAATTAAAATGTTACATAAACATATTCATTCATTATCATCATTTTATATCTATGAATTTTTTAAAAAACAATTTTACCAAAACACACTTATAATTAAATAAATTTAATTGCACTGAACGATTTTGATTCTTTATATTTTAATAAGTAAATTGGGTCCCAAAATATTACAATTGTCCTCTAATTAAACTCTCTATAAAAGTTATATATAACAAAAAAAATCTTTTTCTTTTTTAACTGAAAGTGCCTCACATTGTTTCATTAAGAAAAAAAATTTACAAAGGGAAACAAAAACATGATCAAACACATGACTAGCAATGTTGGCTGTAGCTTCCTTCCTTAACAAGGACATAAGCTATATGCTATTGACTCTTAAAAACAAAGCATGGAAGTATATATGTCTTAGTACAATTCAATTTCTGAGTTGTCAAACATTCAAAGAAATCAAAACTGTTTTACTAGAATAACAATTGGAGAAGTTGTGACACACTTCTTTGTCCCTTCCAATGTTTGGAATTCCTAGTCCTTCAAAGAACCATCCCAAAACAGATTCCTTTGATCATGATTCTGCAGATTTAGTTTTTGGAAGCATTTATCTATAAAAATTCTCCCCTGAATTCTGTATAGACCAAATTCTTAGATTTAAAGATTATGTTCATTGTAATTATAATATATAAAACATAAATATATATGTTTATTATGGTAATATATTATAGATTTTACAATAATAAATTTAATATGTTTTTAGTCAATCCATAAACACTCTTCTGTCTATTGACTAGTTCCGTTTATAATATTGTGGTTATCTTAATTCAAATGTTTTCACATACATAAGATTAAATAAAGATTTCCTGCTAAATAAATTATTTTCACAACATATAAACAAAAAGTTTCAAATCCTTACACGAGAGTCATAATCAATTTAACACAAATATATTGAAAATATACGTATAATTGTAGTTAATTGTTTATACATATTCTGACTATATATTTATATAAGAAATAAAATCATGCAATGACAATCTGAAAAATGCAATTATTCAACGTAATTAAAATTAAAAGGATCAAAATCATGTAATTATAATATTTAAGTAACTGATTCTTAACTAAAATCTAGAAAATCTTAACATAATAATATTATTCGAGTAACTCAATAAAAAAATTAAAACATAAAATATTTTAATCGCGACACTTACGATAAACTAAAAAAGTAACACAGTAAATTTCTTATTATAGGATAAAGAATATTTTTCTTCAATTTCAAATACATCCTATGCCATGTAAGAAACAAATCCATAAGTTGATATTACCAATACCAACACTATTTCTAGTGGCGTGCCTATATAACCTTCTAATTGCTTTCTTATCCATCTTTCCCATCTCCCTAAACATTATTAATTATTAGTTTACTAAAATTAAGAATAAAAATAACTCAAAGTTGACCATTCTAATCTTATTCATGAAAAATGTGTTCCGAACTATAATATAAATCAATTAGCTAATTATTATTATGCAATTAATTAATATATAATATCAACTAATCAAAGTATTCTAAAATAATATTTTTATAGAAAAAGTCAAAAATAAAATATAATTTTTTTTAAAAGATAATCTTAAAATACAATGATTTTGCGTAATAATTTTATAAAATATATGTACATGTATATTTATTTTATTAATTTTCTTTACATTTTTTTTTCTTTTTCATTATAAAATATAATGGCCTAGTCATCAACCTCATCTTGTATTACACTTTGTTCTTTCCTTGGTCAACCTCTCACCTTCAACCCTATATAAACACAACTTCAAATGCTCCTTTGTTTCAAACACCTCAAAAAAGAGAAACAAAAAAACACAGTACAACCACAAAGACATAAACATTTTCAACGACAACAACATCAAAATCATCAAAACTCTGTGTGATTGTGATTTCTAATGGCAACACGTAAGATCACTCCAAGAATTCTAAAGAACATCCGTAACAACACAACAACGAACCCACTCGACTCCATCCACCACCCGGCCACCGTCGTTCCGCCTTCATTGTTCGACAACCCGTCGTCTCCCGCTGCGGCGGGGACGACGGTCCTGAACTTGGAGGATTCCGAGAGGCTGTTTTCGTCTGTTCCAACGGCGAGGATGCTCCGGTCGTCCGCCGTGATGCATGCAACGGCGGTGGGGCCTATGGTAGACTTTGGAATGTGGGTTATGAAGTCAAAGCTTTTCCAAAGAGGGATGTTAAAGGACATAGTCAATGCAATCACGCGAGAGACTTTCTACGCGCATTTCTGCGCCGGTGAGGATGCCGCCGCCGCCGGGAAGAGTATTCGGGCGCTAAACGACGCCGGATTACGTGGGATGATTGTGTATGGAGTGGAGGAGGCGCATGAGAATGAAGGATGTGATCGAAACCTTAATGGGTTCCTTGAGACTGTTGATGTTACCAAATCGCTTCCACCTTCTTCTGTTAGTGCTTCTTCACCTTTTCCTCTTTCTTTTTTTTTCTTTTTTTTTTTCACAACCTTGTTCTTTCTTACATACTATTTAAACACGTTTTTTTATTATGGAATCAAATTTATTAATAACAAGAATCTCATTTTTTTTTTAGAATTTTTATATTTTAATAAAATTTAACTAATAATAATTTACAAAATATTTTAATCAACTTTACTTTACAGTTTTAAATTTAGAGTTTAGATATATTATACAGATACATGCACTTATATTTTTATCTTTATATTTTATAATTAATTATCTAATTAGTAATATAGCTGTGTAATTGTCTTCCAGGTAATTTTTTTCGTGTTATTAAACTAATGGAGGCAATTGTAAATTTAATTTTTGATGTTATAGGTGAGCTTTGTGATTGTGAAAATCACTGCAATATGTCCCATGGCATTGCTAGAAAGAATTAGTGACCTTTTAAGATGGCAACAAAAAGACCCTTCATTTGTTTTGCCATGGAAGCAAGATTGTCTCCCCATCTTCGCTGAATCTAGCCCTTTATACCACACTCAGAAGAGACCTGAGCCACTGAGTCCAGAAGAAGAGAGTGATCTTCAACTTGCTAACCAGAGACTCCTTGAACTTTGCCAAAAATGTGTGGAAGCCAATATGCCATTGTTGGTTGATGCAGAACACACCACTGTTCAGCCAGCTGTTGATTACTTCACATACTCTTCTGCAATCATGCACAACAAGGATGACAACCCTATTGTGTTTGGAACCATTCAAACTTACTTGAAAGATGCAAAAGAGAGGCTGTTGCTCACTACAAAAGCAGCAGACAAAATGGGAGTTCCATTGGGATTCAAATTGGTGAGAGGTGCTTACATGTCAACAGAGAGTAAATTGGCTCAGTCTTTTGGGTTTGCATCCCCAATTCACAATACCATTCAGGACACACACAAATGCTTCAATGACTGTTCATCATATATGCTTGAGAAGGTTGCCAAGGGACCTGGTTCAGTTGTTATTGCAACTCACAATATTGAATCAGGTACTTAATTGTGGATATTTATTCTCTCATGATTTATAAGAATTTAATTTTCATGCAGTAATTAAGTCAACCAATCAAAAATCATTGTTAAAATGAATTTTAAAGTAGTTAGTAGGATAATCAACAAACTTACCAGTTATATACTTTACTTTGCAGTAATACGCTGCCAACTGTTTAACAAAACATATACATATTCATTTCATATATATCTTTCTTCACATTTTATAATTAGTTGTTTGTGGACCAAATATTTTTCTTATCAAAATTTGTTATTGGATGATGTGACAATGTTTTCTCTTCATGATATCAGAAAACTCAGCATCCCAATTTAATGTGTTTCATATGACAATATTGTTGTGCAGGAAAATTGGCTGCAGCAAAAGCACATGAATTGGGGGTTGGAAAAGTGAACCAAAAGCTAGAATTTGCACAGCTATATGGAATGTCAGATGCACTTTCCTTTGGTTTGAGCAATGCAGGGTTTCAGGTTAGCAAGTATATGCCATTTGGGTCAGTAGAAATGGTTATGCCTTACCTTCTTAGAAGGGCTGAAGAAAATAGAGGATTTTTGGCTGCTTCACGCTTTGATAGGCAATTGATGAGGTAAGCTCAGATTTTCATACATGAACCTCTTAATCTATGACATATGAAACACTTGCTTTGATGTTATGCTAACAATGGTCATTTCTTTATGCACAGAAAGGAGTTGGGAAGGAGACTAAAAGCTGCAGTGTTCTAATTAGCTAGGAATCATGATTCATTGATTTTTGTACAAATTAGAGAATTCTGTAATCTGGTGGCATTGTGCATGCAATGTAATGAAAATCTGCATTGTTAGAGCAACCATGTTTCAATGTCCAAAAAATCTCCTCTTATATTTATACATTATTTGGATCATATCATTAATCGATGTAAGGTTTCTAACCAATATCGAAGATAATAAAACTTTATTATATTATACAACTTTTGAGGGTGAAGATTAAGAAACTTTTGATACAAACATGTGTAGTGATTAAGATTTTGACTTGTGTATTTATTCTTTTGTCATTCGTGATATTGTTGATAACCATCTTCTAATGGAAGGTACGTAGTCATTTTTTGTTTCTTCAAATTTGGCTTACTAATTCTCATTTTGATTTTGAAATTGATTTTTCTTCTATATCTTCATTATTTCCTCAATATAGCTCGGATCAACTCCAGCTTCAAGTTTTGGCCAATTTTGAAATGATTTTTATTTCTAACACTTCGACGGAGAAAAAAAAAAAACTCTTCCTCCTGACAAGTGGTTAACTGATTATTAAAAAGAAATTTAATGCACACATGTATAATACTATTTTATGTCGACAAGAATTATTTTATAAATTATTAATTTTATAAAAGAATGAATGAGTGTATATATATATATATATATATATATATATATATAATTTTATTTATATAGAAATTATATATAAAATAAAGAATGAGATGAACATTCTTAATCAAATCATGCATGTAGGAAAATTTACGGTTAAACTCATGGAAATGAACAAATTATGTAAAATCCCATCATCTAAATTAATATACTGAAATTAAATTAATTTAGTATTATAATATTAAATCTTTGCTAAAAAGAATTTGACTCGTGTTACTTTTTAACAGTCAAGAACAAGTATAATTATACTGAGAAATGTTACAGGAAATGTTTAATAATAATTTATTAATATTAAAATAATTTTACTGCATATATCATTTTTATAAATTGCTTAAACACTTGTAGTTGTACCATAATAATTAGTATTTTATTATCTTTATTTGAACATGTTCTTACGGGGTTTTTGGGGTGTCCGAGCTCTGCTCGGCCCTCTGTTTTTCAGGTGACGGAGGGGTGGGTTCCCTCGCTGTTTGAGTGTATTGTGTTTTTGGATTGAATATCAGAATCCTTTTTCGTTGATTCAATGCCCTCTTTTATAGGCATTATGGGGAAAATCTTATGATTACATTAGGTCCGTAAATCTCGGTGATCATACTGTCATACGCATAAATCCCAGAATATCAGGGAATGGGTATTGTTGATGGGATAGGTAGGTTGAGTCCATGTCAGTTGTCCCATCCTGACCGGGGTTGGTGGAATGAGCCCGGCATTTACCGGGATGAGCTCGGCGACTCACCCCAGCCCGGCACCTCTTCATCCAGCCCGATACATCAGCCCCCCGAGCTCATGTCCAAGTTATTGGTCATGAGTTGTACTTGGCAGGTCGAGGTTCATGAGTAGGAGTCCCGTGACGGTTAATATTCTTTAATTAATGTTTATTTAAATTTTTCGTTTTAATTTTTCATTAAATGCAATGGATGGGCCTCGAGTGTAGGTAATGGACCGTTGCAGTGATGGGCCTAACTGTTACTCTTCCAGTAACGGCTCTTTTCTTCCCTTTTTAAGCGTTTTGCCCCTTCGTTTCTCACTTCTTTCTCTCTTTCGCATTTCTCTTTCGCTCTCAGTGTTTTCTCTTGCTACCATTTTCGTTTTCTTCAGAGCTCTTCTTTCGTTCTTCATCCTCGTAGTTCCGCGTTCGTCTCTCCTTCCCACTAGGTATGTCTTCCTCTTCTCATTCTTCGGCTACTCACAGTATTGAGAGCCAACTTCTTCCTGCTGTCACGGGTTCTGAACCCGAATCAATGGGGACTTCCTACATTGAAGTATCCACGGAGGTGACCGATCTCAGATCGGGGCCTCCTTCCACTACCGAGGCTCCCTTTGATGGAGCCGAGGTACAATCTGCCCATACCGCTGAAATCTCCCCTGTTGAGATTGAGGTGCGAGAGGTCGAAGTCGCTACAGAGGTAG
Organism: Hylodesmum podocarpum; assembly: GCA_026586105.1. NCBI lineage: Eukaryota > Viridiplantae > Streptophyta > Magnoliopsida > Fabales > Fabaceae > Hylodesmum > Hylodesmum podocarpum. Next base: position 3,662,014 of record JALJEV010000803.1, on the reverse strand, counting down.
TCGACGTGGGGAGCTCCCTTCCCGGCGGTGCCGAGGAGGGGGTAGCGAGACCGACCAGGGGGGTCGATCTCGTCGTTCCCATTCCTGATAAAGAGCCCGACTTTTCGTGGCTTTTAGCAGAAGTGTCTAACCGAGCTTCCTGCCTCACCACTAGGGAGAGTGTTCTAGCCCTCGTCGAGAGATATAGCATTGTAGGAGAGGATTTCGAGGACGGGGTTATGTGTAGGGTATGTAAGCCTGACCAAAGGGTACATAGTAGGTTTCTTGTAGGAGGTCGGTATGCCATCTCGGTATACGAGTATATGTTTAGAGAATATGATATAGCCTTTCCCTTAAACCGTTGTGAGACCGAGGTGCTTTCTTTTCTAAACGTAGCCCCTAGTCAGCTTCACCCCAATAGTTGGGGTTTTCTTCGCGCCTTCCAGGTCTTGTGCAAGTTGCTCGGCCTTAGGCCGAGCTCTCGCGCTTTTCTCTATTATTATCAGTTGAGGTGCGGCCCCAAGGTAGGCTGGGCTTCTCTGAGAAGTGCCCGTACTAGAGGGTTACTCATTCCCTACACCGAGTCATACAAGAACTTTAAGGATAGGTTCTTTAAACTGTCTCCCATCAACAACCACGTCGTCAAAGCCCTTTTCCTGAAGGAAGATCTGTCACCAAGGTACCCACTGTACTGGTGTAAACCTCATAAATACACCAAATTTCCCGAGGAGAGGTTGTCCTCGGCTGACAAAAATATAATCCAAGTTCTAGACAGCCTTCCCCTGCCCCTGAGCAGCCGAGCTCTGATTCACTCGGCTCGGCATGAGAATCCTTACCAGCACTTTTTAGGTAATAACCCTTAACAAATTTTTGATCTCATCTTTTGATTGACGTTTCTAACATGGTGTGCCTCTTGTTTGTTTGTAGGACTGATGGCAGATAATACCGACCTTATCCGTGCACTCCAAGCCCGTCGTGCGAGTTCGGGTCCCAGAACTCGGGGTGGACCAACTTCTGGTTCGAAGCCGAAGGGAGCTCTCAAGCTGGCTCCTCTGCCCGAGGAGACCAATCCGGCCCCCCCAGTCTCCTCTGCACCTACCCCGGCCAAGAGATCAAGAGAGGAGGGCCCCTCTGCAACCACAAAAAGGGGAAGGGTTGAGGTGACCGAGAACACCTCAACGCTCGTCGTCATTCCCTGCACGGAGGGCACATTAGCTTCTCCAACATCAACCATCCCGGCTTCTCAACCGGAACCCATGCCTTCCACAACAATCACTCCGGCTCCTATGGCTATCTCGGCCGTAGCAGAGGAAGAGGCCTCACTTCCTTCCTTACTCGCCCCAGCTCCATCCGTGAAGACTTCCACCAAACTCCCTCTCGGCGCTTCATGGTGCAGCAAAGAGGGAACCGAGCCGCGCATCGAGCAGATAATGGCCGATGTCCTTCCCGGGCAGTCACTGTGGGACTCGTCCATCCGGGGAGATAATATAAAACTTGAAGATCCCTTCCCAAGCTCCTATGACAATTCCCTGTTGGACGCAGTGGGGGTCAGGGAAAATCTGGATGGGGCCGAGGTCCTCTTAGCTCGGTTGCTGGCCATCACTCGTCATGCGAAGAAGTGGGCTGATCGCGCGGCTGAGCTTCAAGGCCGGGTGGCGGAGCTGGAGAATGCCTCTGCTTTGCGTGAATCCGAGTTCGCAACCCGGTTAGTCACTTGGGGAGTAGAGGCCAACAAACTGAGGTCAGAGAAGGAGAGGGCCGAGAAGGAAAGGGAGCAGGCCGAGCAGAATCTTGCTGCCGCCCTAACAGCTAAGGACAAACTGGTGCAGGAGCTCATTACCGCTAAGGCTATCCAAGAAGAGCTTGAGGGTAAGGTGTCTTCGGCCGGAGACCGGGCTACCTCCGCGGAATTAAAGGTCGTCCAACTACAAGAAGAGCTCGGGGTCATCACGGGCAAGCTTGAGAAAGCTGAGAAGTCAAATGAAGACCTCAAGGCTACCGTGAACCGGATGGAGGATGCCATGGTGACGACCTTCAACACCGGCTTCGACCAGGCTGTTCGTCAGGCGTGTCACATGGCTCCTACTCTTGATCCCGAGTCCTTCGACGAGCTTAAGGACGTGGTCGACGGGCAGCTTATAGACTTAGTTTAAATACTTGCTATTTATATGGCCGGCCCTCGAGGTCGGTCTTAAGTTGTAATGAAGGTCTTCGGGCCGAATACTTGTTATTTCTTTTAATGCAGTTACTCCTTTTTATCATTTTACCTTTTTCTCCCTGCTCGTCTTGCTTTTACTTGTGCCGCTTTATTGTATACTTATTAATATTTCCTTAGTCGACCTCCAACGGGTCTTAGGATCGAACTTAGCGAATCGTGACTGACTTCCAACGGGTCGTTACCCTTAACTCGGAAACCGCCAATGTGCGAAATAAATTAATGAAGGGACTGGTCGTCTTCCTTAGCTCGGTAGCCGTCGAGCGCAGTAAAGAATAATAAAGGGACGCGATGTCACCTTTAGCTCGGTAGCCGCCGAGTACGGTAAAGAATGATAAAGGGACGCGATGTCACCTTTAGCTCGGTAGCCGCCGAGCACGGTGAAGAATGATAAAGGGACGCGATGTCACCTTTAGCTCGGTAGCCGCCGAGCACGGTAAAGAATTGATAGCTGCAATTACCTTTTATTGAATGCTAATCCGAATACATTTTCCTGTCAAATGACCAATTTAACAACATGTAAGCCGACAATAAACTTAAAGAAAGAAAGTTAACTAAAATAAGGCTTTAAATGGCTAGCGTTCCAAGTCCTAGGAATTAGGCGTCCCCCCATCTCTTGTAGTTTGTAGGCTCCATTTTGATGGGCCTCAAGGATGCGGAAGGGACCATCCCAATTGGCCGCCAACTTGCCATGAGCTCGGTCTCGTCTGGCGTCCCCCGTTTTTCTCCATACGAGGTCACCTGGAACAAATGACCGCTCTCTAACCCGGGAATTATAGCGACGGGCTGCTCTTAACTTCGTGGCTAACTCCCTCACTTTAGCCTCTTCTCGTGCTTCTTCAATAAAGTCGAGCTCCTCCCTGAGGGCAGTCTCATTATCTGAGGGGGTAAAGGTCAATCTTCTCCATGAGGGTTCACCCACCTCTACCGGGATCATGGCGTCAAACCCATAAGTGAGACGAAATGGTGTCTCGTTGGTGGAAGACTGAGGGGTGCAATGGTATCCCCACAACACACTTGGTATTTCTTATGCCCAGTCTTTCTTTACGAGGTCGAGCTTTTTCTTCAACCCATTGAGGATGACTTTATTGGCTACTTCAGCTTGCCCATTGGTTTGGGGATGTTCCACTGATGAGGCTCGGTGTTGAATGCCTAGCTGGGATAGGAAGGTCTCGAATGTAGAATCTGTGAATTGTCTTCCATTGTCAGTAACCAACCCATAAGGTATACCATGCCGGCAAACAATTTGCCTCCATACAAACTTTTGAACTTGTCTTGCCGAAATGGTCGCTACCGGTTCGGCCTCAATCCACTTGGTGAAGTAGTCGATGGCGACAAGTAAAAACTTAGTCTGTCTTTGTGCAGGTGGGAATGGTCCGAGAATGTCCATTCCCCACAAGGCAAAGGGCCATGGTGAAGAGACGAGGTGAAGCTCGGTCGGAGGGGCTGCTGGTAAGGGAGCATGTTCCTGGCACTTTTTACAACGTTTAACATATTCCTTGGCGTCCTTTTTCATGGTAGGCCAGTAGTATCCGGCTCGAATCAACCGGGCTGCCATGCTCCTAGCTCCGGAATGCATGCTGCATATGCCTATATGAAGCTCGTCCATCACATACTGAGCTTGCTCTGGAGTTAAACATTTGAGCAAAGGAGTTGAGAAGCCTCTCCGGAACAATTCTTGATCTCTCATGATATAGAAAGAGGCTTGACGACGCAGCTTTTGAACTTCATTTTTGTCTTCGGGTACAGCATTATCTTGGAGGTAAGATATGATCGGGGTCATCCACGAGCTCGGTTCTGCACTGACCGAATATACCTCGTCCTTATCCCAGCTCGGAGAGACAAGTATTTCTTGAATGATGGAGTGATGTTGTCCCCCTTGTCGAGAACTAGCCAGCTTGGACAAAATGTCGGCTCTATCATTTTGTTCACGTGGGACGTGGATAATCTCGAACTTGGCAAAGTTGGAAAGCATGCCCTTCACCCTGTGGTAATATTGCTGCGAGAGAGGCTCATTCACTTGATATTCCTCATTGACCTGAGAGGTGACCAGCTGGGAGTCACTTAGGCATTTTAGGTGCCGCACGCCCATATCCTGGGCAAGCCTGAGGCCGGCGAGCAGGGCCTCATACTCGGCTTGATTATTGGAAGTCGTGAAGGAGAAGCGTATCGCTTGCTCCAATATGATATTGTCCGGTCCTTCAAGAATGACTCCAGCTCCGCTCCCTTTTTTGTTAGAAGAGCCATCAACTCTCAGAGTCCAAGTGGGGTCACCGTTGCCAATTTCGGGTAACTCAGTGAGGAACTCGGCCAAGAACTGAGCCTTCATGGGACCTCGAGGTTCGAATTTCAGGCCGAACTCGGACAACTCCACGGCCCAAGCCGTCATGCGACCAATGATCGGTCGTTGCAATATTTGCCTGATAGGGTAGTCCGTCCTTATAATCACGTCATGGCTGCGAAAATAATGCCTCAATCGACGAGCGGTGAAGACCAGGGCTAGTACCAGCCTCTCTATTGTTTGGTATCTGGTTTCAGCCGGTTGGAGTGTTCGACTTACAAAGTAAACCGGGGTTTGTATTCTATCAATCTCCTTGACTAGGACCGAGCTGATGGCCACTTCCGAAACTGCCAAGTACACATACAAAGGCAACTCAGGCGAAGGACTGGTCAAAGTCGGCAGTGAGGCTATTTGAGCCTTCAGCTTGTCAAACGCGGACGCACATTCTTCATTCCATTCAAAGCGGGCTGCTCGTTTTAATAATGCAAACAGGGGCTTGCTTTGCTCAGCTAGGTTGGGCAGAAACCGAGACAGGGCGGCTAGGCGGCCATTCAGTTTCTGCAAGTCCTTTAGACACGTCGGACTCGGCATGTTGGTGATGGCCGTGCACTTGTCAGGATTGGCCTCTATTCCCCTTTGTGAGATCATGAAGCCAAGGAACTTCCCCCCTCCAACACCAAAAGCGCATTTTTCCGGGTTCAACCTGATTTGATGTCGGCGTATCTCAGAGAATATTTCCCTAAGGTCGGAGGCATGTTGAGTGTGGGTTTTGGACTTTACTACCATGTCGTCCACGTAGACCTCCATGTTACGACCGATCTGAGCGCTGAAGACTTTATCCATTAATCTCTGATAAGTAGCCCCTGCATTCTTGAGACCGAAAGGCATAACTTTGTAACAATAATTGGCGATTATCGGACATGAATGCGGTGTTCGGCTCATCGTGGGATACATGGGTATCCGATTGTACCCGAAATACGCATCTATGAAACCGAACGTCTCATAACCGCCGTCTTGTCCACCAAACGGTCTATACTAGGTAATGGATAAGTATCCTTGGGGCAGGCTTTATTCAGGTCAGTATAGTCAGTGCACATCCTCCACTTGCCATTAGATTTTTTGACCATTACCACATTGGCTAGCCAAGTGGTGTATATAATTTCTCGGATGAAACCTGCATCCAAGAGTTTGCTGACCTCTTTCTGAACCACTAGGCGGCGCTCCTCGCCTAGCTTTCTTTTTCGTTGCGCTACAGGCCGAGCATGGGGAAGCAATGAAAGCTTGACACACATCAAGTTTGGGTCAATACCGGCATGTCGGCCGCTTCCACGCAAAGAGATCGGCATTTTCATGCAAGGCGGTTATCACGTCCGGAGAGAAGAGGTCGGCATAGAAGAGCCGACCTTTGTTACCCGCTCTGCCCCTTCTCGCCGAGTTGTAACGGTCCCAACGGCTCGGCAAAGGAGGGGCGCTCCTCTTCAAACTCGGCTCTAGGATCCATATCCAACATACTCATCATCGCATCTTTGTGGACGAGAGCAAATGTTTGAAGTCGGTCTTCTTTCTTCTTTCTTGATGGAATAAGGCGCAACCTTCAAACTGCGAGCATAGCATACTCGAGCTGTCTTCGGGTCGGCCTTGACAGTAACTATCTTTCCCTTGTCATCAGGGAACTTCATGGCCATGTGAGGGGTGGACACAATGGCACCCAGTTGATTCAGGGTTCTCCTTCCAATGATGACGTTATAGGAGGTATCGGCGTCAATCAATATATATCTCACCTCCACCGTTTTATATGCATCACTTCCACCAAATGTGGTAAGAAGATCAATGTACCCACGGGAGTGGACCCGTTCTCCAGCAAATCCGAGCAGGGGCTCGGGGTATGGCTTGATCATGGACTCAGGAATCTCGAGCTGTTTGAATACCGACCAATATAGCACATCGGCCAAGCTGCCCTGATCTATCAACACTTTGCGCACTCGCCAGTTGGCTATGGTACACGAGATGACCATGGGATCAGTCTGGTCAGGGTCATCTATGCTGAAGTCGGCGTCAGAGAAAGTGATGGGGGGCAACATTCTTCTCTTGGGAGTCCCTATATGATTAACGCTTCTCAGGTATCTTTTCCGGGATGATGAGGTCGCTCCTCCCCCTGCAAATCCTCCAGCTATTGTATTGATGGTCCCCTTCACCTTATCCGGGTTCTGGTCGGCTTCTTTACCCCAACCTCTGTTTCTTCGCTTATTCTGGCCATCCAGGGGATCACGCTCTGAATCCCGGGGTCTTGTTTTGTAACTCGTCCCAGCATATTTTTCTGGGTGTTTCTGTTCTTCTTGAACGAACCTCCTTAACTCGCCCGATCTTACAAGGCGTTCTATCAAGTCTCGCACTTGACGACAATCTTCTGTGGTGTGCCCTGTGTTTTGGTGATAGGCACACTGCTTGGTTGGATCAGCGTTGGTGGGTGATTGAGAAGCCTTTGGGCGGTGGACCAGTTCAAGTGCACAGGCCTCCCTAAAGATTCTTTCTCGAGACGCATTTAAAGGGGTGTATGAGGTGTACGTATTGGCACGTCGTTCCTTCCTTGACTCTGGCCGACGAGAAGAAGAGGACTCCTTTTGTTTGGGTGGGAGACCCTGCTCTCGAGCTCTGCGTTTAGCAGCCGAGTTTTCCTCTATACTCATGAAGCGAGCAGCTCGGGAACGAAGGTCGTTCATGTCTATCGGCGGTTCTGTGAAAAGAGAGTCCGAGAAGGGGCCGGGGTTGAGCCCGGCCTGTATGGAATGTAGTGCTACAGCGGGATGAAGGTCAGGGATATTCCGGCATGCCAAGGCGAAGCGAGACATGTAGTCCCTAAGGGATTCCTTTTCTCCTTGCACAAGATGATGAAGGGACAACGATGTAGTCGGTGTGGGCTTGGCATCAGCAAAACGAGCCTGGAAATGATGGTACAGAGAATCAAATGAGTCTATTGACAGAGGAGGGAGTGAGAAGTACCAATCCAGCGCTATCCCCTTCAAGGTAGAGGGAAACATCCGACAAAGCACGTAGTCATCCTCTACTGTCATAGAAGCTTGGGTGAGGAAAGCCCGTACATGAGTTACTGGGTCTGTGGTCCCCTCATACTTATCCTGAGATGGCCATCTCCAAGACTCAGGGACCCGGGCATATAGAATAGCCGGGATGAATGGATGTAGATTCCATACATTACCCCATCCTGGTGCACGAGGGGGGCCTAAGTCTGTGAACGGTTGAGCTCGACTGTGGGGAACATGTCCGGACGAGCTCCCAATGTTGGTGGGGGCACCTGGAGAGACATGTTGCCGAGCTCGACCATGAGCGCTAGCCGGGGATGCGTTTGGCCAAACTCGAATGCCAGAATCTGCATTCTGCGTTGCCGAACCTCTTTCATATCTATCCTCTTCGGCGTTTCGGGGCTGACTGGGGCCAGCGCGTGAATTTGATCTAGACTCCTCCCTATGCCTTGGTTCCTCATTCTGATTAAGACCAAGGGGAGCCCTACCATTTGTCTCTTGATTCTTCTGTCGCAAAGTCCTTAACTCCAAGAGATCCGCCTCTCTTTGTTGTTGAAGAACGGCTAGGCTCGCCTGTGTACTCTGCAAAGCCCTTTCAGTCTCTCGATTGTGGACTCGCAAAGCCTCCATGCGAGCCTCCATTCTTTCCTGTGCCTCAGCCAAGGCAGCATCTATACTTGATTGTATGAGGTCTGCCACGGCGGGATCCACCGTGGCACTAGAGTGGTTTCGTGTATAAACCGTCTTGTTCAAATTAAAGGAACTTGAGTGTGATCTGAAGGCCTTTAGAGATTGAGAATGAGATTGTGGTGGTGGGATAAGGGATTATCTCGCCCCACGGTGGGCGCCAAAATGTTCTTACGGGGTTTTTGGGGTGTCCGAGCTCTGCTCGGCCCTCTGTTTTTCAGGTGACGGAAGGGTGGGTTCCCTCGCTGTTTGAGTGTATTGTGTTTTTGGATTGAATATCAGAATCCTTTTTCGTTGATTCAATGCCCTCTTTTATAGGCATTATGGGGGAAAATCTTATGATTACATTAGGTCCGTAAATCTCGGTGATCATACTGTCATACGCATAAATCCCAGAATATCAGGGAATGGGTATTGTTGATGGGATAGGTAGGTTGAGTCCATGTCAGTTGTCCCATCCTGACCGGGGTTGGTGGAATGAGCCCGGCATTTACCGGGATGAGCTCGGCGACTCACCCCAGCCCGGCACCTCTTCATCCAGCCCGGTACAGAACACTTATACTTACATTAAAAAAATCTAACTCTTACAACCAATTGTAAATTTGTAACTAAGGTTTATTATCCAATATAGTACCGTTCATATTTTTTTTTTCATATCTTATTATCTTTCTTTATTATTATTTATTATATTCTCTTATTTGCGGCGGATATGTTGTAGATCAAGAAAATTACGCAAAGAGCTTTTTGTATGTGATCGATGAAATCAAACTCCTTTTGATCATATTGCAAAATAAATAATGATTGTTTGGGATTCTTTGAGATGTATATGTATATATACCCACGTGATAGAAAGACAGAACAAAAGAATAAGGTGGTAGACATAATCTATATAATCTATATTCTAGTGAAGAAAACAAGTTAAGTAAACACAAAATGCAAAGACGTGATTGGTGTGGCATGCTCAACTCTTTTGCTTCTTATCTCCAATATAAAATATTAAGGTATAAGTTGGAAAAATAGTGTTTTTTATTACACATTATTTTATTATATATATCTTTGTCTTCTCTTTTATACTGTAAAATAATTATATAAATATAGTTTCTCTTTCTTTCAAATATAGTTCTCTTATTGGTTCATACCTATCAAGTAGAACCGTGGAAGAACAATTAAATATTCCTCATCAAGTTCACTTCAATTTCCATTAAAGAAATAGAGTATGCTCCCCATCTATGTATCAACCAAACAAAAAGCCATTTAGCTGAGGAAAGGTATAAAATGAAACTATGAAAGTGAAATTAATGTGACCAATTCTTATATTGTTTTAATATAGAATGCGTCTTGATATAAAATTATTGGACAAGTCAAAATTCAAAAGGGTAATTTTTTTTAAACCAAAATCCTTTTATGTAATTAGTATTTCTTGATCTCATAGATATCAATTAATATTATTTTTAAGATCTTAATGAGATATTTCAGAAATCTAATCCAAATTTTCTTAATGATCCACTATCAAATGATTTGATGGTGTTGGGAGAGTCACACATATATATAAACTAAAAAAAAAGTAAATGGTTGAAAATTTTAAATTAGATATAAATTTATGATAAAAAAAAATCTCAAATGGTTATTTTAAGTGTGTTTATAGATATTATAACTATAGTAATCATGATGTTAAGTTATTGGTAGGCGGTTATCACGTTGAACCATTTAATCCTTTTATTTTAGTATTCAAAGTTCTTACGCAATAAACTTGCATATTCAAGGAATCATTCTTTTTTAACTTGACTTTGATTTCAATGGAATCTAGAAGCAATTTGGCATGGAGATTCGTTTCCAAAACTCATTGATAAAAATTTATATATAACTTATTGAGAAAGAAAGCTCAAGAACATTAAGATTATATATATAGAATTAAAAATTAATATTAGTCAATATCCCTTTCAATTTGAATGAAAAGATGAAATTGAGAGTATGATCTCATATTGACCCTTGACTTGGCTAATCGGTGATTGAATAATAACATGATATCACTAGGCATTTTCTATAATAAAAAATAAAAAAAAAAAAAGAAGAAGAAGAAGAAGAAAGAATTGAAGTATTAATTGTCAATATCTATCTTACTTAAAATAAACAATAGACTAATTTAATTGACAGCATTAAAATTATCTTCAATTTATACCTTTTTTTAAAATCTACTCTTATGGAATTCATATGCAACACATACACATAATTTATTTGCAAAGTTTGTAATATCAATTTAAGAATCGGTGTTACCATTGGCTAGGGTCCTTTATACTCCACATTTTGAGCCTTTAAAATATTTATTTTTTATGCATTTTGTATACATTTTCAATAATTTATTTTTATCAGTAAAGAATTTCTTTCCATGAATTTTTTTTTATTACAAAATTAATGTTTTAGGAAACTAGTTCAACTAAGATGAATTATCGTACCACTGAATCAATATACTCTCTGAATTCGGTGTTCGGTCCGATTTTAAAAACCTTGCTTTAATTTTCTTATATATATTACAAATTTTGTAGGAAACTAGTTAACGAATTAAAAATAATATGATTTTGTGAAGTATTATCAATGCATATTACTATTGTAATTTCTTATACATCTTTATTTTAATCTCAATTAAACACAAAATTTTTGTATTTAGTCATTTCTTAAGTAGAACTTTATCCTCACTTGTTAGTGAGAAGAACCTTAATATGTAATCTAATTGATATGTTTAGTCAACCAACTTGTATAACATATATTTAGTTGAATTTCTTCATCATTTTTAAGAAAATAAAGAATAAATATGTTTCTTCATAAATTAAACTTAATTTTTTATTAATTAATTAATAAATTTTCTCTTTTAACTTTTTAAAAATACGAAATATTTATAAATTAATTAATTAAAATTCATTTTAATTTTTATTACACCTTATCTTTTCTTATTTTCCCTCTTTTTTATCTTATAAGCTTGTACTGAAAGAAAAATAAACATTAAGAGTTAAGACTATATCGAAATAAACTTAATCAATCTAATTTTTTTTTCCTCCGTCTTTCCAAGTTTTGACTTAACATGCTACCAGGAAAAATAAAAAACAAATAACATAAATATTTTTTGACTTTATAAAATTATACGGAAAATTAAAAGGTGTTAATGTAATATATAAAGAGATATTTATTTAATATTTTTTAATAATAAGAGATTTTGTGTAGGATAGAAAAGAAGAAATATTTCCTTAAATTAAAGAATTTTTTGTGTAACTTACTTAAAAATAAAACAAATTAATCTAACACCCAAAAATATCGTCTAATTATAAAAATATTTTCTCCTCTTGGAATCATTAATTTCTCTATTTAACACTATTTAACAAGGTGAAAATGTAAAATTAAAGGAGATTATAATATTTTTAAGCAAATGTTAAGTGTACTTGTTAAGAATACGAAAGGAGAACAAAGTTTTTAGAATGCTAAAAAATTATTTATTTGTCCAAAATCTTTTTTTACCCGTGCCTCAATATAATTTAGGAACATAAAAAACAGAGAATACCTGTGTAATTCTATGAAAATTCAACAGTGTTAATATAATTTGCTAAAGAAGTTAAACTTAATATTTACATAAATTTTCAATTAGTAAATTTTAATATCATTTTATTAATAAATGTATAAACGTTAGTCATTAAATATTACTTAATTATCAGTTTTTATAAATACTTTTTATGATTTTAATAATAAAAAAAATATTCTATATGTTACCAATTACTTTGATTTGAATGCTGTAGAACACATTTGCACTTGCACCCTTTGAGTTTCTTTAGGGAGAAAAAAAATAAGATTAAATAAACTGAAACAACTTGATTTAAAAGAAGGATTGACAAACTTGGTCAATCCATGTCTTATTCCAAGCTGAGAAGAGTTTTACACTTTCCCAATTCTTTCAAACTCCCTCACTGCTCCATACCAAACCTCACTTGCATTTCCAACAAGAACACCTCATCAATGAAGATTTTCATTTCATTGAATCCACATTTCCACAGATTAAAAATTCTCTAATTTGTACACAAGTCAATGATTCCTAGCTAATTAGAACACTGCAGCTTTCAGTCTCCTTCCCAACTCCTTTCTGTTTTCATAACAAAGAAATGACTATTGTTAGCATCAAATCAAAGCAAATGTTTCTAATGTAACATTTTAAGATCATAGAAGAATCACAAAGGAAATGTTTCTAATGTAACAAATATTTAGGGACTAAAGCTATTTAGAGTGAAACATTGAGAGAATAAATTATGAATTTACTTAAAAGTTTTGAGATTTATACCTCATGAGTTGCCTATCAAAGCCTGAAGCAGCTAAGAGCCCTCTATTTTCTTCAGCCCTTCTCAGAAGGTAAGGCATGACCATCTCTACAGGCCCAAATGGCATATACTTGCTAACCTGAAACCCTGCATTGCTCAAACCAAAGGAAAGTGCATCTGACATTCCATATAGCTGTGCAAATTCTAGCTTGTGGTTCACCTTTCCAAATCCAATTTCATATGCCTTCTCTGCAGCCAATTTTCCTGCACAACATGGTCACATCATATCAATTATCAAACTCATGAAGTAGGAATGCAGAGTTTTGTTATATTATAAAGAGTAAACATTGTCACATGATAAGTTTGTTGGTTATTGCAATAACTATTTAAAAGTTATACCAAATATGAGTAGTTAAAGATAAAACTCTTATATATCATAAGAAAAATAAATAGCTTGAGTTAAGTACCTGATTCAATATTGTGGGTTGCAAGAACAACTGAACCAGGTCCATTGGCAACTTTCTCAAGCATATATGATGTACAGTCATTGAAGCAATTGTGTGTGTCCTGAATGGTATTGTGAATAGGGGATGCATACCCCAGAGACTGAGCCAATTTACTCTCTGTGGACATGTAAGCACCCCTAACCAATTTGATACCCATTGGAATTCCCATTTTCTCTGCAGCCTTTGTTGTGAGCAACAACCTCTCCTTAGCATCTTTCAAGTAAGTTTGAATGGTTCCAAACACAATAGGGTTGTCATCCTTGTTGTGCATGATGGTAGAAGAGTATGTGAAGTAATCAATAGCTGGCTGAACAGTAGTATGTTCTGCATCAATCAACAGAGGCATATTGGCTTGCACACACTTTTGGCAAAGTTCATGGAGTCTCTGGTTAGCAATTTGAAGATCACTCTCTTCTTCTGGACTCAGTGGCTCAGGTCTCTTCTGAGTGTGGTACAAAGGGCTAGATTCAGCAAAAATTGGAAGACAATCTTGCTTCCATGGCAAAACAAATGAAGGGTCCTTTTGTTGCCATCTTAGAAGGTCACTGACTCTTTCTAGCAATGCCATGGGACATATTGCAGTGATTTTCACAATCACAAAGCTCACCTATCACATCAAAAATTAAAATTTTCCACCATAAGTTTCACAATTACACTAACTAAACAAACACAAAAACAGATGAAATATACAAACAAACACATGATCAAACCACATGACCCACCACTCTATCAGCACAATGCAAGAAAACTGACAATAAAACAACTAAAAACTATAATTAGAAAATTGTTTATAGAAAAAAAACAACTCAACCCTCAACCATTTCAAGCACTGTGACATGACATGGAATCAACTTTTTGTACCATCAGCACAAAATAAAATTAAAACACTAGTTTCCAATTTTCATGACACAAGAGTGGATCACAGTTCATGTGCAGAAACAACAATCCCAAACTGCCAACCGCGTTGTCCTTTTTGTCTTTCAAGTGGGACCAACATAAGATATCACTCATCATTGCAAAACAAAACAAAAAAAAATTAGCTTGACCTTAACTGGCATCTCAAGTTGTTGTACTAATACTATAATGTGATTTGCTGACACTGATTTATGCATGGTACCCACTTGTATATTCAAACATAGAAAAAAAACAACACACGCCGCACCGTACATGTTCAATTGCAAGGTCTACACAACTAATCATATTCACTCTACTACTAGTACATTTTCTATAACATAATAAAATTCAGAAATTTATTTTAATGCATTAGTGCAAAATGTCCTTTCTTTCCCACTATCAATTTTTTAATATGAAGATATCACGTGACAATTAAAAAATATAGAATTTTTTTTTAAAGTATTTCGCTTTCAACAAATGGAAAAGTGGGGTGTGGTCCCACTCTTGTTTTTTCCTTTACATCTTATTTCATAAATGACATGCATTCAATATCATTTCATTCAAAGAAAGTAAAGACATAAAAGGAAATATAAAAAAGAAAAATACAAAATAAAGATATAAATAGAAATCATTATCATTATCATTATTTATATAATTTTTGTAAGTTAATTATTGTATTATCGTGCACGTCTTTATTTTTACCATATTTAATATAACATAAAAAAATTACTTTCTACCCTCAATATATAGACCATTTAAACAAAAATACAAACGGACCCTACCGGGTTTAATAACATTATAAAATTAGTAAGAAAACAACATCTTTCAATCACTATTAGAATTTCGAACTTTTATACTTTCTAATGTAAAATTTTATTCCATAAATTATAAAATTCAATCTTTAGTCTTAACAAGAGAAAAATACAAAACACATGAAAAATTCATTCAAGTTTGTGTTTTAAAAAATTAATATTATTAACACATTCTTTATTCTTTCACGTAAACTAAAAATTCATAAAACCATAAATGAGATTCCTCAAATAATAGACGAGACTCATAAACTTCATTCAATAATAAAAAAGAATTTTTTTAATCATGGTATTGGTTCAAAGTGTGTAATCAATTCATGGGAGATCTTATCCTACGACTCAACCTGATCAGATTTAATTATTAGATTGTTTGATTATGTGATACAAATCCATTACCACCCATGTCAACAAAAATGTGTTTTAAAAAAAATCAATAAGATTTCTAGAAAAAAACAAAAAAAAAAAAGAAGAAGAAAAAAACATAGAACACGTTTGGAAATGAATCAAGTTAGGTTTGAAGATGAAGAAGCACTTACAGAAGAAGGTGGAAGCGATTTGCTAACATCAACAGTGTGAAGGAACCCTTTAAGGTTTCGGTCACACCCTTCATTTTCATGCGCATCTTCAACTCCATAAACCAACATGCCACGCAATCCGGCGTCGTTTAACGCCTTTATGCTGTTCCCGGCGGTGACGGCATCTTCGCCGGCGCAAAAATGAGAAAAGAACGTTTCGCGAGTGATGGCATTGACGAGATCTTTCATTATCCCTGTTTGCAACAGCTTCGACTTCATAACCCACATTCCAAAGTCCACCATGGGCCCCACCGCCGTCGCATGCATCACGGCGGTGGAGTGGAGAAGCTTCGCCGTTGAAACCGAGGAAAACAGCCTCTCGGAATCCTCCAAGTTGATCAACTCGGCGGAGGCGGCGGAGGAGGGAGGAGTTACGGTTGCGGACGGCGGTTTGTCGAAGAGTGACGGTGGTGCGATGGCGGCGGCGATGGTGGGGCTGGCGGAGTTGAGCGGCTTTGTTGTTGTGTTGTATCGGAGCTTCTTGAGGATTCTTGGAGGGATCACACGTGTTGCCATCAAAGGTTTTGGGTCACACGAGTGAGCTTTGACGATGATGTTGTTGTTTTTTTTTCTTTGTTGTGTTTTGTTCTGTGTTATTTCTCTTCTCTCAAATGTGAGAATGAAAGGGTGTGTGGTTTTGTTTTATAGACACAAACATGAGCAAGTGGGTCGCGTTAACTAAGGAAAGTACAACACTATATGGTTAAGTTGGGTAAGTGCATGTTGTAACCGTGTGTCATGAGATTAGAGTTTGGTCAACTTGGGTAGTGTTTTTTTTATTTTTTCTTAGGTAAACACAAACTAATAATTTTGTAGACAATTGCTTGTTTATTAAAAGAAGAAAATATTTGATAAAAAACTTAATAGAAAGATAATTAATTATAAATTGTGAATGAAAAATATTTAGTAGACAAATGTAATATCTATATGTTATAAACTGTGAAGACATAGAAATACGTATATATATAAATTGTGAAGAGAAAAAAATATATATTATATACTCTGTGAATGAATTAGCTTGTTAGTTGTGTATTGTAGTTATTTATGAAATAAAGTTGAGCGTGAAGAAAAAGAAATATATATAATGTATATGTACATGTTTCTGTATATGAGCACGTCAAATGTTGATTAAAAATATTTTGAAAATATAAACTTTGGTTTAGAAATACTTTAGAAAAGATAAATCAATGGAAAAAATTTCAATTTTTTTTTTGTGGGTAGAAAAGAAGAGGGTAGTTGAAAATGGTAAGGTGCTATATTCACGTAGAAGGGATATGGGCAAGGGAGAAAGCGTAAGGGATAGTGTTGGTAATGAAAAAGTGTTGGATGAAAGGAGGAACGTGTAATGTTTTGAGTGTTGAATGCCACGCAAGAATGAGTTGGCTACTTGGGTCGGTGGAATGGCTTGCGTGGATCCACCTTATGATGCCTCTTAATTTGTGATGATCCTGTTCTTAGCTGTGTCCAACGTACGCCATAAGAAGATCATGCATCGGTCAATTATTCTCAATTCAAACACCAGAATTGAAGGAAAACATTTATTAATTGACTTTTTATTGTGGCGTGGTAATTTGTGTTACTAGTTAATTATTGGCTTTGTTGATTAACCTTCTGAATGAGTCTATTCAAATTTCTATATTCATTGCTGCTTTATTGAGGAACCTTCTTTCAAATAGAATCTCATTCAGATTCTGGGGTTGTGTAACATTCATTGGTGTAATTTTTTTATTTATTGTTTTTGTCAGATGGATAAATTAATTAATACTAGTGTTCAAATTAAGGAATCTATATCTATGAAAAAATTAAATTTTCATATTTCAATTTTAATTTTAACAGCAACACTATCTTTTTAAATGGTTAAATTAATTTGCTTCAAATTGAATTATAATAGGTCTTAATTATTATTTAGTCATTCTTTATCCTAATATAAATATGTATTCATTAAAATTGATGACTTTTGATAAATTTTAAATCTTAATAAATTTATATAATATTAATTAATTATTTTGTTCTAAAAATAATCTCAATTAATATTAAGAATATTGAATTTAATTGATTTTTAACTAATCAATAAAGTAAAAGAATATACATTAATATTTATATAAAATTTAAAATATTAATTATATTTTCTAATATTTGTATAAAATCTTAAAAGTAATGTCACTAGAAATGGAAAGAATAAAAAAATATTATAAGGAGTGTCAAAGAAATTAAAGAAATGAAGGTGGTTTTGATCCTCTTAATTTCTCTCCCTCTTTAATTGAAGTTGGACCAGTAAAGGAATCAATGAAAGAATTAACTACAATTTAATGATATAATAAATCGCATCCAGTGATTTTCTTCATTGCTACTTTTGTATCCCTTTGATTAATAATATAAAGTATCTCATGAAATTCCACTCCCCATTATCCACTTATCTAAGCTAAAGTATGATTTTTCTTTTTTCTTTTTTTTACAGGGAGTATGTAGATGTAGTATAAATTATAATATTTTAGGACTTACTTTTATAATTTTTAATATATTAAGAATAATTTAAAGGAGAGATTAATAATTTATAAACTAAAAACATGATTTACAGTTTTAAAAATATGAAAGTTTGTGACATTACTATTTTTATTTGATTTTATTTTAATTTGAAAAGAAAATATATGTTTAAATATAAAGAAATATTTTTTATGGAAAAAAATTCTCTTATTTTTTAACTTTTATTTCATTATCATACATTTTTAAAAAAATGATATTTTCACGATGTAAATCACATAATTTAAATTCTAATAAAATAATTCTTAGCTCCTGTTTCATCAAATAAAAAGCTACCTAACTACTAATAAAGTCAAAATTAGGACCATTTAAAATATAGTACAATATAGTCAAAATAAACACATAACTTTATCCACCTCAATGAGAAATTCAATTTTTTTCAGCGGTCTATGTCCAATTATCTGGTGACAAATTCTAATATATATTTCTTTTTATAATTACAAAATACCATAGTATTAATTCCATTTTCTTACATTAACTAGAATTTAATTTATACATTATCTAATTAAAAATATAAATTATTACCACATATTAATTGCGTGTTGATTTTGAAAGAAATGCAACGTCCTAAACGGTGGTGCCTCTGATATGAGTATACATGTGTCAGCTTATTCATTAGCCAACAAACACAATTTATAACTATCTGTGTAAATCCACACTCCCCCGACACCAGAATCACTTCTTTTCATCACTTACGAAGTCATGTACACATACAGCACACACTTGTTCTTACTACTTTTGTTTTGTTCCCTCTAAAAACAACAACTTTGTACAGTGTTTTTATTCTTAGTTTTTAACCAGTTTCTTTTGAGTCGGTTATTGAAATAAGTTTCTTTCGTTTTTCAGAAAAATCTTTTTATTAATATAGTTAAAAGAATAAAATTTTTAATTGTACATTGACATCGATCGTGGATAATATTGATAATGATGCAGAGTTTCTTTCTAAATTTTGTACGACATATAAACATAGATCATTAAATATAAATATGTAATTGGAGTTCAAAAAGTATTTGCGTTTGAACCGATACATTATCTAATAATTTTACTAAATTTATAGGTAAGCAGTTTCTTTTGAGTTGGTTATTAAAATAAGTTTCTTCTTTTTTCGGTAAAATCTTTTTATTAATATAATTAAAGAATAAAACTCTTATTATATATTGATCACGTTTGACGTTAATTGCTTTATATGATATTTAGTGGATATTTTGAAGGGACTAAGTGAATATCAATCAGAGTAAAATTAAAATATGATTAATTATCATTTATTTATAAGTATAGATCATTAAAAATAAATATGTAATTAGAGTCAAAAAAATATTTATGCTTAAGATAAATATGTAATTAGAGTTAAAAAATATTTATACTTGAGCCACAATTGTACTAAGTTTATAGGTAAAATTTTATATGAACATGATTATTGAAAATATTTAGAAAATGTTCTAAAAATATATAAAAATATTATTTATTATTTTTAAATATTTTCACAAATATTAAATTTATTTTATATTACAATGTTATTGATGCTGAGTTTTGTCATCCGTAGTCAATATTTAAAAAAAAATAAAAATAAATTTTGAATAAGTGAGTTTGAAAAACGAATCTTCATCCGATATAGCTTCTAGATTCCATTGAAAGGTCAAGTTAGAAAAGAATGAGATTGATTATGCAAGTTGTCCTTGAAGACCTATGAACAATATTTTTCTCCTAAAAATAAGATAAGGTTGGTTCAACTTGAAAGCTTGTGAGTCTCTAACAAGTCAACATCACGATGATTACTATAATACAACATTTCTATACACATTCACGAAACAACCAAATAAATCATTGAGAATTACTTTCTACAGTTATATATACTTTATACTTAATTTAAAAATTCTTGATAATTTTGATTTTGATATATAAGAATTATATGACCTAAGACGTATCTATCATCATCATTCGTTTATCTTGGATACAATTGGAGAAGTTTCACGTCGATCTTATCAATGGCATCACTTTCATAGTTAAATTATAAACGTTTAATTTCTTGGTTGTTGCTTTTGTTGATAGATAGGGAGCATCTCTATCACTTTAATGGAAAATGCCATTACACTTTTTGAGGTTTATTTTATTGTTCTTCCACGGCTCTGCTTCAACGGTACGGATCAATGAGAGAACTTTATCCTCAATGAAAGACAAATTATGTTTATACAAATTTTTTCTTAATAATATTTATATATTTATTCATGATAATTAGATAATTTAAATTTAAAAATAATAAAATAATTATTATAAATTATTTTTATAGATTTAGTTCTAAATTTAATTATTTAATCTTAATTTTGTTAAAGAATAAAATATAATAAATAACAAAATTGAATAATTAAAATAATAAAAAATATTTCTAAAGATTAACACGATTTTAAATTTTAGATATTATTTTTATTTTTATAATTAAGTTGTTTAATTTTCATATTTTTAAGAATTAAAATAATAATTTGTTATTTTTTACAATAAAAAATAGAAAAAGAAGACAAAGGTATATAAAATAATTTGTGTAATAAATTTAATATTATTAAAAGTTATAAATAATATAAATCTAAAATAAAATTTGGTCTCATTTTACTCTTGCAAAGTATAAGAATTTTACATAAAAAATGAGTTTAATTTATTTTATTTTTACAGAAAATGAATTTAATTTATTATCTACTAAAAATTTATCCTAAATATAATTTTTTAAAAGTTATTCTAAATATAATAACTTCACAATCTATAATTGAAAGCATGTTACATTCTAACAAAAATTTTCTGAAATCACATAGAAATACTTTATTTTCCCAATCCATATACCCCAATATTTAATATTGAAGATAAGAATGAAAGAACTGCTCATAATCATGCGTGCTTAGTAAGTGGCTTACATTTATGCAAAACATCAAATCTTAATTTATTATATTTATTTTACTCCTTTTACATTTCTTCTTTTTCATTAAATTATAAATTTATAATAATATAATATACTATATCTACAGTCTTTATTTTCTTTATTTCTTTTTTTTAGAGTGCGAACACTCATAATTCTTTTGCCAATAACATCAAAAGGAGCTGCCAAAAACAAATATAAAAAGCAATGGATGTCATCACGTACAAAAAAAAAAAAAAAAAAAACTCAGCGAAAAACTCGTTATTCAATTCGCTGCAAATTAAATAATAATAATAATAATAATGATAATAATAATAATAATAATAATAATAATAATAGTGAGTAAAGAGAGAAATATAAAATGTAAAAGGAATGAGAGATATTAGATAAATTTTATTCTATACCTGTAATCAACAATTGATTTATTCAAGTGATAATAGATTTAGATTTGAGTCTTTTAAATATGGAAAAAAAATGTTGAGAAAAAATAAAATGTTTAGCCGTGAGTATTAATTGATCTTTCAAAAGAGATAAATTTTTATGATCTATTAAAATACTCTTCTATAATCATATTAGCTAAAAAAAAACTACTTAGGCTGCAGTTATTTTTTAGGATATGCGTAATAATTTAATGTTCTTGGAAATACATTTTAAAATTTAAAATAATAAAAATAAAAATAGACGAAATGGGAGTAATTAATATAATAAACAAGAAAATTTCTAGAAATATAACATTCGTATTTCTTATTGTGAAAATAAAATCTGGAATATTGGTATATAATTTTCCAAAAAATAGAATAAAAGATACCTAAACATATTGTTTATTACCTTTAAACAAACACATTAATTAGTAAATATTCTCAACTTATAAGTAAAAGCTCTTATTCTTTTGTGCAAATATAGTATATGAATAAAAATGAAATTTAGGAATATTATATTATAAGCATTTAAGCAAACTTTATAGAAGACAAACAGAACCCAAAGTATGTTGTAGTCATACATCAAGATGATTACAATTTGCAGGAAAACGATGACAGAAGGGTCTCTATCCTAGGTTGGGAGTTTGGTACTTCAGGAAAATTTCACCAAAATTAATTACTTTTATTTTTAATATAGATTAAGAACATTAATTCTTGAGCTTCCAACATTGAAGTAACTGCAGGAACATGCAGAAAACTCATACCAATTTATAAATTATTATTTTGGTTTGAATAAATTTTAGTCAACTAGAGATGTTTTGATTTGATAATTTTTCATTTTTCTATAATATTTTTTTTTCATTTTACTGTAATCCCTACACTGTTAGATGTCACTGTTAAATTTAATGGAAAGATCAAAATCTAAAGAGGAAAAAAAAAATATAAAGACCAAAATTAACAAAAATTAAAGATCAAAATGAAAATAATTTTATATTATATGTAATGCTTAAATAATTATATAAGTCAGATATATAAAAATTAAGAATTTTTCTTTTTCTATTTTTATGTTATTTTGCTATTTTTAATTAATTATAAAATTATCATTTTCAATATATATTTCTTTATTTTAAACATCTAGTCAGGAAGTGTTGAAAAGTTAGTACTTTATTTTTATTTTATTTCATGTTTTTAAATATTTGTATAAGAAATAATGTTTTCTCTATTTCTTTCTTGTTAAAAAAATATTTTAAAATTGCCCATTTTTTTTAAAATTTGACAGAAACCTCCTACTTGTACTTTATTATTTTTAATTACAAAGGTAGAATTTTGACAATTTTTTCTTCTAAATGCATATAATTGTGTCATTAATTAATAAATTAATAAATTATACTTTTATATTTTTTCTCCATAAGTATAAGAGATAAAAAACATTCAAGCACATACATAACTATCCTTTCAAACAATAATTAATTATTCTCTTTTAAATTTTAAATTAACTTGACACATAATTTTATGAGAATATAACATCGGTAAAATAAAATGTTAATTAACAAGTAAATATTTTTTATGTTACTAAGTTAAATATTTTATAACTAAAATTGGTGAGGAGAAATTGTGTCAAACTTTTCTTTAAATTAGAAAGTGACTCTCAGCCGAAAAGTAAACAAATCACAACCTCAATTTTCTGAAGGATTTAGATTATTCCATTCCACAAAGTATAGTTACAATTCAAAGACCAAAAATTGAATTCCAAGTTGCAGATTCCATCGCCCACCATTGTTGAATTAGATTCCACAGATTCCATTGTCTCACAAGATAAAGAAAATTTGAAAAAAAAAAAAAAAGAATCTTATGTCTCCACTAATTAACAATAGTAACAACATGTGGTGATTCTAAAGGGAATCCAACATGCTTGGAAGATTTTCAATGTCAGAGTATTCAAAATAAGTTAATTAAACACTGTCAAAATCTACTGAACGTTTATTTAATTTTCAATGAAATGATACTAAATAAATGTGTGGTATCTTATGTTACTATTTTTGTTTGATTTGATTATTAGAATTGGTGCTATGAATAAGGAGTTGTTATTAAAATATGAATGAAAAAGCTGTTATTTCTATATATGTTTGAAGAGATAATATATAAAAATGTGGAGAACATAAAAAATATTATCTTTGTAGCCTTTTTTATTTTGAATGACTAGAAAGTTCATGCTAGTGGAAGTGGAAGTAGCACATGCATTTCCAGATCCAATTTTTTTGGCATGATTATTTGTACATTAAAGTCAAGACAACTGCCACAAATAATTGTTGAATAATTGTAGCTATATTATTTTATAAGTTTATATTGTAAGTTTTTTTTTTTTTTTAATTTGTGTAATATACTATTTTATCTTAAAAATAGTGTTATTATTTTTTTAATATTATCAGAATATAAAATAGAAAATATATACTGCATAAAACATTCTAAGTATGGTACTCTATGATAGCCTGGTACCGTGTTTAAATTATTGAGTAAATTACCCTCAGATTCCTTGTATTTTTTCAAATTATATTAGATATTTCTATATTTTCTAGCATTATTTTTATTATTATTTAAGAAATTTTAGTGTAATATTTTGAAAACTAAAAGATATTAATATAATGTATAAATAAGGTTTCCAAACTCTAGCATTTCTATTCTTGTCATAATTCAAATTTGAGAAAAAAGTTGGAGGATGCTAAGATAACGAAATATAAATAAAGAAATACAAACGTAAAAAGTGGTTCAATATTGGTACATAAAAGGGGCAAAGTGATAGAGAAACTATG
Source organism: Hylodesmum podocarpum (assembly GCA_026586105.1). Taxonomy (NCBI): domain Eukaryota; kingdom Viridiplantae; phylum Streptophyta; class Magnoliopsida; order Fabales; family Fabaceae; genus Hylodesmum; species Hylodesmum podocarpum. The sequence goes on along the minus strand of JALJEV010000803.1, from coordinate 3,638,063 downwards.
AAATTATATTGTAATATTCTTTTTTTTAAGAACAACTAATATTCCTTTAATTGCCTTTTTTTTTAAGGCATTTAAAGTTTGATTGCATCTTTGAGAGAGTCTTTTTAGAAAGAATTCAAAAACTCTTAAAAAGAATGACTATTTTTTAAAAATAGATTAAACCACACGCACATTTATTGGTCTTTATTAATTTTAGGGGCTGTCCTACATATCAAGAAATCCAGAAGGTTCCTAATACAATTTGTGAAATGTACTTTCTTTAGTTTCTTAAACGAGTTATTTCAATCCTGGCAAAGTGGGGTCTATTTATGATGCACATTATTTCATGAATGATAATAAACTATGCTTAATCAAGAAATACATCATGTGGTTCAACGTTTTAAACCAAGTTAATTATTACATCTTCTATTATTTTTATACACTTTCCTCATATACATTATTTATATCCATCTACCACTCTATCATGCTATGTCCTAGATGGTAAGTACTGGCCTACGGAACATCAAGTAGACCATTAATTGGGCTGGTGAACAAACAGTTTGGCAAGAACAAAATTAAGAAGTACCCTAGTGGTTGGTTTGGCAAGGATAGACATGAATAAAGTAAGATAATTATTTTATCTTTAATTATCTTAATCCTTAATTTATTCAATATGTTAAGTGAAGTTGAAAAGTAATAAGATAGGATAATATTTTTGTATTTTTTGTCATCCATAATTATCAATGCGATTGTTATTATTGTCAAGGACTCTACTCTAATGTTGTAAAGTGAAATTTGTGTTGGAATGTAATTAATGTTCAAAAAAATCATATCCATATATTAAAAAACCTTTAATTAAAATCCAAAAATTCTTTCGGTAAGAATCGTCAGATTATTACTTATTTAATAAATAGATATAATGAAAAAAATACAAAAAAAAAATAATAAAGAATGACACATGAATTTATAAACATCCATAATATCTTCATTGATAAGAAAACTTTTGAAGAAAGATCAAAAACAAAACCATGAGAATTTAGTTCCTACGTCCTTCCCGAGTTACCCAAAACACTTTTCTATCTATTTCAATACATTTTTAGTTTCTAATAAATGAGAAAATGTTCACTTCTGATCCTAAGAACTTAATGCAAAGTAAATGCAATTTTATTAGGAGCTAAATGCAAACTTGTCTCAATTTGTAAGAACTTAAAAACATATTTTAACCGTTTATTACTTTATATGCTGCCTTGTGTAAGATACTGCTAATAATATGGTATAACGAGTACTTGGTTTTTAAATATCTTCTATCTTGTTCCTCAGGAAGCATAATGAACTTGGTAGTAGCAGTATCAAGTGCATAGAGGCCAAAAACTTGGAGTGTTTACTAGCTGTTATATTCTTTACTATCTGCTAGCAATGTATTCTTGTGCATCCGTGTAAAGGGTAACAATGAAACAAAAAATAGTGGATCCTTGTTGATCATCTTTTCTCCTGACAATGTATTCTTATGCAAATTCAAGAAGCAAAATCATGAACTCAGTGATTGATAACCTAATGGTCCTTGTTGGTCATCTTGTCTTCTATCACTTCTTCCCATCAATGATGGCATCCAAGGGAATAGCTTACTTAGCTCCTTGCTTATTTTACTAGACCTCAATTGTTTATCATTTATTCCAAATTTTGCTCTTTCAATAGCTTCCATTATGTCTTCTCTTGCCACAGTTTCACTACCTGCAAGATCCAAATATATATATATACACACATGACTTAGTGGTCACTGCTACTAAATTCATCAGACTTGAAGATGAAAGTGTATGCATATCATTGTTTAAGCACAAGCAAACAAAAAGTCAATGAAGGCAGAGAGATGCAGAAGGAGTGTGTGGTGGGAAGATAATGGGCAACTAAAACAAATTTATTCAGAATTGGATGTCACAATACTTGATATATGGGCAAATAGTTCAACATTAGTTGATACTTGAATACAATCAATTGAGAAACGCTAATTTGTGAAACAAATAAGCAATAGTGATTATTTTTAGGGAAATAATCATTTATTTTACAAAAGACTCTTAAAAAGCTTAAGAAAATAAGTGATTATTTTTCCAAAATAAGCTATACCAATCACACATGAGGCCCAATTTGAAAAAATTTCCAATAAGGACTTATAGGAGAACTGAATAAGAAGGTCAAATGAATTAAGCTTGGAAGAAGCTTATTTTATTTTTCCTTCTTCTTTTCTTCTATAAATTCTTATTGAGAAGTTTATCCAAATAGAGTTCTAAATATAAAAATTATAAGTTGATGTTACCTCTACGAGCAGCAAGCAAAGCGGATTCATTGACAATATTTGCCAGATCAGCACCTACAAAACCTGTAGTAACAGAAGCAATTAAATCACAAATGATGTTAGTCTCCTCCTCCAAAGGAACTCCTCTTAGATGCACAGCCAATATCTTTCTCCTTCCTTCTTCATCAGGTTCACCTACGTATACTTTTCTTGAGAAACGACCAGGGCGACATAGGGCCGGATCTAAGGCTTCTGGCCGATTAGTTGCTGCAATGACAATCACTCTCATCTCCGATTCAAATCCATCCATTTCTGTCAGCAACTACATAGACAGATAATATTTTAAGGTTTAGCTTAGAGCACACAACTATTGAGAGCATATGATACTTTTCTAACTTTCATACTTAAAAATTCCGATTAACATATGAAGTATTTGTCTTTCATGTAGAAAGTATGTACTAAGAGTAAATAGTCTATGCACTAACAGTGAAAATGATTTTTATAATGCCATTCAATCACAAATCATCATATATGATAAGTTTATTGGCTTTTACAATAATAATTACCTTAAATTTTTTTATCAACAATGATTTCTAATTAGTTAATAGTGTAAAATTTAACACTGATAGTACATAGAAATTAAACTCACACTAATATACTAATACTGTGATAATTGAAGAAACTGGAGTTTTGAAGATCATCTTCCTAGTACACTTAATAATTACAGAAAGTGAGAATGTTGGGTGTCCAGTAGTGAGCCATAACTAATTGTTCATCATTTGTTTCTGCTAACGAAATAAGAAATATATCAAGAAAACTTGCCTGGTTTAGTGTTTGGTCGCGTTCATCATTGAAACTTCTTCCACGCTTGCCTCCAACTGCATCAAGTTCATCAATGAATATGATTGACGGTGCAAATTTCCTTGCCGCATTGAAGAGGTCTCTGATTCTAGCTGCCCCTCTTCCGACAAACAACTCCACAAACTCACTGGCGGATACAGTGAAAAAGGGTACACCCGCTTCCCCTGCAACTGCACGGGCAAGTAGTGTCTTCCCCGTTCCAGGAGGACCCACCAGCAACACACCTCTAGGTAACTTTGCCCCTAGCTTTCGGTAATTTATATCCCCTTGCAGACACGAAACTATCTACAAAAAGGGACTGTGTCACTAATAATAACACAATAAAGTTGCTTAACCAATTGAGTTGAGTTATAGAAGAGAAAGACAAGTTCCAATGAAATCAGTGAGATATTTCTCAGCTGATGATATTACATATATATACTGTGAAGTCAGCACAATGGTCAAATCAGAGATATAATCACTGAAAAGGCTATACTGCCTACAACCCAAAAATACAACAAAAACAGATTTATAGATACTGTATGGATACTAGAATAGACAAAAGAGCTATTTCAACACTCCCCCTCAAGCTGGAGCATATAAATTGTATGCACCAAGCTTGGAATTTATAAACTGAATTCTAGGACCCTCGAGGATTTTGTCAAAATATCTGCAAGCTGATCATTGGAATTGACAATTTCAGTACAAATTTCATAAGCCAGCAACTTATCTTGAATAAAGTGGCAGTCAATTTCTATATGCTTAGTTCTCTCATGAAACATTGGATTAGAAGCAATGTGAATAGCTGCTTGATTATCACTATATTTTCATCTGCCGAACCTCACAAAATTTCAGCTCTTGAAGGAGTTGGTTAATCCATATAAGTTCACACATAATTAAAGAAGGAGTATCCACAAAACAAAGTACAACCAAAAACTTTAGGAGAAACATGATATAATGGTTCATCAGCAAAAATGATTGAACGAGAAACTTTATTTTCAAGAGAAGACGAAGGCATTTTGTTTATTAAAAAACAAGCAGTAAGAACTGCATCACCCCAATGATTTACGGGAACATTTGCATCCAGCAATAAGGTGCGTGCACTTTCTACTAAATGTTTGTTTTTCCTTTCAGCTATTCCATTGTTATGGTGTGTGAGGACATGTGGATTGATGCAAAATACCATGTGAGGATAAAATAGAAGTTCGGAAGAAAAATATTCTTTAGCATTATCACTTTGAAGGACTTTAACTGTTTTCCCAAATTGGTTTTGATTTATATGAAACAAAAAGATGTTACACAGCTTGGACCCCAAATAACTGAAAACCGAGTTACATCATTGTTCGGTTTGCTTGGGAAAAGAAGACCAGACATGTTTTCCTAATTGACATGAATCACAATCTAACATTTGAAGTTTACTGAGACCGGGAACAATTAGTTTCAACTTTGCCAAACTTGGGTACCACGCTAATCAAACGTCTCGGACCACGTTCCTGTATGACAAAAGAATCAGCATCAAATGTTACAAAACAATTTAGAGATTGAGTTAATTGACTCAAGGAGATTAAATTGAAGGGGCAGTTAGGAATATACAGAACAGATTTTAAATTTAAAGAAGACGTGGGAGAAACTTGACCAACACCTTTGACAGGAACTTAAGACCCATTCGCTAAGGTGATTAAGTGGGGAAACTTTGGAAATGGCATTGAGGTAAATAAAGACTTATTAGAAGAAAAATGGTCAAAAGCACTTGAATCAATTAGCCATGGACCTTGACTGTCCATAGATTGAGAAATGCACGTCGTTGAGCCAGTATCAATAGTAGGAGGAAGAACTTGGTTGTTGGATTTGATCTTCAGAAATTTTTGGTGCTCCTCAAGGGAAATTTTGTTCCTTCTCAGATTTTGAGATATTTGTTGCCTTATCAGGAAAGCCATGTAAAGAGAACAAGTTTCATGGGTATGACCTGGTCTCTTGAGTAAGAGCAGTAAGGGCAACCACCTCTACCATCGCGTCCTCCTCTATTTCCTCGTCCTCCTCCTCTTCCACAGGATGCCACCATTGCTGAAGCTTCAATTGCTACAGTTGAACTTTCACCTTTAACCAAGGAGGGAACACAAAGGAGTCTAGTGATTAGGCTGTTCATAGCGGGTATTTGATCACCAGCCAAAATTTGATCACGCACATGGTCATAATCCAGATGCAGCATTCTTAGAATTAGAACCATGAACAACCTATCAAGTCTTTTCTACATCTTGTCTGCTGAATCATGAATTAGGAAGTTTCTTAGTTCCTCAACAGCAACTTTAGCCTAAGCTACATGTAACGTCATTTCATGATTAGTTTGTCTGAGACACTGCTCTTTGGGTTGAATCAAAGAGATGCTAAGTATCATTAGCAAAACTATCTTGAGCAGTTTTCCAGAACAAGTAGTAGGTTTGAAATGACTGAGTATCTCCAACACATCAGGATCAACTGATTGCCATAAAATAGCACATAGCTGGAAGTTAGTTTTCTGCCATTGAGCCTATTTGCATCTGAAACTTCAGTACTCTCCTTCTCCAAGGGGTCATGGTATCCTTGTCCCAAAAACCATAACTCAATTGAGGTAGACCAAGATAGGTAATTTTTCTAGTTAAGTTTTCAGTGGAAATGTTGGGTGTTGCAGAAAACAAGGGAGCAGAAGAGGTAGAGATGTAGAACTAGAAGAAGCCATATTTGGGAGCAAAGGGATGAGCAAAAGGTTTGACCTTTAATATTTAATAGCCTTGAGATATCTGAAACGAAACAGGGAAGTTTTGACAACTATGGCAATGGCGTCAGGAACGTGTTCCGGTGACTACTGACCGGCACGTGAACTGCACATGCCTGAGATACCAGACTAGAGATCTAGCACGTGGAAAAGCGTGAGATTGAATCCTAACTTGAGACTCCTTAGGTTGGGTTGCGCTTGATGAGACGGTGGTGGACTATGGCGGACGAAAAAGCAGGATTGTTCCCGCTCTTATACCAACTTGAGTTTTGAGTTATGGAAGAAAAAGAAGTTTGAATGAAATCAGTGAGATATTTCTCAGCTGATGATATTACATATATATATTGCAAAGTTTATACAATGGTCAAATATGAGATAAAATCACTGAAAAGGCAATAATGCCTACAACCCAGAAAATACAACAAAAACAGCTTTATAGGTATTGTATAGATACTGATAAAAGAGCTATTTCAACATAACCATTGACAAAAAATATTCAACTACAATTACCAATAATCAGTATATCAAGGCATTGGGTTAAAAAATAATTTGAATCCACTTCGGTATAGTTGGAAAATTCATTTTCCAATTGTTAGAATTCAGTCCTCCGCATTCAATGATTGGATCTAGATGAAAGAATATGATGTAATATTCTTCCCTGCTACATATTAACCTTTTTCATTTTGCTTGCCTTTTTATCTAGCCCTAACTCTTCCAAACCATTATTTTTTCTCTTTAATATTTTTCAACAAAATGCTTACATATCTCAAAGCAAACTGCAGTTGACATTAATCAGTGAATATGTTACAAAACAAGATAGAAGAAATGGAAAATTGATAGAAACAAATGAAAAGAAAAAACAATTTCATCAAAATGATTGAGTAGGAAAGAGGTCTCTCCTCCAAGGGTTTCTTGTTCACTAAGGATTTTTCCTTTCATACAAAAACTATCAAATTCACATGATGAATCCCTCTAATCTGATTACCCCTTAAGATAACTAGAAATTTGTAAAATATATGATCCTATAGTAGTTTCCTAGACATAGATTAAGAAAAAGTAAGATTTTTTTAATGAAAGGAGAGAAATATATATTTAATCAACCCTTTGTACTTAACTGTCTAATATAACATTTCAATCTACAATATTTTCATGCTATCAGATTTACTTTTGAGATAATGCATCTAGTTGCCACGGGCTATACTTATACAGATATACCTAAGAGGCAAGAGACCCTGCCTGAGTATGCTCATACACAAACAGCAAGGAGTGTGAGCCGATTCTAGAATATTTAAGTAGTAAAACAGAGAAGATCGACACAGAGAACTATGTTATATTTTATGATCGGAAAGATCTAACATAAGTGCATAACAGAACCTTCGGAATGAATGATTTTGTTTTTGACACCAAAAGAACATGATGTTTTGGCATAATCAAACTTTTCTTTATCTGTACAGCCAAATGGATTCAAACATAATTATTACTATTATATATTCTGAATTTAATTATGATAAAATTAAAATATTAACTCTAAACACTGTCACTATCACATCAGACAAATTATATACCTTGTAGTTAATGGCACTTTCATGCCTTTTGTACAATGTCATGAGCGAAATATTGTACCATTGATCACTAACTCCAACTTCCAAGTCATAATAAATTAATAGAAATGCAAAATAAAATAAAAAAACAGAAGACATTTATCATATCTAGCAAACTACTACTATCTACCTATTATTCAGTTTATAATCCTACCAAGTCAGTTTGCCTCGCTGAACTCAACCATCAAAATGTTGCCATGTTTCTTGCTGTGCTATAAACTGAAGGTTGTAATATTTCAGGACAAAGGATTTTCAGAATTCAAAAGAAAAAGAAATGGACAGCAATTCACATTCTGCTATTAGTTGCACAAATAACCAATTAGTGCCAGTGCACCCATCATTCTGAGTCTTTCTAAAAATAAAGGATTACTAACTGCATGCCCAAGTCGCATTTAGTGAACACAACAAGATATTCCTCCCAGTGGAGGAAAAAGTAATCATGTCAGTGGTAACTGTAACTTCTAAACCAAACTAGCAATACAACAAAAATCACTTCTATGTTACACAATTAATATAAACATTCTAGCATAAGATAAGTACCTCCATGAGTTCTACTTTTGCAGAATCAACGCCTTCCACATCATCAAATCCCACGGTCTGACTCTTAGGTCTCTGCTTCCTTGCGGGACTATTAGCAGCAGAAAGTTGACGATATAGAAGCCACATCAATGGAATTAAAGGTATCCACAGTGTTATGATGGTGATCAAAGTACTCCTCATCGACATTAACACAGATTGAGGGGCAGAGCTATATGTAACTCCTTTTTCTCTCATCAAACTAACAAGGAACTTCTCATCATGATCTATTTTTCTTGTGGAATATTGCCACTCAGGGATTGAAGCTCGAGTCTTACGCTTAGAGAATTTCTTTAATATATTCGCCGCTGGAGTTTGGCCAAATCTTGAAGTACCCTCACTCCCAATCTTATTAGCATCCATATCAACTAAAACATCTGCAACTTCAGATTCTTCTCCAGAAACCTTATCATTTTCAATAATCCGGGGCTTCATGTTGTAATATATCCGCCGCGAACCCTCTTCGACCAAAACTTTGTCAACGTATTCATTCTGAAGGCTGGTAATCAAGTCAGAATATGGAACAGATTTCGGAGGGGGGAGTGCAGTCAATTTCAGAAACAAAAAACAAAGGCTGAACATGACAGAAACCGAGGCAGAAAATGCCACAGCTCTAATGTTCTTCCGAACAAGGATTCCCAACGCATTCAAAATAGACTTAATGGAAGCCCTTTTCATTCTCATAGCCAATAACCACAACCTCGGCCGCAATCTCAACGAAAATCTCTTCCTCAACCTACCACTCTCAGTCTTACCATAGTGACTCTTTCTCTCACCCTTACTCCTACTCACAAGTGGCTCAATTTTATTGTCACTTGAAACACCATGTGGAGTCTTGCAACAATAAGGAACCCTCAGTGAGGGAATTCTACATTTACCACTACAATACTCAACCCTATTGCTCCACACTAACTCATGTTGAAATTTGTAGCATTGGTTAAATCCTAGAGAAGTAAAAACAAATGAACTAGTGCACAAACCTCCACACACTCCAAAATATCTTCTTTGAGACAAAGTTGGGGTAACAAAAGCCCCACTATTGCAAGGTAAAGAAAAACAAGCCATGACTCTTCAAATCAGAGCTACATACACATAAAACCTGCTAGTGCACATAAAAATACATTACCCCACAGAAAAAAGTTGGAAGCTTGAAAACATTAACAAGAAGGGTGTTTATGTTTATTACCTGGTTTCATGTGATCATGTTGTGTAAAAAGGATACAGGAATTGTGTCTAGTGTACGAGGAAGATAATAAAAGTGTTTCTCCAAAGTTTGTTGGTATATCTTGTTTTTTAGAGACACAATATCTGTCTAGTTTCTACATGTTCAGCTTGCACCTGGGTCTTTGAGACTGCAAGATTTAGTCCTAGCACTTACTATCAATGAGTCCATTGGACCTAAGCTTCTTCAACAAAAAGATCATACCCAACCCACCTATTATTTAGGATAAAACTTCAATGTTTTTTTTAATTGAATTTAATTTTCGTTTATAGTATGAAATATTTTATATTTTAGAATAGTTGAAAATAATTTTAGGTATGACTTTAAAATAATTGCTAGAAAATTTAATAATTCTATATTATATAGTAATTTATAATCAAATGGAAATATAAAAATAAAAAATAGCATTATGGATGGCAATACTACTGGCATTTCAAAAAAATTAGTACCAGTTTGACTCGCACTTTATTCGTATAAAAAATTAATACAAATAAACTGAAAAATCTTTCTTAAACGATCTATCATAACATTAAGAGTATTCATACATAGTATTAAAAGATGTAACATAACATGATTTTTCCAAATTTATGTCATAAATAAATATTAACAGAAATCATATAATGATTTTTAAGATATTGTCCTCATTATTTAACAAAAGCTCTAATTAAACTTTGACATTAAGTGGTCATTCGAAACTAATTACTTTATATTTTAAAGTTTTAGTTATATATTTTTTAATCTTGATCCTTTTAAATTTAAAATCATAATCCTTTTAAAATCATCAATTTAAACATGTGATGATTTTTATCTGTTCAAGAGGGAATTATGTAGTACAACAATAGAATTGTAGGCATATGAAACCCTTTTATTACTTTCAAACATACACAATTATTTCTAAAGGTCATTATTATTTTAAATTAATTATTTTTAAAAAATAAAATGATATATTTATGAACATACTGAATCAAAATAAAATTTCTTGAATTCAAAGGAACAAAATAAAAAAAATGTCCACTTCATTACTCTTTTGTACGAGTAGGGTTAGTCCTAAAATTTTTAAAAATTACACACATAATTTATAATTATTATTTTATTAAATTATATTTAAGGTATAACTTGTCAACTTCGTTAACTTACTCACTCTAAAAGAAATTCAGTATAAGTTTGCTAACATGGTCACACATGAAATTTATATTAACATTTATTATAATTTGGTTTAGTTTAGATAATGTGATTAACTTTCTCAAATATATCAGAAAATTTAAACTTTTTCAGAGTCATAATTACATATTAAGATAAAATTTTCAAGTATAATATTTGAAACATGAGATTTTAGATATTAATTTTTCTCTCAAAACACGACATTAATACATATCAATTTTTCTTCCGAAACACGACATCCATGCACAATGAGAATATTTACATATTATATAAACGATAAATTGTACATAATATACATATATGTATTAGGGGATTACTTGTGTCTGAAATAGAATAAAACAAGATAAAATATAAATCTAAGACTCAATGGTTACATTATAGGGAAATTGATTAGAGTACTAGTCCAATTTATCCTATCACACAAATGTACATTAGAATAAGGAAAAATAAACTTAAATGTTAGAGCGAGCATATTTACTGTATACTCGACTCCTGTAAGAACTATCAACAAATTAAGACTTTTAGTAAGCAAATTTGATTGACTTGACATGAGTACCCTCAAAAGGATCCTCCTCACTACTAGTTTGAATCTACTAACCTTCTCCCATTAAAGGCAAGCTCTCCCTAAAGACTGAAATATTTCTGGATGCATTGATCCTCACGACTGAGTTTAACTATGACCATAGCAAGAACTCTCATTTGAAGATTTCAACACCACCAACTCTAATGCATATGACCCCTCTGTCGATGACGTTTGTGCTAGTGCACACTCCTTAACCTTCCTTGGTATGATCTCCTTATGTGACGGTCCACTTGATATGGAACCATATGTGGACAACGGTACTTGAGACATTAGGTTCACTAGCAAGTAATGAGTGAGAGTTGGCCAAATCCATTCAATCCCTTTGTCCTAATCTACAACCTCGACTCCATGGTGAAGCTAACATCACCCACAAAACACTCACACCCATCAACCATGGGTTCCCACTATTTGTTGATGCACTCACACATCACATGTGATTGTAGGCCTTCTCCTAGTCTTCAATATAAACAAACAACGCAAAAGTGAACTCTTTCACCTTCGTAATGAGTACATACAAATATAAGAATTCAACATGAAAATCGTTGTTGTGGTTAATAACAACATCTCTATGAGTTTACTTCTTCAACCTAACTGCATCTAGGTTTATCATAACATTTACTAGCCACTACCACACAAGTCATCATTTGCTTTGTGAACTTACACGTTGTTTCATACCTAATTGCTAAGAGTACACCTAAACATGCACATTAATGAGCTCTCACTAGCTAATGATATGATGTGATAGGTGTCGGGATCTGTCAAGCTTGACCAAGACTTGTCACATCATACTCAACAGTTTCCTAAGGATCATTAGACCTCATGTGACATCTCTTAAGGTATCACTTTGTAGTCAACATATACGGAGACTAACTCTTTTTTCATTCTCTCACATATCACTTACAAAAGGGAAACCCTTGTACACGTGATACTAGACAACGGTCTGGATGGGTGCGAGGTACTCTTAATTCATGACACTTCTTGGTCATATGTAATATTTCTCAAAAAACTCGCTCCTATCACCTTTTCGCTTCTAGGAAGGGTGAAGCTTCGTATCACAAAGTCCAAAGTTGTCTATCTTTCAACAAAAAACGTAACATATCAAATAACAACTCCCAAACTGAGTTCCCCTTGTCGTGTCCACTTCATTGGAACCGGTATGTGCCTTCAACCATGTCCATTCTTAGAACATATTGCCCAACCCAACTCGATTCAATTCACGAACCACAACTTGAATCATATACAACTCCATCAAGATCATGTTTACACTACTTTCATACACAAGACTTTCTCTCACAATACATCATAAAACTACTTTTAGGTTTATTATAAATTTCTCACCCTCTCATTGAAAAGATGATTAGCTTAATTATGTAATATGTATACATCTACACAAATATTTATTAATCACATAGTAATATAACTTATATTTCACATGTTCACTTAGTAAATATGATGACCAACTCACTCTGATTTAATCAAAAATTCATATAGGGTGTTAATATCAATCATTCGAAGTTAAGGTTCATTCCTTAAGATTCCACTCAATTTATCAATCATCAAGTAAGAAATATTAAAACCTCTAATTGTCTATCCAGAGGACTACACTCAGCGTGAGTATTCAGATATCACTCCTTCTCCTCTAGAACTCAATGCTTAATGCTCACGTTATGTCACGTTCAGCGTGAACTTCTGAAAAGACCTTGGTGTATATTGAAAAGACTTTCTTTTCCGTTTTGTCATACCACGCTCAATATGAATTAACTCCCATGCTCAGTGTGGATTAACTTTCACATTTAGCACGAGAGTTCAAGGAAACTTTCCTTTCTTTTTCTTACAATTTTCTCTTGATGGAATCTTAAATACTTCTTACGTCAATGAGATATTGTGATTACTCATCCCACTCTACTAGAGTTCCCAAGTGTTAAATCCTAATTATGACTTTGATTTTCAAGTTCTAAAACAAATTAGAGTTGTATTCAAATTTAAAATGGATTTAACGTGACACTCCAATAATAATGTCATTAATTAGGATTAATTACCCTTTTCTTTTCATATGACCACACTCAGAGCATGTTTAGATTCCATTGGAATGAACTACATGCCAACTTCATTAATCAGGCCAAGATTTTGGAGTTGATCCCCCGACACGTCATACATTCCATAAACAAGGCTCTCATTCTCACAGAGCTTCTCATTGCATTCCTTAAACCCATTACTTCTCATTTTATGTCCCAACACCGACACAAGCTTAACATGGTGTACAATCACCAATTACTTATACATTCATAACGCAAACACAAATTTATCATTTAATATGGAATCAAAACAAAATATAACTACCTACTCAACATTATATCTAACATCAATTTCTATATTCTAAGTTTACTATATCTTTGTTAGACTCATGACAATTCTTTAATGCATGCATCGACACATCAAATATTCACCTGTCATACAATTATTTACATCTTAGGCTAATAGCAGTGATTTAATCTACTCCTTAATTCAGAACATATTCATGACAACATATAAGGTAACTACATAAAACAGAATATACCATCTAATCAATGTTCTCATTCATCCAACATCATCATGCAAATATTTCGAGTTCATCACACAAACTCTAAAGTTCATACCAACTCTAACAAACTTCTCAAAACAGAATGTACATGCGCAACATCATACTCGTTTCGCCTGAATTTCCAAAACACTTTCAAGTACTTATAATTCTTTTAAGCACATGTACATACTCGTAGCAATATCGTAATTGAATCACTTAGACAATTATATCGTAGAAAATCAACCAAACATTTTAACAATTAAATTGACTTTGGTGCATTGTCGAGGTTAACAAGTTATCATTCTTTCTCCATGAATAATTTAGCATTAAGAGTAGTTAGTGTGTATTTTTCATGTCTTTAAGGTTCCAACAAATTGAATTTGCCCCACCAAGGAACCAACTTTAAACCTCCAAATGGGCCAAATTTAATTTATTCCTACATTCATTTTAAATCTTCTCAGTGCCAAAATTCTCTCCAAGAAAACTAGTAAATATGATCCTAAATCATATTCCCACACAATCAAAATGCTAACCAACCATTATATAACTCTCAATTCCACCCTAAACTTATTCTTATTATTAAAACCTTTAGTTGCAAGCAAAGTAACTTCATAAGCAGAACATATTGTTTGGCCAACATTCCCTCTCACCCAACATCACCATGAAACTCCTGTTAGCAACTACTAATATGATTACAAGCACATGACACGTACATTTAGAAGTATAACAACCATTTCTAAAACAATTTACACAAAATCAATATATAACATATTTAACTTTTATAAAGAAAATACATTAAGAACTTACACTTATTAAAATATTTTGCCCGCAAAAGAAACATCCAGCTAAGGAATACTTAAAAAGCAATGTCTATTAAATAAAACCATTTAATTAAACACTTTTCCTTTACAAAAACTTAATTATATTTGACTCAAAACAACTCATTATTAAAAATCATTAATCTAAATATATATAAATACAATTTTCTTCTCTGTAAATTTTCTTTTATAGATATACATCCTCAAACCATGTAGTTATTTAAATTTAAATACGTTTTTTTTTCTAATTTAATATATAAAGATAGTTCAAAACTGATTTTCTTTTTCCAATCACATAAAACCTATATTATCTAGATTTATGTATACACACTTACGGTGACTTAAACCGATAAAATCATGATGTTACTGTGTAAATAAAAAAATATTCTAAAAATTAGACACAAAACTATTGAAATACGTTGTAATTATATTATATAATCCAAAGCAATTAATTTATTGTAGTCAACTGCAGACTCAAATTTTTTTTTTTTTTTTCTTTGTGAAATCATTCCCAATCCCAAAATAATAAGATCCTAAGATAAGTCAACGTATTGTTTGATATTTTTGAAAAAGAAAATGATTGTGCAACTATTATGATTTTGAAGGAAATGAGTATTAAATAGTAATAATAATCTAAATAAAAGAGGAATAAAACTTTAAAATATACACATACAAAAGGTGGGAAGCAAGGAGGAGTAGGTAGGTATCATAGTATTTGTTCTTGGGTTCAATAATCATTCGAAAATATTTGATAAAAAATTACAATAAATTATAGTAGGATAATTAGTTATAAAATTTGAAAAAAAAAATAATAAAATAGTAAGTGAAAGTGAAGGTTTGAAAATTTGGTTAAGGCTAGTTCAGGATTTAATATTAAAATTGAAATCTTGTTTAAAATGGTAGTAATAATATAATATTTTCACAAAAAATCATAATAATAATTAAACATGTATAAATGATATTTAAGAAAATATAATATTATAAATCTATAATAAAAATTTTTAAAAATAAATATTATTTTATAGGTTATTAAATTCAAAATACAAATATAAACTTAATTAATATAGGTGCTAATGAAATAGGCCAATTTAGATATGTTTCCCACAAAAGGACCTATAAGAAGGAAAAAAAATAAAAAATAAAATTTATATTTAATTTTTTTTTTATTAATTCACTTAAGAAAGTCCCACTGTATAATGTATTAGATATTAAATTGATCTCCATCTTTCATATCCTGTTTTTCGGTCATGAGATTTGTTATGTAACAATCATTTTTCTGTAACATTTTTACACTAAAGATAACAAATATCATAAACAGATAATTTATAATTTATATGTAGATGATTATATAAATATTTTCTACACTATGAAAACGTGTTAATTAAATATATGATTACCTGAAAAATACAATAAAATTGAGACTCAATAATAATTAGAGTTTGATTATTCTAGTATAAAAATACAATAATAATTAAACTCACTAATATATGATTAACGAGAATACATAAAAAATTTTCCATTTTCAGTTACATCATAGATTCATACATAATATTATGTCATTAATCATTATTTATTATTGTCATAATTTTTTTTATATAGTTAAAATAAATATTTATGATTAATATGATTTTTAAAATATTTATGAATTGATTCTTATGAATTATTAAAATTTAAGAAAATAGGGCTTAGATACGATAAAATATAAGATAGAATAAATTATTTTGATTATACTCGATTGAAATGTATGCCTTTATATTTTATTATTTTATAAATAAATATTTATAGAAGTCATTTAAATATTTATTTAAAATCTCAAACAATTTGATGAAATTTTAAAAATTATAAATTCCTTTAAACTTTTTAAAATGCATACTCTTTTTAACTATATTTTTTAAAATCATACACTTATCGAAATTTATTTAAAATTTATGTTTGAAATAATTTTCAAAGTATAATAACGCGTAATTTAAACATGATGTATAATTATTTTGATCATCTTAAATTTTATTTATATTTTTTATATTTTTGAAATGTATAATTTTAATCTTTTACTATTTTCTTTAAAAAAACGTTAATCATCATGGATGGTGACTTAAATTTTATAAATATCAATTTAACATGATGATAACTTTTAAAAAAACATTAAAAATTAGTAAAAGAATTTCACACATTCGACATTTTTAATATGCAACAAAATACTTGAAGAATAAAATAATATATTTTAAAAATAAAAATAATTCTCTCTAAATTTAAAAACCAAAATTAAAAAATATCCTAACTTTAAAAAATTAAAAGCCATAACTAATATTTTAAATCCTTATAAATTATACAACATGGCCCTAACATTGAAATGATTATTAATAATTTATTTAGTTTTTGTTCGTTCTTCTTGTTCTTGTGAAAAACGCCTTTCCCATATTCGTTTCGGTTGTTTGTTGCCGGCCACCCAATTCACACCCTTTTCTCTCTGTCCCTCTCTGTTCTCTCTAATTCAAATTCATACCCTCTTCTTTCTTTCTCTTTCTCTGTTCTTTCTAATTCACAATCACACCCTTCATTCCCCATATCATTTTTCACCAATTCAACCTTTGATCCTTTATCTTTTCACCCTTTTTCTTCTATGTTCGCGTGATTCACAATTTGGGTGCCCTGTCTGTTTCTTCTCTCACTGTTTGATCCAATAACCCGTTATTTCTTCCAATTGAAAGCAACGGGTGTTGGGTTCTAACGGAATAATGGTACGGTTGATAAAAATTCAAGCTTTCTTAGTTGGGTTATTTTGTTAGCACAGTAACTGTTCTCTTGTTATTGGGTTTTCTGTTTGATATTGATTGAATGAAATAAAAAATTGAAATTTAGAGGTAATGTGTATTTAATAGTACTTCATTTATGCATATTCATCTCTGTGTAGAACAAGCCTTCACTTGTATGTAACTGAATGAAGAACAAAGAAGTGTGTTTTGAATTTAAGGTTTTGATGAATTTGCAATATGCCAATATCCAGTTAGTCCATGATTTTTGTTTGGTGTGTGGGGCGAAGGAGGGGGTTACTTTTAGGAAAAAACTTAGATTCGGATTTTTGGTGCTGTCTATGTTGTTCTCAATTAGAATTGAAGTGTCATCTTGTTAGTCCCCATAATCCTTGAATGCAAACTTATATCATGCAAATTACTGATGTAGAATTTCAATTTTGATTGGAGAGCAAAAATAGCATCTAAGGAAGTATATCTAAGTGGCTTATGAATTATTTGTTTGTCACCTTAATAAATACCATTTTGTGGATGATTTGGATTATGGTAAAGAGCTATTGCATGAGGTTCTTGTACTTGCTTATGGGTTATTTATTGAACAACAGACTGTAATCTCATAATACATTTTATTCTGATTACTGCATACTTGCTGTGTATGCTTTATTGCTTTAGATTAAATGTGCAAATGCTTTAACTATATCTATGAACAACTTATTTATTTGTTTTTTCAATAATTTTTGTAAAATGATAATGACATCATTTTTTCATATTTCTATTTTTCAGGTTTTCCTCGTTGTAATATATAGGGAAGCAAAGTATGTTATTTGATCTTTGGTTTAAGAGGGCTAATTTGTGGTTTTGGAATGGAAAAGAAAAGATCAGATGACTATGAACTAGGTCCAGTTCCTTCACCGAGAGCATTAGATAGATTTGGGTTTGTAAAACAGGATGTAAATACTTCTGATGGCATAGTAAAGAGTAAATCAGCATATGAGTATGAGAGGTATTTTTTTTTTCTCCCATTTATTTGTGTTTGTTTTTTGTGTTATAAACATGGATGAGTATAAAGATCATGGCCAGTGATCTTACTTGTAGTACCATTTAAACTTTCATCAGATATAAGGAAGAGAGAAAGGTTAGAAAATGGAGGAAGATGATTGGGGTTGGTGGCAGTGATTGGAAGCATTATATAAGGAGAAAACCTCATGTTGTTAAAAGGCGTATAAGGAAAGGAATTCCTGATTGTTTAAGAGGTCTTGTTTGGCAGTTGATATCTGGGAGTCGAGATCTATTGCTGATGAACCCTGGAGTTTATGAGGTAATCAATTGAATTTTATACTAATGAAAATTGAGATAAATTTTGTTGAATATTCTGTAAGGTATGTTCAATGCTGAATGCTTGTCACACTGTTGTTTGTTATTGTTCTATAATAAATATGAATTGAAGAATATTCATATGAATTGTTTGTTATTTGCATATCTTTTGCTATTCTATGACTGTGTATTTGCCGTCGCAGTGTCCCCACCAAGGTGGATATGCTGGGTGTTTTCAGTTGAACAACGTTTTCATAGTAATACATAGCTTAAAAAGTATGTTGAACATGGATGTGTATATTATTTGAGGTTATTGGATCAATTTTTATTTGACTGCCCCATTGAAATTCTACTTTGTAGTTGTCTTCCTAAAAGAATCATTTTGCGTGGAATTGAAGAGATAGTTTGAATTAACCGGTCTTTTATAAAGATGTTTCCACCTTTTCTTTTTGATATTATCTTGAGTTTTATTGCACAACTGTTCCACGTTTAGGAGTTTGCATTGACAAGACATAGTGCCTATTGCAGCAACTAGTCATATATGAGACATCAGCCTCTGAACTGGATATAATTCGAGACATTTCACGGACCTTTCCTTCACACGTATTCTTCCAACAGAGACATGGACCTGGGCAACGGTCACTCTACAATGTTCTAAAAGCATACTCAGTCTTTGACAGAGATGTTGGATATGTTCAGGTTTTACTCAGGAATCCATCACCTTTTTGTGCTTGTTGCAAAGTAATTTGTTGTATTGATCATTTTAAATATCCAGGGCATGGGGTTTCTAGCGGGGCTTTTGCTTCTTTATATGAGTGAGGAGGATGCATTTTGGTTGTTGGTCGCATTGCTGAAAGGAGCTGTTCATGCCCCAATGGAGGGCTTGTATCTGGTAACTATTTTAGTCCATGAATTTAATTGTGCTGATTATTGTTGGTGTCAATGTATTATTCCTGTCTTCTATAATATAAGTATTCTTTGAGGAAAGAAATTGGATATGTATTAAATTGCATGTTTCTTGTTACTATTATATACTCTTAGATGATGATTACATTCTTTTGAGCACAATTACTGCTAATTTGATTGCAGGCAGGATTGCCTCTCGTACAGCAATACCTCTTTCAATTTGAATGCTTGGTGAGGGAGCATCTGCCAAAGTTGGGAGAACATTTTTCCAATGAAATGATAAATCCTAGCATGTATGCAAGCCAGTGGTTCATAACTGTATTTTCATATTCCTTTCCATTTCATTTGGCTCTTCGAATTTGGGATGTATTTCTCTTTGAGGTTAGTTGTGCTTTCCCTCTGAAGAACCATTTATTGGTTGGAAATGTGATCTATAATGATGACTTTCTTATCCTTCCAGGGTGTTAAAATTGTCTTTAAAGTTGGCTTGGCCTTATTAAAGTACTGCCATGATGACTTGGTTAGTATCTTGCGACCCTGTGACCCGTGTCTATTATAAACCAAACCAAATTTCCGCTCAATGTGTTTCTTTGTTTATTAGATTAAACTACCGTTTGAAAAACTCATACACGCCTTGAAAAACTTCCCTGAGGATGCAATGAATCCAGATACATTGTTACCACTGGCTTATTCCATCAAGGTTCTCTTCCTTTCTCTGCTTTTTTATTTTTCACTGGTACAGACTCAAAGGTTCTCTTCCTTTCTCTGCTTTTTTATTTTTCACTAGTACAGACTCTAAAGTAGATATTCTCCTTGCCATGGACTATGAATGATATGAATTAGAGAAGAATACATGTTTTCATTCACTTCATAACATACACTGCAATTTTTTTTGTCAAACTCGGTTACTTTAAAAGTTTAATGTTACACTATCTGTTACTTTTAAATCTCTGATTTATTGATTTGGTTGATCAAGATCACGGTATTGATACAATCTCTATAGTTGGTCTCATTCCAAAACATCAAACTACATTAAATCTGTGTAGAAGATATCTGTCTCCATATAGTTTTACCAGAGTCTGAGCCAAATACTGGGATATTTTTTTTCTTATGCAGTGTCTCTATTCTTACATTTGTCAAATATTTTGTTTGTGATTAAACATTTATTATCTTGAACACGCAGTCAAATATAGAGCATGGTTTAAATACCTTATAAGTTTGGTAGTTTCCTTGCAACATAGTTGTATATTGAGAAATTTCTGCTTCTTGGCTGACAACATGCTGCATATTTTTTCTGCTTTGTAGCATTTTCCACACATTGATAGTCAAATAAAATTGATGTTATCCTTTTCAATGAGAGAAACACAAGTAAGGAATAGAGCAAAAGGGTTTGCAAGGATTGCAAAGGTGTACCAAGAGAGATCGTAACTAGCTAGCAGAGTTTTGGTTCTTTATATGCATGCAGTGAGTATGAAAGGAGAAATAAAAATCACTCTAAAATCTAGGATTGAATGAAGGATAATGATTGGTGTTTTAGAGAAATTTAATAGAAGGGATTCTGATGACATCAGGGATTGAAAATCTAGTGTAAGAGATGGCTAGTAGGATAAGCGGTTTAGAGGGTAACAAAAGTAGCTTCTTTTTATTTGTTTTGGATGTCTGCTAGCCAAAACCATTAATTCTGCAACATATAGGCAGATTTGCGTGAAACCTAGAAATTTCATGATAAATCACCAAAATGTAACTAGCCTGAATTCCCATATAAATAAGATGGGGAAAGAAAACAGATTTAGATCAAGTGAAGTGAAATGCATTAAGAACCTTAAATTCTAAATGATTCATAATAACTCCTTGATCCGGATATAGTATTCTTGGCATTGGTGGTTGGATTACCTTATATGATATTTTCTGGTATTGCTGCTCTCTCATGCCTTTTGGATTGCCACAGAAATTGCCTAGAGGATGGAGAAGATCAGGGGAATTTCTTTGATCGGTTTTGTTACTAATACAAAATCCATATTGTACTTGGGAAGTTTTTGTAGGTATCTTGTGAATTTGGTGTCTGAAAACAATGCTTTAGTGACTAAATGGTTATTAAACTTACATTTGAAGATTAATTCATTGTGGCACTGGCACCTAGTAATTCAGAGCAGTTATAGTTCAATCAATATATTTTGATGTCAATTGATGTCAATGTAACTCATGCTAGTCCTTTGATGTTTATCTCACGGGCATATATTCTCTCAGGGATTAAATTTTCATTCATTACTAGTTAAATCAAAATGTTTTGTTTGGATCTTGCATCATCATCTTGTGTGTTATGTATACTTCTGTGCCTGTGTCTAAACAGTAGAATGTCTACTTACGCACTGTGATGTATCCACTTTCTGTGGAACAATCTTTTTGGGGTTTTATCATGGGGCACTAGTTGTTTCCTACTGTGGTTCAGCTTTTTGGTCCTCCACAACCTAATGACACTGTAATGGGTAAAGCCAATCTCACCCGTTCTTGTAGTATTACACTATTGGTTAGTTAGTTCTTTACCATATATTTATTGAATATTTTTGACTTGTTTCAGGATTGTTTCCAAATCCCTTTATAATTCTGTTTCTCCTGTACCAATAAGAAAAACTAATTGGTTACAAACTACATAATGGTCATTACAGTGATGCATGGCCATGGCTATGATGTTAAAGTCTGATATAAATTTACATCTTCATTATGGTTCTCATCAGATATCAAAGCGTTTAGAGGAATTGAAACAAGAGTATGAGAAGAAGAATGGGAAGATAACTCGAACTGGAGCACTTTCTCAAAAGCAAATAGTTCCAAGTGTCTGAAGCAATTAAAGCAGGATCACAGGCAGACATCATTTGTTAGAACTGTAGAGTTATTGGTAAAGCTGAGAGGAAGACATCACAATGAAGGTCTCTCATTCCTGCTGGGAACTAATCCAGTGTGAAAATCATACCCTTAAATTCTATGTTGTGTCCATATCTTGCATTCTAAGTACAGTTGTATCAGTTTCTCAGTCTCATCAAATTTCAATGTTAAGAGGCTTCAATGAAGATGAAAATCTATTGCTTATCTAGAGAAATGATACATGTCTCCTTTTGTTTTCAACTCTGTAAAGTTGAAAGTTGGTTTAGAAATTGTGGTTGGTTGTTGTTACTATGGAAGGAGAGAAAAGAATGCTTTGTTGTAAAAGATTGTATCTTTTTCAGTGAAATTGTGAAAGGAATTGATTCTGTGCACACCAAAGGAGACAAATAGAGATAGTGTGGAATTGTTATTTAGGATAAAATGTTTTTTTATCCTTTAAATATCTCGTAAATTGATTTTATTATTATGAAATTTAATACATTTTTAGTTTTATATTTCATCGGCTTAATGTCTTTTTGATTTATTGTTTTCTTGTTTTAGTATATTATGTTTAAAAAGTTTTAAAGAATTTTGTTTTAGTACATTAAATTTAAAAAAAAATCAAATTTTTAAATACTGTTATTTAAAAATTTTAAATTAATTTAATCAGAAACATAGTATATTTCTATATATATTATAATAAATAAGGTAAATTTTTGAAATTCCTCTATATGCTTCTACCAGTATTACGAAAGAGAATTTTATAAAAATATTTAAGTATTGTAGGCGGTTTAAAACTGCCAATAAACACCAGGTTTTTATGTAGTGAACTATGATATATATATATATATATATATATATATATATATATATATATATATATAATTTATAAACTTAACAGAGTAAAACAATTATTTAAAAGTTTAACGTAATAGAATAATTTTTAAAAAAAATTAAATGTACTAAAATAAAATTCTTTATGAGCTTAAAATATCATATTGAAATATTTTAAATTCAATGTGTGTATATAAAAAAAAAATACAATTTATACATTAAGCCTACTTTAACACAAATACGCGTTTTTAGATCACTAACTAATGTCTTAATGCCAATTTAAGATGAGAAAACTTCATTCTTAATGGTTAGAGTCACATTATTACAACAAATTATTAGTCGTTATATATTGATATTGTAAAAGTTTTACAAACTATTTAATCATAAATAAGATAATTAATAAGATTTTGTGTGACATTAAGGGATTTTACCATATACATATGCGGAGAATCTTGTAAAAAACAACATAATTCAAATATGTGTATTTTTATATTTTATTATTTTGTTGTAACTAATAATTTATAAACTACGATATCTGTTATATAATTATTACTTATATAATCATAAAAATAATTATGACAATATAGGAGTTGGCAGTAAGTATTATTGCACGAAAATTTAGATTTTTCAATAGTGTGGGTAATATAGTTTGACTATTGTTATGATATTGAATTGTCTAATAGTTGTTAATTTATTTTACAATGAATTAATGTTAACATATTAATTAACAATATCTTAAAAATACATATTAATTAATAATTTCATATAATTACATTCATTTACTCTGAATTATTTGAGATAAATTAATAATTTATATATACATAGTTATTTAATTACATTTCTAAATGGATGCTAGCCGCATGACAAAATGTGGATGTATGTTTGAGAATAGATTTTCTCAAATAAATTTAGTTAGATTTTTTTCATATGAAATTTTTTTATCATAAAATTCTCTCTGTTTTTTTTATTATTTAATTTTCTCTATCTTAAGCCTAATTTTAATCAATTTTTTTTTTGTTATAATTTTATACTCAGTTTTTGGTGTTAGCCAGTGTGTTTCCGTAATATTAGAACTGTTAAAATTCTAAACTATAATATTGACCATCAATGAGACTAGTTTTGAATTAATGAAGGAAAATTGTAACATTTGAAATAAAATGGAACCATGTTTCTTCAAAATGAAATAAAACTAATACATTGGAAACCAAAAAGGAACCATGTTTCTTCAAAATGAAATAAAACTAATACATTGTAAACAAAAAAGGAATCATGCATGCATGCTTCTTCATGCAAAATACATGAATCAGCAGAACATGGTTTATTTCATGGAAAAAAAAAAAAAAAAGAAAAGAAGAAGAAAGTTGCAGCATTTAGATTCATTTGTTCATCCCAGTTGCATCCTTTGCAGCCTCAGCAGCTCCTTGTGCTTTAGCCTGCATCTGCTGTCCAGCCTTTACACAACCAAAAAACTTACTCTTAGGAGGATTCATTCAATTTAAATTTATTCATGAAAGTAAATATGGGCTTTTTGATCAATTAAATGTAAAAATGTATTGAACAATGCATGTTTTTTAATATTTGTTATAACATCCCTTATGGTTATGGTCTAGTGATTTCCAAATAATTAAGGGAAGTTAGTATAATATATAAATTAAAAATGCAGTGTAATATCATTTTAACAATTATAAACATGAACCTCTTCAATGGACTCTTTGGTAGATTGAGCAGCATTGCTTGCCTTGTCCATCATGTTGCTAGCCTTTTCCTACAATTGCAAAAGAAATTTGTTTAAGAGTTCTAAAAAATGAACACATTATCTATAACACAAAAAAAGAAGAAAGAAGAAGAAGGGTATAAGAGAGTTAAAAGTGTATTTTTGGAACAAAATAATATGAACCAAGGTATCAGAATCATGTATATATGTATAAAATAGGAATGCACAAAACAGAAGATAAAATAAAAATTTTGTACTTTGTAAGTCAAAATATCATTATATATAACCTGATTGGTATGGGTAATTAGAAAAATACATGACTGTGGTTTATTATAGATCGAATTAAATGAGACTATGATCATTTTTATTGGAATATTAAATTTAAAAGATTTTATACGATGCTCAGTGATTATTAAAAAATATTTTAAAATACTTCTAAAAATTACAACAAAGAGCATAAGATTTCATGCTAAATAATTATTTGAAAAATCACAACAAAAACATACCTGAGCTTGGCCCTCGGCCTGTCCAGCATTGTAGCTTGCACTGTTCTGGGAATCCATCTTGATTCTTGTATTCAACTGTTAATGAAAATGAAGGGTTGTTTTGAAAATGAAGGGTTGTTTTAGTTTGAGATGCTTATTTGCTCACTCTTGTTGTGATTTATATAGTTTCTCAATGCACACTACAACATTAATGAACACGTGTTTCTCCTCACATTTTGCCTTAATTTCCTCCTTCAAATATGTTTTCTAATGAATATGTGGAAGAAATTAATTCATTATTCTAAATCTCCTACACCTTAGCTTGGACTAGTTCTCCTCTTATTTGCTAATAATAAGGAAATTGTTATTCCTTATTGTTATTAGTTGAGATTCAAGTAAACTTTTACGTTGAAAAAATAATGAGGAGAATATATACATGTTTATATACACGTAAATGTCATCATTAATAAGAAATATTTTAGGTGATAATTAAAAATAAACATGTGAGAATTTAAATTTAAAGCTAAAAATATCTCACTAATAAAATAAAATATGTGTGATCTCTTATTGCATGTAACTATATGTATAATAAAGTGTACATGAGAGAATGTGAAACTACATCTTCAAAAGTAATTCTTGATAAATTTACCCTTTTCAATAATTATGTCACACATTAAGTGGTTATTGATGCAATTTTTAAAAATTGATTCAAAACATTAAAAAAAAATTGATTCAATAATAGAGCACATATAATTTTAACTAAATTAGATATTAATAATTTTTGTAATCTTATAGTAATATCTTTTATTATTAAAGATATATTGTATGTAAAATTAATTTTATTAGTAAAATCAAAGTATATTTCATGCCCTGGTTAATAACGATAACATTATCAAGTTATTATCTTATTTAATCAAATAAACTGAAGTGTTATCTTTACTGTTAGATTCTAAGTGTGTATACTAGCTAGCTCTAACACCTTCATAAATATCATTAATAATGTAGTTGTATATATAACTATGGATACATGGTTAATAGTGTCATAAGATTATTGAATTGTTGAATGACAATTAATTTTGTTTTATAACTGATTAATATCATCATATATATGCGTAGTTGAGTACATCCATAAGTTCTTTAAAAAAGAGTACATGCATAAATATGATTAATTTTACCTAATTAATAATTAAGAATAAATAAATATGATTGTAAATATATGTAATTATCATTGCTTATATATGATTAAATTTACCTAATAAGTATTTTTTAAGAGTAAGTTAACATACTTTTAGATATATCTAATTATTATTTTAGTTAATAGTGTCACGTGTATTATCAAAATATGTCCGTTACAATTAGTTAATAATGTTTTTATAATATTAAAATGTTCAATGATAATTAATTTTACTTCAAATTTAGTTAACATTAATGCATTAATAATTATATATAATTACCTTTATTCATCTTGTTGGACTGAATGATCAGTTAAATCGATTGAACCATGAACTAATAATTTGTTTGTTCCTGTTGACTCGTAAAATCAGTTTGAAATTGAAACAGTTTCTGAATTAATTGAATCAGTCATAAACCAATAAAAAAAATCAGAATTAGTACGTAGTTCAAAGTTATTTTTTTTATTTATTTATTTTGTTTTCTATTTTTTATAGGAGAAAACAAATCACAAATATAACTAAATAAAAAAATATAATATATTTTAGTGTCACACAATTCATTTCTCGTCATGGTTAATTTATTTTCCTTTATTTTATATATGATATGTTTCATACTTTTCCTCACACGACTGGTATACATTTTCAATAACTTGTTTTTATTATTAATGACTTTTTCTTCATTATAAAATTTTTGTCTCTTTAATAACATGTATATAAATTATGTTATATTTTAATTTTTTAAAAATATTTTATAGATTACATTAAAAAATTTTACTAATATAAGTTAAACCGCATTTTAACTATAATTCAACCACTGAACTACTATA
Source organism: Hylodesmum podocarpum (assembly GCA_026586105.1). Classification (NCBI taxonomy): domain Eukaryota; kingdom Viridiplantae; phylum Streptophyta; class Magnoliopsida; order Fabales; family Fabaceae; genus Hylodesmum; species Hylodesmum podocarpum. The sequence continues at coordinate 3,610,817 of JALJEV010000803.1, read as the reverse complement.
TCCCGTAAGATTTTATAACCCCAAAAACTTGCAATTAGTTTGTAGCGATTTCAAACTATCATTAAAATTGAACTAAGAAAAGACTGAGTACATTTTGTGATGGTTTTGAAAAAAAATATGTAATACAGTATTGAGAAATTCAATGCATCTTTCAACTATTAAAATTAAATTTTATAGAGATTTTCAACTGCAGCTAAATACCTATATTTTGTGACAGATAATACCCGCATTTAGATGAAAACTATTAAGTTTTCTCATTTGGTTGTTATAAATGATTTCTTGGTCTTTGCATAGGCTAATGAAGACAAACTTGAGGTAGTTAATCTTAAGTCTCTTTTGTAGAAATTTTGGCAAAAAAGTTATCTAGAAAAAAACTTGTATTTTTTTTTTCTCCAACAATGTTGTGTGATAATAAAAACAACATTTGACTTAACTTATTGAATTTAAAAACACTAATGGCTTATTGGATTTGAGTTAACATATTTCTATTCTCCACAGGAGAGTTACTAGAATATTTCTTCTGGCATATATATCAATGATAGGATTACATTATCAATAACTTTTTGCCAATGATAGGATCACATTATCAATAACTCTTTTTCATGTCATTTCTTTTCGAAAAGTAAAATGAATTTATTAGTGCAATTTTATTACGTTAACAACTGTAATACGCAGCTAACCAGCTAACTCACTCACAGAATATCTATGTATTTCTCTTTCTTCACACTTTATACGTATACATATTTCTCTCACTTTACATTTTATAATTAGTTGTCTGATTGTCTACGTATTGTAGTTGTCTACCAAATATTTTTCTTTATTAGTGTTCCTAGTATACACTACTTCTATTGTACAATCCCATTGCTCTTGTCTGTTTTCACTCTCCAATGGTCACTCAAGTAAAATCACATGTCTTAGAATTTCTGGCTCTAATAAATCTTGGAGAGTTTCTCAATCTATACTCAACTCATTTTTCTTTAATAGGGAAAATCACAACAATCTATACTTTATTGAGCAATACCTAACTTTTTGCACCTTAACAACATTGCTACTGTCTCAATGCTCCATAACTTAAAGCTAGAACTAATAAAGTTCTAACCATCATACTCTTCTCAATCATCACTCATTTTAGAAATGAAACTCAGAATGGATATGTACATTTATATATACATGTATGTATATAGAGAGAAAACAACACAACCCACTGACTGTGCCTTGGGAAACTCAACCAATCAAACACACCAAACAATCCACAAAACACCTAACAATAGCTATACACATCTATATACATATAAAAAATATTTGGTAAACAACTGGAATACCCGACAAACCAGTTATAAAATGTGAAAAGAGAAAAATACGTATACGTATAAAGTGTGAAGAGAGAGAAATACACAAATATTTTGTGTGAATGGATTGACTGGTTGACGGCATATTACAATTGTTAATGTAATAAAGTTATATATATATATATATATATATATATATATATATATATATATATATATATATATATATATATTCTTACTCACTTTAGTAGCCAATCTTACCATCTCACTCTAAGAGATTAAGACTTATGATATAAATATAAACCAAAACATTTAACATTCACAAAATAGATTAATCAAACAATCACACAAAACAATATTACAAGGAATCTTTTCTTCAAGTCACTTTTGGTTTTAATAATTGATACCTAAGCAATCTTACAAGTATCTTTTAACAAACAAACCTAAAAAAGATCAACATGCACAAAGTAAGAAGTTGGAGTGAGCAAAGAGAAATTTTATAATGAAGTTAAAGTTAAGGTTTATGAGAATATAAGAGTTTTGTAAGAAAGAATAAAAATAAGCACAACGAAATCTTTTAACTTAAAAACTTTTGTACAAGTCTTTTTATAAATTTTTACTTGAAATAATCACTATGAGACTAATTTCAAGTTCTTTGATCTTAAATATGAGATACTGTTTCTTAGAGGAAAACTATATATCTAAGCATTAAATATTATATAGAATATTTACACATAAGATATCCTTTCTCAATTGATAAAACATTTTATTAATCTATTTTCTCGTATTGGTTACTTCCTTAACAAGGCATATTTATCTTTATGCTAGCAAAACTACTCTACAATGCTTTAGTGTACACTGACAAACCTTACAAGGTTATAGCATATACAAGATTAAAAATTGTGAAATGATTTGCTCCTAATTCTTAGAGATTGCCTTATTAAATTTAGACTAAGCAACACATGATTAACATAAATTCATCTTAATCCAATTCTAGACGGAACAAATTATTAAAAACTCTTATTGAAAATATCCTTAAATACTCTCATATTATATAACTATTCTAATCTAAAGAGTGATTAATATTATGTTGATTTTTTATATATTGTGCAAAAGTTATAATTGTTAATAATCATTGATCAAACACAATAAACAAATTTTAATAAGCAAATTAACTGTGCTTTTTATTTCTCTCTCCTGTTTAATTCACATTTCTACCGTCTCTATTTCCATAGAAAAATATGATAGATTTTTTTTTTTTTAAAATTGAAATATTCTTCTATAGATAGTTAAATACTAATTTACAAGTATTAAAGACTATTGTTTAAGTATACTGACAAGGATTCATTAAAGTGGCTAACCGCAGGTATATGCACAAATTAGATATTAAACATGCGACCATATAATTGAAGGTAAGGTGGGTAAATAAATTGAAACTTGGAGATCGATTCATAAAGCCCATGTTCCGCATAGTTTATGGGCCTAAAAATCTTCATTTTGTTAAATTTCTCCAATTTTTTGTCCCACCCTACGTAGTATGTTAATATTTTATTTAGATTGTTTTCTATTTTTTCAATATTTATTGTTCAAGGTTTTTTTTGTGAAATTTTAATTAAATTAATACGTTTAGTGTTAAGATTTTATTTGTTGAAAGTTTATTTAAATATTTATTGTGATATTTTAGTTTTTATTATTGAAACTTTATTTAGATTTATTCATTTAGTGTCATGATCTTATTTTTTTTGTATTTTATTTAGATTTTGTTAGGATATAAAGACTTTTTTAACTTTTTAATATTTTTAGTAATAAATATTTTTTTATATAATAGAAGAAAGCTATGTTTTTATCATATCTATTAACCACCTCACTATGAAATGTAAGTAATTGTGTATATTTTTTTAAAAAACTAATTTTTTTAAAATATAAACAAAAGTTAAAAAGGTACTATGCAGGAAAAAAACCTCAAAAAAAAAATGTGGATCCCACCATTAACATATGAATTAAGTCTTTCTCACTCCTACACGGGGAAATTGGAACCTAGCTTGTTTATGCAATATTAAAGAACCATTCAAATGTGAAATTTTATCTTGATCATTACTAGCCATAAAAGAAATCTTGCTCATTAATGAAACTAGTTTGGCTAAACTAGATGATGATTACATTTGAAATAAAATAATGTTTTGCAAAATGCATAAATGAATCGGCAAAACAAAGTTTATTTCAAGGGAATCCAAGTCTATAGCATAATGATTCACTGTAAGCTTCATTGATCTTTCATCCCTATTGCATTCTTCACACCATCGGCACAGCTCCTTGTGCTTTAGCCTCCAATTACTGCCCAGCCTATACACTGCCTAATTACTTTTAGGGACTCCAGTTAATTATTTGCTAATGAACACATATATGAATTAGATAAAGAAATTTTTCGTGTCTCTCTTATAATTGTTTGTTGTTGGGTTAATTATATCATTTGTTGTATGGTTAATATTAGATTATTCGTTTGTTTAGTTTCTATATTCGATATGTCTAGTTTTCGGTGTGAAGAAATATGTTAGAGACCTTATATTACCTAGAAATATAATCTATATGTACATAAGTGAGAAACAATTCTTATCTTATTAATTAATTTTGTAAAATTAAGTTAAGTTCATAATTCATATTTTTGATAAAGTATACGTGTTATCTGCTCATTATTTTAATTTTTTTCACGATTTTTTTTAGTCCAAAGTCGGTGACGATTTTCTCTAATTAATAAAATAGACCATATTTCAAGTTGTTATATTATTCGATAAATTTTCAAAATACCTCCTTAGATTGATAGTAAATGGACACATAATTGAATTTATGTGGATAATTTGATAATAGTTATTCTAGTCTAAAGGCTCAATAGCAACTATTATAATAGACTCATATATTATTATAAAACTTGAATTTAAACTTAATTTTCAAATTAACTTATGAAATAAAAATTATCTCTTATTTATATATTCTATTTTTTTTTTGTCAAAATCACTTATTAACGTTCTATCTTTCCAACATTAATCTAATTGATTAGGACAAAAAAGTTTACTAATAATATATATAGGAACATGTTGCGTGGATTCTTGAGCAGCATTATTGCTGGTCTTGTCCATCATGTTGCTGGCCTTTTCCTACAATAGCACAAAAAAAAAATATACTTATTTTTTGGTCTTAAGAGTTATAAAAATTGAGCAAATTAATTATAACAAATTAAGAAAAAGTTCAACGTAGACATGGGTGTGGCCATGGTTGTCCAACATTGTACCTCTTGTTGTCGTCTTGGAGTCTATTTTAATTCTTTTAAATGATTTCAAAATTAAGTTGATGTTTGATTTGAGAAATTATTTTTAATTTTTATACTTTAATAATAAATGTTAGAAAGGTGAATGAAATCACATTATTCCCTTATTTTCATTCAATTTTAAAAATATTTTCATAAAAACATATTTAAACAAATCAATTAAATATATTTTTACTTCTATTTTTTATTTCTAGTGGAAATGAAAATAGGAAATGCTGCTTAAACTAATCACCACTTTAAATGTTGTTTTAATTTCCAAACTAACCAACATACGGTGTGCTTGCTTAAGTTTTTTAAACACTTAAAATATATTTTAATCAATAAAAATTAATTCTTTACATGTCAATTCATATGTAGCTATGATATTTTATGATAATGAATAGATTTTTATTTTATAAAAATTTATTTTACTACAAATAACAAAAATAAATTTTATTAAAACTAATTCTAATTGTATTTTTATAATTTTTTATTAGACTTCATTATTCGACATTTTTTCATCAAAATTGCGATTCACATTCGTTTTCAAAGGTACGTGCCATTCTATTCTCAGAAAGCTCAGAAAGCTTTTTAAGACTTGCATTATTGATCAACATATAAAGCATGGGAAGAAAATTCATTCATTATCCCAATCTCATACGTTAGCTTGAACAAGTTCTTATTTATCTTATTTTATTTGCTAATAATAGGGAAATTTTCATTCCACCTTATAGCTGAAATCTTGGGTACATAAAAACTTAATTACATACGTGTAACAAATTAAATGTGAGATAGTGATTATAGAATTATTTAATTTATCTTGTAATCCCTCTAGAGTTGGATATAAGTAAAAAATAATAATTTTTAGTTAAGTATAATTATTAAAATAAAAATATCTTTATCTAAATATTTAAAATAATTCTTTGTTAAGAATATATTTAACAAAAAGATCACTGATCAAGTTAAGATAATTTTATGTACTAATTGATTTAGTTGTTAATTTTGATGAAATAGAGTTACCGTCAACATTTATTTAATTTTAAAAACATTAAAAAAAATAGTCCACAAAAAAATATATCTTTGGGATTTAATTTATTTATAGATATTATATTCACTTTAATTTTTAAAAAAGAAAAAACTTTTAAAATATGTTATGGTTAAAATTCTATTAGTTATATTAATATTTAAATACAAGAAATGAAACATAATTATATCAGTTTGAAAAGTGTGATAATCAAGTTATGTATTACTTTAATTTTTTAATCTTATTTCATATTTTTATTAATTTAATTTTATAATTTTCATATAAGATTAGACATGTTAACAGATAAAATTAATATAAAAATATATAAAATAAGATACGATAAATAAATTGATACATAATTAAATATATAAAATAAAAATTAATATATCACATCATCTAGATTCATGTAATTATATTATTAGTATTAAAAGAAAAAGTTAATGCAACTAGCAGAGACTTTTTTAAAAAAATTTATCTTGTGAAATAAAAATAAAAAATACCTACTAATTTGAAGATCAAATGATTTTGTTTTCAACCTCAAATAAAGAAAAATCTAGTGCCATGATGCATGAGCTTCATAATTTGTCAACAGTCAAACTTTTGTGTTAAAAAGCTCATGATTCCTGGGATCCCTTAGAAGATATGCCCTACATCAACATCAACATCATGTTGTAATATATTAATGTGTTCTGAGCTGCATATTTTGAAAATGATACATCAACTGCCATACTACTCTTTTCTCTCAAAAAAATATGTGGTCCTTCCTATGTTTGATTTAATTTAGTGTATAAAACATCAATTTGAAGCTGTTACAGGGTTGCCATTGTGCTGCCCAAACGGATTGAATGAGACTTTTCAATGAACATAATGTGTGTTGAGTTTGACCAATGAAGCCCTATGTTCCCTTATTATATATCTTTATTGTTACTTTAAACTTTTTTTTTACTTGAAGGCATTATATTATATTGATTGTTTTAGTTATATTTTTAAAATTTTGTAATATGAAAAGTTATACATATTTATTCGTGATTAATTAGTTTATAAGATAAATATATTTAAATAATACAGGAGAATTTATTTTATTTAATTGTTAGAAATCTTACGTCATGATTTTATTACATGTATATAAATAATTAAAAAGATTAAATTAAACTAAAATCTTGTATCAGAATCTATACTCGTCATAGGAGATTACCCTCTTATGTGTTAAAATTCTCACATAATAATTCCTAATTTATAAGCCGGACTTAAAAATAGAATATGTTAGATATATATAATGAATTATTATTATAATTAATTACCATAAAAATTAAATTTTGTTTAGATAAATCTACTGAAAAACAATTTTAAATAATTATTATTTTTGAATAAAATAAAAGCTTTTATATATATTACCGAAAATATGCGTATTAAGGTAAAAGAAAAAAAATTGTTAAAACTTTTGGAGATAATTAGGGAATAATTTTTTTTAGAAACGAATTGTTAAAAAGTGATAAATTTCAAATTTTCAAATACAACAAATTAGTTTAATTTTTAGATCAAGAAGAAAAAAGTGTTTTATATGGTCCGTGAATTTCCCAGTGGAAGTTTATTGGAGCTTTCTGAAGTGCCTTAGAGCAATTAATGTGGCATGCAGCTTACAGAACTGCAGCAAAGAAACAAAGGACAAGTTATATAATATGACAAAATCGCCATAATCTCGTGATGATTAATAGCTATGACATACCCTCATTTCACAGTAATTGAAAGAGAAGATGAAAAGGGTGGAAACTAGAAGAAAAAAAATATGTTCATATCATAAATTGATTTGAGATAAAGATCTTCCACCAAAACCCTGACACCTATATATAGTTCAAATTTTATACATTTTACTTTAAAATTATTTTATCTTCTTAACTCCATGAGTATATTTTAAAATTATTTGTAATATATTACACCATGAGAAATACATTAACTATGCTATGTATAAGATTTTTTTTTTTTTTTTGAGTTTATCCCTCTTTATCATTATGAGATATAATTAATGAACTGTTATTATAAAAATTATTGTATGTATTATTACACAAATAACATTCTTTAATTTTTTTATTACATTTCAAATTATAAAGATAATTTATAATTGTATGTATATTATATTTGTAAGTGTTAAAAATTTAATAGAGGTAGCAGCCTCCACACTCTTGTGGATAGATCCCTCATCCCTCCCTGGTTATACATATACATGGACCCAAAAAATACTACAATATTTATGGTGTGATTGGAATTTAAATTATGATTTCAATTATATTTTAATTTGGATTACATATTCATATTATATATATAAAATTTGTTGCTTAAAACCAAAGTTTTCTGGTTTGATCTTTGTATGGGAAGCATGTAAATGCCCTTATCAGCGTAATCAACTGTTTCGCCACAATATATATAAAAATTTAATTATGAGTCGAGGGCTATATCATTATTACTTAGTGTCGACAATATGATGATCTTTTAAAATAAGATTTAATTAATTGAATGATAGAAAGAGAGACATTAAATTACAAATTATAATAAGATAAAAGTATACGTAGCTCAATCAATATTCAAATTAAACATTTCTATAATCCCACTTTTTTCTGGAGAGTTCTCTTTAACTATAATAATAATTCAATTTCTTTTAAGTTGAAAGAAAATATATATATCTAATTACATGTCATCAATAGTATAAATGTTTTTTATATATACTATCAATTAATTATAAAATATTATATTTTTAAATAAACTAATTTTTATCTTAATTATTTTAAAAACCATGCACATCATGAATTGTAATTAATGAAATGATTTTATATAAAAAAACCTTTTATCTCAATTATTTTAAAATTTATGTGTGCATATTATAAATTATGATTAAATGATTATATACAAAATTTACATGAATAATATATAACAATAAAATCTTTAAAAAATGACATACTACAATATGTTATTATCAACGAACCAATCGTGAAAGTATTTATGCTGAGTGAACCCATATCACACTTGGGATCAAACTGAATTATGATGTGGGAAGTGCAAAGCCAGCACAGGTATTTGGAATCTTTCCAAGAATTTAAAAAACTCTCACAAAGTAAGAAGAAAATGGGAGAGTGAAAGGAAGGTGGAAAAAGCAAAAAGAAAGAAAATGCATGGGACAAGATGTTCCCTCACATAACCTTTTTCCGAATAATCCATGTTTGCTCCATCACTGTCTTTCATCTTGTCAAAATATGAATAAACTTTTACTTTGTGTTAACCCTTTTGTCACATTTGCCTTGGACTTAAACACAAATATATACATATATACGTACATGGTACATAGTACATGCACACCATATATATTATTTTAAGTTATGTTGCTTTATCTCTGCATGTGATCAATTAACTATTACCCAGTGACCAAAGAAAATTATTCAAGTAGATAGTAAAATTAAAAGAATATAAACGGTCTTAATTATTTAGGATTTACTAGTGTTTAATTTGATCTAATTTATTTTCTTAAAAGGAAAGGCTTAGTCAAATTTATTTTCTTAAAAAAATTTTAAAAATATTTTCTCAAAAGGGAAGGTTTGGTCCAATATATTTTACTTTGAACTTTTTTTTACAAAATTTTGAAACTTTACTTTTAAAATAAATAAGTTTAACTAATTTTAAGTAGTTATTTTTGGAAAAAAAACTGTAACTATGATAAAATAATTATTCACAAAAAACAATTTGAGATGAGCATAAATAGTTGTGTTCTTGTTATAGGTCTTGATTGGAAGTGAGGAGAAAAGGTAAAGAAAGAAAGAAAAATTTAAAATTTGAATTGGAGGGAAAATGGAAAGAAAGAAAATTTAAAATTTTTGTCTTTATATATTAAGTTCTCTTTTTATTTTTCTTCCATTTTCTTTCTAATTAAAAAAAAACATATTGTTATTCTTGTTTTTTTTTCTCTTCATTTTCTTTCCTTTCAATCAAAACACTTTGATGAGTCGATCGGATTTATTTATTTATATATCCTCTGTACACATATACTTCATCCTCTTCTATATAGTGCATCTTCTACATTTTTATTCTTCAAAAATATTATATATATATGATGTCAAACTTGATAATTTTATACCAACAACTTGCTTATAAAAAAAACAGGTAGGGTCGGATCTTGGTGAAGGGAAAATTCTCTTGATTCCACACATGAGTATGTTGGGTAATAAAACAAAATGGCAACTAATTATAACCGACCGACATCTATCTATTGTAGGCACCAACAACGCCAACATAGAAAAGAGAATGATCTAATTTGTTTCTGTAAACAATTCAACTAAGCAAAGAGAAGAGACATACAAGTAAATTTATCCACGTACAAAACTTATTTTCTTATGTAACAAAATTTTTGATGCATATACTGAAGTTTTGGTTCCCAAATTAAGCTAGTTGGAACTAATAATTTATGCTAATATGAAAATCATTTTTGTATCTTAAGTTTATCACATTGATCGCTAGAAAATTAGGATCAAAGTTTGCTTCAATTTATAGATCAATATTTAGAGTAAAGCAATTTAATTTTTATATGAATTTTCTTGATAGATTTTCTAATTTTTCCTCTTATTTTTTTTTGTCTATTAATGGAATGTCAAATGATGAAAATATACATGCAATATGGGAATATAGACAGAGAAATGTTTCGTAGACAACTCTATTACATTGACATATTTAATAAATAATTTCATTATATAGACAACACAGAATACATAAACATATACGTTTTATGAATTAATTGACTTATTTATTGTATATTGGAATTAATTGTGCAACTCACATGGATAACTTTATAATTATCTTTTAGTATTGGTATGTCAATCTATAAAGTAAAATCACATGAAAGATCTGTATCTTATTAGAGTGTTTAAAAACAAATCACATTTGATTAAACTTCACCTTAGACCAAGAATCCAACAAAGCTAAGTTATGGTGGAAGACAAGGAAATTATATATGTTTATGTCTAGCATAAGGCTTTTTTGGCCATGCTAATTTTTCTTGTTCTTGTTCAATTGGGGAGCAATCATTTGCAGTCATAATGAGGAACCAAATAAGCGTATTCAAATTATGATCTTGGCGTTGTCAATATAGTCCAGCAATTACATTGTATTCATGCCGTTTATCCACGTTCGCAACACAATTAGTAGGTTATGACGATATATGACATTTCATGAGTGGAAAGAAAAAATTAACCCAAAAACAATTGGGAGGAAATTAGAAAGAATTAGAGAAAAAGTGGAAGATAAGTAGTTAGTGCTGTAAACTATCACATTTACTGTACAAAGTGAAAGTGTAATTCGTTTTACTTAAAACCATTAACGGTCCAAGTTTCAAGAGTTAATATTTAATTTATCTTATTTTCTAGTATATAATTAATGTATATTTATAAAAATTGAGAATCCACCTCATGTTCTTAATTTGATATTAATTATTAGATTAAATATTAATTATTAAATAAAAATTATAACTTTTATTTTATAAAATACAACTCTTTCTCTTTAGTAACAACGTTTAAGTATCATGATGAGTTGACTATAACTTAACCTACTTTAATCTTTATTATAGAATAATTATTGTACATTTACAATAAAAAGACTAATTAAATGTAATATATATAATGAAGTACTAACCTATTAACTTTTTTTTTTCGTCTTTTTCCTTTAACGTGGAAGTCATGGTATATTACTATTATTTCATCTCTAATATGTCATGTCAATATTTTTTATTAAAAATGAAATAATAATTTAAGATTGACCAAGATTATTCAATTTAGAACTTATAAAAGACTAGATATAAAATAAAAAATTAAACGACGAAAATCCCACAATCATAAAATTATGGGGATAAAACTTTTGAAAGATGGATCATCCTACATCCAGCGATCCATACTAATAAAACGAAAGGTATATAACCTAATAAATCTCCTACTTATGTATCTTACTATCTTGTCATAAAAATAAAACAAAAACTAAGAACTCAAGACAAAACAAAGTTTCCTACTTAGCTAAACGATATTATACAAACTTTGATGATCAACCTTGGGATTCCATGGTACTAGCTATGTAAGACTCGTTGTTTATTATGTGGCTCAAGTTATCATTTATCTAATTAATTGATCATTGACCTTATGAATACCCACGTATTTAATTGATAATTATTTGATAGACATAATTATCCTCATGACCTAATCAGGGTTTCCCCTTGGGTGTATATATAAAGAGATTATTAGGCAGAGGAAAAGCGAGACACACCAATCTTATCCTCCCCTCTGTCACCTTAACTCTACCATCATAACAATACACCCTAAAAGGGAACTCGATCATCATTGAAATCATGGCCTCATCTCTCACTACATTCACGGGACTATCAGGTACACATGATCTAATCCCTGACTTATATTACATGTTAAAGAATTGTTCAACATCTGGTATCAGAGCATTATGTTGATTAATAAATTCTGTTTTATTCTCTAAATACTGGAATTCAGATCTGAAACATGTTTTAGCCCTAACTAAAATTGATTTTGTGTTTCCCCACTCTGTTTCCGATTTGTTCGAGTATTATGGGTTTTAACAAAAGGGATATGTTTCCGATCAAAACATTATGGTTTTATGGTTTTACTAATTCCAGAAAAATATATATTCATATTATTCATCCTTATTTTGATGAAATCTTTGATTTATTCTTCTTGACTTGAATAATACTCTAGAGTACACTTCTGCCCAAAGTTGATGTGTTACATTTGTAAAAACTTATTCAAGTTTGATTAAACATTTTCACTTAGTGCATATCTTTAAACAGATATTTACATGACGTTCGCCTTAAATACATGATTTTTCACTTCTGTCCAAAGATGATGTGCTATGATTGTGTATTGTGAACTAAGTATATATATGCATATGTGTGCATTAAAATTTGGATATCTCATTTCTGCCCAAAGGTGATGTGTTACATTCAAATTGCACGTTATAATTTTATTATTCATAATACTTAAATAATTGGTCATAACCAAAGTGAAAGCCATTTGTTTAAGTAGAATTTAATTTAGTCTATTGTTTTGGTGTTATAATAGACTCTTATCACAACTTCATTAGAATATAATAGTCCTTATCTTCGTCTGCCTTAATTCATTACCCCTCAGATCACCATAAGTTCTTATCTAATTAAATGTCTTATTTCTCTCATCTAAATTCACTATCAGCCCCAAATATGGGAATTAAAACTTTGAATGGTGCGAACTTTTCTTCATGGAAGGATTCACTGATGCTAACTCTTGGCATGTTGGATTTTGATTATGCACTGAGAGAGGATGCCCCTCTTGCTCTCACTGATGAAAGTACTGCTGAAGATAAAATAGTACATGAGAGATGGGAGAGATGCAACCGAATGGCTCTTATGCTCATTAAAAATTCCATCAGCATAATCATCAGGGGAGCTATTTCAGATTCAACTAATGCTAAAACTTTCCTGGCTTCTGTGGAGGAACAATTCAAAGCAACTTCTAAGGCACATGCCAGTACTCTTATTTTGAAGATGGTGACTACGAAATATGACGGGAATAGTGGCATTCGTGAGCACATCATGGTGATGAACGACATGGCCCGCAAGCTTAAGGGATTAGACATGGAGATCAGTGAGGGTTTCTTAGTGCACTTCATCATGACTTCTCTTCCAGCATCTTTTGAAGCTTTCAAGGTCAACTACAACACCCAACAGGTTAAGTGGTCGATGAATGAGTTGATTGCTATGTGCGTACAAGAAGAAGAGCGTCTGAAGCTGGACAAACCGGATGTGGTTTATCTCATGACTGCTAATCCAAAGAAGAGGAAGGGCAATGTCGATAAAAAAGAAGTTTCTAAGGTCCAGAAACATGATGCAAGTGCTGCTTCCAGCTCTAAGAACTCCAAAGGGAAGTCTTACTGCAAATTCTGTCGTAAGGAAGGACATAGACAGAAAGACTGCCAAGACTTTAAGGAGTGGCTGACTAAGAAAGGTAATCATCTTTACATGATACTTGAGTCCTTTAATTTAAATGTTCCAACTAATACATGGTGGTTTGACTCTGGTTCTATGGTTCATGTAACCAACTCACTTCAGGGATTCCTTACAATCCAGAAGCTGGGAAGAAACCGAAGAACGCTTAAATTGAGGAATGGAAATGAACTAGCTGTCGAAGCCGTGGGAACCTTAGAATTAATAATGAAAACTGGTTTGTGTATTAAACTTTATGATACCTTATATATTCCTGAGATTACTTGGAATTTAGTATCAGGGCCAAAGTTAGACATAGACGGTTTTGATGTTTCTCATGGTCATGACAGACTTACTATTAGTTTAAATTCTCAAGTGTTTGGTTGTGGTTATCTGGATGGTGGTCTCTATAAATTAGAACTAGATGATGATTTTTCCAAATCTTTGTTGTCGTATAATATCAACCAGACATTATCAAAGAGAAAACAAAAGCGAGACTTAGAAACTTCATCCATGTTGTGGCATCAACGTTTAGGCCACATTTCACGAGAACGTTTGTCTAGACTCGTGAAGGATGAAGTGTTACCTTTTCTCGATTTCAATGATTTTGGAACATGTGTCAAATGCCTCAAAGGTAAAATGACATCAGTAAATAAAAAAGGTACCACCAGGAGTTCAAATTTATTGGAGCTCATCCACACTGACATTAGTGGTCCTTACTCTATCACTGGCATAACTGGACATAATTCATTTATCACTTATATTGATGATTATTCTCGTTATATGTACTTGTATCTTATTAAGAAAAAATCTGAGTCACTTACAACTTTCAAAGATTATAAAATTGAAGTTGAAAAACAACTTGATCGTCAAATAAAAGTTGTGAGATCAGATAGAGGAGGTGAATACTATGGTAGACATACTGATGTGGGTCAAGCTCCTGGTCCATTTTATGAGTTTTTGTAAGGGCCAGGGGATCGTGAACCAATATACTGTGTCTGGTACTCCTCAGCAAAACGATGTTGCTAAGAGAAGAAATAGGACCCTAATGGACATGGTACGCAATATGTTAGCCAACTCAGGTTTACCCCTATTCCTCTGGATCAAGGCCTTAAAAGCAGCCGTTCATATACTCAATAGGGTTCCTTCTAAAGCTGTCCCTAAAACTCCTTATGAACTCTGGACAGGAAGGAAACCGAGTCTAAAATAAATGAAAGTATGGGGTTGTCTCGCCGAAGCTAAACTTTATAATCCTTTCTTAAAGAAACTCGACATGAAAACTGTAACTTGTTACTTCATTGGTTATCCCTCTCACTCAAAGGGTTACAGATTTTATTGTCCTTCCCACGTCACTCGTATCGTAGAAACCAAAGATGCTCATTTCCTTGAGGACTTTAAGGTCGGGGGAGCAAGAAGACCCTTATGATGAATTGCAAGAAGTACAAGATGCGGGGGGGGGGGGAGAGAGACTTGTCGATTATTTTACCTCCAATTACTCCTCTTGTACTCGACACCACTCCGCAGGACACTGCACCACCTTCCACTCCGAATGTACTTAGAAATGAAGGCACCTCAAATGACCATCATCAAGACAATGCTGACAATGCTCAACCTGATAATGCTCAACCCGATAATCTACTCAGGAGGTCATCTAGGTCCAAAAGGCCTACTAACTTTGATGATTATATTACCTACCTGACTGAAGAAGAAATGGATGCTGGAAAGTTTACTGATCCTACCTCTTATAATGAAGCCATTAGCAGTGATCAGTCTCCTGAATGGAATAAAGCCATGATTGACGAGCTTGACTCCATGAAGAAAAATGGTGTTTGGGATTTGGTTGAATTACCCAATGGCGTAAAACCCATAGGATGTAAATGGGTCTTCAAAACAAAACTAGATCCAAATGGAAACATTGAACGATACAAAACGAGATTGGTTGCAAAGGGCTACACTCAGAAAGAGGGAATTGACTATCAAGAGACCTTTTCTCCTGTCTCTCGTAAAGATTCCTTAAGGATCGTTATGGCCCTAGTAGCTCACTTTGACTTAGAACTACATCAGATGGATGTCAAAACAACTTTCCTAAATGGTGATTTGAATGAGGAAGTGTTCATGAAACAGCCTGAAGGTTTCAAATATTAAGTTCAAGAACATCTAGTCTGTAAGCTGAAGAAATCCATATACGGGTTGAAGCAGGCATCACGTCAATGGTACCTAAAGTTGCATCAAGTCTTGAAGTCAGAAGATTTCGTAAAAAACCAAGTGGATCAATGTACCTACCTCAAGATGAGTGGGAACAACTTTACTATACTTGTCCTTTACGTAGATGACATTCTATTGGCAAGTAATAGTTTAGACATGTTGCATGAGTCTAAGCGTTTACTCTCACGTAATTTTGACATGAAAGATCTCGGAGAGGCTTCTTATGTTATTGGCATCGAAATACACCGAGATAGAGTCAATGGGGTTTTAGGATTATCTCAAAAGACCTACATTGAGCGTGTTCTTACACGTTATAACATGCAACGTTGCTCTCCTTTTGTAGCTCCAGTAGTTAAGGAAGATGTTTTTGGTTTATTTCAATGTCTGAAAACAAAGGTTGAAAAAGAATAGATGAGAATGATACCTTATGTGTCAGTGGTTGGAAGCCTTATGTATGCACAAGTCTGCACTCGTCCAGATATCGCTTATATTGCTGGAATGTTAGGCCGTTATCAGACTAATCCTTATCTTGATCACTGGAAAGCGGCTAAGAAAGTTCTTCGATATCTACAAGGGACAAAAGACTATAAACTGGCTTACAAAAGAAGTGATAATTTAGAAGTGGTTGGTTATTCTGATTCTGATTTTGCCAAGTGCAAAGATGACAAGAAATCCACTTCGGGGTATATCTTTATGTTAGCAGGCGGACCTATCTCATGGAAGAGTCATAAGCAAGGGTTGACTGCAACTTCCACAATGATGGCAGAATATATTGCGCTGTACAACGCAACCTGTCATAGGATGTTGCTTAGAAATCTCATCACTGGACTCAAATTAGTTAATTCCATATCTCGACCATTGAAGCTTTACTGTGATAATTCAGCTGCCGTTAGTTTCTCGAACAGTAACAGTTTGATTGGCGCTGCTTTATATCTTGATACAAAGTATTTGTTCGTACGTGAACGAGTTGAGAAAAATAAACTTTGTATTGAGCATATAAGTACTAAAAATATGCTTGCGGATCCGATGACTAAAGGTCTCCCACCTAAAGTTTTCGAAGAACATGTTTCGAAGATGGGCTTTTCTAAAGACCTTATTTAATTGCATATTGTACTTGCTTACGTTTAATAGTAAAATTTCCTCATTATTTTGTTTTGTCTGTCTCTAAATATGTTTATGCATGCCTAAATACATATAGACAACAACTATACACAAATTATTGTTGAAGGCTTATTTGTCACTTTGATCCTTAGTCTACTTAATTTTTAAATTTGGTATTGTAGTATGATTAATGGGGGTCTTGAATTGAATATCGATTCAATGACTGTATTTCTCTGCTACAGTTTCGGTTTAAAACTAAAATGAGTATTAAAATCTGATCAGACTTACCTAATGCTCATCATAAATGATTACTCGGCCAAGTGGGAGAATGTAAGACTCGTTGTTTATTATGTGGCCCAAGTTATCATTTATCTAATTAATTGATCATTGACCTTATGAATACCCACGTATTTAATTGATAATTATTTGATGGACATAATTATCCTCATGACCTAATCAGGGTTTCCCCTTGGGTGTATATATAAAGAGATTATTAGGCAGAGGAAAAGCGAGACACACCCATCTTATCCTCTCCTCTGTCACCTCAACTCTACCATCATAACAATATACCCTAAACGGGAACTCGATCATCATCGAAATCATAGCTTCATCTCTCACTACATTCACGGACTATCAAGGTACACATGATCTAATCCCTGACTTATATTACATATTAAAAAATTGTTTAACAAGCCATGCTAGAGAAGTGGATCTCGTACGTTCGTGCTGTAATTTTCCCACAAACAGCACATTCCTTGTTTAGTCCTATGTTGATAATGAACGCAATAACCAATGCATGCCCTTTTCCATGAAAATTGTTTTTGTCATTCTACATTCTCTCTCTTCTAGATTAGGTACTTCTTTTCTCTCTCTCTTTTTTTTTTTTTCTTTCTTTGATGAAAAGATTAGGGTACTTCTACTAATAAATAGGTAATGACCTAGCACAAGTGCACAAACCCATCTCTCTAATCAAAATAGGCCATGTGTAAAGTTCAAGTGCATTCTCATACTTTAAAGCTTTTGAATGACTGTTGTTTGGCGTGATTGAATTATATCACCATAAAGTGATCCAAATTGTAGCCAAGGACATGCAAGAGAAGAAGAAACAATGAAAATATGTGCAAATAGGGAGTTAACTTGGAACTTCATCAAAGGTTATGGTCCCTTTAACTTGTGGTGGTGGTACGAGAGGAAGGTGCACTATCAACTAGTATCAATGTAACTGTTACTTTATCGATTCGATCCTAATTTGGGTATGTCTCTTCTCATGTTGTAAAATTAATTGTTGGGTTCTTTTCCTACGTTGGGTCAATTTTAATTTGTTTCCTCTCTAGCATATGCTATTTGCTACATATAATTGGTCATTCTATGGGCTGTTTCTCCTCTTGCTATCTCCACTTTTAATTATTAATTAATTAGTATATCAAGCATGCAAACTTTTGGCTTTAATCTCGTGACTTTTTAGTTTTATTTAATTTTATTATTTTATTTATCATTGAAAATAAAATTATGAACACAAAGTTGACTATTTAATTCTAGAGTGTTGAAGACTATTTTTTTTTAACTAACGGATTGAAAATGAGGTACGATGTGATCATTTATTTATTTGGGAAATTGTTGAAAATATAATCAATTAATGTTCTATATCATGAAAATAAGACATTATATACATGCTACTTTCATTAAACGTCTAGGTAGTGATAAAAAGTAAATTTATGGATAATATCTGATTAATATGAAAACATGAATTTATACATAGGTAATGCATACATTACTGGGAAGAGTTTTTTCAAGTGATGATCAAAAGGGCTTAAGTTCAAAGTAAATAATCTCTTGCTAACTCGGATGTGTGTATTTTCTTAGGCTTAAAGCAAATATTATTATTATTATTATTATTATTATTATTATTATTATTATTATTATTATTATTATTATTATTATTATTATTACTCTACTACTGAATAAAAATAAAGTCAAAAACTTAAAAAAAAACATTTTACTTTTTTTATATACTTTTTCATGTCACATTTTTTATTTTCTATTAATACACTTTATCTTTCACAATTTGAAATCAATATAATTTTATTTATCACTTTTTTTTGGGTTGTATATTGCGAATATTGATTGTTATAGGTTTTTTTATTAATGTTTTGCTCAACTTCAAAATAATTAAGTAATCGACTAGTATAAATGTCTTTAAATAAGTTTTTAAAAAGGCCCGTGGGTTAAGTTAGACTTATATAATAGATAATAAGATGAACTCAAAATTCAACTTCACCAAGACTAATAAAACTTGGCTTTGGTTAACTCATTGCCAATCCTCTCCTCTCCTAACATCAAATTAATATGAAATCTTTGGTAACTTTTCTCATCAATCTTTAATCTTTAAATACATTTTAGTGTAAAAGATAAACACAAGAACGGGGGTTGAATTGTGTTAATTAAAATTTTTTATCCCTTTCGTACGTGGGTTTCAAATGGGTTCAGACGAAACAATGTTTATATTAAAAGATTGATTTTAATAAGCAAACATTATATTATGATTATCCCCAGTTAGTCAATCAGACGAAACAAATAAACACAAGTATTTTTATACTGGTTCGTCTATCCAAGACTACGTCCAGTTACCCAGCAACAACTGAGTTTTCACTACGAACCGTGAAAAGGTTACAAGTATTGTTTGAACCCAGCCACTTCTGGCTATTACAAGATATTCTTTGTTCCCAGCCTTCTCAGGCTAAACAACCAAGGTATTCTTTGAACCCAGCCTCCACAGGCTAATACAAAAGGTATTCTTTGAAACACAGCCTCCTCAGGCTAAAGTACCACACAAGTGGATTTGAAAAGATGTTTTAAAAAATAAGTATTTTCCTCTTCGCAGAGAGGGTTTTACAATAAAGTTCTTAGCACAGAATTGAGCGAATTCTCAGAAGATGGAATGAGAGAAGCGTATTCGCCAACTGATTCTTGATGCTGTGAAGTCCTTTTATAGGCATCTTCTTCAAATAGCCGTTAGACTCATTTGAATGCCGTTGAGAGTCGTTGAGAAATCTTCTTGAGAGCTTTCCAAAAGTTGTCAGTTGTACTTGATTGATTGATGCAGAGTCGCAGCGGATATAGCGGACTAGGTTGTGCGCAGTACTATTTCTGACTTGTACAGAGATGTGACAAAAGGTAAAGACCTTTTTGACTTTGGTGTGTAAGCTCGAATCCCTATACTGATCTTGGATGCTTCTCATGAGTACTTCTTCAGATTTTGAAAACTTGGCGCGAATGACTCTACTTGACTTCAGCTTTTGGATAGTCGATATGTGTCTTCAGTTGTTATTGTTTCGTCTCATCCTATCGTCTTAAGACTTCACTCTTTGAACAGATGAAGGGCTCTAGCTTGAGTAGTCTTCTTCCGTCTGTGCATGTATCGTCTGATGGCTTGGCTTTTGGACAGACGCAGATCTTCACTTTGAAGGGCCATGTTTCGTCTGTGCTGGTTTCGTCTTAACAAGTCTTGGGTAGTGGTTTCGTCTGTCTTGTAATTAATCAAAATCTTGAGACGTTAATCATCCTTGATCTAACATTTAGTTTCTTATTTTGTAATTCGTTTTAGATTTAAAAAGTATTATCTTACATTTTTAAATATTTATTATAAATTTAAAATATGTTAAGTCAAAATGACTTAAAATCTTAATTTTGATAATTACAAGACAGACGAATGTGTCATTAGACGCAGAGAGAAGAATGATCAGACGGATCGTTATCAGCATAGACGAAAGATGGACCTCAAACATAAGACGCACAAGATGAAGTGTTCAAGTTATCAAGTTTCGAAGCAACCACATCAGATGAAGAACCTTCAATGTTCAAGACGGAGAGCTTATCTCAACTTTATGTCAAGTGCTCAAGAGTGAAATATGAAAACTAAAGTTGGAGACGAAGAAAGAAGACAGACGAATGAGTTCAACACATAACTCATCCTTATTCATTCGTCTATCAAGCTTAATGAGGTTCAGACGCTGAGTAACACGTTGATCAACTCAAATCAAGCTGTTATTTAGAAGTTTCTACGTGGAAAGATATTTTGAAGTAAACCTCTGCAACACATAAAAAGTAAATGATACTTTTCAATGAAATCTCTAAACAAATCAGTCAAAGTCCGATCTCACGTTGACATCCGTTGACTTTGCATTAAATATCATGATTGCTCACTCTGTCAGATGTTGGAGTACTCAAGACAAAGGACAAACGTTCAAATCTTTAGTCTAATGGATAC
This sequence comes from Hylodesmum podocarpum, assembly GCA_026586105.1. Classification (NCBI taxonomy): domain Eukaryota; kingdom Viridiplantae; phylum Streptophyta; class Magnoliopsida; order Fabales; family Fabaceae; genus Hylodesmum; species Hylodesmum podocarpum. The sequence goes on along the minus strand of JALJEV010000803.1, from coordinate 3,589,622 downwards.
TTCAAGAAGCTGTCTATAAAAGGACTTCATTGCAACGAGTTGAAGTTGGGGAACTACTCTGCAAAGATTATACATTCAACTCTCGCTCAATGTTCTCAAGCAAAAGTTCACTCGCCCTGAACATAGAATAGAATTCTCATTGTAAAATTTCTCTATTTGATATTAATTGTAAACCACTGTTGTGGTACTTGTAGCCTGAGGAGGCTAAGTGTTTAAAGAATACCTTGAGTTTTAACTTGAGGAGGCTAAGATTCAAATAATACCTTGAGTTTTAGCCGAGGAGGCCAAAGTCCAAAGAATACTTGTTTTAGTCTGAGAAGGTTAAGTGTTGAAAGAATACATTTGTTTAGCCTGAGGAGGTTAGGTCCAAAGAATATTTGTGTTAAGCTTTCGGAGGCTGGGTCCAAAGAATACCGGTTTAGCCTGAGAAGATTGTGTCCAAAGAATATTTGTAATTAGCTAGGAGTGGCTGGGTTCAAAGAATACTCTTAGTGAAAACTCAGCAAATTGCTGAGCAACTGGGCGTAGTCTTAACAGACGAACTAGTATAAAAATATTACTGCTTTATTTATTATTCTGTTGACTAACCGGGGATAATTACTTAAACAAAATTTTTCTTTAAAATCAATCTTATAAGATAAAACTCAATTTGCGTCTGCTCAAAAGTTTTATATAACAGACGCAAAACACATCGTCTGAAAAAGATTTAAATTAATTAACACAATTTAACCCCTTCTTGTTTGTTTATTTCTATAAAATATAAAATATAATTTATAAATTGTTTTAGTATAAACTGCAATTATAATATCAATTAAAATTTTAAATTAATTTTCTTATTATCACAACTCGTGACTATCATGAATTTTAAAAGCTAAATATTTTTTAACAACCACCTTGTAGTGTTTTATCTTTTCTTTTTTTAACTATGTTTATTATTATGAAATATGTTCATTATTGCGAATGTTAGAATTTATGGTTATATTTTAAAAACTAAATATATTTAATGGAAATTATAATTTATTTTAATTTTATATTTGACTTACTCGAAGAAAATTCTCATAACTCCATCATATAATTTTTAGTCCATCTCACTAATTTTTCTATTAAATAATTAAATAATCACCATTTAATGGTAATTTTAAATCACCACAAAAAATATTTTCACTAGTAGAAAATACATATTTAATGTTACCTAATTGACGTTGGTTAAATGTTAATCGACGTCATAAGTTATTTAACGTAAATCAACGTCGGATGTCTGGATAACCGCCGTTGAAAATCACGATTTTAATCTCTAAACTCGCCCCTTTTCATTATTTTCTTCGCGATAACCTTCACTGTTCTGCTTCTTCTTCTCCGTGACTTTCATAAACCCCATTTTCTTGTTCTCGAATTTATTCGTGATAATCCCTAACATTCACTCATCACCTCCATCATTTGATTCAAGGTTTGCTTTGGGCATCGTCAGTGGAGGTGGTTGTCGTTGTGTAAAATACAAATACACAAGAAGGGAGGTTGAATTATGTTTTTCAATTAAAACTTTTTCAGACGATGCGTTTGACATCTGTATTAAAATGTTTAGATCATACGCAAATTTAAACTTATATTACAAAGATTGAATTTAAATAAGAATGCAATTTAAGTAATTATCCCCAGTTAGTAAGCAGATAAAAATAATCAAAGCAATAATATTTTTATACTGGTTCGTCTATTCAAGACTACGTCCAGTTATCCAGCAACTTGCTGAGGTTCCACTAAGAGTATTCTTTGAACCCAACTACCTTTGGCTAAAAATACAGATATTCTTTGAACACAACCTTCTTAGGCTAAAGCAGTATTCTTTGACCCCAGCCTCCGCAGGCTAAACCCAGGTATTCTTTGAATACAACCTCCACAGGCTAACCAAGGTATTCTTTCAACACTTAGCCTCCTCAGGGTAAAACAGGTATTCTTTGGACCTCAGCCTCCTTAGGCTATACTCAAGGTATTCTTTAAACACTTAACCTCCTCAGGCTTCAGATTACCACAACAGTGGTTTACAATTAAGACCAAATAGAAAATATCCTCTACGCAGAGAGAGATTTTACAATGTGAATTCTATTCTAAGTTTGTGGTGAGCAAACTTGTAAGTAGAGAGCTTGAGCAAGTATATGAATATAGTCTTGATCAGAGAAGTTCGCCAAGTTGAACTCGTAGGGATGAAGTCCTTTTATAGGCGTTTTTGTGAAGTATCCGTTAGACTTTAGATGTTAACGTTAGTCTTTGACTTAGATACTTTCACATATGGCAGAGTGAGCAATCAGAACATTTAATGTAAAGTCAGCATATGTCAGCGTGAGATATGTCTTTGACTTGATATGCTCAGAGATTTTACTAAATCGTACAACTGCTTTTCGTGTTGCAAATGTTTATTTTAAAATCTCTTTCCACCTGTAGAATCTTCTGAGTAACAATTTGATTTGAAATGAAGACACGTGTTACTCAGCGTCTTGAACTTCATTAAACAGATAGATGAATGAACAAATAGATGAGTTGTGTGTTGAATTCATTCGTCTGTCTTCTATCTTCGTCTTCAACTTTAGTCTTCAAATCTTCACTCTTGAGCACATGACTTGAAGTTGGGACTAGCTCTCCGTCTGATCTATGAAGGTTCTTTGTCTGATGAGGTTGTCTTGAAGCATGATGACTTGAACCTTTTGTCTAGTACATCTTATGTTTTGAGGGTGCATCTTTCGTCTATGCTGATAATGGTCTGTCTGATCATTGTTCCCTCTGCGTCTGTTGATACATCCGTCTGTCTTATAATTATCAAAATTAAGATGCTAATTCAAGGTTTGCTTTGGGCATCGTCAGTGGAGGTGGCTGTCGCTGTGCTGAGCTTTCACTCTCTCGCCTTAGTTTTTCCCCTCTTCGTTCTTCGTTCTCACTTGCACTCTTCAGTTTTTCGTTCTCAACTTATTCCCCTCGTGGTGTAGGTAAGTAGAGTTTTACTCATTGAATTTTTTTTTTTTTTGAAGTGTATCTTGATTGAATATTACTGTTTTGTATATGTTTGGTACATGCTCAAGGTCGTACGATTTCTTCCCCAAATTTGGCTATAATAACTCTAATTCATGACAAAATTGAATGAAAGCATTTGCAATTTTGGCTCAAACAATGTGTTTTGAGTTCGTGAATGTGTTTTAGATTTGGTCTTGAGTCAAGTTTCCCAAACGCAGATTTCTATCAGCTATGTTTATCGTTTTGTTTGGATAATTTATTTTGCATTGATGAATTTGGAATTTGAGCATTGTTTTTTTCATGAGTTTCATGAACTTGAGTTCAATTTGGAAAAGCTCTAAACATGGACGAATTAGAGCAGCTCTGAATTTATTATTTGTTTCTCTGTGGGTGAAAAAGTACTACATAAAATAGTAAAGCCTTTATATTTCTGTAAATGAAAAATCATATTCTAAATTTAATTTTAGTATAACACAAGTCAGAATTTGTGTGTAAAAATTTTACACCAATAAACAAGCGGTTCATGGTGTCTAACATACCTCAAAGAAGACATTTGGTCTCTGTCTTTGAAGAAAAGGTGAAGATGAATAATCTAAAAGATAGTCATTGTTAGCCATGGGGAAGGTGCTAGTAGTGGTGGTCAAGGTGACTGTGTCAGAAAAGTTATGGCCCTGGTTTGGTCTGCATTGTTCTACACATGCTAGTGGTGCTGATATTGATGCTACATTACTTAATTTTAGACATTACACTGATTTTAGACAACCTAAAGACAATGTAATGTCTAAAATTAAATAACGTAGGATCCGTATCAACACCACTAGCATGTGTAGAACAATGCAAACAAAACCAGACCATAGCTTTTACTGACACAACCACCTTGACCACCACTACTTGCACCTTCCCCAGTGTTAACAATGACTATCTTTTGGATTATTCATCTTCACATTTTCTTCAAGAACAAAGGCCAAATGTATTCTTACAGGTATGTTACACACCATGAACCCCCTTGTTTATTGGTGAAAAATTTTTACACACAAATTCTGTCTTGTGTTATACAAAAATTAAATTTAGAATATGATTTTTCATTTACAAAAATATAAAGCTTTACTATTTTATGTGGTACTTTTTCACCAATAGAGAAACAAATAATAAATTCAGAGCTGCTCTAATTCGTCCATGTTTAGAGCTTTTCCAAATTGAACTCAAGTTCATGAAACTCATGAAAAAAACAATGCTCAAATTCCAAATTCATTAATGCAAAATAAATTATCCAAACAAGACGACAAACACAGCTAATAGAAATCTGCGTTTGGGAAACTTGACTCAAGACTAAATCTAAAACACATTCACGAACTCAAAACACATTGCTTAATTCAAAATTGCAAATGCTTTCGTTCAGTTTTGTCATGAATTAGAGTTATTATAACCAAATTTTGAGAATAAATCAGACGACCTTGAGCATGTACTGAACATATATAGAACAATAATATTCAATCGAGATACACTTCAACAAAAACTTCAATCATTAAATCTCTACTCACCTTCAAAACGAGGGGAATAAGTTGAGAACGAAGAACTGAAAAGTGCAAGTGAGAACGAAAAACGAAAAGGGGAAAAACTAGGGCGAGAGAGTGAGAGCTCAGCACAGCGACATCCACCTCCTCTAATGACACCCAAAGCAAACCTTGAATCAATTGATGGCAGAGATGAATGAAAGTTAGGGATTATCACGAATAAATTCGAGAACAAGAAAATAGGGTTCATGAAAGCCACAGAGAAAAAGAAGCAGAACAGTGAAAATTATCGCGGAGAAAATAATGAAAAAAGGAGAGTTTGAGGATTAAAATTATAATTTTCAACTGTGGTCACCCAAACACCTGACATCGATTTACGTTAAATAACATATGATGTGTAACGAAAGAAAAATATTAAGAGCATATTTTTTTGATACATTATTTTAAATATATTTTTATTTTGACTGTAATTATTTTATTAAAATTATATAATTAATTTCTGTACCCGCTCATTTAATGAGTTTTACTCTAAATGTTATAGCTTTTAATATTATAAATTAGATATCGTAAAATACATTATTAATTATTAAGATTCTTAATTCAATAACAAATAAAAATAACATGAGAACTCCATAAGTTAAATAGCCTAAGCCAACTCATTAATATATAATTATCAATGAAGCTGGTAAATATAATACAACGCATGATTAATTTTTACTTAATAAAATAATGACTGTCAAACAAAATTGTAACTTGACTTGACTTGCCATAGTTTATTTTCCCACAATAATAACAACAATATATATATAAATAGGAAACTACTGTTATTCTATGTCAAAATTTTATAAAATTGAATTAAAAGCGTTTGGTAATTAATCGTAAGATAAACATCACACACAAGTTAATTTAATGGCCATTGACTAATATACATGCGTTGGCAAAAGTTATAATTATAATGATAAAAGATTTTAATTGCAATGTATCGTTGGCCACAATATTTTTAAGGTAATTATTATTAAAATTGTTAAATTTAGTATATTAGTGATTTATTATTGGAGAAGAATGTAATTTTTTTGCACTATCAGAGTATTTTTTATTAAATTCATTTTGATTTCTAATAAAAGAAATTTAATTTGATAATTTTGAAGTAAAAATTAAAACGAAAGACTACCATAAATTTGACTTAATATTTTGTTTATTACTATGAATATAATATACGGTCTTAATTTGAATTATATTTCCTTTCCTTTCCATTTTTTATTATAAAATCTACTCCGAAACAAAAAGTTTGGATTACTTTAAGAAACAATGTGTTTTCCTTTAGGTAAAAAGTTATTCTTTTTAACTTATTTTTTACATTCTTTTTATTCCATATCATGATATTATTTAACTAAAAAATATGACTAAAAATATTTGATTATATTAAATCTGGAGTTTGGGAGTTGGCTCAAAGTAAGAGTAAGAACTTCGCATTCTCGATATTGGAATTTGTATTTAATGAAATTCATTATCTATTAGTTTAGATAAAATTCTTAAGAATTTCCCAGTGTCTAGACTTAGGAACTAATTAAAGAGTATTTATTTGGTGGAACTAATTAAAGAGTATTTATTTGGTGGTTGAGAATTATTAGTAATATGTTGAAGACATAAAATATCTGTAGAGGATAATAAGTGATAAAGAAATTATAATTAAAACCAACCCACTCTTATGATTTATAAATTGTGTAAAAGTTTTATCAATAACTTTTTTTATGTGAAGTGGGTTATGAACTTAACTTAACTTTTTTCATGTGATTTGAGACTTCTGACACATCCCCTCACGCCGAGGTTTTGACTCGTGCGTGGATGTTGGATTTCTGACACATACAAAATTCCATTTATAATTGAATTGCATATAACTATTTTACACTAGAAATTTAAAACCTTTAAACTTTTAATTATTATCTTTTGAATTATTTGAAAATGTATAAAAGATATTTCTGATTGAAAAATATAAACATATCTCTCTCAAGTAAAATTGTCTTTATATTTAGTGTTCGACCAAAAGAAACCATACAACATACATTCCAGCCATCATCAATTAAGTTGAATATGTTAATATATTATGTTTATAATTATACTTGAATATGTTATTATATTATGAATGAATTAAGTTTTTGTCTTTTATTTTATTTAAATTTTAGTTTTTGATTTTTTCTTTTCTACTTTTAATTGTTAATAATTTGTTCTGGTATATACAATTAATTTTTGGTCTAATTTAAAAATCTTAAAATTATTTACCTAACTTACACTTTGCAGGTTTATTTTTCTTAGTGCAAGAATAAAAGCAAAGCAAGTTTGTCCCACTGTAATTGAGCATGCCATGGTTGATCTTGAAGTGGACTTGATATGTAAAAGAAAGAAGCATGATTGATTGAAAAACATGCATGTGGTTCTTTGAAAAGAGAGAAAGAGCAATGACAGCTTTTACTTTAGAAAATTTTACTCGTTTTGAACAAATTTAGGGAAATGCTGTTTGCTGAAGGAATAGACCAAACTAGCCCAAATTTCATCTCATTCAAACAAATGATTCATTGTTCATTTAATCCTAGGAAAGTATTTAATAGATAAATATAATTTATAGATAATCAACCCATCAGTTATAAATTTATTTTATGGAGAAAAAAATATATATCGGTATAAATGTGAAGAGAGAAAAATATATATATATATATATATATATATATATATATATATATATTTTATAAGTGAATTGAATAATTAATTACGTATTAAAATTGACTGTAAAATAAAATTGTATAAATTAATTATTTAGATGCATTTATTCTAACTATAATAATATAAATCTTATAGTTAATAAAAAATTACTTAAACTCAAAAGAAAAATTTAGATCCAGAATTAATTTCTCAACATAAAAGTGTACTACTAATATTCAATATAATTTTAGATAAAATCTAAACATGCCCTTATATAAAAGTAGTGAACATGGAGGTATATATATTCATGGGTATGGTATAGTGGGTAACCAAATTCATCATCATAATTTTCGAGCCCCATAACACACTCCACTTCCTCGAGATTCTCACATTCTCAATACTTTTAATTTAAAAATTTTGGGGTTTGGAACTTTACTGAATGGCCAAACCCAGGGAATGTTGGATTCTTCACAGCTCCAAGCACATATTATCCATTCACACATAAGCTAATCAACTTATATGTTAAGTTTTTTGAGTAATTCAACACAGCACAGAACATGTACTGTCAAAAATGAATAAAATATGAAACAATTTTGGCCAAAACAAGAGGAAAAAACCTTATGATTTGAAGTGAATCTGCATAGTGTTTACTTACACTATAGTAAAATATTATGTCATGTATGGTCCAGTTTGGTTTTTTGGCATTATTTACTTTGGTTTAAATAAAAAATTGTTAAAGCTCTTTCTTTTTCCTTGGCATGTGCATGATTAACTCACAAGTTAAATTCCCATTCTACCCTTGACATTTTCTGTCATTGTGCCATGTGTCATTCAAATTTTAATTTCATTTGGTTCATTTTTAAGGGCATTGTTACACATTACACATTATCTTGTTTACAAGACCAGATTCAGTGACAGGCATGCTAGTAGTTCCCTTAATATTATCAAAAGCCTGTCTTTATTTTCTTGGGTCTGACACAAGATTTTTGTTGAATGGGATTCTAGCACTTACTTTGAAAATCACTGCAGAAGAAAGAACAACACTTATTTGAGAAAATGTTAGTATTATTGTTATAGATTCATCATGTTTATCTTGTAGTACCACATATCTGGTGTCTCCAACACTTGTAATTGGTTCTTAAATATTCCAATCCAATTGAATGATGAAGCCAAGAGGAGAAGGTGTTCTTTGTTTTGTGGTTATTTTCTTATTCTGGAGCTCTTCCAATGCTTTGCTTTCTCCTAAGGGTGTAAACTTTGAAGGTAAAGTTGAACTTTTGTCGTTTATTGTTCCACAGATTTGGCTACAAAAGTTTAACTTCATACGTCTTTGAAATGAGTTCATTAAGGGGAAATTTTGAAACTGAGTTTCTTATGTTTGTGTTAATGTAGTGCAAGCTTTAATAGGCATAAAAGCTTCTCTAGTGGATCCATATGGTATTCTAGATAATTGGGATGGAGATGCAGTTGATCCATGCAGCTGGAACATGGTCACATGTTCCCTTCAGAATCTTGTTATTAGCCTGTGAGTCTCTCTAGAAACTTAATCTACATTTTCAAGATGAAATTGAAATAGTTTCAAAGTAAGTACTATTTTGCAACAAGAACCAAGCTTGTTTTGCAAAATGTTGCAACATTTTGATGAGGTTGATTTTGGTATGTGTAGGGGCATTCCCAGTCAAAATTTATCTGGTATTCTATCTCCAAGCATAGGAAACCTAACAAATCTTCAGAGTGTGTAAGTAATCTCAGAAAGCACTATGCAGTTTGGAGCTTTCTCAAGATGGATGCTTCTTGTATTTATTACTTTCATTAATGCTAAGTTGGGTGTTGTGTACCACTTTTCAGGGTGCTACAGAATAACAACATAACTGGACCAATCCCTTCAGAGTTAGGAAAACTTTCCAAGCTTCACACTCTTGATCTCTCTGACAACTTCTTTAATGGGGAAATTCCTCCCTCTCTAGGTCACCTGAGAAGCCTCCAGTACTTGTAAGCATTTATGAGCTATGATTGAAGCTTAGAATATGTCATATTGTCAATGTATCTTAGCCCGGTTCCTTAAATGGTTTCAGGAGGCTTAATAATAATAGTTTGGATGGAGAATGCCCGGAGTCACTAGCTAACATGGCACAACTTGCTTTTCTGTAATCTTCATGACCATTTCCTTTTTCTCTCATGCATTAACTTCTTGTTGTTTATATTTCTAAAATTGCCTACTTCTTTGTGATCATCAATTCAGTGACTTGTCCAACAACAATTTGAGTGGCCCTATACCGAGAATTTTGGCCAAATCATTCAGGTAAAACTTGGTCTCCCTTTGATGGCATTAATCAATGAATTTTTTATGTATGCAAGATACAGAAAATTTGTACTCATTTCATAATTTTCTCTTTCCTTTGTGTTGTTTCAGTATTTTAGGAAACCCCCTTGTTTGCGCCACAGAAAAAGAAAAAAATTGCCATGGGATGACACTTATGCCTATGTCAATGAACTTGAACAGTACTGAGAGTAAGACCCTTTCAGAATTGCTCATGAATTTTGAAATTTAATGATTTTTCTCAGATGTAGCATTTTGATACAGTCTGCATAGTTCATTTGATAGTAAATCTCTTTGCTTCCCTAGATGCTTTACCATCACACAGAACAAAGGCTCAGAAAATGGCCATAGCATTTGGTTTAAGTTTGGGAGTCCTCTGCTTGATAGTTCTTGGTTTTGGACTTGTTTTATGGAGGAGGCACAAGCATAAACAACAAATGTTTTTTGATGTTAAAGGTATACTTCACATCAAAATCCTTTAGTTGAAGCTTAAAAATATGCATGATTAGACTATACACAAGATTGTGCTAGTGCAGTATCTTGAAAACTAAACCATTAATTTGGTCCCTGAATTATTATCTTCTCTCCTAAATAGTTCCTAAAGTAAGGAAATTGTAAAAGAAGTCCCTAAAGTATCGAAAATTAATCAATTTAATCCCTTTGAGGGACTTATTTGAAGTTTTTTTTTCAGTACTTCAGGGATCAGTAGTATGATTTTTAATATTTTAGGGACTATTTGTATAATTTATAATACTCTGGGAACTATTTAGGAGAGAGAGTAAATAGTTGAGGAACTTAATAAATAGTTTACTTTATCTTATATTTTAAACATATATGGATCCAATTATAATAGTTCTTCCAATTTCTGTCTTGATTATGAATCATTATAGACCGGCATCATGAAGAAGTTTACCTTGGAAACTTGAAGAGGTTCCAATTAAGAGAACTGCAGATTGCTACTAACAACTTCAGCAACAAAAACATTCTTGGAAAGGGTGGTTTTGGAAATGTTTACAAAGGAATTCTCCCAGATGGCACTTTTGTAGCAGTCAAGAGGCTTAAAGATGGTAATGCCATTGGAGGAGACATACAATTTCAAACTGAAGTTGAAATGATCAGCTTGGCAGTGCACAGAAACCTCCTTAAACTGTATGGATTTTGCATGACATCAACAGAAAGGCTTTTGGTTTATCCTTATATGTCCAATGGAAGTGTTGCTTCTAGGCTCAAGGGTGAGTTCAATGGTAGAAATAAATATTTTCTTTTTCTTTTACAATCCCTGATAGTGCATTTAAATGAAAAGTGATTGTTGTATCCGACTTTGGTCCTAATTGGATAGAATTGTTCATAAGTACTAATAAGAGAAAAATATTAAAAGATAAAATTGATTGACCTTTCCCCATGAGTTAAAATCAACTTATACATCTTAGTCGTTTTTGCAGAAGTTTAATGAGAGATCTTTTACAAAAGTTAAGTGCATAAACTAATTTGAAGTTATAGAAGAAACTCAATGTATTTTAATTTCTAATTTTCTTTTTCTATAAGTGTTTACTATTAGAAATCCCAAGGGTGTGTTGAAATCTCACATTGCCCAGAGATATGACCTACTGAATGTTTATAGGTGGGGTACAAACCTTACCTTACAAGCCGGATTTGTAGGGTTAAGTTAGACCCATAACCCACATTTCAACTTGGTATTAGATTCTATCTTAACATTCGAGAAGTCCAGTCCTCGGCATGGGGTGTGTTGAAATTAATCTGAACAGGATCTATATACAATTAAAAGTCTGAGGTGCATAAGTAGATCTAAATTTATGAGAGAAGTTTAATTAATTTTATCTTTTTATTTTCTTCTCTTGTAAGTATATATAGGAAAGTTTATCCAGATAGGCCTTAAACTAACACAAACATGCTTGTCCTAGCTAATTTGAGTGACTAATTCATATACCAATGATGGATATTTCCAGGTAAGCCAGTGTTGGATTGGGGCACAAGGAAGCAAATAGCCTTAGGAGCAGCAAGGGGACTACTATACCTTCATGAGCAGTGTGATCCAAAGATAATCCATAGAGATGTGAAGGCTGCAAATATATTGCTTGATGACTATTGTGAGGCAGTGGTAGGAGATTTTGGGTTGGCAAAGCTTTTAGATCATCAAGATTCACATGTCACAACTGCAGTGAGGGGAACAGTGGGACATATTGCACCAGAGTATCTTTCCACAGGACAATCTTCTGAGAAGACTGATGTGTTTGGATTTGGTATCTTGCTTCTTGAATTGATCACAGGCCAAAGGGCTCTAGAATTTGGAAAAGCAGCCAACCAAAAAGGAGCCATGCTTGATTGGGTAAGATTGTTTTTCTTGTTTTATTATTCATCAAAGTTCTTTTCCTACTTTTCTAAGTTGAAGAGTAATTGTGTTTGGGTGAATATTATAATCTTGATTTTACAAAATTACTTTAGAGAATAATTGTTAGACATTGTTAGTGTAAAATTATTTATTTCAAGAGTAAGTGAATGCCTTCCTCAGTTTATTTTGGAAAAGCCATCCTATATTTTTGTTAAAAAATTCTTTAGAAGACATTTTAAAATTGGTTATTTTTCAAAAAAGAAAATGTTGAACCAAAGATGTGATATGCTTATTGTAAAGAAGGATAAAATATATTTTTGGTGTCTTAAAATATCTCACAATTAGGTTTTAAGTTTTATAAAAATATTTTAAACATTTTTGGTCCTTACATTTATCAAGATTTTTTTAAAAAAAGACACACCTTCATTCAATCCATGTATATACGTTTTGAAACAAATGATATCTATCTTACTAGAAGTTACTATGAGATAGTTTGATTAAACTTCTTATACAAAATCTTCTAAGAGGAGAAAACTATTTTGTAAATGTTTAACTTACATACATTTGACTTGAAAATACCAATTTTAGAATGTATTATCCATACATACAATTAGTCCAATGTGGGTTTGGAAGCAAAATCATCAAACTTCAAAAGTAACCAATCATGTACTTTTCCTCAAAAATCTTTTAAAAGCATCAATTGGTGGCTCCTAGATTAAGAAGTTGAATTCCTTGTATTGTTTTCATTTAAGGTAAGGAAAATTCATCAAGAGAAGAAGCTAGAGTTGCTTGTGGACAAGGATCTCAAGAACAACTATGACAGGATTGAACTTGAGGAAATTGTTCAAGTGGCACTTTTGTGTACCCAATACCTTCCGGGCCACAGGCCCAAAATGTCTGAAGTTGTACGCATGCTTGAAGGTGATGGGCTTGCTGAGAAATGGGAAGCCTCTCAAAGTAATGATAATACTAAGTGCAAAGCCCATGAACTCTCTTCATCAGATAGGTATTCTGATCTTACTGATGACTCTTCATTGTTAGTCCAAGCCATGGAACTCTCAGGCCCAAGGTGAATTTTTCATAGTCAATTTTAGTTCTTTTAATTTTATTTTTCTTACCTATTTGGTTTTCTAGTTTTCTAAAGAAATAGTATATGAAATTGAAGAACATATGATAATTGAGTCAATTCAATTATATGTTGTATGATAGAAGCCTTCAAAGTTGAGAAGGGCTTTTTGATTTTGATTTTTTTACTTTTTCAAATGTACATATTCATTTTGATGAAGATGAATTTGTAGTGCACATCTTTGTAAAGTTAAGAGTAAATGAAAAACTTTACTAGGTTTGCGGTGAGATTAGTAATTGAGTGATCTCATGTGTCTTCTTTTATTCATTATCTTATGTTTCATGCTATATTGTTATTTTTTTTTTAATAATTTAACTTCATATTTGTCTCTATTTATTTTTATTAATAACCTCACGTATGGTTAAGACAATACAAAATTAACAATATAAAATTAACATGGATATTGTTCTTATCTTTTTGGTAATTTAAAGTTAAGCATCTTACCACGAAGCATCAAACTAAAGCATAATATAAAGGAAGCTATGTTTACCTATTTTTTAAGACCATAATAATAATAAAAAAGAAAATAGATACAAATCATCATGTTCCAAAATATCTAGAATTTTCTTTATGAATTTTCTTTTATTTGATTGCGACTTTTTTTCGAATTTTGTAACAGAAAATCGTGTTAAAACTTGTTTCACGTCTTCAGAGATAAACTTGCATGATTAAGCTTTCTCATCAATTTTTTTAGTAGTACTTAGAGTGCAGAGTACATTCGACCATAACTTGTTGAGTGTCATGCAACAACAACATCAACAAAGGACATTTCTATAATTGAGATAAAAGAAAGATTTCTTACAAATTAATGTTATAAAAAGATATTACATATTAAACAAAGGAATTGCTTTAAACTTATGAGATATCAACTATATGCTCCTGTTAATACAAAATCTTCGATGTCAACTAACAAAGAAGTAAAAATTAATTGACGAAAAATGACATATATGCAAAGTATAATTTTGAACAACTTTGATGTTATAAAAAACTTGTGACACTAGTATAATAGCATCACTAGGACACTTATCTATCCACAAAATTTAACTCTTTCATACAATAAGAATGGTAATTTACAATGTTTGATAATACGAATGATACATGGGTGGAAGTCTTATATCAAAGATATACTATTTCACCTTCATGGAAGAATGATACAGATTAATCAATGCCGCATCATAAAAAATTATTTTGTTAGCAAAATTCTGTTTTGAAGAATCTGAATATTGATTTGGATTAACTTCCACCTTCATCAACAATTGTCAGGTAAGGATGTTTTCATAGATCAAACTCTACTACATGGTATAGTATAAAGTTTGATATGTTACCTTAGCATTCAAATAAATAAATAATTTGGTTCCTATTTTATAAAATTATCACCTTACTTAATTTGGTTTGAATTTGTGTTGCAATCTTGTCCGCCAACTTTGACAAAGTAGTTTCAAATATAACAAATAAAGTAAATCATGTGTCATCAATAACAAAAATAAAAAATAAAAATGGACCTTAAATCTATTGCATTTCACAAAATAGTTAAATATATATTATCACAAACATATATGAATGAATGCTCTAAATATTATGTATTGAACTAAAACTCTTAATTTTTTTTAACATTATTTTTACACATTTATAGGTACTTTTAGTGCAATATTTTTTAAATTAATGGGTCATTATAATATATAAAATTAATGTTAATGTAATAGTTTTTAAAATAATTATAATTTTTTGTAAGGTGAAGAGATAGAAAATTGTTTGTGAAATTTTACAAAAAATATTAGAAGTGTAACTATAATTTATCCTATATTTTTCTATCCAATTTTTTAAATGCCAACGTTTTTACATTTAAAAGGAACAAATACAAAAGTAAAATATTAGAATGGAATAAATCACTAAAAATATTTTATACAAGACTTGTCTTAAACAATTAAAAAATGAAACCAAATAATAAATACAAATTTGCTAAACAAAAAACAACAATTAGGAGGAAAAAAATACATAAACTAATATGTAACTTATTTTTATGAAGAAAACATCTTTTGCCTACAAATATTTTATTAAAGACTTATTTTAAGTTAATTCAAAAAGGAGGCCACATAAATTATACAATTTTTTTTTAGGAAAAAAATCATTAATAACGAGAGAAAAAGTTTCACATAATCATTCAGACAAGAAAATTTAAAAGGAGTGTCTTTAGGGTTTCTTTTTATTATGATATATATGAGTTGCTTGGATAATTTTTTCTAAAATAAATTTTATAGGAGATAACATAAATAAGAAAAAATTTAAATATTACAAAATTTAAATTTGTTTTGTATAAACTAATTTATAAATTTTCTTTTATTTTTTTAAAAATATGTGTGACTTTTTATAAATATATTTATGCAAAAGTTAATTTTAATTTTTGATGAATTATATTTTTATTTTTACTTTTTTCTTTAAATTCTATTAAAAAAATTCATCCATGCACACCTATAAAATTTAGAGTCCTTTAACTATTTATAAAGGTACTAATAAATTATTCAACAGCAAATTTTTAAGTCAAATAGTATATATAAATCTATTCTTAATCGAAATTGGGTAACGAGTAATAAATTTATAATATATATATATATATATATATATATATATATAATTATTTATTATTACTGATAAAGTTTTAAAAAAGTTCTTGTTATTATTTGATTAGAGTGAGCCCATTATTTCAAAATATGTTGTTTACATCTTTGTTATGTGAATTACTTAAAAAATAATATACTTTTTTTAAAAAAATTATAAAATCCAATTGAATCGAACTGAAGTAACTCATTTTTAATTAGGTTGGCATGGTTCAGACCGTAAAAATATAAATTTAAAACCTAAACTAATCCAAATCAATAAAAATTAATTATTTTAAATTTTATTTTCTTTCAAAATTGATTCAAACTAAACCGTCTATACTTTTTTTTTTTATTGTTATCTCTTCATTCATTTAGAAAATAGAATAAGTTGCAAAATAAGTAAAAAACATATTACTAGTTCCCATTGTCCATACTCGTTTCAGATAAAAAATCATCCCATTTTTAAATTTATGTTGTGTTCTATGATGTGTTCCATGTATACTGATGTAGGAGTTCTGTACAACATGTTTAGCTATTCCCTAAAGTTTCATGTACCTTTTGTTTTTATGGTTTTTCTATACTGATGTACTTTTATTCTATGTGTTTTGTGCCATGTGTTCTTTATTATGTGCTTAATTCAATTACTACTTTGCAGTTTAGTTGAACAAATGTTAGAGTAGCCTTGATGATAATGGATTGAACCAAAAAAAGACTTGACATTGTTACAATTTTGATGTTAGCCTAGCCCAGTTAAAAACATGTTATACAACAAATTATGTGTGGAATATGGACATTATTATGTTTTTTCCCTCAGTTTTGGCACTTATGGGTCTTTAGTCCGTTGTTCAACTCACACGATCTGGTATCTGGTAACACTCTGTGTAGATTTTAGATCCCTTATTATTAAAACTAAGGATCAGTGTATCCATCTAATTAAGTCAAAGAATATTTATATATATATATATATATTAGATTTTTTAAAATTATAAATTTTGTAAAAAAAAATAAATTTTAATAATAAGCTATTCCATGTAACTAGTGAATTTCGCAGGATAAGATAAAAAATAAATAAATTAAGTCCATGTAAATTACAGGATGGATCGACCTGTTGATAAGAACCGGGTCTATACGGGCAGACCTTGTTCGGCTGGGCCAATCCTTCTGTTTATTTATGTAATTTGTTATATGTTTTAAAAAAATATGTTTTGGTTAAAAATCATATCAACGAAATAACTTTACATTAAAATATTTCTCAAGATAAGTTGTGAAGAATTTAAGAATTTTTTTTTAAAAATTATATAAATTAGTTTTAATATTTAATATAATTATTTATTTACTAACTTTTATATATTTAATTTATTTTAATTTGTTGTAACGTTTACTACTTGTATTGTGTTTTATAGGATAATTTTTTCTTTTTTTTTAAATACAGAGATAACAAATATACTACAAGCTCCTAAGACAAACACTCTCAAACACACATGAGAATGTTATGTTCCAAACAATGAAGTGTTATTGTTGTACTTAACTTACACGCCATTCTTTTATAAATTAAAAAATATTTGATAAATAATTATAATATCTAAATAATCAGTAAGTATATATATATATATATATATATATATAAAGAAAAATACATATATATTTTATGATAAAATTAATTTTTTATTATAGTTGTTACTGTAATAAAATTATTATATAATTTGAATAAATTTTTTCCATTTTTTCTTCAAATTTCTCATCCTAGCACAATTATATATAATTTTTTTTAATACTAAAAGCTAGACATAAGTTCTTTCTTAATTTAAAAGTTATAATAACAAGTAAAATCATTTCTTTCATCACTATTACCTGATTTTAATCATCATCTAAACATATATGTTGTTCTCCGTATCAATAATTTTTTTAGTTCTTGTTTTGCTTTTTTTATATCTACACAGTTTCCAACCGTTCTCAGTATAAACTATCAAATCACAGTGTAGTATGTGAGGGATAAAGAAACATGAGAAGCTTGATGGGGAACTTCTGATTAATAAAAATACTCTTTCAAATTTAAATAAAAATTCTTTATTTTTTAACTTTTACATGAGATCTCTCAGATATTTTAAAAATATTTTATTGACATTTCTATGTTCTTTATATATTGCACGCCCATAAAAAAACCCGCAGAGTAATAAATTGTTAAAACATACATAAGTATTTACGGTAATCTAACGACAGGTAAAGTGTCACCCACTTATCTTGATTTACAAAATACACATACTATTTTTTATTTACAAAATACACACTATTATGTTAGAAGAAGATATTGTAATTTTCAATATAAAAATAAAATTTGATGTAATATTCACTTATAAGAAACAAATTCTTAATTTATTAATATTAATAAAAATATTTAAGTTAATTATTTATCATAAATTTTGATTTTTTTCAAAGACTCCGCATACCACTAAATAGTTTAAAAAATTATTATTTTTCAAAAAAAAAAATTTAGCCAATAAATTTACCTTATTTTATTGATACCTTAATAAATACATGTATTTTAATAAAAGAATAATTATATATAATTAATAAAATTTACAATTAATTAGAAGTGAATTTTAATAATAAATATATACCTGAAAATAGTCTTTTATTTTTTATAGTTATCAAAAAAATACTATTTTTCATTTCTTATGCATAATATTAGAGATAATATTGAATATCTCTTAGAAAGTGAAGTATAATTTAGTCTCCATTGGTGTGTTAGGTTTATAAAATAAAATCAAATAAAAAGAAAAAAAAAGTAAAAGGAAATAAAAAGAGTGAGAGAGAATAGCGAATGAGATATATTTTAAATTATTTTGTAGAAAAAATTAAATAAATACGTATATAAAATGAACAAATAATAATTATATTTTTCTTCTTTATATTATTTCTTTTTGATTATTCTCTAGTAGTATTAGGTTTCTATGCATCATTTTCCATATTACTCCTATCAATTTCAACCACAAAGACACAAGTCCTGAACGTCTCTTAAATGCTTCCAAGAGTTAAAAGCAACAACCTATGCCCTACCATACCAGTCTGACTAAAACCCCTTGAATCACAACCAACCACAAGATAATGCAAACACTTGTAAAAACCACTAACTTCATGCCACATCTCCACCATGGATTCTCCTTCACCACGCACGCTACTTACAAACAAACAAAACAACAAACACCCTTAACTCTCCTCATCTTCTCATCATCACACTACTTCATCCCTATCCAAAGCACTCCACCTTCAAACTTTTTCCACTAACCAAACAAAAAATGACTCGGAAACTAGGCACCTCCCCACCTATCAGTGGCACGCGTGACTTGTACACCCGTGCCACATGTTATCACGCCAACTCAGCGTGTTTGTGTTTGAGTTGTGACACTGCAATATATACAGTATCACAGCACAAACACATTAAAATGTGCGATGCATGCGCACATGTTCCGGCGGTGTTTGTCTGCAAAGCAGACGCCGCATCTCTTTGCTCTTCTTGCGATGCTGAAATCCACACTGCTAACCCTCTTGCCGGCCGCCACGAGCGTGTTTCAATTCTCACTCTCGGTGAACAGAATAGAGGGTTTGACGATGACGACGTGGCAGAAGCTGCTTCATGGTTGGTGTTGAACCCTGAAAAGAATGATGATGGTGGTGATGAGTTATTGTTTGGTGGGAAGGTTAATGAGTATTTGGGGCTTGTGGAGGATTGTAACTCGTGTGGTGAGACTGAGAATAGGTTCAGTGATGTTCATTTTGATGATTGCAGTGTGCCTCACGGGAGTTATGAGATGGAACACGAGCAGGTACAAAGTTTTCCAACGGGTGTGGAGTTTGACTCCTCAAAACCTTCATTTGGACATGGTTACTCTATGATAACTCAAAATGTAAGTTCTTCCTTTTATGTCATTTTAACTTATAGGAATATACAACTAATAGCAATTAGCATTTAATAAGCTATTTCATAATAAGTATGTATTTTTATGTTTTAGTATTTTTAATTTTTTAAAATAAAAGTATAAATTTAACACAAAATAGTTAATTGACTGTATATTCTTATTGGTATGTAGCATTTTTCTTTCTTTATATCCTATCTATTGAAAAAATTATTAATTTTTTTTATTAAAATATGTAAAATTTATAATTTTTTATTCGTACGATTTACACCATATTTTTTTTTCTTAATTTTTTAAAGGTTCAAGACGTATTAATATTTGTCTGAGAATTGAATGTAAATGTCTAAAAGTGATTTTAGAAAAACCAATATTTAGAATCTATAAAGAATAAAGGAACATATGCAGCCGGCAAAAGATTTTTTTTCTATCCTTTTTAGCACATTTATTATTTATTGAATTTAATTGTTGTAGTCCTTACTAAATAACTTAAATCAACAAATCATAGATAGAAAGTCATACAGTTTACTAACAAAAATTGTACTTGAAATAATGTATTAATTTGGCTGTTGATTACTCTTATTTGCTCAATATTGTATTTTTAATTATATCTAATTTCCTTCAAATTATGATCTTTGTTAATTAAGTTTTGTATCAATTATTTTAAACTTGTTTAATAATATGAAAAGTCTAACTCAATTAATTGAATAAGACGTGTGTCATTAACTGCAATAAAGTTATAGTACCTGAATTTGATTCTCATAGATAAACTGAAATCTTATACCTAATTACTATGTTCGAATCCATGTATTTCTCACTCATGCTTGACCATGCAGCAGTTCAAGAATTTTAATTTTCTCCCCTAAATGTCCCACAGAATATTTTATTTTTTGTGTTTCCAGAGTTGTTATTCTAGCAACAATTTCATAACTAAAATTTCTTACCTGCAATAAAAAAAAATTCATTGTTTTTCTTCAATTAGAGTCAAATTGGATCATCCCCAGCACATACATTTGTAAAGTTCAACCATGACTAAAATTTTGCAGTGCAAAACATAAAACAATTAATTTGGCCTTGAATTAGACTTGAAGGAAATCGCCTGTTTACTAAGTGAGGAAAGACCACTTATTGCTTTCAACATATGGCTACTATAGTCTATATATAAAATTTAATTTATGCCCTCATTTTTTTTTTGTTTTTAGGAATTTTGCTTTTAAAGTTTTACAATATCCTAATTTTTGCTCATAAATTAGAAAATCATTACAATTAAAGTAAAAACTGTCATTAAATGATCTTAGTTGTTGTGACCGTTCCAAAGAAAAATCAACACAATATCTTAAATGTGGTAGTTTTTCTACGTGAAGGGAAAAAATTGCAAAATTATAAAATTTTGGAGAAAAATTGGCGAGGAAAACTTTGAGGGAAAAATTTGGAAAAATACGAAAGTTTGGGCCCAAATATGATAGATATTCTTAAAATTTTCTCAATTTTAGTAAATTTTAACATATAAAAACGAGTGTTAGATAATCCTAAACATTTACCAAAAAATTTATGTATGAATTTGAAAAATATTATAAAACAATAAATTTATCCCTTATATATAATGGCTGAATATTTTAGATTTTGAATATATTATAATTGAATTCTTACATATAAGTTAGAGATAAAAAGATGATACACTGACAATACAATATAATACTATACTATCATTTAATCATAATTTATCAAGGATAATAGATTTATTAATTTTTATAAAATTATTTAAAAGATTATATAATGATGATGTTAGATTGAATCACAATATGAACATTTTTACACGTGGATTGCATTAAACTTTATAGGTTATCATTTGTCATATCATAAACTTTTATTCATATATATTAATGCATGATTTCATTGTCAGGTCTCAACTTCACCAACGGAGGTTAACAATATTGTACCAGAATCAACAGTGAGTGAGGTCTCAAATTCTGATTCAAATTCTGCAATAGGCACATCAAGTCTCTATGCTGGACCTGCAACCTTGATGCCATCATCATATCTTACATACAGAGAGTCCAGAGTTCTAAGGTATAGAGAAAAAAAGAAGACCAGAAAGTTTGAAAAGAAAATCAGATATGCATCAAGGAAGGCCTATGCAGAGGTTAGACCCCGCATTAAAGGTCGATTTGCTAAGAGAAATGGCGTAGACGAAGCTGAAATGGATCACATGTACTGTTTTCCTCCACTCTAATTACAGAAGCAGGATGTAAACTTTGTTCCCTCTTTTTGAGTATGAAGTTTTAGATCAATGCCAGAAGAACAAAAAGATGGTTTAGAATGGGTGATCATATGTATAGAAATAAGTGTATACAGTAAGACTCATTATTATTTATGTAGGGTTTGCAAAATTTACTTTTGTTTCTTTCTTTTTTCTAGTGTGACATTATGATAGTAGTTATTAAGTTTAAATATGTTTTTGTGCTTGTAATTTTTTAAAAAATTCATTTTGATCAGAAAAAATAATTACGCATGGTTAGTGTAAATTATTTTATACAATCCATCATAATATATCCTTGATTGTGAGTTTGTTGATTTTCATAAAATAAATTTTTAAAATATAATTTATGGTTGATTAATCTTATAAAATCTAAACTCTTTTGATTGTATAAGTCTTTTATTAAATGATCTCTTACATTATAAATGCTTTATTTTTGTCCCTACAATAATAACCATTACAAAAATGTTAATGATGACATCTTGGTGGACATGTTCAACTGGTTCAGGCGTGATTGTGTTTTTTTTTTTAATCTTGTGTATGTAACTTTATTATTTTATTTTTAACTTTTATTTTTAATTACGCCAAAAAATTTATCTTTTATTTTAATCTATATATTATAGGGATAATTAACCAAACTAGTGTCATTATAAAAAAATTTTAGCCGAGTTTGTTTGTATAGAGACACCCAAACGTGCATGAAGGTGCCAATGCCCAACAAATAAGTAGGAAATGTTAGGAGTAGGTTGATATTAATCTGAAATCGTGTAAATAATAAAATGGATTGTTAGTATGTTTCGGTATAAATAAAATTGTTACGTGCACAACAAAATTAATACATATTATGAATTTGTTTGTGTGGAAGTAGACAATTTTCGAAGCAAGTTAAATTCTTTCTTATTTTGTTTTATTATTGCACTGTTTTTAACATGAAATGAAATGAAGTTTGATTAGTCCACGTAAAGCTGTTTGATTCGTCGGAAAAAATTTTACATTGAAGGAAGCATCCCAATGTTAGGCACATTCAATGTGGAGGCGTCAAGTGGTGAGGAGGGCAAGATGGATCATATTTATCAATTTCAGGTGTCAAACTCTCCAAGCATTCAGCATGATAAACATGTCTACAGGTGAGAGAGGACAGAGACTACAGAAAGTTCATTATTATTTGGAATTATCTATTGGATGCCCCAAGAAGACTATTCAGTTAAAAGTTTTGAGCAAAAACATGTTTGCAAATCAACTGGAGAATTTGGAAATCGACTACTGGATCTAACCAGACCTTCACAGTTAAAACCGAATGACTTACTATGGAATGACCATCTTTCTTCGAGGGAAGTGCTTGTCAGGTCAGAAAAGCCAGGCCCAGACCAATTCTCTGAAGATCCACCATGGGAATGCATACCAGATTCATTGCTCCATGATAAAAACGATGGCCACTCGTTATATACATAAAAATTAATTGCTAGGTGTCTTTAATCCCAAGATTCGGCTATCAGAAACTTGCCCAGATAGTTGCTGTCCTGCAGAATGGCTGTGCCAAGTGTTGAGCTGGATGGAATTAGTTGACTTTGGGATGGCAGAAGAGAGTAGTATATGCTACTTGCTTACTCTAACATTTTTACGAACAATTTTACTACAAAGCCAACTGGAATACGCAACCAACCAGCCAATTCTCCTATAGAACATATACGTGTAGATGTACGTTTCTCTCTCTTCACATTTTATAACTGGTTGTCTGATTGTATGCGTATTGTAGTTGTCTACAAAATATTTTCCTTTTATGAATTACTATGATGAAGACTATCAACTTTCTAGTGTGATTAGTTCTTGGGTCTGACCTTCATTACAAAGTGAACATGGAGGCTTGCAATGTGGACCTCAATACTGTTAGCAACGCTTATTCATTCAAGTACTAAGATTTAGAGCCACAACTATTCATAGGTTTCGGTTGGTTTCTTATGAAATATATCCCAGTTCTTGAATCTGTTTTCGGATGAGATTTAAGCTATCCTACCAATAAAAAGAATATCTACAGTTTTACGCCAAAAATGTTAAAAAACATAGTAAAAAGAACATAAGCATGGACTAAAGCCTTACTTGAATCATAAAGGTTTAGGATATAGACAGAAACTCAGAAGGAAACTCAACAAACAAATGCAGCTACAGCACTTAAACCAACTCAAACTAACAAATCACTAACCATTTACACACTTATATTTTACTTAAACCAAACAAGCAAGACATAGTTTTTTGACTTAGCAATTATGAAATTGATACAAATAGAACATGAAGTTGAGATAGAAAGAATTTAACATATAATTTGATGCAAATAGAAACTTAGAAGTTACAGTGGCTGCTATAGCTTGAAGCGAATTGAAAGAAACACAGTGACAAGCCACTCTGTTTAGGGTCTTGGGCGTTCAAACAAAATCTCTCTATTCAGGGTTTTGGGCTTTCCAACAAAACCATTCATTCAGAATGTAAGAACATAGCACAAAAAAGAACATTAGAACAGAGAACATACAGGAGAATATTAAATGAGAACGGAGAAGAGAACAGACAAATGCACCCTAAGATAATTATGCCACCTGGCTTATTTAAAGAGGATTGCTGAATGATCATGGTTAAATTAACTTCGTAACTAACAAATTTTGCACTATTAGATTAATGTCGTAAGTAGCATTCTTATCTTTATTATCTATCATTATTAGTTACATAATCATTAATAATACATCGTCATGATATTAATATCATATAAATAATGTTACTACATTATCACGGTATAATTGATCAAACCAGAAGTAAATGGGCTTGACGCCTAACGTAAGGCGCGCCGGGTAGGCGCAAAAGACCCAAGCACATGGTGGATGCTTCTGTAGATGAAGGAGTGGGCTGAATCATCAACAATATCATGTCAGTATGCTACTTGCCTTCTACTTCTTTGTCAGTACCTCTTAACCAAGAGCTTCAGATCAAGAACTTATGACCAAGACATTCACCGTTTCTTTTCTACAATGGCTAATGCAAAAATCTTGTTAAGTTAGCAGCAGAAATTCTTTCAGCTTCTATTTGGTTTGTTCTGAATCTAGTGTCAGCATTTGGTTTTTACCAAGCTCTTCATGTTTGTCATAGTTTAAGTTTGTTGAATCTTAATGTCAGCAAAAGGTATTATGACTGTTTACTGAACTAAATTATAGACTATTCTGTTCAAATATGTATTCCAGGTTGATTGACTAAGATAAGTAGAAATTGTATGATGCTTCATTTTCTCCCTTGTTGAATATGCATTTTTCCAACCCAAAGAAAACAAGAAAAACCTTGCATCACTTCTGTAACCAAAAACCTTAGTCCTCAAGCCTCCATGGTAGTTGACAAGCTTGAAACCGGTGAACAGGTCATTCAGAAGGTGTCTCCTATGGAGAAAAAGAGAAGAACTAGTAATGGATCTTCCTTGAGTAACCTTCAATTCAAGGTTGATAAATTTTAAATGCAATAGCATAAGAACTTTTAAGACTTTCTCTTATCAGAATTAGAATTAGAGTTTTAGGACTATCCATGAACTAAAGTCATCTTTTATGAGAACTTTGATTATGGGCAACGATTTTCTCTCTTCACAACTGGAGATTTACTTTAATATATACCAAAGTGAAACTTTTAGTGAAAACTTTTCTTGACACATCGAATGGTTGGTCATATTTGTTTACAGATATTTATTTTAGAGGGTTTAAATTGAAAGCCAAACTTACACAGACAAATATATCTGAACCAGAAGAGCTCTCTGTCATGTGAGGCAAATGTTCTGCTCTTACCGGAAAACGGGTTGAACATGGTTGATGAAGTCCTTCGTTTCACAGTGGATGAGAGAGGAGAAGAAGAAATGAATTCTCTCAAAGGGATGTTGTTTATGTGAGGGTGACCTCCTGGAAACGGATCAAATTAGTAGGTAACCGAGGTGGTAATATAAGAGATATGTTAAGAGTGAAATGAGTGTAAGATTCAATCTACTTCCATGAAGTTGAGTACATTTATATAAGTGAAGAGGTTACGTGTGAGTGGAGTGATGACGCTCTTTATTGAGGACGAGTAGGCCTGAGTGATAGGACGTGACCCTGCGACGACTCTGAGGGTGCAGTCGACAGAGGTATGAGCTTCTCCATGTGTCTCATCCTGATTGATTGAGTGTTCGGTGCAACGTGACCTGACATGACTATTCATGCGGTACATGTTCAAAATCACAAACTGGTATGAACGGGAGGTTGACCGTTACTTGCCATGATGCTTACTGTAGTAATATTTGAGGATTCAATTATCAAAGACTTGCATATGATTTTCATTGATTTGGAAAAGGCATATAATAAAGTGCAAATAGAAGTTTTGTTGTAGGCCCTACAGAAGAAAGAAGTGCATAACTGCCTTTATTTGAGCAATCAAAGATATGTACAAGGGGATCATAATAAGTGTTAGATTGATCCCAAGGGGATCATACACTTAGGTGCTAATATGTTATAGCAATTTGTAGAAGGTGAAAAGATAATAATTTAGATTCCTTCGATGTATGTTGTTTAGCTTTTAGTAAAATAGATGTTTTCTATTTATTGTTTCCTTATCTGCACATTGTCTTCTCTTTTGGCATAAGTACTTTTACCAGAAACATTACACTATTTCTATGTGTTTTTTGAAAAATAATTTCTCTCTACATCTCTTAAATTTTCAATTATTGGAACCATTTCACTTAAGAGTCTATATTTAAAAAAAACCTTTCATGAGAGAATTATTTAACTCGGAAGGAAACAAACATATGTTTATAAATGAATTCTAGTTTTGATTTGGTTTCAACTTTTAAATTAAATATTTTCTTCCTTAACTGCAGAAAAAACGT
Organism: Hylodesmum podocarpum; assembly: GCA_026586105.1. Classification (NCBI taxonomy): domain Eukaryota; kingdom Viridiplantae; phylum Streptophyta; class Magnoliopsida; order Fabales; family Fabaceae; genus Hylodesmum; species Hylodesmum podocarpum. Next base: position 3,562,971 of record JALJEV010000803.1, on the reverse strand, counting down.
TAGGGAAGCTGTTAGAGCTTATATTGGTGCATTGGACCTCATAAAAACAGCAAGGGAATTGGTAACATTGCCCTTGCTCCTGAACCTGTTGAACCAATAGTCCCAGTTGGATCACATCCTTCTACTGCCTCACCAAATCCTTCAACTACCATTGTAATGCCATTCATTGTCCCTATCATTCTGGTTCTGAAGTTAGGGTGTTTCTTTCTGAAACTTTTCAGGCTTTTCTTTTTCTGAGATATTACATATAATTGTTCGAGGATGATGTTGAAGTTCCAAGTTTGGAAAACAATTATCTCTCTTCTTACATTTTTATTTGAAAAATTTCCCCGTGTAGTGTACTGTTTGAAAGTTGTATAATTAAAGACTGCAATATATCAAAGTTAAGTTAAGAAGATCATCGGTAATTAATTATACCTTCTCCATTTGGTTCCAAAAATGGCTAAATTAAATATCACACAAGCAATTATAGTGTAGTGAGTAGATAAAAGGAAGATTCATAATGATTTATAGATAGACACGGTTAGAGAAGTCACGTGATAATGTAACATGTCATTACGGAGCATAATGACGGGTAAGAAATTATAATGTACAACTTTTCACCTTACAACGTACGGTAGCACAATTTGACAAAAAAAAAATAAATGAAAACTTCCTTATCTTCATGTAAGTCCATAAGTCCTCTAAGAATGTTTCCCAACTTTCAACTAGAATACTGTACAACGAAGCACCGAAATCACAATTACGGGGGTTAATAATTTGTTTAGATCAATTCAGCACCTTCCTTGTCTAAAATAACAAATGTTATATAGGACAGTAGCTTGAACTATGTATGTATCACTTATTGAATCCAGGATTAAAACCTTGTAGGAGTGAAGCTATTGCTCGACGAGCAAAGGCTGTTGCCGATGACGTAGAGGAGTTGTCTGATTCTAAGCTTCTAAGCATGTATTTAAATTCATTTGGTTTGCATCCTAGATAGCCTTAGTTGCTTTTTGGTGTATTTATGCATTGTGCTTGATTGTTGGATGTATTAGTTTAGAAAAATACTTGGTAGACAACTGAAATATGTAGATAATTAGACAACTAGTCATATAGATATATATGTATATGTTTTGTGAGTGAGTTGACTAGTTAAATTGATTAGTTTATTTGAAATTTCTTTCTACAAGTTTAGGATCTTTGGAGCAACTGATATATAACTGAATTTGCTGAGTCTTTGTTAATCATTCCAAAGGTAAGTTGTGTGCTAAATTAATGGCCCAATGTTTTCTGTCTACTCAATCTATCATTTTAGTCTGATGTCGTTGGGTAAGCTTGCTCTAGACCTTTTTGATGTATATGTGAGATGGGTAGACCTTATTCAATACTCCAACTGGGCATATTTTACATGTAACCCTTGAATTGTGCTGTTATATTTTGTTAAACCTCTTTATTTTCTAAACGTGAGTTTCCTAAATTTTATATCACCTATGACTATGTAAATATTTGTTGTGCATGATTGTCCATTAATTTCCACAAATTTATGTTTTATTGCGTCAATAATAAGAGCAGAAGAGAAAGTTTTTACATTTTCAGCAATATCATGTATGAAAGTTTCACACTTTGGAAATTATAGTTTGACACATGATCAAGTGTTTGTCAAAAAATAATTTTTCTATATTTTAGAAGTAAAAGAAACAATTTTAGAAGAAGTATTTCGGGTGTGACATAATAATAGAAATTATTAAAAAAGATCTCATGAGAAAACATATATATTCAAGTAAAATAAACACGACACGCAAGAAACTTATAAAATTTTTACAATATATAGAAAAAGATCGTTTCACAACCCAGTAGAATGTATACTTCAATTCTTTGAGAAAATGAAAAGAAGAAAAAGGGAAACGGCGCAGAAGATGTAGAACAACAGTGAAATTAACAAGAAATTAAAAGACAAGTAAGTGCAAAAATGGAGTGTGGAAACGACACTTGCACTTTAGAACAAAGAGGCTCTAAGAATATTCAAACCATCCATATCAACAACCCTTTGGAGTGCATCAGTACCTCTGGTGTCACTGTTTTGTTTGCAGCCAGCCACTATATGTGAATCTTCCTCTTTGTGGAGGAAAATAGCGAGGGCTAAAGGTAGCATGTACCAGTGGAATTGAAGATATAGATTATTCTGATATTCTTAGATCATGACACCCCGAAATTTATGCGGGTTAACTTTCTTTCTTCTTCCCATTTTCAAAATTTGGTATAGCATTCTCATCACACAGTGGATATAAAGCAGTACGGTAAACTTTTCTGTAGCTTCATCTAACTATTCCCATGTGTCTTGTTCTTTTTGTCAAATATTCAGTTCCACGTAGCTAAAAGTGCAACTAAACTTTTCCTTTTTGCACTTTCAATCACGCCATGTTGCATATGCTCCTGGGGCTCACATCATGTTGAAGCATTTTATTATCTTTATATTTCGTGTTTAATTATATTCTTATTTACTTTTTAGAAAACTAGTTGAATATGAGTATGGATCAATTCAGTTGCGCGTCCACATAATACCTTAATACTTAGTTTGAAATATATGATTAAAAATTAAGGTTTTTTTAGTTTGGTTATACATTTTGTATGCAAGTACTATATCAGCAATGAGAGATTTTATTCGGTAGATCAAACCATAAGCTTTTGATCTATTAGGCTTGTCAAGCTGGCAAGTTTAAAATGCCAAGTTTTTAGGTTAAAAATAAATAATTGAAATTTCATATTGTTTGCATTTGTATTTTCGCTTTTTTTTTACATATTTTCAATTATCTTATTCAATATATACAATATAATCATTATTAAATTAAGAAGTTTCAATAAGTGATACATTTAAATTTTCTATTTAACATATTCTTGTTATTATTATGGCTAATAATTAAGGAAAATGAATATTAAAAGAGTACATAATTTTAGACCAAATCAAATAGTCTTTATATTAATTATTTTTTAAAGATTACACCATTTATTAAATGGTTAAAATTCATGTATAGTCTTGTAAAAATATAAATAAAGCTTAACCATCAAATTACCTTTCAAGCCACCCCCATCAAGCAATCCCATGCATAATTCTTGTGCACGTGCTTCTACGTGTGTTTCCCTGTAATATAATATTTGAAACTACTAAACCTAATATTTTATTATAATATTAGTTTTTCAATAAGTTTATAGGTTGAGTACCAAGCTTTTTAACTAAGTTAGGTCAGGTGTAAGGAAAAAAAAAACTTATAACAAGTAAATAGATCATATTAAATTTTATATTTTTAACTAGGTTAATTTTAGGTCTAGTAAAACTTGACTTTAATTATTTTCATTCTTGCCGAGAATTCTCACTGTACTCTAACGATCTTCATTTCAATCAACTGAGTCATAGAAAAACAATTTCCACCTTAAAAATATCAACAAAGATCCCTCAAACATATCTTGGTCGAGTTTCAACGGAGTCTACAAACGTGCCTAGAGTCGAGAAACATTTAACAAGTCTAAATAATGCTTTAACTTTCATATGGATTGCATATTCAAAGTGTGAACCTTTTTCAACAATACCTGACAATACATCATTAGTTCAATAGACTTCTTAATTTTCACCAAGTATCACTTCAGTTGTCACAGTACTCCACCTTACTCTGTACTCAACTCCTTCACTAGCCTTATAAGTCACAAAGTTTCTTTATTACTAGCCTCTCCTATAGCCATGTTGTTTTCTTGGGTTATTGATATTGTCACAATAGATTGAACAATTGATTTCTGACATGCCATTCAGCCAGAGAAAAGACATAATTTATTGTAGATCTTTTATCATCTAAATCACTTAAGTAATTTACAATCCACATATCCCACCCAACAATACTCTATTGTCCCACAAAACATAAGCGTCATTATCGAAATTATTTCGTGGTCAACTTTAATATTAGCTAATCAGTTATCGTAATAACGAATTATATATATATTTTTAAAAACATTTATATAATTTTTTTTTTAGTAGTTGTTGTATACTTTTCTAAAAAATTGTTATATATTTTTCAAAGTATACAACTACTTCACATTATCAAGATATATAAATACATAATGAAAAATATTTGATACACAACTGCAATATGTAGACAACTAGTTATAAAATATGAAGAGAGAGAAATATGTATACGTATAAAATGTGAAGAGAGAGAAATACGCAGACATTCTGTGAGTGAGTTAGTTGGTTGGCTGCGCATTACAGTTGTTAGCGTAGTAAAATTGATACATAATTAGGTAACTAGGTATCAGGGTTGGCCATGTAACAAAATTGAATCATTATTATCTATTGTGCTCTTTTAAGTACTTGAAGATGAACTTTCTAATTTCTACTGTCTACCTTTTTCACCCACTTTTCAATCTCCCAAGAATACAACTTTGCTGTTATGAATTTAAATATAGCTTGTTGAACATTTTCCTTAAAGTATCTTTACATGTCCACAATATTCGTGCCAAAACTTCACCTTCATTCCATCCCTAAGATTCCTTGCAATATAACCAATCTTCTTGACTTCCTCTTCCATAAGTTAATCCTAGATCCCTTCACCACATTGAACCCCATGAATTTCATACCCTCCCCGATTATTTTTTTTTCACCCTTTACTTTTAAAACCCAACAAAACACATTGTTTTGCTAGGTCAACATACTCCACCTCCATTTTCCAAAGAATATGTTGTATTAAACCTCTTCAAGTTTTTCATTCCTAGTCTCCTTGCTTCTTTAGAAATAAACTTCATTTCCTCTTCCACTCAACAGGAATGCGTAGGGCTCTCATGTACATGGTCTCATCTTATGACAAACACAAAAATTCAAAATTCAATCACTTTGAGATGTCTTTGACTTGGAGATGGACGGGCCCATCAATTAAATGAATATTTTACTCAGAGTTTGGGCTGACCATGAGCCCAGAGATTATTCGAATATTGAACTTGAGATTGGGATGACTTGACAAATGAAGAGCTCAACTGCCACTTGGTCTATAGAGGGACACCAACACAATTGCCCCCACATTTGGTTCTAGAAATTACAACCATTGAGAAGATGGGACAAAACAATATCTTGAATGGATCAACGATATCGATCTTGGAATTGATCTCTTAGGGTTTTCTTTCGCTAGAACAATTATAAAAATAAAAATTTAATATTTGAATTATACTCACGAGTGAGATCGATCCACTCATAAGTTATAATTAGTAACCATTCGTAAGAGCAAAAGAGGGAATTAAGAAGAAAAAACTTAGATAGCTTTAATGAAGAAGTAATACCGTACAAAAACGCCGCAATTTCCAATTGTTCATCTTATTAAAGGACAAAACCAACCATGAATACAACACTCACTACACTCACTATATAGATAAAGTAAGCTCTTTTAGGCGAATCAAACTTTCAATAAAGAAAATCGTTTTGCCTTCTTCCTAATGGAATATGCTTTATATTGTATTATTGCATTTTAATGTTCGAATAAAATATTTGCTTGCACTTTTTTGTCTTCGTGGACATGAATATTTGACAAAATGTAGAAAAATAAAAATAAAATCAAATGATATATACTATCTTTCAGTGGGGCATAAAAGTTTAGCTGCACTTTTGTCACTTTAAATTTCAGGTTGTCGTGGTCTAGGAATATTAGAATAATCTAAATCTGCAATACCATTTGTTACATGTTGCTACTAGCAGCCACTTTTCTTCCCCACACGAAGGAAGATACATATTACATGGTTGAAAAGCAAAGAAGAAGCTAGTGTTATACCAACACGCAACTATGTGTAACTATGTGTATATATCGTGTGTGTTAATTTAACTCCGTAAACTAGAAATCGCATACATACTTATACAACTATGTGAAGTGATATGGTAATTATCCCACCAACCTAAATAGAAAAAAACACTACACTCTCATATATATATATATATATATATATATATATATATATATATATATATATATATAGTCTTTTAAATTAGATCATCTCTAATACAATTTTTTGTTTAATTTGCACTAAAATTTTACTTAAATATTCACAGTATGCATGTTTAACTTTAACCTGTGCTTTCTCTACAGTTAAATTTCATTGTTCAAATACCTTGTAAAGAATCTATGAAACTATGGCATGAGTCAGGAGGTGGTCCACAAAAGTGGGTGCACTTTTTCACTTTTAGGAAGTTTAAACAGACTGTGTGGATGTCATTGTTATATATCTGATATATACTCTTCTTTGTGCTGGTTTGCTGGATATTGCCCTAGATATTCACCAACTATATCTGATGAGCTTCAGATAGTTGCACAGTCAGCCAGAAGAAAAAGTTAAAAAAAAATAAAAATTGTGTTTCTAACTAAAAGAACTAATAAAGTAGAAGTATGAAGTATGAGTGAAATTTAAGGGAAGATTTTAATTTTGCATTTGGTTTTAGTTTTGAGAATGTGATTTTTTTAAAAAAAAAATTATGTATTTTTTAATAAATAATTTTTCCATACATCTTATCAAAAAGAGAAGAAAATGAAGGATTTGCATGGAAAGAGATCAACATATAGTTTTTCAAACAATAAAAAATTTAATTTTTTAATAATTAAAGTTGCATTTTTTAGTGATGTTTAACTATTACAAGACAGGTCTCATTATTATTTAACTAGATTACTACTTAAATCATAATAAATTTCAAATTTTGGGGATTAAAATTCAAAATTCAAAAAATATGAGATCAAAATATTTTATTCTTAAAATTACATTATGTTTTTTAATTTTATCATACGACGAATAAAGAAAGGTATTAGATAAAAATAAATATATCAACCGCTGATTGAGAGGCCTTAATTTTTTATTAGAGGAAACACTAAAAACATCTGCTCATAGTTTTTTATTTTTTATCAAAGAATTATATAATAAATTAATGAGTCCATAATTAAATGGATTGGATCATGTAAGAAAAAAAATTCAAATCTACTGCTTTGTTAGAATGCCTCAAGTATCATTACACATTTATTTGAAATTTATCGTTAATTAGAAACAGTTTTTCTCCATTTAACTTCCTTTTTAAGTTCTTAAAAAAGAATTTCTAACCATCATAAAATGTGTCTTATCATTATTTAATAAAACTTTTAGATAGTAAGAATTAAAAATAAAATAAATTTCAAAACAGAGAGACTAAGACATGACAACTAAAATAGAAGAAAAAAGACATATTTTAGTCCTTTTTAATTAGCATAGGATTAAAATTCCCTTTCGAAAAGGAGAATTTTTAGCAATAGCAGAGAAAAAAATTTAGTCATTGGAGAGTAGCCAGACTCATTTACTGATGCTATTTACTTTAAAACAAAAATGAAATGTGAAAACTTATATCCTAGTAACATTGTCTAGAATAACACCAATGATATTTACTGCAGCTAACACTTTACTTTCAGTTTTAATGCACACTTCTGTTAACTATTTTGCTGCTAGTTCTTAAAGGAGTGCATACATAAAGAAGAAAAATGACATAGCCACAAACACTCTACATACACACAACTAAGTGTGACAAATTCATCAGTTGTGAACAATTGCAACAGTAATTTAATCCTTTCACAGGCCAATAACATTTCTAAGAGTAGAGCATATATTAAGGGGTAACTTTAGATTTTGACAGGTGTATGAATAGAATCTATATGGACCCAAAGTGACACGTGTCTCAAAGTTGTGTCATCACAGCACTGAACAAAGTCCTCAGCATCTCTTTAATGATCCCAACAACATGCACATAGGTCCTACACCAAAACCAAACCCTCTCTCATAATATTCAACTCCCAAACACGACCAACCACAAGATAAGCAAGCTTGTCTAGGCCACTAACTCGTTGCCACGATGGCACCCTTGATTCTCCCCCAACACTACTTGGTTCACCTCACTGAACTCAAACTCACTACTTCACTCCCAACTCAAACTCACTACTTCACTCCCAACTCAAAATACAAAACACAAACTCTCTTTACTTCTCTTCCTAGTTTCTCCAACACAAAAACAACAAAACCCTAAACACATAACTTTCTTCACTTCTCTTCCTAGTTTCTCCAAAACACACACAAAAACCAACCAAGCCCTAAAAACACTATCCTCTTCGATCACTTCCCTTCCTAGTTCCACTAAACACACACACACACACACACACACAAAAATCAACCAAATCCTAAGCACACTACCCTCTTCACTTCCCTTTGTTCCACCACAACACAAACTCGAAAATTTACCAAACCCTAAACACACTACTTATACAAAATTCTCAGACACAACATGTTGAAAGGAGGCACCAACAACGTTGGTGGGGGCGCCAATACCTGGTCACGGGTCTGCGACGCGTGCTGGTCGGCGCCATCCATAGTCTATTGCCATGCAGACTCAGCCTACCTCTGTTTATCTTGTGATGTTCGAGTCCATTCGGGAAATCGCATAGCCTCTAGACATGAGCGTGTGTGGGTGTGTGAAACGAGTGAATGCGCTCCAGCTGCGTTTCTATGCAAAGCTGATACAGCTTCTCTTTGTTCTTCATGTGATGCTGACATTCACAACGCTAGCCCTCTCGAAGGCCGCGGCCACCGTGTGCCCACTGTCCCAATCTCAGGGTCCCTTATCGGCGATCAAGAGGGACACCGAGACTGGGAAGTGGAAGCGGAAGAGGAACAAGAAGAAATTGTTGATAAGTATGATGACGAGGCTGAAGCAGCTTCGTGGTTGTTGCCACATCCTATGAAGAATAATGAAGAGGAGGAGAATGATTGTGATTTTTTGTTAGGTGATGAATATTTGGACTTTGTGGATTGTAACTCGTGTGGTGATCATAACAAGTTTAGCAACAACGTTTATCAGCAACAGCGGCAAAATTATAACATTGTCCCTCAAAAGTATGCAGTGGTTCCAGTTCAGTGCGGAGGAGAAGTTGTAGGTCAAGTGCCACATCAATCGCAGTGTTTTCAACCCGGTTTGGAGTTTGACTCTTCCATTGCTGGATTTAGTTATGATGGGTCTCTTAGTAAAAGTGTAAGAATCTTCCTTTTACTTTTTATGTCTTTCTTTTTGGTTGATTGTTTTATGTTAAGGGATTTTTGCCTTTTTCTTTTTCTTTCTTCTCTTTTTCGGAACTCTTTTGATCACTCATCCATTAGATTATACCAAGATTTTGAAAAACACTATTTGAGGGAATGATCCCAATTGAAAATTTCTCACAATATCAAAGATTATGTGAAATTAAATTAGAGTTGTGACTGAGGTCTGTAGCCCTAATTTAAAACCTTAGATTATACTTTATCAACTTTACTTTGACTGTGCTGACTGTTCCTCAAAGTGGTTTCTGTGCTTTCTCCATTCTGTTGGAACCAAAGTGGGATTCATAGAAATTTCTTTTTCTGGAAAAAGCTAGCAAGCTCCACTATTTTAGTTCCTTTTCCATATGCATGTGACTCTGATTCTTTCCACAAAGTTTTTGATTTCTTTTCCTTCCCTTTTCCCATTTAATTAATTTTCTGGCTTGGAAAGCATTATTAAAAAAATTAAATTGTTAGGAGCTTTCCCTTTATGATATCATGTTTGTGTATAATAGGCATACTTCTTTTGAAGGGCAACTTTTTACCAATTTTCCTAAACTATAATTAGACTTCCCCAAACTTTGTTTCCTCATTTCTTCAACTATAATTTCATCAATTGAATACTAATCCTATAGTTTTGCAGCTTCAATATAAAATTATGAGCCTGGCAAAAGAATCGGGGGGTTTTAATTTTTTTAACACCTTACTTTCATATTAATTTCTTTTACATCCCTCGTTTTTTAATTCCTCTCAAATTTGCGATCCCTTAAGCTTCTTAGACTTTCTGCTTTATAGTAACTAATTGTTATGTTTGTTAATTCAGGTTTCGGTTTCATCAATGGATGTTGGCGTTGTACCGGAATCAACTATAAGTGACATCTCAGTGTCCCACTCAAAGTCACCAATAGGGGCAAACGACCTATTTCCTCCCTTTCCCATGCCTTCACATCTTTCACCAATGAACAGACAGGCCAGAGTTCTACGTTATAAAGAGAAAAAGAAGACAAGAAAATTTGAAAAGAAAATTAGATATGCCTCAAGGAAAGCTTATGCTGAGACTAGACCCCGCATAAAGGGTCGATTTGCAAAGAGAACTGATGTAGATGCTGAAATGGAGCAGATGCTCTCCTCAATACTATTAAATGAAGTTGGAGGTAGCATTTTCCCCTCTTTTTGAATGTAAAGAAAGTCGGATGTGTTAAATGATGTGAAGGAATTCAAAGTGCAAGATGAGAAGAAAAGATAGGGTTGAAGTGAGATGTAAAAGAATTATGATGTATGAATATAAGAGCTCAATGAGAAATTAATGACCAAGACACAGAAGAGAAGGTTGAGAACCACCACATCAATTATAGGCACCATCAGTTCATGTAAATTTTAAGCAGTCTAATTATTTTGGTCTTGTTATATGTATTTATTTTGATACTTATTATGGTTTATAAATATAGTCCTTATTTAACTCTTACAATGACAGTGTTCACTTCTTTCTCCAACTCTTTTCTCTTACGAAATTGTTTAGTGGCTAACTCTGATATTAGTCAATGTCTCCATAACAAGTAGTTATATACATTTTTAAGAACAGTAGTATATTTTTTCAATGATTTTTATATATTTTTTTGGAAGGCTCTTGTATACTTTAAAAAAGAACTAAACAGTGTAATACATTGTTTCCTAGAAAATCAGATACTAGGGTTGGTCACTTGCCAAAACCCTTTTGCCTTATATTTTAATCTAGAAAATGCTTGGTTGTTCGAACTCGCATTGCACGGAACAATCATTTAAAGATTATCCCTCTTGATTTATACAAATGTTCTCTTTTTTAAAGATTATCTGTCAATTGATCTTTCAATAAATGGATTCTAACTTTTCGTCTAATGATAATGTCGCTCATTTTAATTTCTCAATTTCTGTTTCTATTTTTTCAACAAGTTTGTATTTGGTCATCTGAAATATAAAGGCATTCATCCAATTAAATACTGAAGTCACGTTCCCGGAACATAATTCTTCAATTCAGTTACTAGTGATGCCTCAACTTTTGTTGCTCATCCATTACCTATTTCAAAACTTTCGTGTGGAGTTTGTTATGAGAGAGACTAATGTAATTTTCATACTCTTGCAAGGGCTTCTATGAGGCAAACTAATTTTCATACTTATGTGTAGAGTTTGTTATATGAAAAACTAATTAATGCATCCACGCCGAATAGTGATAACATATCTTTACAATATACATTGTTAGTGAATATACTATTTATTCTAATAGAAATAACTTATAAAGAGTAAAGATTCGCTCCTTAACTTTTGGAAACAGATCAAAACATGTTGTAAGGATGTTTACTTTTGTTTTCTCTCTTCATTTTCATGATTTTCTGTCATCGTGTTGACATATATTGAGATTAATTTTTATTATTCATCACAGTTCAATTTTAAATATTGAAAGTTAGTGTGAATCGATCCAAAAACTTATCGTTTGTTCAATCAAATAAATGTCTCTCATTGATGATGGTATCTACATACAAATGAACTATCTAACTAAACTTCATTATCAATCATATATTCCAGATAAAGTATTATGGTGGACTTGCAACTGAATTTATACTACCCATATTTCTAGCTTTTGAAAAGTAAATATAAGGATAATTGAACACGAAATATAGAGATAATAATAATGCATCAACATGATGTGAGCCACAAGGGCATATGCAACACAGTGTGAATGAAAGTGCTAAAAAGAAAAGTTTAGTTGCACTTTTAGCCATCGTGGAACTGAATATTTGACAAAAAGAACAAGACACATGGAATAGTTAAATGAAGCTATAGAAAAGTCTACCGTACGTACAATGCTTTATATCCACTGTGTGATGAGAATGCTATACCAAAATTTGAAAATGGGAAGAAGAAAGAAACTTACCCGCATAAATTTCAGGTTGTCATAGTCCAAGAATATTAGTATAATCTATATCCTCAATTCCATTGGTTACGTGTTACCTTTAGCCCTCGCTATTCTCCTCCATAAAGAGGAAGATTCACATTTAATGGCTGCAAGCAAAGTAATGACACCCGAGGTACTGATGCACTCCAAAGGGTTGATATGAGTGGTTGGAATATTCTTAGAGCCTCTTTATTCTAAAGTGCAAATGTCGTTTCCACACTCCATTTTTATGCTAACTTGTCTCTATGTTTCACTGTTGTTCAATGTATCTATTGAGCGCTTTTCCCTTTTCATCTTCTCGTCTCCTCAAAGAATTAATCTGTGCATTCTATTGGAATGTAAAACGATCTTTTGCTATACTTTTTAAAAAGTTTATATGTTTCTTGTTTATTACATTCATTTAACTAAAATATAACTTTTTTTCTCATGAGTCTTTTAAAAATATGTTCATGGGGATCATTTTTAATGATTTTTGTTATTAAGAAGGCACGAGGATAGTTCAAAGGAGCATTTTTTATGAGGAAAAAATTGTGGTGGCAATGTCTTTAGCAGTTTTTAAGGTAATGGAATGTTTTGGTCAATAAGAAAGGCAAGCATGTGTGAATAAGTTGTTAGTGATCACACGATCAATGAAATCCTTTATATAGATGTTATTATGTCCCTCCAGGTGCCATGTACTATATGCATTTGGGTACTTAGGTTTGCCCGGTAGCTAGGTTGGTCATCCATTAGCCATGTGTAATGAATATGGGCTACTTTCCTCTTTTCTAACGACTGTGGGTTATCCAATTATATTGGCCTTGTGACAGAGACTTCCCCCACATGTTAGATGTAATCTTCCTACCTTGAAAATGAGTTTTTACCTTCTCCAACAACACTTGACAGAATCTTCGTGTATTTTACCTAGAGGTACGATGATGTTCGAGTCCTGGGAAGAAAAAAACCTACTTCCACATGGGTAAGAAAGATTATAGATGACATATGGGAAAACCTATGAAAACCTAGAACAAGATAAAAATAACCTATAATTGTTACGCCATGTATGATGTAAGGAAGTCATTCAAGACGTACTCCAGTTCACGAAGAAAAATAAACTGAGCTTGCCCTAATAGTAGTACCATCTTAGAAGTTTGGAGGCTAGAGGGTCTTCTAGAAGAATTGCTCTCAATTTAGTATTGTTTTGTAGAAATTATGAAAACAAGAGAAACATATTATTATGATTGAGTAAAAATAAAGTATCAATATATAGTGAATACATGTTTATACACACTAATTATATATTAATAATACATAAACATTTTATTTACTCTAAATCAAAGATAATATTTTTTAAAACTATTATTACTAATAGAATTAGAACATAATATTATGATTTTCAATAGTTCCCTTGAGCAGTGGTGGTTCTAAAAATAATTATAAATAATATATTTTTTAAAACTCATGGTTTTGGAGAGATATAAAGGACCAAGTGAAGCATGTCAAGAGATCTAGAAGTAGAAACAATGTTTTTGTTTTTGAGAGACATTTTACTTTGTTTTCCCTTTTAACATGCATCACATAGTTTGTCTTTTTTGAAATTAAGTTTAGGCAAACCAATTATTAAGTCATTTTTGCGAAATTTATTTAAGTAATGCATATTAAGATGACTTGCTCTCCTCCTGTGTCATAATCATGGATTATTAAGTGAACTATGCAAGCATTTCAAGTTATACATGGAATAGTGATCAATGTTTAGCATATAAACAATAACTACTCTTTTACCTACGTGCAATATTTCATCCCTTGTGGGGTCACAAATTTGACAGCAAGCATTGTTGAAGACAATTTTAGGTTTTTGTCACATAATTGACGTATATTTAGGAGATTATGCTTAGAACCTTCGACATATAGTACACCCTTAATTTGTGTCTTACATTTTTTTTCTGATGTCTCTTTCTCAAATGATCTTACCCCCTTGTTATTGTCACCGTATGTGACATATCCACCATTCTTTATTGCTAAGTTTGAGGGATTTACTTCTTTACTGTCATGTACTTAGAGCACTCAATATCCAAGTACCATAGTGACCTTTTTCCTCTTAAGCACACTTGCAAAAATAGATTCAGTATAAAGGAGGAAGTTCCTAAGTTTGATTAGGTTCTTGAGGGTTAGAGACACATTTAGAGATAAATTTAGGAAGCTACATGCAACCATTAGAAAAATAAACTTTCTAAGATAACATTTATAATATGTATGTTATGTTCTCAAACAGTAGCCAAAAGTTACACGATTAAAGGTTTTATGGGTTGTAAGCACTTTGACTACCTTTTTGGAGATGTTTCTTGGGTTCACCTACAAAAACTTAGTTTTTGAACATCAGAGGTTTGCTTGTTATACCCTAAACCAATCTTATCACCTGTAATTCTTCACACACTGAGAATTTGATTAAGATTGCATTTTCTTGATAAACTTTGATTAGAAAATCCTTTAAGTAAGAAATCTATGTTTGTGAAGAAGTACATTCCTCAAAGTGCTTTTTCTTAGACTCTTCAAACTCTACTTGTACAGACATAAGTTTATGCACTTTTTCAGGGAAGAGGAACATACGTACCATTTAACTTATGGTTAAAAAGAAGAATTTCATGTTCCCTTTTTAAATCATTAAATTCTTTTTAACAAGTAGATAATCTTTCAGTGTCACATTTTATGCTGCTCTTTTGCTTGTTGTTTGCAACAATAAGTTTTTAGGCTTCATTGTGATGCAAGCCAATGTGATTGTGAACCACACGAAGAAGGGAGTTAAATTGGTGTCTTAGAAACCAAATTCAAAGTTTAAAACAGATCGTATGAAAAATTTCTTTTGGTACCTTGATGTTTTTAAAAGGTTTTTAAGGTTTAATTACTTTAGAACTTGAATACTCCTTGAATCATTGGTACAATAATGGTTTTTAGGCTATTTGACCCGTGTAGATCTTTTGAAAACGCAGAAAAATTTGTGACTCATTGAGAAAATGACACGTGGCATTATTTGCTGTCGTGTCATTATTTGCTGAGTTGCCGATGTAAAATTTTAAAATTATTATTACCGGTTAAACTCAGGACCTTTTCTTCCCAATTTAAACACTTAAATCACATCATGGAACTTTGTTGTATATTCTTTCTTTATAATTATATTATATTTTTTTCTTATTGCTTTCAAATTAAGATAAGACATTCGTAAGTAAGTCAAATTTAACTGATAATAATATAAGATTAAGGATAGGTAAACTCGCACTATTTTTTTTAACTGAGTTTACGAGCCAAACACCACCAAATTAAATTTATTTGGCATTGCGGGACAAGGTGGGCCTACGATGGCGGGGCTTGCTTTTACGATTTGCACCCCTATATTTTTTTTTGAAAAGCCCAGTCTTGCGGGTTGGGCAGGACGGGTCGATACCCATGAGCTTTGTGGGCCAAACGCGCAGCACAATGTCAAACGGGCTTTGGCCCGAAGCCCACAGGTTTGATGTTGAAAAAAAGAGTTTGACGTTAACTAATCGCAATGTTGTGGAAGGAGTTGTTAAGCTAAGAGAAACTCACTCCTTCATTGGTGAGGAAGATGTTATCGGAAGAGAGAAGGAGAAGGAGCACCTTTTAGGGTTATTGTTGAAAACCAATATGGATATGAAAGAAAATGTTTCAGTCATTTCTGTTGTTGGTATTGGAGGACTTGGAAAGACTGCACTTGCTCAACTCTTATACAATGATAAGGCCATTAAAGATCATTTTGAGTTGAAAATGTGGGTGTGTGTGTCTGATGATTTTGATGTGAAAACTATTGCTACAAAGATCACAGACTCTAAAACTAATGAGACGGACAAAGTGCAACAGGAGCTCTGCCAAAAAATTGAGACAGAGATATATGCTTGACTTGGATGACGTATGGAATGAGGATCGTGAGCTTTGGCTTCAATTGAAGACGTTGTTAATGGATGGAGCAAAAGGAAGTAAAATAATCATAACTACAAGAATTGAGAACGTGGCTAAGATATCAGGCACTTCTTCACCTTTTGTTTTAGATGGTCTAGATGAAGAAGAAGGTTAATTGTGTGTCTCTGTTTTTTGTTGAAGATTAATGTATATGCGCTTAAGTTTGGCTGATTAAAAAGCATGCATGTTCTGTTGTTGTTGCTGATAGTATCTCCTTGATAGCTTGTTCTGATGCTGATAGTACATTGCTTAGTTGATTAATGTATATTGATGTTGAAGATTTACGTATATTGCTTAGTTGATTTTCTGATAGTACATTTTTTTATTATAGAAGTTCTCAACAAAATGATGGTTCATACATGTGATGTTCAAGTAGCTAGGCTGCATATTTAGGGGAAAAAAGGGCTAAGGCAAGGGAGTAGAAAGAGAAATCAGAAACGGACTGTGTGATGTTTTTGATTCACAGGCTTATAAATCTATTATAAATTTTATTGGATTATCAAATTTTGAGGACTTCAAATTTAATAATTCGTATTAAACTATTATGGTTTGGTAAGACATTATCTTAAATAAATTCTAGGTTCAAAAATGATTCTGGACTCTTTTTCAACATGAACCTAAGCATGTGAAAATTTATCTTAAATCAATTCTGGACTTAAGGTGAAACCAGACACTTGTTTACTTTTCAACATTGAATTTGATTTGTGTTTAGTGATCTTTTACTGTATTCTACATTTCTACTGAACTATTGGGCATGGCTTTGCTTTTTTTGTCATCTTATTGCATTTCGTGAACCTAGTGGAAGAACCATGTAGTTTAAGCTCTGTTGTTTCTTCTGAACTATTACTAGCTATTATTGGTGAATGGTGGGTGTTAAACATTCAAAGAACAACTGAGCGGATGATTCATATTTGTATATGAAGGTAGCAAAAACAGAAACTGGTAAACCAACTAGATAAAAAGCACACAAGTTTATTGTAGCACCCAAATAAGGCCTAGCAGTTACTGAAAATATCCCACATGAAGCTGTTTTAGGCCAATTGCTAACCTCACACAAGCCAAGAATTGGAATTATAGTTGTGACCATGTCAATGAAAAGTCTTCCCCGTGATTTCCTCACAAAAAAGAGCAAAATGAAGGCAGAGATTCCCAAGGTAAATGCTGTGATGAATCCTATTATGGTTGTACTTTGTGCCTTGGATGCTAGCCCTGCACCCAGAGAGTGACCAATTCTTGTTGTCAAAGCTATGCTTAGTGAAAATGGGAACACATACAAGAACCCAAGTGTTTGAATAAGGATTCCCATTGTAGCAACTATGGCTTGTGGATCACTCAATAAGCCACATAGAAAGAGCATTATATCATACCACCACCATTCCAAGCACACTGAAATGCAGCTAGGAAATGCCAAACTTAGCAATGGCCTCCAACCATGTAAGGCAGAGAGAAGAGTAGTTGTAGCTCCTTGCCAAGGCTTTATAGGCTTCTTAGAGAAGAAAATACAAAGGAACAAGCCTAATGTCATGTTTATTGAGTTCAATCCAGTGGCTAATGCAATAACCTTTACACCTAAGTTTAAGTATGTGGCTAAAAAATAGTTGATAGGGAGGAAACAGAGAGTTTTGAAAAAGGTTTGGTTTAGAACTGACCATCTCTTAGCTCAATATGCTTGGCAACAAATTGGGTCCATTCCCATAGTGAGACCTTTGAGAACTGAATTGGTAGTGATGTTGGCAAATCCAAGTGCTAGTGACCCTCCAGCTAACTCCACTTTCCCTTGCCTACCCAAAAATAACATTGGTCTTTTTTCTGGAGTGGATGAGAGAAATGTTATGCAAGTTTTCCACGTTTTAAATTTATTTTCTAAGTATTCAATGCTATAGTTTTTTCAACCAAAATACCTTCACCTTCAGACATAAATGTTTAGGAAAAGGGCCTAAAGATGTTGATGTTAAGCGAAGAGAAACTCACTCTTTCATTCGTGAGATTGTCGCCTTTCTACTTCAAAAAAAAAAAAAAAAAAAAACACATACACCTTTAAAATGGGTATTGCCTTTTAGCTTTTGTACTCCATTGTGAGCAAAATGTGAATTATATATTAATGAGAACCCTATGAAGCTCGTGGCTAGTAGGGGAGTATTTAAAATGGGCAAATCCTATATGACAAGTTAATGACACTAGTGATAAAGATCCTAGAGTACTTGTCCTAAAAAAATAGAAAATGCCTTAAGAACCTCCGGAACCAAAGAAGATCAAAGTTTACCCTAGTGATACACAAGTTGGTGATGGTAACCAAGTCTGAGCCAATATCACTACCAGTCAATCCATGGTTGTTTGGGAGGGAAAAAATTAAGATGCCATTATGCATACACACACTGAACATGGTGGAAATTTTTAGACACTCATGAACTCAACATCTCTGTTATTCATTTGTGGATCATGTAAGTTACTTTATTAAATCATATATTTTATAAAATATTTATAATTATATATGCTTGATATGTATATATTATTATTTTAGATATTTGAATGGTTTATATATCTACATGGACAAAGTTGATGTGTATGGATTGCTAAATCCTCAATAATTGCAACAAGTCAAAAATTAAGGAGTTCACATGACAGTGTCTCATGCATTAACCACACATTATTAGGTACATATAAACAAGTGTAATTTGCACCTTACATTAGTGGGTAAGTATCGTCCCTTATTAAATATCTTCCTTTATAAAAGGATTTTAATTTATCTAATTTATAATATTTAACTTCGCAGAGAGATGCATAATAACATTCGGTTTAAGGTTATTTACAAAATAAAAGAAAGAAGTTGTTTGAAGCAAGATAATAAAGCTTCAAAGAGTTCTTGATAAATTATTCAAATAACATCCAACTTCAAATCTTTAAACTCGAACATTTACATAGAAGATATTAAAGTAATCATTAGACTCAATAATTTCAAATTTCTCACTTCATTATGACGAAAGTGTGTTCAACGTTCTTCAGCATTTGATGATACATGAACTTTGTCAACATCAACGCAGGAAATTGTTCCTAATACAAGGCTTAGTGTTATAAAGTAGTTCTGCTTTCAACAACAAATATTTGTGTCCAAAGACATTCCCTTTGATTCTGTTGGGCACATCAGATTTAATTGATTTTCTTTGAAAGTTGGGCACATCAGATTTAATTGATTTTCTTTAATTTGAAAGATAGCTTTATTAGGTAAGATTTTTCTTCAATAGACTCTTGCATGAATATATGATCATAAAAGTTATTTTTTGGAGTGTGTCTCATAGTTTATTTGTCTTGATCTTAATTTGATGACCCTACTTTGTCTATTTAAGCTTAATTTCGTAATTTCATTCATATTATAAGTTCGTTAATTTATCTTAATAATTTATAATTAATTTCTTAATTTCATTCATATTATAAGTTTGTTAATTTATCTTAATAATTTATAATTATCAAAATTTGAAAAATATAATTTGTCTTTAAACGAATTTGACTTAACAACATCCAAACAACAATTAATGTTATTTTTCGTTAAACGACCGTGAATGTATAACGGATATTGTTAATTTCAACGAAAATGATGATAGTTTTAAAACAATTATTATTAATTCGTGTAGAAATTGTGGGTTGAGCCTAACTTAACCCCACAAAACCGGCTTTTGAAGTGAGGTTTGTCTCCCACTTATATATATGCAACAGGTCCGGTGATGTGGGACTCCACACCCCTCCAATATTGGACTTTCAACACATCCCTCTCACGCCAAGGACTGAACTTCTCGAGCGTGGAAACTATCCCACGTCGAGGACTGAATTCTCGAGTGTGGAAACTATTCAAATGGGGTGTTTCAATATGATCCGATATTCAACGGGTAGTCTGAACTTCTCGAGCGTGGAAACTATTCAAATGGGGTGCTTCAATACGACCCGATATTCAACGGGTAGTCCAATATTGGCTCTACAACGGTGGCCCAACATCTTCATTACAATCTCAGATAGTTTTTGATACCATGTAGAAATTGTGGGTTAAGTCTAACTCAACTCCACAAAATCAACTTTTGAAGTGAGGTTTGTCTCTCACTTATATATATGCAACAGGTCCAATCACTAGAGGATGTGATGAGAGACTTCACACCCCTCTAATATTGAACATTCAACAATTCCTAACCTTTAACAATGGTTGTTATAGTTATACAGACATTGATGACACAGATGACGGCAGTTTTATTAAAATGAAAAAACAACTACAACCTATATAACAATGGTTGTTTAACTGCTGTTATATGCCCAAAACCACCATGTTAACTAGATTTTTTCTAGTAGTGTTTTAAAATAAATATGTCAAAGTGAAGCACTAATATATAATCTGAGCATGCAAAAGCAGAATCATAATAATAAATCATAATTCATTCAAAAAATAAAGGGATTAATGGTGGAACACAAACTAAATTCATGTAAATAATTAAAAAGTCCATAAAAGAAATTTCTTACACCTATACGAATTGTTGGTACCAAATAATTATATCTTGAGGAAAACCATCATCTATATCTATATCTTAGAATCTATGATATTGATCATTAGAAAAATAAGGTAGAAACATATTTAAATGAATGGAGATTAATTGTTCTTTAGAGTCGCATGATTTATTTGACTTTCTATATCTATAAATGTTTTCTTGAGAAATTCTTTATTTTTTTTTCCTTACTATTGGGATGTTAAAGAAGGTAAAAATATAGTGTGAATTAGGAGAACATAATTTATTTACCAAAAATCCTAGAATTATCTCTTGGTATTTCTATTTCAACTCACCAAAAATGAAATTATCCATTAATCTACATATTAAATACTTGTATTCTATTAGATACATTAAGTTCCATATTATATTCATAACCTTATTATATTACTTTTATTTAAATTTCAGATAGTTTCCATACATAATTATTCACGTACCATATCAATGTTAAATTAAGAATCCAATTCCTCTCTCGTATTTATATGTTGGAATTATAGTTGCCTTGTTACCCATTTAATATTAAATTAAAGAGTTAATCAATATTTTAATCTCTTAAAAATTTCTACTTTTAATCCTCTTTTAAAAGAAAATATTGTTTCTAATCACTTATAAAAAATATTGTTTCTAATCACTTATAAATTTTTTATCTATATAATTACTCATTTTTAACTTAACAAGATACGAGATCAACATATTCAACACCTCTTAAGAGTCAACTCACGTCGAACACTTGGCCTAAAACCTACAATAATTACTAACCCTCCTATACAGTCATTACTCCCCTAGATTAGCTCTTAGACTTGAGCACACACATCCCCAATCATAATTGGGTACTCCGCCATTGCGTGTGACACAAAGTTGTCACACGCTCTCACTTGATCAACAAGGTATGAATATTTCATACCTCTACAAAAAGTATCTCTAGACTCTCTAATTATTCTTACTTTCTACTCAAACATTTCATAATTCTTACAGTGACTCAAACATCGGAGAACCTTTTGCAAATATCATATTCCCTCCTACAAGTACCACTGTTGAACTCATCAAGACGGCCTCTCACCTAAAGTACTCTGATCGTAGACTTCCCTCACCTAACCTTGTCACCACTACCAAAGTACCAACAAGAACAAATGTTAAATGGGTTTCTATGATGACCACAATCCGTCATAATAAATAACATCAATTTTTAATCAAGTGTAATAGTTAAAAAAAGACTAAACTATTGTTTTATCTTTTAAATTACTATTTTGATCTTTTAAACTAAGTGGGTTAGATAATTTAATCTTTAAAATACAAACTAAATATCTTCTCTTTTTAGAATATACAAATATATTATATTTTACTATATAAAGTCTAATCTAATTTCTAAAATACAAACCAAATATCTTCTCTTTTTAGAATATACAAATATATTATATTTTATTATATAAAGTCTAATCTAATTTCTGAATTTGAATAATTAAAATATGATCTCTAATACCATAATTTGTAACAGACATCTCCCAGAGTTACTTGTTAGTCACTATAGACCCAGAGAGTTTAAGAAAATTTGACATGTCTTGAATAAGTGGTAAATTTATATAGCTCTGTATTTTGGCGGCATGCTATGTGATGTTGGGTACAGTCGTAGACACAAAGAGTTCATGATTCGCAACCAGCTCATATAACTCTTTGATTTCCCTGTGCAGGATACTTTCAAACAATATGGCAAACTAGGAATATTTGGAACAAAATTGTGGGATAAAATTCTCTCGACCACACGGAGACACACAGCTATAGTATGTTACAGCTATAGTATGTTACTTACATCATTGATTCAATTAATTAATCATTAAAGAATATATCGATTATCTATAATGATTTGTTAAAAATATATTTAATAGATAATTATAATATAAACAATTAGTTATAAAATATAAAAAGAGAAATATATATATATATATATATATATATAATATAAAAAAAATACATATATATTTTATATGAGTTAGCCGGTTAATTACCTATTATAATGATTATATATATATAAAAAAATAACTATAAAAGATTTTATAAAATATGTAATGATAATAAGTATTATAAACATAATTTAACGTACAAGAGTAGATAACGTTCAAAAATATTACAGCTCACTTAACAAACTGTTTTATATGAGATTTTGAGACGAGATGTCAAGATTTAATAAATTATATATTAGAATAGCGTATAATAATTATAAAATAAATATAATTAATAATTATAATGATATAAAATAATATAAATAATTAATTATATTAATTTAATATTAGAATTGTATAAATAAATTCAATATTTATAAGAAAAAATTATGCGTTAAACTCTGATTAATTCTAGTTAAATATAGATATAAATGATATATATCATAAATAATATATATATATATATATATATATATATAATTTTACCTAAATTTTATCCGTAATTAAACGGACATCTTATACCTAACTAGTCAAATTCAAAAGCAATCTGAACACTGATCAATCACCAAAATTAAAGTTACTTATTTGGATTTCTTATTTCTTTTCTCGTGATTGGTTGTATTGATTTTAGATGGAACCGGCACTTCATCTCATGTTATGTCATTTATTTGAATATTTGAGGCTTAAATATAAACTTTTTCTCTCATTTTTAAAAATTTTAAAAATTGGTCATGATGAAAATTTGATAATATTAGCTATAAAATCAGTATCGTTAATTGGTACGTAAACTTTTTAAATTTATTTTTATAAAAAATATAAGAAGTAAAACTTAGCTATTAAATGAAATATGAAGAGATAATTTACAATCCTAATTTCATTCTGGCAACTGTCAGAAACTACATTTTTTTTTATTCTATAAAATTATTGAACAAAAAAAGTAATAGAAAATTGGTGTCCCTATAAACTCTACTAATTTCACAAGCAATATTATTTAATTCATAATAAATATTTATTAAATTATTGAATTTAAAAAGTAATAGATTAAATATCCGAGAAATTAAACTTGATTTCAGAAATCATAAAAATAATGAGAATAAATTTACCATTAATCCAATATTTTATACATGTATTTAGTCAGATTCAAAAAGGAATACAACAACTGGGAATTCAAGAACAAAATCTATTTGATTCATCTCTTTATAGTCTCAAACCTACCACCAACCATCAACAAACCCTGGGCACTTAGTTATCTACAATTTTGCTTTCTATTGACTTTAATTCACATCATTAATTAAGATGTGGTATTTGGTTTCAGTGATTTTTTTTCATTTTATTGAAAATAGAAAATAGAAGTAAAAACATATTTAGTTTATTTTTCAAAACATTTTCATGAAAATAATTTTAAAATTATGTAAAAATAAAAAAATATATTGTAATTTATTTTTACAATTTTGGAAAAACTATTTTGATAGAATGAAAACAGAAGACAATGCATCTAACTAACTTTGTCATCTTTCTGTCTAGCTATTTCCCTCATAATGCAACAACAATCATCAAAATCACCCATTAATACTAGAAAACGTTTATTTACCAAAGGAAATTTCAGGAGATGGAAACTTTTTTTTGTCTTCCTTAGAGATGAGCCTTGAAATAGTGTTAAAATTTATATTTCATTTGACAAATTCTAGCTATTATTGAGATGGAATTTCAAACATATTAGATTAGAGATGGAAAATGTTGGACTTAAATAAAGTGTGTGTAACATCTAATATAATTTTATTTAATTAGCAGTCTCAAAATTTTTAATCTTTACTTATATAATGTGGACAACTCAATCCAAAAGTGTGTTTCAAATTGAATTTGGAGACTAATAAATGTCCCTCTCAAAACATCTCATCTATAATTGTTTCCTTTTTAACAATCTCATCTATAATTTTGTCTATATTTGATCTACTTAATCTTATAATAAACGGAAATTAATCTTTGTCATTATTCACTCAACTCAATAAAGTTTAGATTGTAAGAAATTAGTTAAAGACAAAAAGAATTTCAATCTGTAAATATTACATTATTTTAAAAATAATAGTGTTTTTAATATTCATTCAAAATGTAAATTCAACAAAATTTAAATAGCAATGTTACATTTTTAGTTTATAATTTGAAAATAAAATATTATCTTTTGAAATTATACTAATTATTTTCAATTTGACTTTAAATTAAAAATATTTTCATTCTACACCATCAATTTTAATAACGAAAGTAAGAACAGCTTGTTGGCACTTGCGAAAACACATGAATCAACCTATATATACACAATTCTATCAAAACACACAATCATTTTAGTATTTTTTTATTGTGAAAAGCATACTTGGAATGTTTTCACACAAAAGGGTGTCTTCCTAATTAACGAATGATGTGTATGAAACCATTACTATCTTCTCTCATATTCAAACATTAATCTTTTCTTGAAGAAAAGAAGGATTAAACGAATCTGCATATAAAAAGGTATGTGAAAAAAGAAAGGGCGAAATACC
Organism: Hylodesmum podocarpum; assembly: GCA_026586105.1. NCBI lineage: Eukaryota > Viridiplantae > Streptophyta > Magnoliopsida > Fabales > Fabaceae > Hylodesmum > Hylodesmum podocarpum. Next base: position 3,538,013 of record JALJEV010000803.1, on the reverse strand, counting down.
TGAGCTGTAAGGACACGTTTACTGGGGCCTATTATATTATTATATTGGACAAAGCTTGCTTATAATCTCAATTTTTAATGAAGAGTATTGAATTTTAGTTCTTGTAGAACTTTTTATAATAAATATTTATTATTTAATTTTTTTTATTAAAAATAGTTTTTAATGCAAATTAATCGTTAAATATTTCTGTGTAAATATAGAGTGATACTTTATTATATGATTATATTAATATTTAATAATTTTAATTTAATGATAGAATTAAAAGTGTTGTGTTAAAAAAAATAAAGGAATTAAAATTTACAAGAGGGTGTGTGACTGACACTCCTATCATCAGTGTACTTAATTTTAGAAATACCAAATTAACTTAATCAAGTTACGTAAGATCAAGTGGGATAAAATTTAGAATACTTAACAAATTAAAGCCACATTTTGGTGCCTAGTAGAAAGTAGAAAACTATGGTAGGTGCTTTTCAATCCACATTTTCCGATCTTTACTTGCTCTAAAAAAAATAATAATGAAAACTTCGTTATAAAATTTTCAAAAATTTACTAATATGAGAATTTTATTAGTATTTGAAAACAATAAGAAGGTATAATAAAGATTTCATAATTTTCATATTCTATAATGTTTGTAATTTAGATGTCATGTGTTTAAGAGATATGTATTGGTTTCAAATACAAAAAACTACTCCCATACTTTCATATAAGCGTGGTTAGAGTCTCACGTACTTTCATATAAGCATAATTTTCACAGAAGATAACCACATATTGAAGTATAACATGAGTGGGTTTTCTTTTTCTTTTTTTTTTTTCTTATCGTGTTATAGTATCATCTTATTAGAAAAAAAATACAAAAAAAAAAAATGAGTCACATACTTTCATATGTGGTCATAATTTATGAAAAATAAAAAATAATGTGCAAAGAACTATAGTGCAAAAAATGAGTCACATTATCATTTACCTAATTTCTTACACTTGTGAAAAGTACTATAGTGTATGTTCCTCTTATTTAATTCCTAAATAGAAAGTTATATAAATATATAATAATAACAAAAATGACGTGCAAATTGATACTTTACATGAATATATAAACATTCTAATTAAGTATTTACTCATATGGAATTTAGTATACATAGTTTATATGATAATGTTTTTAAGTCATTAAAATTGTTTCAATAAACTAAAGTTATCTCATTTTCTTTTTAATATATTTTAATAAAATTCATTATAAAACTTAAGGGGACAATTAGACATAAGTTGCTTTCATAAGTTTAATCAGAATACCTTAGTGCTTATTTGATCAATAAATTTAAACAAAACAAAAAATGTATATGAACTGTTTAAACCTATTAGTGGACCCCTCCTTTGATTAATTTTGACAAAAGAGTTAATGCATAGCCGCAAGTGTCAAGTAACGTCATCCAAAAGACAATAGCCAGATATAATGCTTCAACACACAAGAAAGAATCATCAAATATTATGGCAATTCCATCTTCATCCATTTTTCCAAGAAAAGAATATATGAAAATTCACTCACAATTCAACATGAGGGGACCACTCATGACCACCTTCACCATCCCTCCTCTTTCCTCTTGATCCATATCTAGTGAATCACTATTCACTTTAATTTGTCATATATAATCTCCCATCTCTCATGAATGCCTTATCAACATCAACATCATCATCATCAACACCCTACAATCAAACCCCAAAACTCAAAACAAGGTAAAAATTAATCATAAATAGAGGAAGTTTGGTGTGCAATTTTTTAATGGGGCATGCAAATGCAAGCAATTACTCCACCATGGCTTTGGCACCATCAAGTGCTAGTTCAAACAATGTTACCTCTCCAATTCCCTACCTCTTTAGTGGCATAGCTCTCATGCTTGCTCTCATAGGATTGGCATTAATGATCCTAGCTTGTTCTTATAGTAAAAGTTATTCATCTTCACATGGAGAAAGAGAAACCAAGGCAATGGATATGGAAATGGATTCTGAGCCCAAGATTGTTGTTATAATGGCTGGAGATCGCAACCCTACATACTTGGCTAAGCCAGTTCCACCCACACACCATGAAGAACCAAACTAGAGGTACTTGATTAGTGATTTGTGTCATCCAATAGACGGAGAGAAAATAAAGAACAAAGGGGGCAAAATAGGAAATATTTTGCTTGATGTTACTTGTTAATTTTCTTTTTTCTTTTTTTATCAGAGTATTGATTCAAGAGGTATATAGTGGATAAGAGTAATTTGGAATCCTAAACACATATAATCTAAATGCTTCTCATCCAATATTGTCCACTCCATATTCAAAATTCGTCATGATTGAATGTCGAATCACTTAATTAGGTCAAGGACATGTCAATATTACTCAATATTGGTTTATTTTTCATGTTAATTGGCATTTATGTATGTATATAGATTTTTGAATAATTCTTATATTGTTTAGGTTTTGTTTATTCATGTAAATTAAAGAAGACTAGAAAAATAATATATTGTTTAGGTCTTGTTTCTTTACTATAATTTGCTTTTTCTTTTCTTAATATCTCACATTGTTTTAGAAATTAATTTCCGTTAGCATATTAAAACTTTATAATAATAAATTCAAAATAATCGTAGATATATAAATTTTAGAATAATTATGGGAAAATTCAAATGATCATATTTTTAAACTATCTCGAATCAAATAAGATTACATATGTGGACAAAGCTTTCTGTCTAAGTAACATTAATTTCAAATTCAAATACTATGAGAATTAAGTCAAAATAACCTCCTATATGTACCACATAACTTTTGTTTATAATATTATTGTACCAAAAATAAACTTAGATAATAATCAAGTGCGACGTAGGTTGAAGCTTTTCAATAAGAAAACAAATTGGATTCCTCATTCTCGTTGAGTATACTAATAGAATTTTTATTTTATTTTTTTTACGTGAACGGGGAAGCTTGGTTCACTATTTTTGTGTATATTTATATTTAATGTGTTTTAATGAATTTTTAAGTTTTGTACTGATATGATTTTTAGATGACATTTAATATTCTTAATAAGTTTTTAATTTTTGTGCAGATTTTTAGATTAGATTTAAATATGTCTTTTATTATATTTAGACTATAAAAATAATTATTGAAAAAAGAACTAAACATGATCTTATCAATATTTGATTATTAGTGTGTGACAATTAAATCTATCATTTCTCACTGTGTTCTAATCCTTATTCCTCCTTGAATGGTTCTGGGTATTCCAACAACTAAACAAAATATATAGACTTTTACCTAAGTAAACTAAAGTTGATGTACGCATTGATATACGAGTCTTTAATCAAAATATCGTCCCATTGATGTTGAATTTGTTAGAAATGAGTGATGCGCTTAACTCACTCTACAAATCGACTTGGGAGGTTAGGACTGCTCCTTACTTGTAAATGCAACAGACCATATCTCTAGGCGATGTGGGATATCCAACATGGTTTATTCCACTGCAACAATCCCCTACAGCGGAGCATAAACAATCTTAGGATAGGCTCTGGCTCACCCTACCAACCGGCTTGTAAGGTGAGAACTGCTCCTCATTTTCAACATGTTCTATCTCTAGGTGATGTGAGATTTCTAACATTTCCAACACACCTCTCTCACACCAAGTGTGGAGACAGTTTTCCAATATCCCAATAACCAAACAACCAATCCCCGACAATGGGGCACAACCAATCCCCGACAATGGGGCATAAAGGGTCCCGACAACGGGGTGCAAAGAAGGAAGAATCCCCGATCGGGGTGTACAGAAGAAAGAATCCCCGACAACGAGGTGCAAAGGGTCCTAGGATAGGCTCTGATACCATCTAGAAATTCGAGTGATGGGTCTAACTCAACCTTACAAAACCAAATTATGAAATGAGGTTTGCCCCACTTACATACACGCAATAGATCTCATTTTTAGGTGATGTAAGACTTCACACTCCTCTGATGTTGAACTTCCAACATACCCCTCCCACACCGAAGACTAGACTTCTCGTTATTCAAACATTTGTTTCAACAATGCGACCTGATATTCAACAGATAGTCCAATATTAATATGATGCTTTCACTATACGAAATCAAATCACTAATAATATATCATGTTTAATAATATATCATGTTGACGGCTATAAAGAAGTCACTATTGCAAAAAAAAAAAAAACACTAAAAATTACAAATAAAACTCATTAAATAATATCAAACAATTAATATTTAATTAGTTGAGAACTAATGTACATTTTAGTAAATTATTTAATAATTACATACATAAACATGTTTTCTTCTATGCTTCGTAACCAGGTATAGTTTTTACGGTGTTAATCTATTAGCTTAGTGAAGGAGAGAGGGAAATGTTATCTATTCAAACTTTCCTACTAACAAAAATATGGGAGTTATAAAGTTAGGAGAAGAGAGAAGAAAACAAAAATTGTGAGTTCGAACCTTTCCATCAATAATTATTACCGATTAATATCTACCCTTTAAAAACAGAACAAAAGAATTTAGTCTCTACAATCCCATCTAAGAAAACAAATATTTTTTTTTTGTCAATAAAAAATTGTACTTTTATAATCTATATCGAATATCAAAACCCGATGATCATATGATATTTATGCGTTTAATAACTACATAAATATTTAGTTTACCACTAATTGAGAATTATGTCGGTCCTATTGATACTTGAAAGCAAACAATTAGTAATCTTAAATCTATATATAAGACTTGGAAATTATTTCTCAGTAGTTTGTTTTCATCAAAACATCTACTTAGGAAGGTTTTCTCTCAACAAAACCTTTTAAATATGAGAAAAGAGAAACTACAATGGTCACTTAAGTGATTGTTTGATTTCAAAAAATGTTTTCTACTATTATTTTTAATTTTCATTTCCTGAAAACTTTGAAAACGGAGATATAATGTTTTTTTTTTATTTTCACCCAATTTTAAAAATATTTTCATAAAAATATTTTCAAAAAAATTAACCAAACACTTCTTACCTCTATTTTCTATTTTTAATAAAAATAAAACATGAAACACTCAAATAAATACCACCTTAAATTTCCATTGTAATAAAGTCACTGTTTTTTTTTTTTTTTTTTTAAAAACACTTTCTTAAAAGTTATCTTCATATTTCTCTCGCAATTTCTAAATATGGGGGACCTAGCTACTACGCTTTTCACTTTCTGTTTGTGTGCTTCCCTTGCACTTCACCACCTCTACATATAAAGAAATTTCATAGTGTTCAAATTTGCTAGCTGGTAAAACGTTGAAAGGCTTCAAGAGACAAAAGCCATGATATGCTATTTAAACTATGCATCATTTTCATGTTTTCAACTATTAAGATTGCCCTAGAAATGGGATTGAGATAACACAAAATATCTTAATAAGTTGGATCTTCATTATCATTCCCAATTTCAGTTTTACTATTAAAAAAATAGAAATAGTTTTACAAAGGTTTACTAAATCAATTGTATTTTAGGTTATATATTAATTGGTTTAAAAATCAATTTTTGAACTAATAAATCTTTAAATAAGATAAATAAATAAAGATAAAATGAGGTTTCGAGTCAATTTATCCATCAACTCAAGAATAAAAGGAAGTCATTTGAGAAATTTAATTTATTTCTCTTTATAATCCATCTTAAACTGTGTCATTACTGTAGAAAACACCTAAACAGAAAGATCGAAGGAAAACGCCAAAAGCAAAAACAAATTCTAGTTTAATATTGGAAATTGCATGTTGTTTAATATTTAATATTGATTAATTTACTTTAATATTTAATAAATTATTTTATTGCATAAAAATTATTAAAAAAATTCCAATTTTAGTTAAATGACAGAATCAACTACATCTTAAAACTGTATTCAAATTTTCTCCTTTAAATATCAAGACGCGACGCCTCGGAAACGTGTATTCTAAGACTTCAACTATAGAAAAATTGCACCGCCACAAAACTAATTCACTTTTTTAAAATTAAAAGAAATAAATTTTGTTAAATGAGTTTCACTTTTAAAAAAAATGAAAATTTTAATTATAAATTAACTTTTGCGTGAAAAATTACCTTAAACTAAACATATCTTTTGTATAGAGTTTAATATTTATGTATTATAAATGGATATTTTAAAGACTATAATATTATAAGAAATGAAATTAATTGAAAGTTATTTATATTAAAATTATTATATAAAATATTATTTTATTATTCTTGATATTAAAATTCAATTAAGATTGATTTAAAAATAAAAAATATTTTTCGATTGAAATTTAATATAATTAAATAATACTAAAGCACTTTTTAACTAGAGTAAAAAACAAAATTACATACTTCAAAGCTTGAACTTATCCAAACCAACGCATCATTTCAGAACGCGTATTTTACTCGACGCGCTTGTCAACAAACCAAAAAATTCTATTACGCGCTACTTACGCACGTGCGACGCGTGTCATAACTTGTGCCGGAATTAATAATAATTAGACCTTATCCACAGATTTCACACATAGGAAGCATTTATTTATGATTATAAAATATTAAGTGCATATAATATAAGTTTCTTTTTTCTGTCATGTGGACCCTAAAATCTGTTTTTGGTAACCATCTCATTTACAATGATAACTGACCTTGATCTTTGACATTTGCACGAAAACATCTTGTAATATATTATTGTTAACTTATACTAATAACACACCCTTACACTTTTACACGTTATGTTTGTTTTAAAATAATTCATGTTTATATATTATCATTATCTTTCTAACCATATTAAAAGTAAAATAATTAGATAGAAAAATTAAATATTAATTTTTATATTTTAAAAACGTGGGTTAAGTTTTTCTCAATTTTGTATAATTAATTTTTAAGATGAGAATAATTAAATAGATCATACTTTGATATTTTTCTCACTATGAGAATTGGATATATTTTATAGCGATTAATATAATAAATTTAACATGATAAATATTTATATTATTTTTAAATTATAAATTAAATTTAACTCAATTTTATAAAATTAATTAATTTATAATATTAGAATTATTTTTTATTTATATTTATTATATTAAACAGATAGTATATGTGAAATGGAATTTCCGACATTATAAAATAAAATAAAATCAACTGGTCAATTTTAATTTAATCTAAATGAGAACCATACGTAATCAGCAAAAGTCTTAAAATACAACTAAGATCTTTTGGGCCAGCCACATTTGTGCTGCTGGGAGCGAGTTTAACTTGGTGAATGAGTGAATTACATAGATTTATGATTTCCTATTCAAAATAAAAGAAAATAAATTAAATATAATTTTGGTCTTTACTGTTATTTTATTTCTAATTTCTGTAAATATTTTTTAATTATTTCTCGAAATTCAATATCTTCTCATTTTTGGTTTTTATAAAAATTTTATTTCATTTTTCTTCCTTATAATTTATTTATTTTCATATTTAATCCTAGTAAATTATATTTTTTTTTCATTTTTGTCTTTGTAAGAAATAACTTACAATGACTAAAAATTAAAAAAATAATTATGGGGAAAAATAAAGTAAATAATAATTATAGAAACAAAAGTAAAACAATATTTTTACAAGAATTAAAACAAAAAATTAAAAACACTACATTACGAGAACTGAAAAAAAAATTACAAGAACTAAAAGTAAAAAATAAATTTAAAAAATTAAATAAAATAAATAAGTTGTAACTCATTTATATTATTGTGAAAAAAATATAGAGAATTTATCTAAAACTTTTTTAAAAAATCTTTTAATAAAAAGTGACATGTCATATTACTCTGAAATAATATATAAACTTATACATTCCAGCTTATTAAAAATTTATAATGAAATTATTAATTTTAATAACAAAATTTCTAAACGTTTAAAAAATTGAATTTATGATTAATTAATAACCGAAAGATTAAAAATGAAATAAGGAGTACACGCTTAAACTGTAATAAGCATTTAATAAGAAAGAAAATGAAAGAACGCAGAAGATGACGATAAAAAGCATATACAAAGAAGTTTGCTTGTCATAGCTACAGAATCTCGTCGACTTTAACCCATCACTTCCTCGTAACATCCTTAGATACCTTCGAAACTAAACAACATTAAAGCTTTTATTCGCCGGAATAAACCATTCAACTGTCTTTCATTTCATAATGGAAAAATGATTCATCTTCTTCTTCAATATTTAGAAACCTCAGAAAACGTAACCGCGTTAACATTTTTCATTCTTTAATCATTGTCTCCACATGTATAAAAGAAACATGTAACCAATCTTAGACATCATTGGTAACCATCAAAGTTTAGTTGTTCCAAGTTTTTTTGGAGTTGTCAACTGTTACATACATCATTAGTTTCACGTACCCTTTTGTTCCAAAAACACATATTTTGTTACGAAATATCAATATATAGCTACAAACTTTCAATCCATTCATTGCTTTCTCCACGTACATATATATATATACACAACAGTTTGTGTTTCTTCTCATCTTTTTATTCATTCTCATTTTGTTTCCCTACCCTTAAGTTTATTATTTCCTGCATTGATTAAGTTTGTTTTATTCTTTGTTCTTGAAATTAGCCATGTCAATGAGTTTGGTCACAAACTTGAAGCGCATTGAGTCTTTACTCAATGTTTCGAACACCGTTAGTGAATCTAATAAAAGATGGCACTCTGCATTTGTTGCTATCTATTGTTCTCGGGCACTTATGTCACACTTCAATCTCACCAATACAAACAAAACCAAAGCAAAAGCCTCACCTAAACCGACACCAACACCATCTTTTACCGTGGTTGATTTGAACTCACACCATTCTTTTGATATAGGCCAAACAACCCTTGTTCATGTTGTGAAAGAAAAAGACCTTGAGAGCCTTGAAAAACTTGGTGGGGTTGAAGGGGTGGCCACAGCCCTTGAAACCCACGTTGAGTATGGTATCAAAGGTGGTGATGATGATGATGCAGCTGAAGACATCACACGTAGGAAACAAGTGTTTGGTTCCAACACTTACAACAAACCACCTTCAAAAGGGTTCTTTCACTTTGTTGTGGAAGCCTTTAAGGATGTCACAATTCTAATCCTTTTGGCTTGTGCTGCGCTTTCCCTTGGCTTTGGCATCAAGCAACATGGCCTCAAGGAAGGTTGGTATGACGGTGGAAGCATTTTCATCGCGGTGTTCATTGTTATTTCCATGTCTTCTATAAGCAATTTCAGACAGAACAGACAATTTGACAAGTTGTCTCAAGTAAGCAATGATATACAAATTGATGCGGTGAGAAGTGGGAGGCGCCAACATTTGTCAATCTTTGAAATAGTTGTTGGTGATGTGATTTGCTTGAAGATTGGTGATCAAGTTCCAGCCGATGGGTTATTCATAGAAGGACATTCACTTAAAGTTGATGAATCAAGCATGACAGGGGAGAGTGATCATGTTGAGATTAGTAGACACCATCACCCTTTTTTGTTCTCTGGCACAAAAGTGGCGGATGGGTATGCTAAGATGCTTGTTACATCAGTTGGTATGAACACAACATGGGGCCAAATGATGAGCTCAATAAGCAGTGATATTGATGAGGAAACCCCTTTGCAAGAGAGACTAAACAAGCTTACATCATCCATTGGGAAGGTTGGTTTGGCTGTTGCTTTTCTTGTCCTTGTTGTGTTGTTGGTTAGGTACTTCACAGGAAACACAAAGAATGACAAAGGAGTTAGAGAGTTCAATGGAAGCAATACCAAATTTGATGATATAATGAATGCTGTTGTGGGAATTATTGCTGATGCAGTTACTATTGTTGTCGTTGCAATCCCTGAGGGTCTTCCACTGGCTGTGACTCTCACTTTGGCTTATTCAATGAAGAAAATGATGGCTGACCAAGCAATGGTGAGAAAGCTATCTGCTTGTGAGACAATGGGTTCTGCCACCACAATTTGTACTGATAAGACAGGAACTCTCACACTCAACCAGATGAAGGTGACCAAGTTCTGGCTTGGCCTAGAGCCCGTGGCTGACATTGGAAGTGTTCACTCAAAGGTTGCTCCATTTGTTCTTCAACTGATCCAAGAAGGAGTGGCTCTCAACACAACAGGTAGTGTGCACAGGTCTGATAAATCAGGTTTTGAGTTTGAGTTTTCAGGTAGTCCTACAGAAAAAGCAATTCTATCTTGGGCTGTGTTGGAATTGAACATGGAGATGGAGAGCTTGACAAGAAGTTGTTCCATCATTCATGTTGAGACCTTCAACTCAAAGAAGAAAAGAAGTGGAGTTTTGTTGAGAAGGAAGGTAGACAACACAGTTAATGCACATTGGAAAGGAGCAGCTGAGATGGTACTAAAAATGTGCTCAAGATATTATGATGCTTCTGGCATTGCGAAAGATCTTGACAATGATAGCATGATGAAGTTTGAGCACATTATTCAAGGTATGGCAGCTAGTAGTCTTCGTTGCATTGCTTTTGCACATGTAGAAGTAGCTGAGGAAGAGCTTGCAGATGAAGAAGGCAACACATCGGTGAAAGTGAAAGAGAATGGTTTAACTTTGTTAGGACTTGTAGGGATTAAAGATCCATGCAGGCCAGGGGTGAAGAAGGCTGTGGAAGATTGCCAACATGCTGGTGTAAATGTTAAAATGATCACAGGAGACAATGTTTTCACTGCAAAGGCTATAGCAACCGAATGCGGCATACTTCGGCCTAATCAGGACACAGATGGAGCAGTGGTTGAGGGAGAGGAATTTCGCAACTACACACCAGAAGAGAGGATGGAGAAGGTGGACAAAATTTGTGTGATGGCAAGATCTTCTCCTTTTGACAAACTTCTAATGGTTCAATGCTTAAAGCAAAAAGGACATGTGGTTGCTGTCACTGGAGATGGCACAAATGATGCACCAGCACTGAAAGAAGCTGATATTGGACTCTCTATGGGAATTCAAGGCACTGAAGTGGCCAAAGAGAGCTCTGATATTGTCATATTGGATGACAATTTTGCATCTGTTGTCACTGTCCTAAGGTGGGGAAGATGTGTTTACAACAATATTCAAAAGTTTATTCAGTTTCAATTGACAGTGAATGTGGCAGCACTTGCAATCAACTTTGTGGCAGCAGTGTCAGCTGGTGAAGTGCCACTAACAGCAGTGCAACTATTATGGGTGAATTTGATCATGGACACATTAGGTGCTTTGGCTCTTGCAACAGAAAAACCTACCATGGAGTTGATGGACAAACCTCCAGTTGGTAGAACAAAACCACTCATCACTAATGTCATGTGGAGGAACCTATTGGCTCAAGCTTTGTACCAAATAGCAATTTTGCTAACTCTTCAATTCAAAGGTAAGTCCATCTTTGGTGTCACATCAGGGGTAAATGATACATTGATTTTCAACACATTTGTTCTTTGTCAAGTGTTCAATGAGTTCAATGCAAGGAAAATGGAGAAGAGGAATGTCTTCAAAGGCATACATAGGAACAAGTTATTTTTAGGCATTATTGGCTTTACAATAATCCTTCAGGTGGTGATGGTTGAGTTTCTCAAGAAATTTGCTGACACAGAGAGACTAAATTGGGGACAGTGGGGTATCTGCATTGCTCTAGCTGCAATTTCTTGGCCAATTGGTTGGATTGTGAAGTTGATTCCTGTCCCAGATAAACCATTCCTCAATTTTTTGAGTAAGAAGAAATGAAGACATGAATTATCATTCTATTTGTATTATAATTTTTTTTTATCATACCAACACATTGTATTACACATTCTTTAATTTTGTAATAATGTTTGAATAAATTATAGATTTGTTACTTGTGTTAAATTCTTTATTTTTTTAGTATGTTTTTTTTTTTGTCAGAAATTAATATGATAATAAATTATAAAATTTACGAATTATAATAATAATAAAAATGAAGATTTTTTTCACTATTTATTAAATACTAAGGGCTGATATGGTATAAGAATTCATATTCAATTAAAGACAAAATTTAGATAATATTAAGGACTACTATGATAGCACCTTATTTAATATAGAATCTTTAATTTTTAAATTTTATTTTTATTTGAATTTGAATCCTTAATATTCAATAGATAAGAAAAATTCCAGACCCTCATGGATTGCAACAACAACAATTGTAATTGAATCATTAAACTTGGTCTTGCTTCCATTGAACTCTCTAAATCTTTTGTCATCCTTTGTGTTCCCTTAGAAGTACCAAATCACCAAAACAATAAGGACAAGAAATTAAAGTAACAGCCAAATCAACCTTCTCATTATTTGAATATTAAGTATACAACAACATATTTTATATATATATATATATATATATATATATATATATATATTACAAATAATATTATCTTTTTTAATTACTCAATCATATTTATTGTAAAACAGAATGAGAATTGATTTATTAACTCTATAACAGAAGAAAAGAGTTTTGGCCTTTAGGGTACATGGTTTCAAGGTAAAACTAGGAATAGAAGACTGTTGCAAGTTGGACCACTTCAAAACCACTGTTTATATAAACTTCTTGAAGGGTCATTTTCATTTTGCTATTTAGCCATGCAGACAAATTCCAACATTTATACATGTTATATTCACCTCAATTTTGTTCTATTGTACAGTGGAAGAACCGTTTATTGTTCTGTTCTACATGTCCTTGAGTAGGTAAAAGACCATATGTATGGTTGAAATTTAAATTTTCAAATTGGCACATAAATCACATGGTGCTAGAGGTTGGAGCAACAAAAACAACTTCAACCTATAACTACTTATTGATCACGTGGTTGAGAATAAGAGGAATATAACAAATATTTTGTAAGCTACCTCAATTAGTAATTCTGATCATTTCAATTGTGTAGCACAGCTGAAAGTTCTTTTGCTTATGCCCCTTTTGATTTACCAACGTTGGGAAATTTAAAATTGCTGGAGTTAGGCAAAATTTCTTGTGAATTTACTAAAGTTGGTACATCTATCATTAATATTTCTTTATTATTAATACCATAAGCATTCAGTTCTAGATTTAGTAACAGGTAAAGACTCTTTATTCCTTCCAAAATTATATCATACATAGATCAAATTCAAATGGTATAAACTGAACTACACTCATTAAGTTATCATCTCCTATATTAACTTGTAATGAATCTAAAAAATTCTAACAAAACTTTAGGCCTGCATGTTATTTTTATACCATAACAGTAATGAAAACAAAAGTCTTGCATCACTATGTGAGGTTAAGATCATGCAATGTCATTGGACTCAATTAAATTCATGAAGCTAAATATATTTTTGTAGTTTTGACCTCCACATGAAGCATGTGGCAAAGCATAAAAAGGAATCTTCCTCAAAGCCAAAAGGGTATTTTTGCAAACAAAAATGTACCACATTCTACTATAAATTCTGGTACCAGCACCTCACTTCATTTCACAACAAATGCAACATTAATTCTACATAACCTTAGGAGATAGATTGAAACAAGATGAGGCCAATTAGTAGTTCATCAACATCATCAACCAATGGGATTAATAGTTGGGAATCTCCAATTCCTTACCTCTTTGGAGGCTTATCTCTATTGCTGATTCCCATTTTTGTGGCATTGATGATTCTTGTTTGCTCCAACAGAAAACATGTTTCTCAGTCATTAGCTGAACGTGAAGAAATCAAACAAGAAATACCCCAAAACATAGAAAATGACTCTGAGCCCAAGATACTAGTGATCATGGCAGGGGATAACAAACCAACCTACCTTGGTAAACCAATCACTTCTTCTTCAACTCACTGTTCATGTACCTGTTCAGTGGACAAAGTTAACCAATTGACTTGTTAATGACATTTAAAAGATAAATAAATTTTTATTATAACATCTAATCTTCATAATTTACTGTAATTTTAATCTTTAATATTATCATTATAATTCCAAATTTTTATAATTTATTATTATTTTAATTCTTATCAAAACCAAGTGTATGATAAAAATAAAGTAAAAAGTACAAAATTTTGTTAAGATTTTACAAAATCATATATTATCCCACTGATTTTAGGTGGATGCAATATGCAAACTGATCATGCCATTTTGGCTTATGAGTTATGAGTATTTATAGATTTTTGTTTCAAAATTAAGAACAAATGGTGTAGTCTTGAGCATTTATTTTGCTGCTGATTGTACTTATCAGTTGTTTTACTTGGTCCTTTTTATCTTTTTGTTCTGTGTTTAACTTTAGTGTAAGCTTCCACCATTAAATTAAGTTCCATGGATCGAATTAGTGCTGGGTATGATTAAATTAATTTCTGGAAATATCTTTTGATATAATTAATTTCTGTAAATTAAGTAATAGATTGTTCGCGAGAATACATAAAATTATGTACCAAAAAATATATTTAAATATAAACTGTAAAATTTAAATATTAAAGTAATTAAATCGTAAAACAAAAATATTTCTCTTAATTTTATAATTCAAATGTTCCAAAGTATATTGTGTAATAAAAAAATCGGAGCTAAATTGCTAATTTGCTTCATTTATTTATTTGTGACAATTTAATTCTTTTATTATTAATAAAATTCAACTAAATTCACTTCAATCTAGTGTTTTATTTCTAATTGAGATCAATGTATTTATAATTAGTGAGACATTTTTATACGGTTGCTAATTATAATATTGATATTATATTTTTTAAAGACAAATTTATGTCATTGCTAATCGTAAATCCTAACTGTGTCAACTCCAATCAAATAAAAAGAATAATTTTAAAAATTAAAGAATCTAAATGAACTTTTTAATAATAATGAAATTAAATTAAATTAAGTAGAGAAACTAAATTAATTATTTACTAAAATAGAAAAATATGTTAGATTGATACAAGATAAAAATAGGCATTGGGTATTGCTATATATCCAAATAATGTCCACCTTAATTTTTAACTAATAGAATCAGCTTCTAGTATTCTACCAATAATTAATTTTTCAATTTCCAACTATTTTTATCAAATATAATCTAAGTCGATTTAATTGTTTAAATTTCAACTACTTATACTTTTAAATTAAGAGTTTAATTGTTGGTGTAAATATATTTTTTTTTATATTAGGAAATGAGACATTTTACAAAATTTTGACTTTTACTCAAAGTACATTGCAATAAATTCTTCGTTAAATTAATTAGTTTTGATCCAGTCGTATTAATGGAAAATGCATTATTAAAAGAAACAAAATTAACTTGAATGGTCTTTGTATCAAAATCTAATTACGTAGTTGTCTAATTATTTTTACGTAGTTTACTAATTATTTTTTATGGTTTATATAAATTTCACAATTAATTGATAGTATAAAATGTTTTACACGATGAATCTTTTTAAAAAGAATTTATTACTTGAATATTTTATTAATGTTAGATAAAAGGAATCATTTTTAAAAAATATATATTTAATGATAATCATATTTTATAAGAATTGAGATACTTAACAATTAAGTAAGTACGTCTGATATGCTAGTTTTGCATTCACAGTCTAAAACTTTTAGAAAGTCATTCCAGCACAAGAAAAAATTATATGATTATAAAATTTTCATTATAAATGATAGATTAGATGGATTGATCATATTTTCTATACATAATTTGTTTGGCTTGAAACTTTATTAAGAAAATAGTTTAAAAGATTTACAGAAAACTTAAGATTCTCTTAATTTTCTCAACTGAATATTTATAAAAAAATAAAAAAAAATGTGTCATACAAAATACCCATACACTCTTAAATAACTGTAATTACATATTCCAGTTAACTAAAAAACTGATTTTAATTCTCATGTAAAACCAGATAATTTTATAATTTTCCATAATCCTTCCTTTATCCCCTTCTCATTCATGCATGTTTGTATTGTAAAACAAATACTTAAAATTTCTTTTCCATAGCAACAAGCTTAATCCATGTGATACAAGAATAACATTTTTTTCTTCTAGATAAAGCAATTTAAAATACTAACAATCTAATTTACTTTGTCTAGATAAAATGCTTCAAAAATTAAAATAAAAATAATTGATGTATTTAAATTACTCTATCTAAACATGGTTTGCTACATCTATTTTTATTTTTATTTTATTTTTCTGGTGTATCCTATTTGTTTGATTGAAGACTGAAAAGAAAAAGATAAATGGAAAAGTGAAAAGAATCTTTAAAGCAAAAGTGAAGAAAAGGAAAAAAGTAAAGGTAAAGTGTATATAACCTTTGTTGGGTGGTGGAAACTTGCAACACAAGGCAACATGTACTTAAATAATAATTCTGTTTTCGTTGAATTATTCCCTGCTCAAGACTATTTTAGTATAAATTATTTTTTCATAAATTAATTATAAATACTACTAATTATTTTAAAGAGTTTTTTTAATCAGTGTAATCTTATGCAGGATAAATTTCATTAAATATATTATTCAACTATTTTATGATAATTAACTTATCATATTTTTTAAAAAAATTATTTTTTATCTCTCTTTATATTACTCTCCCCCAAAATATAATAAAAAAGAGAAAAACATATATTTTCAAAAAATTATAATAAATTAATTAGCCAAATTTATTGAATGATACATGTAATGAGTTTTATTTTGTATTAAATTATACAGATTAAGAAACTCCTTATTTTAATAATTTATTTAATGGGATCTGTAATTAATACACAGACAATAAGTGATATTAGGTGGAAGTAAAATTAGTCTTGACTTAGTAAAAATTTATTCTAATAATTATTCATGTTTCATAATTAAGTAATTCAAAAATTAAATTTTTATTTCAAATATTAAATAGACTATCTTTAAGCGTGAATATAATTATATTATTTGACAAAAGAATGTTTAAAGCAAAAGTGAAAAAAAAGGGTAAAGGCAAAGTATAAATAAATAAAAGGTTCAGGGTGGTGGAACCTTAAGCCACATAGCAATATATATTTAAATTAGAATTCAATTTTCATTGAATTATCCCCTGCTCAACACTATTTTAGCAATAGAACTTATTTTTTTATAAATTAATTATAAATACTACTAATTATTTAAATAATTTATTTTTACTTAAAAATTAAATGCTTCTTAATTAAATTAGTTTATCAATATACTCACACATTATTAAAACTATCTATTTAATAGGATCAATAATTATTGATACATAATGCAATAACCGATATTAAGTAAAAATAGTAAAAGTTTATTATAGTAATAATTCATGTTTGTTAATTAAATAATTTAAAAATTAATTTGTTAATTTAAATATAAAATAGATTATTTTTAAATGTGAATATAATTATATTATTTGTGCCGGAGATCCCAGCAAAATTATTGAAATTACAAATTACGTAATAATAAATTTTGGAATTGAAATAATCTTTTAATATTTTATAAGTTTTTATATAATAATTTTTAATATTTTTAAAAATATTTAAGAAATAATGATAATTTCTTTTCAGCATTAACAAATAGTAATATATATATATATATATATATATATATATATATATATATATATATATATATATATATATATGTACCCACAAACATTAGGTTACAGCCACCCATATTCCTTGGTTCTTATCATCTATCTTCTCTTGTACTCTGTTCTTTCTTCAACCTCTCTCTTCTTCAGATCTATTACTATCATTGTTGTTATTAGCAATTTTTTGATTTCAATTTGACGCTATGATTAGGGTTCAACTACTTGCTATGTTTTGTTAATTTCCTTAACGTTTTTACCTTCATTTGCCCTAATTTTCAGCATTCATAATACTCGTTGTTTCCTTTTATTAGCTTTGTAATTTATCACTGTGATGTTGGAGGGTTTTGCCTTTTTGATCTGTATCTGCTTTGGCATCCATAGATTTCATGTTCAGATTCTATAAAATGTCTGTGAAGTCGAATTTTCGAACATTCACATGAAGAGATTGGTTTTTCACCTCTTTAAATATATATATTTTAATTGTTAGTAAAAATTGATTTTGATTTTCTTTCAATTAGTTTGCAGTGAAAAGAAAAAATGGGGTGATAAATGTTTAAAAATGAGTTTTTTTTTTTCTTAACCCTCAAATTGAGGGCTCCTGTATGAACTTCACAACCCATCTTCATGTAACTTTTGAAGCAACATGGAAAGGGGTCACCAGATTTTCATGTATCTATTGTCATCTTCTCATTTCTGGAATTCAAGAAAAAGTGGGATAGATCTATTCTGTAGAACACTGGTATCACAATCTGTCATTTGTCTTTATTCTTGTGTTCACCAAGAAAATGTTAGACCAAGAAGGATAAATTGTGATACCAGTGTTCTACAACATAGATCCATCCCATGTGAGAAAGCAGGTGCAACTGCAACAAATGGCAAGTTGTTCTTATCACTGAAGCTAATTATGGGTTGAGTAATTGTTCATCAAGAATCTATTAGAAGACCCTTGGAAAACGAAGTTTGATTGTACAAGCATGAGAAAGTGCATGATGTATTGAAATATAACTAGGTACTTGGTAGATGCAATCAAATTGAACTCCTCTGTTCAATTTCCTGTGGTAGTAGCAAGGAAGTTTTTAAATTGGAATTTATTAATCAAATCTGTTATGATGGGTCATGGCCCCTGGAGGCTTAATCATGAAAAAATTGAAAATGAGAGAGAAACATTCTCCTACACTCTTGTGGCTCCTTTTTGTTGTTTTTTTTTTTTTGCTTAAAAATAAAATTAGTCATTCAAATGTTGAGTTATCTGTTGGAAATACTATAGGATTCTATGTATTGGTGGGAAATGAGTTCTGGGAGGACTCAAAGCAATACTCTCAGAATTGTTTGGACATAGTGTATGAGTCATATCAAACTTTGAAGGCAATGGATTGATGATTCAAACTTAGATGTAAGAGTGCAGTCATATGTTGCTAATAACTTTTACCTTTGTAGCTA
Source organism: Hylodesmum podocarpum (assembly GCA_026586105.1). Classification (NCBI taxonomy): domain Eukaryota; kingdom Viridiplantae; phylum Streptophyta; class Magnoliopsida; order Fabales; family Fabaceae; genus Hylodesmum; species Hylodesmum podocarpum. Next base: position 3,519,125 of record JALJEV010000803.1, on the reverse strand, counting down.
TGTTTTGTAAAGTAAATTTGTTGTAATGAAAATAAATGTGTTAAGAGCTGTTAGCAGAGGTTATTTATTTTACAGAATTTTCTTATGATTTTATTTGATGAGCTGTGTTCATTAAGGTGTGCTTCCTGCCTTTACTTAGTTGTGTATTGAAAGTTGATGCCCAGGCACAACACATTTGATGGCTAGTTCTAACCGATGCATTATTTTTGCTTCACAACACCACAATTTCAAGAGAAGAACAATGAATTATCACAACACTGCATTATAGAAAAGAAAAAAGGTCTCTATCTAATTTGTTTAAGCAATAATAATTAAGCCAGTGAGGGTTATTTATGAACAAAGGCCATTATCATATGAACAAACAACCTTTAATTTAAAAGTATTCATTTTATTATTAAGAGAAGTGTGTCCCTATTTACTTATTAAACTAAAATGCAAGTATAGTATATATTCATAATAGCATTTGGATTTAACCTATTTTGGTTTGAGGCATATGCTTCTTTCTCTGGTCAAGCTGCTTACAATGATTGGTACATGTCATCTTACAATGTTTTCTACTCTTCACTTCCAGTAATTGCTCTAGGCGTTTTTGATCAAGATGTTTCTGCAAAACTTTGTCTGAAGGTACTAAATTGTTAATTTTTATCATTATAAAAATGAGGGACTTAATTATCATTTTTTGAATGTTAAGAATTAATATGGCGATGTCTCTCAAAGTCAGAAATCAAATTGTTGGTAGTTTACTCTAATTGTCTTGGTGAGCTTCCTCCGTTCACTCAAAACACGCCACCACTGATTTCTGATGTTTTTTAATATTTAAAAAATGACTTGTTTCTCCTGTTTCCATGTGCCTCAATGTATCTTCTTTGGTTGTAGAATGCTTCATAAAACGATATCAACTTAACTTTGATATAAAATTCACAAGTACTCTCGAAATGCTTTGACTTTTAATTTTCCCATGACTTCTATTTTTTACTAATCTAGCTTGTGTACTAGGTCTATAGTATGCTTGTGAATTGTGATAAGCTTATCCTTCTTTTTTTGTGTGGAAGAAAACTATTTACAACCATAAAGCCCATCACAGTAGAGCTTCTCAAACTATACATGTGTGCATGCATACATGTGTGCATGCGCGTGATCGCAAAGTTCATATGTGTGGGCACCAATGACACATTCTTTATCACTAAATATATCTGTTAACATCACCATAAACAAAAGCCTTTTCCCACTATAGGTGAAGTCAGTTAGAAGGATCATGTACCATTTGACTCAGGCTAAAGACCAAATTTTCAGAGAGATTATATGTACCATGATATCCGTTATAACTACTTCTCTTAATGACTAAAACCATGCAATATAACCTTCTAATTGGTACTTCTAGTGGTCTTATTTGTACATGTCTAAACTGCCTAAACTGATTTTCTGTCATCTTTTCCTTAATCGATGTACACCGATTATAACACCTTCTCTCAATAACTAAAACCATGTAATATAACCTTCTAATTGGTACTTCTAATGGTCTTATTTGTACATGTCTAAACTGCCTAAACTGATTTTCTGTCATCTTTTCCTTAATCGATGTTACACCGATGTCTCCATGTATATAATCATCTCGTATCTGTCCTTTCTTGTGTAGTTACTCTTTCATATTAATATTGCCATTTGCCAATTCTGATACTCCCATCCTTTTATTCCGTTGTACCTTTAAAAGTGAAACATTCACTACCATAGACATCAATCACCAGGCATATTATAGCTGATCCAATGTGACTGCAGAATGCCATTAAAGCAATATATGATTAAGCTATAGATTATGAGAAATATGTTTGATATCTCAGATGTTTCAATCTACATATGAAGCTTTATAAAATTCTTGTGATAATGTATCCATGACATGTCTACTAATTTCCTTTGTGACTCTTGATTTTAAATTAACAATTAGTTGAAAGCTGATGAGATCCTGTGCTAATCACACCCTCTTTTTTACAGTATCTATTTCTATATCTAGAGGGAGCAGAGGACATCCTCTTCAGCTGGCCTCAGATTCTCGGATGGACTTTGAACAGAGTTCTTAGTTCTACAGTGATCTTCTTCTTGACCACTAACTCTGTCTTGAATCAAGCATTCAGAAAAGATGGTAAGGTGGTGGATTTTGAAATACTTGGGGTGACAATGTATACATGTGTGGTGTGGACTGTCAATTGCCAAATGACTCTTTCCATCAACTATTTCACTTGGATACAACATTTTTTTATATAGGGCAGCATCTCCTTTTGTATGTATTTGTGTTGGTTTATGGTTATCTCTCTCCAGCAATATCCACAACAGCTGACAAGGTTTTTGCGGAAGCATGTGCTCCCAGTGGTCTTTATTGGCCAGTTACCCTTTTGGTGGTTGTGTGTGTCCTTGTACCCTATTTCTCCCATAGGTCTTTTCAAAGTCGGTTTATCAGAAATTATACAGAGAAAACAAGTAGAAGGACTTGAACTTGATTTATCTGATAAGTTACCTAAACAAGTCCAGGGCAAACTAATACATCTGATAGAGATTGAAGCAAAGGGAGTTGTGAAATGTAAATGTTTCTTAACATACATTCGTAGGACTTGAAATTGTATTAAGGTTCTTGTTGAGTGGGGAAGTGACATTGAAGTAGTGAGTATTGCAATAGATTTTGTTATTTTATTTTTACTTTTCCTCCTTCAGTTTCTATTTATTTATAAGACAGCAGAGGTGAGATTTGTTTAGAGTTGTCACCTGGTGTAGATTAGCTATGTAAAGCTTGTGTTATTGTTGTACCAAAAAAAGGTCATTGTATTTGTGAATGGAAGAAAACAATAGATATATGTATGATTTTTATTTTCTGATGAAAGTTTAAAAAACAATTAAAACATGATGTACGCCCGTGAAGTTTTATGACTTATGAGAAAGAATATTTGTTTGAAGAGATTAATGTTAAAGAAAGAAACTATGTCAAAAATTGGTTATATGAGATAGTTATAACTGAGTGTTAAGAAATTAATATTAATGCTTATGCTCTCATAAGAAACATAGGTGCAAATAATTAAAAACACTTTAACCAACACTTCAATACGAGATTCTCTTGTAAGTTTTCAAAAGTTCACAACTATCACAAGACCATCTTCTTGCTCTTTACACCACATTCTTAAATCCAAAATCTAATTCCACTTTTTAATTTTCTCTCAATTATCTAATTCCACTACCTTATTTTCTTTCAATTGATCATCTGTGAAGATTGAACTTAGCTCCTAGTTAGATAACACATAGGTAAAAAAGAAAAAGAACTTCTACAATATGTCTACATTCTAGACAGATGATTGTCTCAACTACAATAAAACATGTTATTCAAAACAATTGAAGTTCATGATATGTAAAGTGATAGTTGTTATTTATCGTCGTTATGATATCTGGATATTGTTTTGTCCAAACTCACTTTTAGTTTAACAATCACAAATAGCAGGATCCTAGAAGTAGATTAAAAGAATTTTGTCAACTGGGCAAAATACTAAATAAAGGCACTAAAAAACTGAATCAGATATTTCATTACAATATGTTAAGTGAGTAAAGGAAGGACTATTCTTCAATACATCAAATGAATTTGGATTTATATACATGCAATTGAAAGTTTAAGATTACAATAGATAATTTTCATATCTCACAAATGATTTTTTTTGTTCTTATTGTTTGAAAATTCATATGACAGGTTTTAATAAATAATAAAGACCCCTTCTCTTTATGTTGTTTCATAAATAAATGTAAAAGCAAATTATGCGTAACATGATAAGTCTTTGAAAAATATCTTCCAAAGATGTACCCTAGCTTCATCATAACCAACCATTCATTGGATACAAATTGCCTGCTTGACTCAACTCTCAAGATGGAATACAGCTGTGAATGTCCGAAAGGACTCTACAATTATTGCTTGACTGACCATAAAGTCTCTTTCGATACACATTTCCTACACTCAGGATTTCTTACATTCAACTGGGCAAAATACTAAATAAAGGCACTAAAAAACTGAATCAGATATTTCATTACAATATGTTAAGTGAGTAAAGGAAGGACTATTCTTCAATACATCAAATGAATTTGGATTTATATACATGCAATTGAAAGTTTAAGATTACAATAGATAATTTTCATATCTCACAAATGATTTTTTTTGTTCTTATTGTTTGAAAATTCATATGACAGGTTTTAATAAATAATAAAGACCCCTTCTCTTTATGTTGTTTCATAAATAAATGTAAAAGCAAATTATGCGTAACATGATAAGTCTTTGAAAAATATCTTCCAAAGATGTACCCTAGCTTCATCATAACCAACCATTCATTGGATACAAATTGCCTGCTTGACTCAACTCTCAAGATGGAATACAGCTGTGAATGTCCGAAAGGACTCTACAATTATTGCTTGACTGACCATAAAGTCTCTTTCGATACACATTTCCTACACTCAGGATTTCTTACATTCAATCAAAGCCGTTGAATAAAAATCAAATTCCATCAAACTTAGCTCGTGTCTAAATTTTGAACCATTCATTCATAATCCAACGATCACAGTTTACAATTGAATAATGCTGTGAATATTGTCCATTCAGAACAGACACAACAGTATTATTGGTATAGTGAGAAGACTCAGCAGTATAGTCATCCTTCCTAGAATACCTTGTTACTCATTTCATCACTGTACCAATCCTCCATTGCACTCAGTCATACTGGCTCTCACTCCAAATTACTGATTTCTATTCATCCACTCACTTTCCTACTCCAAACATGGCAGGAGCTCTTGTTGGTGGTGCTCTTCTTTCTGCTTTCCTTCAGGTTGCATTTGACAGGTTGGCTTCTCCAAAAGTTCTAGATTTCTTTCGTGCAAGAAAACTTGACGAGACTCTGCTCAGAAAGTTAAACGTCATGCTTGTGTCAATCGATGCTCTGGCTGATGACGCAGAACTAAAGCAGTTCAGAGATGCTCGTGTGAAAGAATGGCTTGTTGCTGTCAGAGATGCCGTGTTTGATGCAGAGGATCTCCTGGGTGAAATAGAGTATGAAGTCATCAAATGTCAAGTGGAAGCTGAGTATGAAACTCAAACCTTAACTGGCAAGGTATCAAATTTCTTCAACACTACTTTCAGTTCATTTAACAAGAAAATTGACTCAGAGATGAAACAAGTCCTTGAGAAACTAGAATATCTTGCAAGTCAAAAGGGTGCTCTTGGTTTGAAAAAGGCTACTTGTCCTAGTGTTGGATCAGGTAGTAAAAAGCAAACAACGTCTTTGGTGGTTCAAAGTGTTATTTATGGCAGAGATGAAGACAAAGAAGTGATCTTTAATTGGCTCACATCTGAAACTGGCAATCATAAGCAGCTATCTATACTTTCTGTTGTGGGCATGGGTGGGGTGGGTAAGACCACCCTTGCCCAACATGTGTACAATGACCCAAGGATGGGGGCAGCAGATTTTGGCATCAAAGCTTGGGTCTGTGTTTCAGATGATTTCGATGTTTTGAGGTTGACAAAAGCAATTCTTGAAGCAATTACGGGAGAAAATGATGGCAGTGGAAACCTTGAAATGGTTCACAGAAAATTGAAAGAAAGATTGGCAGAGAAGAGATTTCTTCTAGTTCTTGATGATGTTTGGAACGAAAGACAAGAAGATTGGGAAGCTGTCAAAACTCCTCTCAATTACGGGGCTCCGGGGAGTAAAATTCTTGTAACAACACGCAGTGAGAAAGTTGCATCTACCATGCGGTCGTGCATGCATCGCCTAAAGCAAATAGAAGATGAACATTGTTGGCAAATTTTTGCTACACATGCATTCCAAGACGATCATCTTCAGTCGAATTCTGAGCTTAAGGGGATTGCCAAAAAGATAGTTGAAAAGTGTAAAGGATTGCCCCTGGCCTTGAAATCAATTGGAAGTCTTCTACGCACAAAGTCATCTGTTTCAGAATGGGAAAATGTACTTAAAAACGAGCTCTGGGACTTACCTATGGGAGACGGTGAAATCATTCCTGCTCTATTATTGAGCTATTACCACCTTCCTTCTCATCTCAAGAGGTGCTTTTCTTACTGTGCCTTATTTCCCAAAGATTACGAGTTTAAAAAGGAAAGATTGATTCAGTTGTGGATGGCTCAAAATTTTCTTTCATGTTCTCAACAGAGCAGGAGTCCAGAAGAAGTTGGAGAGCAGTATTTTGATGATTTATTATCTAAGTCTTTCTTTCAACAGTCAAGTGAAGACGAAACATGTTTTGTGATGCATGACCTTCTAAATGATTTGGCAAATTATGTTTGTGGGGACATCTGCTTTAGTTTGGGAGTTGGTAAAGCAAAAAGTGTACTAAAAACAACCCGTCATTTTTCAATTGCAAGCAATTACGAGAAATATTTTGATGTGTTTGAGAGTTTACCTGATGCTGAAAGGTTGCGTACATTTTTTTCAACAATTGGAGGAAGGTTTTCTTGGAACAGGAGTTGGAAATGCAAGATTTCGATACATGAGTTGTTCTCCAAATTTAAGTTCCTACATGTCTTATCTTTGTCTCGTTGTTCTGACCTTAGAGAGGTGTCTGACTCTTTAGGTGAACTTAAACATCTCCGTTCATTAGACCTTTCATGGACTGGCATAGAAAAACTACCTGCTTCAACATGTCTGTTGTATAACTTGCAAATACTGAAGCTGGTAGGTTGTTGGAGATTGGAAGAGCTGCCCATGAAGTTGTATAAACTCACCGATTTGCGTTGCCTTGAATTTAGACATACTGGAGTGAGAAGAATGCCAATGCATTTTGGAAAACTGAAGAATCTTCAAGTACTTGATGTGTTCTGTGCTGGCAAAAGCAGTGAATTCAGTGTTCGGGAGCTGCGAGGACACATTCTTCATGGATGGCTATCAATGAAGGAGTTGCAGAATATTGAAGACCCCTCAGATGCATTAGCAGTTGATTTGATAAACAAAACACGCCTTGAGGGGCTACGCTTAGAATGGAATAGAGAGCACATCCTGGTTGATGATCCAAGGAAAGAAAAGGAAGTAGTTGAGAATCTACAACCTTCCAAACACTTGAAGAATTTATCAATTGCTAACTATGGTGGTACAGAATTTCCGAGTTGGTTATCAAACAATTCATTATCAAATATGGTGTACATAAACATGAAGGATTGTAAATACTGCATATGTTTGCCTTGCCTTGGACATCTTCCATCTCTGAAGGAGCTGATGATTTCAGGGTTGGATGGGATAGTGAATGTTGGTGCCGAGTTTTATGGGAGTAGCTCTTCTCCATTTCCATCCTTAGAAAAACTTTATTTCTACGATATGAAAGAATGGGAAGAATGGGAATGTACATCTACTTTTCCAAGTCTTCAAGGTCTAAGTATTCATTCATGTCCGAAGCTGAAAGGGGTGTCAGAGCAACTTCTTAATGTAAAGGAAGTATATATTAGCGGACCCAGCTTGGAAGCACAGTCTCTCGAAACGATTGGGCATGCCGCATCAAATACTTGTCTTGGAGAATTGTCCATTGTGGATTGCTCGAATATTAATATCCCCACGAGACTTTGCTGTGATTTCCTTCAAAAATTGTTTATTTATAATAGCTGTGACTCTCTAACGACCTTTCCATTAGATTTCTTTCCAAAACTCTGTTCGCTTCATCTAGGGAGATGTGGTAATTTACAAATGATTTCGCAAGAGCGCACACATAATCATCTTGAAAAACTGTCTATTGTGAGGTGCCATCAGTTTGAATCATTTCCCAGTGAAGGACTATCTGCACCCAAGCTAGAGACATTTAGCATTAAAGGATTGGAGAATTTGAAATCATTGCCTAAATGCATGCACATCCTCCTTCCATCTCTTGCTGACCTTTGTATTAGTAACTGTCCAAAAGTGGAAATATTCACAGAAGGTGGTTTGTCATCAAATCTAAAAGGGGTGACACTCTCAAGTTACAAACTCATCGCCTCACTGAAAGGGAGCGTGGGAGTCAACACATGTCTCGAAACCTTGTTTATTCAAGGAGTGGACGAAGTGGAGTGTTTCCCAGATGAAGATTTTCTGCCACTCTCTCTTACTGCTCTAACAATAAAGAAATGCCGAAATCTTAAAAAAGTGGACTACAAGGGTCTATGCCAACTCTCCTCTCTCAAGAAATTGAATATTGAGTCCTGCCCCAAGCTGGAATGGTTACCAGAGGAGGGTCTCCCCAAATCCATTTCAACTCTTCAAATTCGGTCTTGTCCATTGCTGGAACAACGTTGCCATGAACCAGAAGGCGAAGAATGGAGAAAGATTGCTGGCATTCAACACCTGAGAATTGGGTGGTGAGCCAATAAATTCTGAATTGTGTAGCTGCGGCTGGTAAGGTGCGAATTCTGCACAACATCTTCATAACTTTTAAATTGCATTCTTCTTTATTGCAGTTATTTCACTCTCTGTTTAACATTTATCAACAATGTCATTGTTCGCTGATAATTTACCACCTCCTATGTTGCATCAACTTTCTCTCCATAGATGATCATAAATTGGTTTTTTTCAAAATGGTCATTAATTATATAAAGAGTGTATTTTTAACTGTTTTAGTTTTTATAAATATTTATAATTAACAAACTTGTTTATTTTTATTTTAAGTTAAATCATTTGAAAAATGTGTTATATTACAATGAAATATTTCAAAAAAATTATGAATAGTTTTTATCAGTAACTCTTACTTTCAATCCTATTAGTTTAATACAGTTAATTTATCTACACAATATTTATCCAAAAAATTGAAATAATTAATTAAAATATTATATTGTGTGACTTGACTATCATACAATTTTATAAGCTTTAGTAGATAGTTTTTTTTTTCACGATAACTTTAGTAGGTAGTTATAAAATGACATTTTCATTGCTTACCTTTATTGTGATTAGTAGAGTTTTAATTTATTTCATATTTCATTACTTGTGATTTCTGAAAATTATTTAAAAATGTTATGCCTTTACTTAAAGAATAGTATTTAAATATATCATATAAATCAGTCAACTATGAATAAAATATATATAATTTTGTTTCACTTTTATTTCTATCCTTCATCCATAAAGGAGGTGAAGATGTAAAAGAAGGGTGTGCAAATGTTTATAAAAGAACACATAGATAATTAATTAATTGAATAAGATAATTATCATTGGGAAGGTTGAGTGAACATGTGGAGAAGGAATTATAAAGAAACACTGCATGTATAAAACAATTAATAATGAATAAATCAGGCATGTCTAAGAAAACATTTAAAACAATATGAAAATATTTGACTCAAGTATAAATATTATTTTTTAAATAAATTCAAACTTAATATTTTAAATATTTTTTTTTGTTCCTCGTATTTAAAAAATTAATTTTATATTGAGATATATTATAGTAAGATTTGGTGTACCTGTTCATCAAATTGTATTAAAAGCACTAATATTGAGATATATTTTAGAAATAGAGATCAATTAAATTGAAAATTGAACCTAAAAAAATAAATTATAATTGAGCCAAAATGGTTTAGTTTGAATTGGATTATCTGATATTTTTTGGTGGTATTTGGTTTGAGTGCATCCTATTTTTATTTTTATTGAAAATAGAGGTTAAAAAATTTATTTTTTTAAATATTTTTTTGAAAATATTTTAAAATTTGGTGAAACAAAAAGGAAATACTATAATTCTGTTTTTAAATTTTTGTTGGGAAATTGTTTTATAAAATGAAAATAAAAATAGAAACAGATTTAAATTACAATGTGTTTTAGGTTGAGATGTTTGATGTTATTCTTTCATATTAATAATGTCATTTCTGATACTCCCATCCTTTTATTCCTTTATACCTTTAAAATGAAACAGTCACTACCATAGACATCAATCATCAGACATATTATAGCTTATCCAATGTGGGTGCAGAATGCCATTAAAGCAAGCAATATATGATTAAGCTATAGATTATGAGAAATATGTTTGATATATCAGATGTTTCAATGTATAGATGCAACTTTATAAAATTCTTATGATAATGTATTCATGACATGTCTACTGATTTTGTCTGTGGTTTTTGATTTTAAATTAACAATTAGTTGAAAGCTAAGCTTATGAGATCCTATGCTAATTACACCCTCTTTTTTACAGTATCTATTTCTATATCTGTAGGGAGTAGAAGACATGTTCCTCAGTTGGCATCGGATTCTGGGGTGGATGTTGAACCAAGTTCTTAATTCTTTAGTGATCTTCGTCTTGATCACTAACCCTGTCTTGAAGCAAGACTCCAGAAAAGATGGTAAGGTGGTAGAATTTGATAGACTTGGGGTGACAATATATACATTTGTGGTGAAATACTTGTAGTGACAATGTATACTTGTGTGGTGTGGATTGTCAATGTATACCTGTTTCATGAATTGTATTAAAATCACTAATGTTGAGATATATTGTAGAAATAGAGATCATTTAAATTGAAATTTGAACTGAAAAAAATAATTATAGTTAAGTCAAAATATTTTAGTTTGAATTGGATGAAAATTGTAGATGTTGTTTAGTTTGAGTATTTTTCACTGAAAATTAAAAACAGAGGTAAAAATGCAATTGGTTGATTTTTTTGAAAATGTTTATATAAAAAATTATTTTTAAAATTGAGTGAAAAATTAAAATGATAGCAAGTTTAAATTACAATGTTTTTTAAATGAAATCCAAAGTTAACTAACCCAATAAATAAAAATAGGATATAAGAGATTGAAAATAAAAATTAACTAGTAAGTAAATAAAATATAAATTAAAATTAAAGTATTAAATCAAAATATTAAAATCATTATCTCCATAAGTTAAAAAAATACTACATTACTTACATTATGAATAAATTCTATCTAACATACATATGAAAATTGTTTAAATCAGGTTGAGTACTCAAAATTGCAATTTATTTGGACTTTTAAAAATTTGTATGGAAATTTTAATAATTTATTTCTTAATTTAATATGTGTGATTATCATTTGACTTACAAAACTATAATGATACATTAGGCCAGTTAGTGACATTAAAAGTCCAAAAACATAATACAGAATTAAAACTTCATTTCAAGTATTTCGAAAAATAATTATATTTTTTACAGAAATGTTAAGTTGAAATAATCAATTGTCAGTTCAAGTTATAATATTGAAAAAAAATACATATAAATAGTATCCATTTTATCTCAAAAGACAAGGAATAAAATATCTATATCAATGTAAGAATACAGTGGACATAATATAAAATTCAAATATAAACAAAATTCAATATTGAAAATTCTGACACATTAATAGTATCCTATTTATACTTATTTTATAATATTCTAAATTAATGCATACATAATTTTTAAGTACGTTCTTTTTATAAATTTAAAACAATTAGATAAATATATTAAATTTATTTTAGAAAAACTGAAGATTGAATATTTCTGAAAAAGTTTAAAACATTCAAAAAAAATATGTGCCATTGAATATTACATATATTTTATCCCAAATTTATAAATTATTTATGATTGATTAAATTTGTATGTAATCCGGTCAAGGTTATCGTACTCAAGAGAGTCTAGGTAGAGTGTGAGATTACTTTTATTAAAAAGAGATTATCCATAAATCACTTCCAAATTCACCTATTTAAAAGTAAATAATAAAGAAAATTGGGTGTGTCATTCTGCAATTACCGTTAGTGCTATATATTAAAATATTCAATTCCTCTTGCATAGAGCTTGTATAAACACTAAATGTATCTATGATAGAATCTTGAGTGTTAACTTAAAAATTACCATGAATAGGGACAATTTTGCATCTAGGCAAAAAAACTAAACAGAATGAGCAGAGAAACAACAAAAATAGTTTATATAACCAAAGCCAGGCAAATAATCAATATGAAGCAAAACTGATATTGAAGTTCATCAGCAGCACATTGCAGTTATGTAAGCAGAACTCAGTAGAGTCCTGAGAAGAAAACATCACATTTATTCTTTCATAGTGATGAGTTTGAATAAGAGAAAGTAATCTAATTCCTTAACTGTTTTGCAAGCTTGAACCACTCAGTGTGGAAAGATCCCTGAATGTCAACCCTCTCATATGTGTGAGCACCAAAGTAGTCTCTTTGAGCTTGAACCAAATTTGCTGGCACCCTTTCCCTTCTATATGTGTCAAAATAAGCAAGACTAGCAGCCATGCCTGGTGTGCTAATACCATAATTTATAGCAAGACACACAACTCTTCTCCATGCACATTGTCTATCCACTATTTCTTTTGCAAATTCAGGATCAACAAGAAGGTTTGCAAGGTTAGGATTCCTATCATATGCTTCCTTGATTCTGTCCAAAAATATTGCTCTTATGATGCAGCCTCCCTTCCAAATCCTTGCAAGTTCCCCCAACTTCAAGTCCCAACCCTTCTCAATGCTCTTTGCCTTGATCAGATTCATTCCTTGCGCATAGCTACAAATTTTTGCAGCATAAAGAGCCTTTCTAACATCATCAATGAGCTTCTTTTTATCAACATTTTGGTGTTGGTGTTGGTCACTCAAGATGTCATCAAGGCCACTTGACTTGAAAACCTTTGCAGCCTCAACTCTTTCCTCTTTCAATCCACTGAGGAACCTTGCATCCAAAGAAGCCTCTATTGTTGGAGCAGCAATTGATAACTCAGCAGCTTGTTGCACAGTCCATTTGCCAGTTCCCTTCATGCCAGTTTTGTCCAAAACCTTATCAACCAAATGCCCTTCTCCTTTGTCATCCTTGATTCCAAATATGTCAGCAGTGATCTCAATGAGGAAACTCAAAAGTTCCCCTCTGTTCCATTCTGAGAACACACTTTGCAACTCCTCATTTGACAACTTACCAACTGATTTGAGCACATCATAGGCCTCAGCAATGAGTTGCATGTCACCATACTCAATTCCATTGTGGATCATTTTCACAAAGTTACCTGATCCACCTTTGCCAATGTAAGTCACACAAGGACCACTATCACGGACTTGAGCTGCCACCTTGAGTAGAATATCTTCAATGTATTTGAAGCCCTCAAATGAACCACCAGGCATCAAAGAAGGACCATGTCTTGCACCCTCTTCACCGCCCGAAACTCCCATCCCAAGGTAAAGTAGACCTAATTCGGACACCTCCTTTTCTCTTCTCTCAGTGTTTTCATACCACTCATTGCCACCATCAATGATGCAATCACCCTTTTCCAAGTACTTAGAGAGGGTCTTGATAGTTTGGTCAACCGGTGCACCGGCCTTAACGAGCATTATTATGACCCTTGGTTTTTGAATAGATTGGACAAAGGACTCAGGGTCATGGTAGCCATATACAGGGAGATTTCCTTCTTGTTTCGCTCTTTCCACTGTCTCATCAACCTTTGATGTAGTTCTGTTGTATACAGAAATGGCAAATCCCTTCTCAGCAATGTTGAGAGCAAGGTTTTGGCCCATCACAGCCAGGCCAGCAAGGCCTATTCTTGTGAGGTTTGTAGGTTGAGCCATAGTTATTATCCTGTTCAATGTTGGAAAATTCACATGAGGAAAAAGTATTAAGGTGAAAAATTAAGTATCAACTTCTAATTTCTAAAGAAAAACATAAGGTGCACTAAAAACTACAATCAATGAAAACAATTAGAATTTGATTGAAGGTATAGGCCATGAATAAGAGCCTCTAAAAAGTACACTAGGGAGAAAAGGAGTCTTATAATTTTCTAAGATTCATTGACAGAGAAAGGGTATTATGATTGCTTACTATACTTTTCCTTCAGAAAGTGAGATTTCAAAAACACAAGTGCCTTAACAAAAGAAGGTCTTAGTATGACCGCAACTACCAAGCAATTATATGTTTTTCCGGATTTGCACAGATCCAACAACAAAATGGCTACAAAAACTCCAGAGTGTTAAAATACAACGATTCAACATGCAATTTGCAGTTAAAAATAATTATCTTCTCACTTATAATTCTGTTGAAAATATATGCCTAAATATCTGTAATTTGAATTTGTGATTTATAAGAATTTCTGTCATGTTTCAAATTTTAGGATATTGAACTTATCATTTAGAATTAGGAAATTTTCTGTTTGATTTTAAGATCAGGGTAATCTTAGTATTCAAATTTTGTATTACACTCTTGCTCTATATGAATAAAAGTTCAAAGTGCCCTTCCACATAATATCTCGCTTGTTTTAAAAATATATTTTTTACATAAAAAGAAGAAAAAAATTGTTATGAAAGCAGAAACAAACAGAATCAGAGCTTCTCCTGCGAATAAATACAGTTACCTTCTCACCTACAATTCCATTAATTTGTTTCATTTTAATATTACTAAAATTATATTATAACAAAGAAACTGACAAATTAACATAACAAGTATTTCAAATCATAACAAGCAGAGATTCATCTAAGCCATGAAAAACCAGTATTTCAAATACCATTGTCCATCAAACCGTTCTCATCATCAAAGGCATTAAACTAACATGCAGAAAGAAATCAGAACACATACCCATAACACCAACACCATTCACTATCAAGTTGATTTCTATTTTCCCAAAACACCACAACCGAAACAAAAATGCAAACAAAATAAGTTCACTAATCATATATATACCACCAATCCAACAAAAAATTATTAGGATGTCTAGGATCACTACCCAAATCATAATCCTAACCAATCTCTACATGCATGTACTAAAAATTTTTATATACAAAAAAAAAAAGTTAATTAGACTTGATTATGTATCATGTAGACTTTGATTTGGTTTATGGACAGACAATGATCTACGACCTCCTAGTAATTTCTCAGACACTAACATTGGTACATCAAGAACAGGAAAATGAAGAAGCTAGTTTTGAAGGCAAACCTTGTCTTTGAATGTTAGTGAAGAAAATTGAGATCTGGGTATACCAAAAACTATAGAAAGAATCAAATGAACAAGTAGAAATATATTTATATACATGTACAGTGTGTACTACAACGTGCACTTGCAAGCATAAGCTGTTACACACGCCAACTTCAACTACCAAACTTTTCTGACTAAGGAAAGAAACACTTTATTATGATATAAATGTGTCACATTTGCCAACTAACAAGTTTGGTAGGTGAGATGCTCAATGGAATAAAGACCATTGATTTCACTGTCAGGGCTGACACTAGCCACTAACTAGTTCATGTGTGATCTTGCAGGTGTTTATTCTTTTCCCTTAAATGTTCAATGGTTGGAAAAGATTGTCGATGTTTGGGTTTATATTAAAGTTGAAAAAAGTGATTTGAATGAAATTGATTCTATAAAATTAATTTTAGTTAGAATAATTTTAAAATATTGGTTTCGTTTATATTTAAATATTTTTATTACAAAATTAAGTTTATACTAATATTTAATGTAAAAATTAATCAAAATTACTTTAACTTTGAGTTGAAATTAAATATACAAATATTTTCCAAAATTGAATTCATATTAAGAAGTTAGAATTAACTATCTAATGAAAATCAAACAAATATTTTCTTAGATGCTTTTTAAAAGGTTGAATCTATAACAACTTCTGTATTAATTATTATTTTACAAAAATGTCCATATTTAAAGTTATTTCTTTTTTTAAGTAATTAGATAGTAGAGTGTGAGAGAAATACGTGACATTTAGAGAAATATAACTCATTGATGTTAATAGGTGTTATATAGGGGTAAGTTAAAAAAAATTGAATAAGCATAATAGTCTGAATTAAATTAACCAATTTCCTTAATACGGATAAAGTAATTATTAAGACTAAGAGAAAATATTATATAAATATTGTCAAAATAATTTTTATCTCTCTTGGTTAATCAAATCTTTAGCAACATACTCAAATAATCTCACTATTATCAATTAGATTAGAAATTATTTTATTCTTTCTAATTTTTTTGACTTCTCATGTGGTTTAAAAAATATAAATGCAGGAAAATAATGTCTTTCGTCCACTAATATATAATATAAAATAATGGTTAAATTGCATTTTTAAGTCTCTTATATTATTTTTTAAAATTTAGTTTGTTCTTTCAAGTTTCTTTATTAAAAAAAAAGCACTTTAATTTTTAAATTATTTTCATTAGACTAAGTTAGTCCTTCCGTCAAATAAAATAATACGTACTAGGGGATAAAAAAGTGTATTTTAACTTGAAATAAAATTAACATAGTAGTTTAAACCATGGAAGTGTAAAAAAAACTTGCTCTATAAAGCAAAATTGAAAAGGAAAGTTTCATCGTTGGAAAAATTCTCAGATGGCATGAAAGATTTTAATTCTAGAAATTGTCATTTTGTTTTACTTTGCATGTCATCAAGTTGCGTGCTTTTTAAGACGAAATACGAAACTTAGTAATGTTTAATAGTTTAAGTGATATTTGATTGTTACTTTTGTGAACGTAGATATATATATATTTTTTTTAAAGAAAAATTGGAACAATTATAATACGCAGATAATCAAATAACTAATTATAAAATGTGAAAGAGAAATAATTAATGATCAATAAAATAAAATTATTTTTCCAAAAGGTTTTCTTACGCAACAAATTATCCTTACATAGTATTCAAATTTCAAGGATGTAAATGCATTGGGCGGTTTGGGTAAAATTTTCCCATAAGATTTTTCTAAGAGAATAATATATATATATATAAATTAAAATTAGTTTTTTATTACTTAATCCCTACATAGTTTACCATATTGTTTTTTCACACAGAATGTGTTTGGCTTATTTAAAAAATTATTTAAATTGGAATTAGAACGCACTAATCAAATTGACTTGAAAAAATTTGTTAGGAAAATATATATTAATGTTCAAGGGAAATAAGAGAAAATGATTAAGAAAACTTAAATTCAAATTATGAAACTTTCTAGAATCAAGGGTTTGGATATGGACTTCTCACTGAGTAAATTATTTAATTCTAATATTTTAATTGAATTTTTTTAAAGTTGAATTAATCTAAAATAACTTTTGTTCTCTTTCAAATTGATTTGGAGATGTATCTAATTGATTTGACTATTACTTTCACGATAATTATGTTTAATTGAATTAATTATAATTTGTATTAATTCTTTTTACTCTCAAATTTAATCTACTCTTATTATTTAAAATCTAAATTTATTTTCTTTAACTCTGAAGTCTAAGTTTACCTTTCTATGATTCCCTATACATTTTAGTTATAAAAATATGGACAAACACTTTGTAAAAATAAATAGATAGAAAAGAATTCAAGACGAAACATTAATACATCAAAATATTCAATTAACATCAGTAATTATTGTCTAAGGCTAATTCTCACACATAATCATAAACAGATAGTAAAAAAAAATTAAAAAAAAATCCAAGAAGGATGATGAAGAAAGTAGATAACGAACAAACGATCACTTCCGAAGTTTATTTAATTCTTTTGTATTCAAAGTATATCTTTTTCTTTCAAAACATAAATATTTATATTCCAAAGGAGAATAAAGGGGTCCAACCCAACTATATTTAAAATGTAAAAAAAAAATATGATAATAATTGATTAAATCAAGTTGCTCCCTCCTAAAATTTGCATAAAGTTGAGTTGAAAGATCCAAAAAAAAATTATAAAATAGAAAGGAAAATACTAATTAAAATAGATTTTGAAAATATAATTTATATCTAAACTATATACATCTTTGTAAATAGGATTTGAAATTCTTTTTTTTCTTCTTAAAACAATTCAGATTTTTAAAATTTGATGTTAAAACCAATTTATAGTTTAGAATCAGATTAATAAAACAAGAAAGAATGGATTTAAATATATTTAAATAATTTGAAATGTTGTTTTTATTAGAGAATTTAACGTTCCTCGGTTTAACATACATTCGTATCTCTGTATTTTAAAATAAAAATTTTAATTTTTTTATTTTTACATTTTATATATGTACTTTTATATTTTAAAATAAAAGTTTAATTTTTTTATTCTTGCATTTTATATATGTTTTATTACTACTCTTGTTTATTCTGTATATATACATAGCACATATATTATATTAATGGTATATATACTCGGCACATATATTATATTAAAAAAATACAAAATCATTTGAAGTTTGAAGTATTTTATGACAGGAAATTATGTAATTTATGTAATAATTGATTTATAAAACATGCTTAAATTTGTATATATACTTCTACACATTTCGAAAAGAAAAGAAAGCCTAAAGAAAAAAAATGGATAAAAAATAAAATTAATTTTTTAGTTATTTCATAGAAAAGGAAAATGAATAACATATTTTTAAGATTAATAAATAATATTTTATTCATATTAAATATTAAAAAAATAATTAATATTTTATCTATTAATATAATTTTAAAATCCATACACGAGACTCACGTCTTGTATTCCATTCTTGCTGGATTCATCAAAGTCAAAGAGAAAACATTTTTTAAAAAAAAATGAGCTTTCCACTTATTTTAATCTTAGTTTTCACTCCAAATCCATTTCCAACAATCAAAGAGAAAACATTTTTTAAAAAAATTGAGCTTTCCAATTATTTTAAACTTGGTTTTCACTCCAAATCCACTTCTATTTTATGAATGAATTATAAATATGGACAAGTTAACAAATTCCACTTATTAAAATTGGTTAATATACAGTTTGAAATAAATCAAATATAGATCTTAATTATATTGTTGATCTTCAATAACTTGTAAAGCTTATTTATGGATACAAAATTAAGGAACCTCATATCTTATAAAATTTCTTCGGGGTGATAAAGATATATGACAGTAAAAATATTCTCGTATAACTCATGGTCACAAATTAACTTGTTTACAATTATATTTATCGTCTGCATGGTATGTACTTAACGTAACATTAAATATTGTATTAAATGTGCACAAACACGCACACACCCACACATAACAGTGACTTCGGTATCCTTCTTGTTAACCTTAACTCAGAATTCACCAATAACCAGAAGAACTAATTCTTGATGATGAAATAGTTAGAAAACTAAGAAAAGAGAGAGATGAATTAAAAAAGGTTTGTCAAGGAGACAATGACCTAGGGGTAAGACATTCAATAACCTAAAAGCCTTCGTAAACATAGGCTTTAACAGAAAATAAAAAATAAAAAATAAATAAAAACACTTAAACAGAAAACTAATACACTGTAACAAGATTAATATCATTTCTAACAAACTCCACCTTGGGACTAATTCTATTCAAAAATATTCTAAGCTTTACAATTAGAAACACCTACTAGATGATGTGTTTAGTTTTAAAATGGAATGCATCATTTTTTGTCAAGTGTAAAACATCTGACTGTCTGAGTAAACTTCCACTAAATCTTATGTAACTCTAAGTTCAGTGGCAAAACCCTCCAACCTGATTGCTTCCTTTACTCCATATGTAGCTGAGACATAATATGCTTCTATGGTGGAAAGTGCTACAACAGTTTGTAAGCTAGATTTCCAGCTTATAGCACTTGAAGCAAATACGAAGATGAGACAAGAAATTGATTTCCTCTTGTCTCTATCACCAACAAAGTCTGAGTCCACATAACCAATGACTTTTAAAACAGCTTTGCCCTTAGAGAATACCAATCCTAGGGTAGAAGTGTGTAAGTACCTTAGGATCCATTTCAAAGTATTCTAGTGGCATTTTCCTGGATTGTGCATGTATCTACTTACCACACTTACTGCATATGCTAAATCTAGCCTTGAACCAACCATTGCATACATAAGCTACCTATTGCAATTTGACAGGGAGCTTTAGACATCTCTTCAAGGCCAGCTTCTATTTTAGGACACTGTTCACATGAAAGCTAAAAATGTGTAGCCTAAAGCGCCTTGTGTAGTGTGTTGCCCCTTCGAGAAACTCACATTCTTCTGTTTCCCAAGAATGCAATGCTCATAAGACTGCAACTTGCTGAAACTTTGATCACCAAAAGAAATTCTTTTTTTTAGGATTTGCATCCCTTCTCACTCATGTGTCACAGCCTTGATTGTTCCTCATTGCTTGCTGAAATTGTCTGGGCAACAGTGTCATGATCAGTAATAGTGGAAGCAAGAAGGAAATAGAGATTACCTCTTCTTTTTCACTTCATAAGAGTGAGCGAGCCCTTAGAAATTTTGATTTCTCCACCTTCAATAGAATACCTACATCCCAAGGAATCCAAAGCTCCAAGAGAGATTAAATTTCTTCTTAAATAAGGTACATGTCTCACATTTGTGAGTGTCTTGATTGCTCCATCATGGGTTTTTGATTTGCACTAAGCATCTGACTTTAACTTTGCAAACTGCATCATTACCCATCATGATAACTCCTGAATGAACTGATTCATAGGTTGAAAACCACTCCCTTTTGGGACACATGTGGTAGGTGCATCCAAAGTCTAGAATCCACTCTTCCCGGACATCTGAAACTGCTGCTGTAGGCACCAAAATATCAGCATCAGCCTCTAAATCTGAATCTGCCACAACAGCTTCTGATTTATGATTCTTGTTCTTTTTTTCCTTTTCTTTCTTGTTCTTGAGCTTGTAACAATCATTTATCTCATGCCCAAGCTTCTTGCAATATTTGCAAGATTTCCCTGAGTTTTTTTTTCTCTTGACTAGGATCTTGATTGTTTCTTGCTAGAATCTAGCCTTTCTTAGGCTTTCCTCTTGTTGTAAGGGTATCACCCTTCTTGTCGGTGGGTAGCTCATGATCAAACTTTTCTTTTGAGAGAAGATTAAACTTTACATCTTCATATGACAATGTGTCACTAGAGTTGTAAAGCATGATCTCTTTAAAGTTCTTGTAAGAAGGAGGGAGACACACTACAAGTAATAAAGTCTTGTCTTCATCTTCAATCTTGACCTCAAGATTTTCCAAGTCTATCAAGATTGTGTTGAACTCGTTTAGGTGAGACCTTAATAAGCTTCCTTCTATCATCCTCAGGGTATACAACCTCTCTTTTAACCTCAGTTTGTTAGCCAAATTCTTGGTCATGTACAAAGCTTCCAAGTTAGTCCACAAACCAGCAGCTGTAGTTTCTTGAATGACCTCTCTGAGTACATCTTCTGAAAGACATAACTGGATGGTAGTGAGGGCTTTCTCATCCAATTCCTCCCAACTTTCATCAGTCATTGTTGCTGGCTTCTTGGACCTTCTATCAAGTGCCTTCTTCAACCCTTACTGAGTTAGTACAGCCCTCATTTGCACCTTCCAAATGCTGAAGTTGATCTGCCTATCAAATTTCTTTATGTCAAATCTTGTAATGGATGACATCTTCTCTGTTCTTGCTTGTTTCTTAGGGATGACTCTTGATATCACTTGTTAACCTTAACCTAGAATTCACCAATAATCAGAAGAGTTGATTCTTGACGTTGAAACAACTAGATAGAAAGAACCAAAGAGAGAGAGCAAAAAAAAAGAGAAAGATGAATTAAAAAGGCTTGTCAAGGAGGCAATGACCCAAGTATTTATAATACCTGAGTAATACAATCAGTCCTAACTACAAACAATAGAACCTAAACAAAGCCTTCATAAACATAGGTTTTAACAGAAAAAAATACTTAAAAAATAAAAACTAATATGTTATAACAGAACCATCGTAACATTTCTGTTTGTTAATCTAAATATGCAAGTCAATTTGTTTTATTTTTTCATAATTTAAATTTTAGAATAATGAAAGTAAACTTATATAGAAAGGCATCATTAAAAGAATTGGTAAAAGGTTAAATTGTGGATATTACTTTTTATATAGTTTCATGAATTAAAATTTAAAAATATGCTTTCATTCTTCTAGAATTTAAATTAAAGAAAAATATATAGAATCTAAACTCGTATACATATAACACCGTCAAAACAATTTTGACAAAAAACAATTGATATACGTTAGAGAAAGAAAAAAGATACAAAAAGGAAAAAATACTTAGCGTACACGTATTATCTCTTATTTCACTTTCATTCTATTTTCTTCTCATTTTTTTTCAATCACATTACCTATATTACATACATCATTACTTATACAAAAAGTAATCCCTTTAAGAACTTTTTTCCTTGCATCTCATATATTTTATCCTATGTTTTTTTTATGTTTTACATTCTGAAAGAGACTTTCTGGAATATATAAAGAAAGCCTTTTCTTTGGTCAATTTTATTTATCATTTTAATAATCCAAATGGCTAGTGAAAAGGATAATAATGCATAGGGTTTAAGTAAGGTCTTATAGTATCCGTTTCTGTACTCGTATTTTAAAAAATATCTATACCATCTTTATATTTATTACAGTAGTAATATAAATATGTTGAGTGGTGGGTTCAAGTATTTGTCAATAACATGCATGCTAGTTAAAATTCTATGCTTAGATGTAGAATAATTTTGTGATAATGTTTGAGACCTTGTATTCATCCCCATACGTGTAAATTCATTTTTTATGTGCAATGGTGGAATACACGCAGGATAATTTTAGATTTGGCTCACACTGATTAGTTAGGTTTTTCTCGTTTTCGATTTTATGTTATTAAGAAGATAAGTCCATAGAAATTAATATTTTTTTTTATCTTTAAACACAAAAATGGTGTGAATAAGATAGAGATGATGGAAGAAATAAGAATTTTTTTGGGTGATTATAGTCTTAATTTGGATGATCTATTTTAATCTTGAAGAGTTAGCTAGACTCATAAGATTATCTTAAATGTTTTAACTTTTAAGTTATTTAATTATTTTACAAATTTTATTATTATAGTGAAGTATTTTTATAAAATTTTAGTGTGTTATTTGAGTTTTATAAATGGAGTTTAATATGTTATTTTCTTATGTTATATTATAATTAAGTAATTGATTTGTATTATAATGTTTTTTCTTCTCTTGTTTATAATTAAGTAATTGATTTATAAATATTTATCAATTTATATATTTATCAAAATTTTAAATTCTTCGCGACAATTTCACAATTTATTATTCCATGAATTATTCTCATTCCATGAATCATTCTCATTTTTATGCAGTAGAATCTTTACTTGATAATTAGTTCCCCTCCATCTCTATGTATTATTTTTGTCATAAAATAAAAAATTTCAACACAGAGATTTACTAAAACCATAAATAGTTGGTGTAGTCTCACTCAATGATTTTTTTTAACGAAATACTCTTCAAAACACTAATTTTTATTTACTTTCTTTTATTAGTTAAATTCATTTACTAATAAATAGAATTCATTATATGTGAGATTCACACATATGTAATTTCTTAAAAACAAATTTCAATTAGGGTAAAGTATATTTTTTTATTCTTCTGAAAATTTTCAAAATTGATTAAGAATCTTAAATAAATTTCATCTTATTTTTGCCTCTAATTTAGAATACATTGCTTTTGATTTTATAGTAGTGTAAGTTATATTTTATGATAATTACAAATCATTATCTAAGTTAAAA
Source organism: Hylodesmum podocarpum (assembly GCA_026586105.1). Classification (NCBI taxonomy): domain Eukaryota; kingdom Viridiplantae; phylum Streptophyta; class Magnoliopsida; order Fabales; family Fabaceae; genus Hylodesmum; species Hylodesmum podocarpum. The sequence continues at coordinate 3,495,723 of JALJEV010000803.1, read as the reverse complement.
AATGATATATCTTTAAATTAGAAGAATGGTAGTATGATAGAAATTTTTTTAAAACAAATATTAAAATTTAGATAATTTAATGTGACAAAGAAAAAAGTAAGTTGGAAATGAAAAATAATAAAATCAGTCCCTAAAAATAAAAAAATTTTATATTTTAATCATGTAAAAAATATTTATCATTAATTTAGTCCTTAAATTATATAATTTATTATTATTGTAGTATCTAATTTATGAACTCAAGATGAGAATAAAACGTTAAAATTAAGACGACAGTAGATCTATTTTAAAATTTAAAATAATAAATATATTAAACTTTTAATTATTTAAAATTATAATTTATCAAGAAATAAAGTACCTTTAAGAAGCATCTTATTGTATAAAATTATTTTTTTAATAAATAAACATATATTTTTCTTTGTTATAACATCTGACACTCAGATCATGAAAAGATTGTAATGCAAAAAGTTAAATATGTTATGTGTAAAGTAAACCACGGTTTATCTAAAATTACTAATTATAACAACATAATTAGTTAACCATAAATTGTACTGCTGACGATAGAAAGCCTCCCATTAAAAGAAGCATACTAGTTAGAAGGAGACAGAAATTTTCAATATTTAAATTAGGATAGTTAATTGAGTCAGTCAAACACATGAGAAATTTTTCAATTTTTATTTAAATTTTATAAAATAATGACAGCTTAACTAGGCCCTGTTTTAGGGCTAATTTTTTTTATATCTAATCTGGTTCTATTTTAAATTACTTTGTTTTCTCTTAAAGATAATTATTTTTTATTTTTTTTCTTAATTTTTCCATCGAAAATTTTTTTAAAACAAATACACATATTTATACTCTGTTATTTTTTCCTTCTTTTTTTCTTTAACTAAATATAATGTAAGTGTTTTGTTGATTTACATATCCAGATGTGGTTTTACACTATTTCTGAGAACTTATAGAAGAAAAAAAAATCCTCTTCCATTATGTTCAGGTTGAAAAACAATTGGACCACGTAAAAAGTTATGAAGTACCCAAAGAAATGAGGGGAGGAGCTAGCCATGTATGGCTTTCAAAAATTATTTTTTAAAAGTAATTAATAGTTTAATTGTTTTTTAAAAAATGTCAAAACTAAACGACGATAAAAAGTTTTCTTTTATAAAATAAAAAAATTATTTTATACAAATGTGAATTAAAAAAATGTAATGTAAGAAAAAATAGTGAACAATAAAATCAGACTAAAATTAAACTATTTGTTAAATAAAAAATATAGGCACGATCATCCTTCATTCTCCAGTGAATCCAAATTTTAATATCAACATTATTTTAATTAAACACAGCTTTATTTTTGTAGTTTTCTCTACGATAGACTTAGTTTCCTTGATTAATTTACAATACCCTTGTATACATAAGAAACTCAGGCCAATTGACTCAAATGGTTACAACCATTTTATAAGAAAGTTTATTTTGTAACGGAAGTGGAACACGGATGGATGTCACATGTCAGAGGTTGACACGTAGAAGAGCTTGATTAGCTGTCATGTTGAGCGCCTAGGACCAAAATTCCAAACACGTCATTGGTCCACGTGACATGTTTTGAGAGGGTATATCGCGTGTGGCGGGATCCGTGGAGTGGGTACTAATTTTTTAACTAGAAAACAAATAAATAAAAAATAAAATATTTAATTTGTTTGTTTATTACTCTTCCAGGTTCTAATATTTTTATTTGTTTGCTTTTAGTTTAAAAATTAGTACCCTTCTGCATGGATCCCACGTAATACGCCCTCTCAAAACATATCACATGGACCAGTGACGTGTTTAGTGTTCTGGTCCTGAGCGATTAACATGATAGCCAATCAAACCCTTCCATGTATCAACATCTGAAGTGTGGCGTCAATCCGAGTTTGCTTCTGTTACAAAACGAATCCTCAAAATAAAATGTTTATAACTAAACCCAGTAATGGATTTAGTTTCTGTAACTGCTGTATTTCGGTCAAATAGCCGGAAACTCAAATATAGAGTGAGAAGTGAAGGTATTTAAGTGGATACTTATTATTGTGTGTTTAATTACAACTTCTTGTATGCTAGATCTATATTACCTACCACTAAATAACAACTTGCAACTTCACGTTATTCACTGTGTTATACACAATGCTCAATATTGATCAGCATTATTTTGCTCTTGACATTTTACATGATGACTATTCACATTTCTCTTTGACAATTATTGCACCAACCTATTCCCGGAAAATGACATGGAAATATCATAAGGAAAAACAACTAGGGCACAAAAAATGCAAGAAATATAACAGTTCCACCCTCCCTATACACGTGTACAACTAAATCTAGCACAATTGATAATTGGGTTACAAGTTTTTGCAAAGAATAGAAACACTAAGTAACAACAAGATAAAGAGTTAACAAGTGAAAGGGTTTGTGTTTGGTTATATTTGAGAAGGAGAGAGTGCAAACAAATGTTTCTAAAGTACCGGTTAAAAATTTAAATATGTAAAAAAAAATTCTAAAAAAAAAAAAAAAAAAAACTGTTATTAGACTACTTTTACATCATTTTTAATGCACTGATTTCATGTTTTTGTTTTTAAAAAAATTTAAAATTCCAAAATTATGCACAAACAATGTAATAAAATTTTAAACAATTATTTAATTATAAGTCAAATTTTATATAATTTGTAAGAATTTTATAATTAAAATCAACGAATTCATGGTATAATGAAATGACTACTAAGATGCATGAACTTTATTCTAGTTTATTTATTATTGTTTAACCGGTATCTTTAACCCATCTGTTTGCAAGAAATAACTAAAAAATTTAAAGAGAAAGAAAGATGAAAGAATTAGAATTTGCAAAAAAAGAAAAAAAAAATACCAACATTTAAAAGTGTGTTTGGAACTGCGTCAATAGGTCATGTTATAACGCGAAAGCTACACATCGTAGCGTAGCGCTTTTACCTGTTATAACGCGAGTCCAAACACGGCTTTAAACTTGGAAATCAAGGGAAGGAAAATATGATACGTCTTGCATCAATCCCTCAAAGTCCCATTCTCCAATTCTAAAGTTTTCGCCTTGCCCATGATTTCCAAACCCAAACAAATCCTCTACAACTACGTTGTTGGAGCTTTGAACATGAACGTGATGATCATGATCATGCTCATAAGTGTTATTGAAGCAACAACTATTCTTGAAGTGGTTGTTGTTGTTATGGCTTTTCACATCATCAATTGGGGTTCTACTACTAATTTCTAGTGGAGGAAGAGAAACATCGCTTTCTCCTAACCCCGTTTTGTTAGGCTTCAATGTTCCATAATAACCACCATCATCATGATCATGATCTACCATACCAATTTGGGTTAAGCATGAAACCAAGTTGTTGTTGGTGTTGTTGTTAAGGTAACCGGCTGAACCGGTCACCGTCATGTCATAACGGTTGGAGGATAATAAGGGGAAGGGGTCAAATTGGTCGGTTAAAACAATGTTATTGGCATGCATGGATGATGATGATGTGGATGAGGATGAATCCATGCACATGGTGTTCATGAGGTGATGATGATGATGACCATTGTCGTTGATGGGCATGATGATGCCTCCTCCACCCATGACATGATGAACTGTTGTTGCTGCAGCTTCTGATAAGTCACTATTGTTTGGTGATGAAGTGGAGTTGATGTTGTTGTTACTGACATTGTTGATTTTCAACCTTTTCTTGAGAGTTGAGTTCCAGAAATTTTTAATCTCATTGTCTGTACGACCAGGGAGACGTGCTGCAATCTGTGACCATCTGAGATTCACAACTTGGAAATGGTTAAAATAAGGGAATAAGATTTCAACCTTAACAAATAAAAAAAAAATATTTAATAAATAATTATAATATACAAACAACCAAACAGCTAGTTATAAAATATGAAGAAATAAAAAAATATTTGATAGATAACTATAATATGCGGACAACCAATATATATATTCTGAATGAATTGGTTGTGTATTGCAGTTCACTGTGAAGTAAAGTTGTATACAATAGAATTAATTATGATCCAGTAATTTCTATCTTTAAAATTCTTTTTAACAAATATTATCCTCAAAACTTAATATTAATTCTTCTAACTTTTTACGTAAGAAATCATTATAATTAAAAATATTTTGCTAAGGTTTTTTCATTTAAAACACCATAATTAAGATAATTTTGTGGTGGTCTTTCACTTAATTATAAAGAGGTAATATTGGCACAACTATGAAATTTTGGAGACAAAATTCAATAAAAAAAATTGAGAACACAAATGGTAAGATTAATATTTAAGACACAAAGTGTAAGAAAGCCTAAAATTGAAAGACTATACATTATCAACGTGAAATATTTTACGATTAATCAAATATAATTATTTATATAAATTCTAAGGTAATTATTATAAAATAAAATTACAATATCATCATGTGAGAACTAGTCACGACAATGAAGTATTTATGCTTCGTAGTGGGTAAGATATTAAATAGAAAGTAACATTTGTGAGTGCAATAAATTTGATTTAATAAAAAATTTCTTTAAACAAACGAGTTGTACATTTATATGTTATATATATATATTAATTAAATCAACTTGATGGAAGACAAGGCTTTATAATATTTAATAATTGAATAGTCAAATGTATTATGGGTCAGGCCATCCTTAAGCAGAAAGCTAGACCATGATAGTTAAGGCAAAACCCCTGACATGCTTTTAGTCTACGTCATTTTATCCAGCCATGTTCTGAGTTTACATATCTAAACCCTATATTCAGTTCAATTTCTAAGAACAAAAAAACCCTATACATACCTTTTACAATGAATTATTTAATAATGAAAATGAACTTTCTAGTCACTTATTTTAGTAGATATATTTTTATTTCAATTTGATTTACAAAATTTGAAAGGTTTAACTTTTGATCCTTCAAATTGATTCTTCTATTATTTTATAACATTAATTTAATTAATTTCGTAACACTTGACAAATTGTTAAAGATATGTAACGTGGTTAGTGCAAAAAAGAACAGAAACAACTTGAAATCTAAATATAAGATAGAAGATCAAACAGCGTATTTTAGATGACATTGCATATACTTTGTTTATCTTTATATAATACATTTTTGTTTATTGATTTTGACTTTTGACTTTGATGCAGGAAAGTTTAAGATAAATGTTAATTAATATCTTTAAAACTTTAAAAAGAATTCTTTTTATTAAAATGTGTAAAATTATACTGCTTAATTTAACATTTTTTTTCGCTCATCCGTAATTTAGATACTGAATATTTTCCTTTCTTTTATTCTTTTAACTGTAAAGACACTACCCAGAACCAAAGTTTAACAATTTTCTTATTGATTAGTTTCATATGTATATATTATTGAAATGGATGTTGTATGAAGCTATAGCAATGCAAGTAAGGAAATGAATTTTGAGGTAAGAGAGTATATAGCAATGCAAGGAAGGAAATGAATTTTGTGATAATAAACTATAGCAATGCAAGGAAATTATAAATGTATGTAAATATATTGAGGTAAAAGAAGGTACCTATTGCCAAGAATGGAGTGCAAATGAATGATGAGTTCTTCCTCTTGGGGTGAAAATGCACCACGTTTGAGATCAGGTCTCAAGTAGTTAATCCAACGAAGACGGCAACTTTTGCCACACCTTTGAAGACCAGCATTCCTAGCAATGTCACTCCAACACCCTTGTCCCTTAGTGATCATGTACCTTATCAGCTTCTCATCTTCCTCAGGTGACCATAGCCCTTTCCTTGGCTTGATCTTAATGTTGTTGTTGTTGTTGCTATTGTTGTTGTTCATTTTGTTATCCTTTCCCATCATTTCAGGTTTCTTCATTTAATTTTGCAACAAGTGGTGATGATAATAATAATGGGGTGTGAGCTAGAGCTATGAAAATGTGAATAAGAATATAAGTCCTTGAGGGCTTGAGTTTTATGAAGTGGGTTTGTGATAGAGATCTATGAGAAAGCTATATAGGTGAATGATGATTTTAAGGGACAAAGAGGGAAGGCTTCATGGGGTGGGAATGGTAAATAATGATGATCATGATGTTTTGTAGGGTTTGCTTAAAATATGAATATGGGGTATAAAGAGAGAAAAACAATTAAAGAAAGGGGAAAAAAATGGGATTGTGTTAAATTTGTTTGTTGGTTGATAGGTAGAGTGGAAAACGGATTGGAGGGGGACCTCCTTAACCTTTGAGAAAGAGAGAAAGAGAAAAAAAAATGGTTGATTGGTCTTCTTGTCTTTGACTCAATTCTTGTCTTTTTCGATACATTTTACTTCACTCACAAGGTAATCATAGTCTTTTATTGTATGGAACAGAAACAATTTTGCTTCCACTTCACATAATACTCTCTTTCTCTCTCTCATTCTCACTATAGGTTTTAAACTTCAAATTCACGTGTGTTGAGACTAGAGAGAGAGAAGGGATTGTGCTACCTAAATATGATTTTATTTTTAATAATATAATGTCACGTTTGACAAGAATGTTTGTTTGTTAATTTTTTCAAAATTTAATTTTTATTATATAGTTGTGCACTTGTGTGTAACTTACATTCTTTGCATGAGTTTCATTAGGGGGGCTGGGCTCTAACCACTCATTGGCATACTTCTTAAGCAAACAATGTACACCTCCTAACAAAGCAATGCCATTTATTATTTTTCTTTTCCTTTTCATGGCACAATATTATCATTGCCATACATTTTAGACTAAGGACTCATTCTATGATCAAACGTGATACATGATGTACATGATTTTATAAGTTTGAGTTGTTAAGTACAAAAACATTCACTTTTTAATTAAATCTTCTATAATTCACTTTTTAACCTTGGGAAGTTACTGCTCAATGATGATAATTGCAACTAATTAGTTGTTGCAGTACTTTGAAGACTGTTATTAATCAGTGATTCTTGTTAAAAAGTTGGTTGCATCATTAAAGGTATTCTACATGTGAATTGAGATTAATTATATCAATTAGAAGAACACAAAAGGGTTAAAAGATGGGTCCAGATTTTCTATACAATGTTAATTAAGGTAACTTAATTGTATGGATAAATTTTGGTTGTTTTACTTAATATCTTTGATAAGGACTTCCGCTTGGCATTCAAGAACTATACGTGAAATATTTCTTATCCATACTAACTACCTTACTACATATCTTTTTCCTGCCCACAATATTTTATGAATTTAGTTCAAATATAGTATAAATATATATAAAAAAAATTATACTATTATTGCCCAATCACAATCATATGTTATTTTATATAATAATTAAGTTGGTTGGTTCTAATAATAATTATTTTAAAAATTATATTGAAAGATTTATAATTAAGTGACACTGACAAAATTTATACTCTCTATAAAAGTTAAACACATATTATATATATATATATATAAAACTCTTATTTTATTTCAAATTTAATAGTGGCTTGGTTAGTATGAATTAATATTGAATTTTGACCAACTTAAATATTTAATCACTACTTTGGACAACAAATGTGAATATCATATCTTTTAAAAATTATATATTTACACAGATTTTAGTGCTAGTTTTCTTAACAGGCTTTGATAAAGAATAGTGACAATGTTTTGACACATGCTATGAACTCTCTTCTAAGTATCTCTTACAGCTTTCATGAAAATTGACCTTGTTTTTACCAAATGGAAATTCTAACCTAAAGCTTAAGCTAAAACTGATAATAATTAGCAAGATTCATGACGTACAATTTTTTTCAACTATGTGGATAAAAATATGAATACATTCTATGATCTATCATTTTCTCTCTGGCTTTCAAAGTACATTTCCCTGAGTGGTTCCCTTTCCATTACCTAATTACCTATGAGACAAGCCTATTATATTTCTACACAAAATATTGCATGAACGTAAAATATATCAACCACTGTCCAATTGAAAATCATATATAAACATGGGGAAGTCTTTGTCAATTCCTACAAATTGCAAGGGCAATATGGTAATTTCACTTGACTCCACAATCTTCTGAGGAAAAAGTGAAGCTGAAACCTCTCAATCTACTCAAATGTTTCAAAAGCATAATTTTTCCTATGATCATCCACAGCTGTCTAAGGAGAAAAAACAATAATCTAAAATCATCTTAATGCTTAATGTTATGAGGGTGTCTCAAGCAACATTCTATACTTGGTTATGAAGACAAGAAAATACAACTCATGAGGAGATTTTGTATCACACACCTTGTACTACATAATAAGAATGTGTTACTAGAATGTTGTGGCCAAAAAGTAGTTGAACTTTAAAACGAAAAATCATGTGCTAAAAAGTGTGAATTGTTGGCAAGAAAGATGGAAGTACAAGGTTAAGGGTCAAGGTTTTAATACAAAAAAAAAAAAAAAAAAATACAAAATCTGAAATTCTTTTCTTTTTGTATCTTTTTAGTTTTTATTTGTAGATTTATGAATTGAATAATCACCCAGCAGATATAAAACCAGTGCTCAGAGAAAATTATTCATGAGTAATTAATGAATATGTTAAGTTCTTATAATTTCATCAGATTTTTAATTAAATCTTTAAAGTTTTAATCCTTTTAAATAAGTTCTTAAATTTAAATTTTTAATTAATTAAATCCTCAGGAAGTTCTTGAAAACCTTTCATGGCCTCTTTATTTTTTGTTCAATCTCCATTTTTTTTTTTTTCAAATTCAAAAATCTTTATGTTCTGATTCCATGGTTTAAGTGCACCTAAAGGCTTTTGGGGTTTTTCCTTCGGTTTTTTTCCCTATAAAAGACAAGTTCATGAACGTTGGTTTTTTCTAATGTACTTTTTTGTTGAAACGTAACGCTATAAGCTAAAGATTATTTTTTCTTTGACCACTTTTTTTTATTTTTTTGTCTTGTTCTTCAATGCTTTATTGAAACGGAAGCATATCCAGTCCAAAGTTTACATTCTAGACATTGATGTTCTAAGAGTTAATTAAGTAAGAAGATTTTTACACTCTTAATAATAAAAAACATATTGAATATAATTTTTAGAATAGTTATTATAAATCAATAATCTTACTTGTATATGTTACAATCTATGATTCAAAGATAGTTTAAAAGATTGTCATTGTATATATATAGATTAAATTTAATGTTCTATTCTGGCTGAAGAGCTAAGCATGAAAAACATTAATTAACAAAAACAAATACAGAACTAGATCTAATAACATGTTTGGAATATGTTGAAAAACCATGATGGCCTTGAAGCTATTCTCTATAGTGTAGTAGAAAGATTATGATTTCAACTTGATTCCAAACACACGGTTAAAGTGGAAATGCCCCCAAGAGAAAAATTTTAACCATCAATATTATTGATGTATTTACAAAGAGAAGTAAGTACACGTTTGCTTGGCACTCCTCGTGTGATTCTTGACGAACAATATCTCTCTATCTCTCCAATGGGTACTCGCAAAAGGCATTTTGACATTAGTAGTGTTAGGAATCAAATACACATTACCTTGCCAATTACACTAATATTTATGTACCCTATAATGGGCTATGGACCCACAAGCCATGTACCTCTTCTCTTCACCTTTATTCGGAGCATGGGATTGTAATTTTTCCTTGTTTGGGAAATCTTGTTTACTCTTAATTAATCATCATTAAATATTTTGTTACCAATATTTAAGAATTTGTTGTATTCGGTTGCATTCCCCTGCTCAACATTTACTATGAGACCCAAGTAACCATTCATATGATATAATAGATGAAGATACAAAACATTGATACCAGGGATTGGTTTCATCAGTTGGATCGGAACTTAACTCTAAATCTAATTTTTTTGGACCTCAGGCAACACGATATGAATACGGCATTGATAAATCATGAGGTAAGGAAAGGATAAGAGGATTGTCCATTCGTGTCGCAAATAATATTATTTTAAGAACCCACCTCTTTAGAGTGGAGTGAGTATATTAGTAAAGACACTCTAATAGTATGTGACCAAGGTGTATAATAAATATAAGATAAAATAAATCAATGATTAGATTCAGTGTACTCCCTTATAATATATATATATATATATATATATATATATATATATAAAAGTTATGGGGTTACGTGTTGGAGAAGTCAAGGTACTCATTTCTTGAGGTTGAGCAGGTACTAGCAATGAGACTAAACTCTGCTTCTCAGGTGATTCAATGAGCAGAAATATGAGTCTATTTACGTGCCCCGCTCAAAATGGTCCGTTGTTCAGCGCGATGTAACGTAATGTGACCATATGTGTTTTAGGCGATCTAAAATCAATCCAAGTCATTCATCAGATTAGTCATATATCTGACTCGGTATACTCCGATCAAGTCATAATTTCTTTTTTCATTTTTTACTTTTATGGATGAGTCTTAACTAAGTCATGTTTTTCACGTAATTTTTTAAGACGGCTTGAGGTAATATATATGTATTATATTTTATTAACATGAAATTTTTTATAAATAAAATTATACTTATTTCAAATGGCTCCGTTTAAAAAAAAATTCTATTTAAAAAGTTAATACACATGTAAGGACATGTCTTCACACTTTTATTTATATTAATTACTAAACTTACAATTTTATGATAACTTTTCAATTTAATAGATTTTCTTTATGATTTTGAAACTATAAACTTTTCCAATTATAAATTATTCATAATTTTAATATAAATCATGTCAATTTATATGAGCTATATCAAATCCACTAACCTAACACCCTAGCTGAGCCGCTAACCGGTCCGGTAAGATAACATTAATAGAAATACATGGCACAAACCAACTAATTTTTAAGGTTGATCTAATCTTCAATATGTTTGTTGTTTGACACTGAAGACTAGAATAGGCAATGTCTTTTTCTTTTTCGTGTCTGTGCAAAGTTTATGCCTGGTCTTATACAAAGGCAAGTCATATTTTTTATGAAATACAAAAGGAAAAATAGTTATAAATCACAGCCCATATACCCATTGTTATTACGTGAACATTTCATACCAAACTTTATTATCCAGATCTAAAGACTTTACTTCGAACTTAATAGTAAGCAAGCTCAATTTTACAAAATAATTGTCACTCGAAAATCAAAATTAAGTTTACAAATTATACACTATTGATAATTATTCTGCAGGAGATTGCAATTACTTTTGTCAATATCAACTTGGGGTCATGACTGAAGATACGGCACATAGATCACATGATCACATAACCCAGTTTTCTCAATGAAAAAACTTAGATATAATTTTGTTTCTCTAATCAAAATTGGAACTTTGGTTCGGCAATGTGTGTAATTAAGGATTTCGTTAAATGTCAATGCCAGATATTTTGCTTTTGCAACTTTAGATTAACCATTATTTGCTTGACAACAGGGTATTGTAATTAGGCAACTAGGCAAGTTATCATGTTATGGTGGGTAACTGAGAGGAAAGGTTGATATCTGTCATTTATATATAACTGGCTTTTGCATGTGAGCTTTTTAATACAAAAATTACATTGCATGTTGTTTGCTAGACCAGAAACTAGACAATAAATATCAAAATGTCTATATCACTAAAACAATAATAAACAAATAATCAAACTTTTTAATCTTGAAAACTGAAAAAGAGTGATAGTAACAAAACAATTTCTTGTATTGGGTATTCTTTGAGATCCCAGATCACTAATTATTTTTGTTCTCTTTCATCTGGCAATTTACAAAATGGAAAAAATGTCAATTCCAAAAGGGCACTTTTGTGTATTAAAATGTGACTACTTTACAATAAATTCCTGAGACACCACCTCACCTCATTTCTCTGCACAGCATCAATATTAACCATAGTCCAGACACCATACAGATAGAATTTGCTGAAAAGTGAGTTCAAATGCACAAGAATGTAGAGATTGGTAGAGTTCAGGAGGACCAGGACACTAGTGAGTAGTGACTATGGCAAGGGAAGACAAGTCCACAAATGTTACTAAACTAATACTTGTTCTACATAACACATCAACATATATGCATGATGTATAAAAATAACCTGTATCATCACTTCAAAGCTGAGACATCTGTCTGATTTAAAGAAGTTACTTAACAAATAATTTTAAGAGTACTTTTGGGTGTACAAGATGCATTGACAGGATTTATATTCAAATAAAACAAAGCATGATATCATATTCACTGAAAGAAACAATATATTGTGGAAAGAAGAGATTCCACTAACACATTAAATGAAGAAGTAGATTAAAAGAAGAAAACAGAAAAAGTAGACATCAAATAGTAAAGAACCCCTCCATTCCCCAACACATCCAGCTAACAGTTGTTTCCATGAAATGAACTATCCAATCCCTGTAAAGATACATAGATGATGTATTCTAATTCCACAAATAAAGCACTTAGCAGAAAAATAAGCAATAAAAACTACCTATCTCAAAAGTTATGTTAAACTGAAACATCGTCGGTTCAACAATGCATCGCGCTTCATTCAAGTAAACCAAATCCCTGAAAAATCACTGCATCACATTGCCTTTCTCTATGTAGCTTTATCAATATTCGAAATACAAAGAGGCATGTCCAGAAACATACAAAAAATAACATGTGGAGGGTGTGTTAAATAGATAAAAGTTGTGCCTTCTCGTTAATTAGAATAATGACACTACCATCATCAGCAAATGAATACATGATAAATATGCTCCAAAATAGATAAAGGAGAAAAAAAAAAAACTATTTCGTGTAAATTTCCAAATACAGTCTAATAAAATTATTGCCTAGCATCTGAACTTGATATTTAACTTGATGACAACACAGAACTTTTCAGTGTCAAGCTTACATTTAAGTTGAGATTCTTAGTTCCAAAAGAATATGATAACCACAATTGACATGTTATCTCAAGCTTGTCTCATGATGACAACTGTGTTGATCTCAACTATAAACCAAAATTGCACATTTGAACAAACTCCATGTCATTGTCCACGTATTTGGTCCAAAGATTTTTGTACTGATTCAATGCAATATCAAGCCAGGGTTTCATGTTTCCATTGTAATGAATGACAGCAGCATTGTTGATCTCATCCATGCTAATGCTGGGATTGTATCCTAGCCCAAGCACATGCCAGGATTTGTCCAATGACTTGGTTGTGGAGTAGAAGGTGATCAAACCGGGTGATAGGGTCCCCGCTTTCCACAAAGTTTGGTCTTCGTTCTGATAACAGAATAACACATTTAGCAACAGTACAAAGGAAACACTTGAGCATTATTCATGGAACTTAGCAATAGTACAAAGGAATAGCTTGAGCATTATTCAAGAAAGTTTTTCTAGCAAAATCTTCTTCAGATAAACTTGTCAACAAACACTTATAAAAGAAGAAAATAAGAAGGTAAAATGAATTAAACTTCCCCCATAAGTTAAAATTAGCTTATGCATAAATTAAAATAAGCTTTTGGAGAGAAGCTAAATGATAGAGTTTCTGCAAATTAGTTTATCCATAAGCTAACTTGTGAGAGAAGCTTGAATAATTTTATCTTAACTTGTGAAGAAGAAATTTACCAGGTTCTGCCAGTAGTGGTAAGTATCTGTACATTTTTCACGCCTCCAGGCATCAAGATTAAATAAATTCATGCCGTAGGCCCAAGCACAAGATTTTGGATTGAAGCTTTCCTTGATTAAAGGATGAGAGAAATTCAAGTACTGGGCATATCGGTGAAAAGAACCAAAACAAATCTCAACAGCACCATTCACCTTGCCATCCAAATCAATTTTCCACAAACCTGTCAAATCTTTTTGAACCACAACATCATCATCCAAAAGTAAGATCTTATACAATTTAGGGTACATCTCTGGCAAATAAAATCGAAGGTGATCCAACATGGAAAGGAACTTAGTATTTTTCATGTTTTCATCATTTGTGGCATTATCAGCTTGATGCTCAAGATAACGCTTCTTCATTTTTGCTGACTGTAGTTGCCTCAAGATCGGGACATACGATGAATTCAAGAATGTGAATTCATCTACCGATTTCACCTCTAAAAATGCACCCCCTTCAATAGGCCTCATCTTGAACCAAACCTTCATTGCCCCAACATTCATCCTGTTTGTAACAACATGAAAAACATGTTTCCATGGTTCCAAAGCATTCTTCACCACAGATCTCACCACCACAGACACGGCTATTACATTGTCCGAGAATATAGCATAATGAAACAAAGTGGGATCTTCAAACTCTGGCTTGGGCTCTTCATCTCTGTATTTCTCAGGATCTGAAATCTTCTCACCCATCAACCTCATTGCCAAGCAATGCAAGCTCTTGGGAATCGATTTGGCTGATATCAAGCTTGCCATTGCCCCATTCTTCTTTGCTTTCGCAAGCGATTCATGAACCGCAAATATCGTATCCTTCAACTTCTGGATCTTCAACTGATTATCATAATTCTCTTTTGCCTCAACAATCATCATCCGTGCAATCTTCACTCTATCCTTAACCTCCTTCTCAAACTGTCTCAGCACATCCTCATCAATCGGACCGTCTGACTCAAACAATGAAGTTTTATAAGTCGGTTTTAACGTAATATCAGAAAAATTGCGTGCCAATTCATCAAACATCTTCAATTGCTTAGAAATATCAAGCTTGAGCTTCCTAGCATAAGCACCATAAGCATTCACTAGTGCTATGTGATCTTTAGCTTGCTGGTGTATCAAATCCACGCGGGTCTTAAGAGGGTCAGATTTCAACGCCAAAAAGGTTCTATGCACATATGCATTACCAGTAGTAGGAAGATCCTGTGACCAAAAAACCACCTAAACCATTACATGGGATTGTTCAATTTTGTATGCAATTTCCCACATCAAAAATCATAACGAAACCGCGTGACCAAAATTTAAAAACTTGTCATGTGGGTTATGTTTTAAACTAAATCTACAATAATGGGCAGTCTCAAATTCCGAAAATTGAAATTGGGTTTTAACCAAAATCGAAAATTTCGCACGAAAACACAAGAAAAATGCAGAAAAAGAAAACAGAGGAACTTACAGAGTCATCATGAGATGTGGAGGGGTTGGTGGTAAAGAGAACCGAAAGCGTGGCAATGAAGAGAAGAGAAAACAAAGCAGAGATGAAGATCCGGAACGAGAAAATGCTACGAAAACTAGATCCACCTCTGGTTCCTCTCGCAGCAACCGCCATTGGATCTTAAACTTGACACCAAAAAACGTTGCTTTGGTAACTGTACGGAGCAGAATCAGATCCAAGGATTTGAAGAATCTGAGTTAAAAAAAAAAAAAAAAAAACAAAGAAAAAAAGAAATTTTTTTTATTATGTATGTATGTGTGTGAGTGTTAATTTTTGTGAAACTTGAATTTAATAATTGGAAGTGGAGTTGGCATGGTGGGTGTTTGGGCACAAATTAATAGGAGGGTGAGGGATTGGGACAAGATGGTGATAAAGTGAGGAGGTGATAAGAGCAATAAATGAAGAGTGTGTGTTTGTTTGTGAGATTGTGAAGTGTGAATGTGTGTGTGTTGTTGATGTTGGTGTAGTACACAGAATGTGAAGAGGTGGGTTAGTAATGGTTTCAAGCCTCAATCCTAGGACAAATCTGGGCTCCATCTCAATTCTTTTTTTCTTTGCAGTTAATTTATGAAAAAAATTCACCTTATTTTGACTTTCTCTTATGATTTTTGGGTGTGTGTAATTAATAATGATTAATGATTCAATGCATTCTTTATTTGAAGTTAGATTATTTTTCTAAGCTGAACATGAGATAAGATTTGATCATGTTTGGACCGATTATTAACATCAGCTGTTTTCTAAGTGACACCGACAATTAGGGGCGAAGCTGGACATTTTTATTTTTTTTCATTTTAATTTTAATTTTTTTTATTTATATTTTAAATAGGTAAGAATCGGCTAGACAGAAGCCGATTAACCATAAAATAATATATCTATATCTAGTCTAAATTTAATTAGGTGAATTAAATTCATATTTTTTAAATAAATTAATTTTAAAAATAAATTTTGATATAAAACTAATTTTAAAAAATTATGCTTTACATATAATAAGGACGGTCATATATTTGGACTTTTAAAAATCTACTCTATATCTAGTTTAAATCTAGTTAAATAATTAATTTTGAAATTTAAATTCATATTTTTCTAATACAAATTTATTTAAATGTTTTTAAATTAGTTTAAATTCAATTTTAAAAGTAATTTTTTATTCTAAAATTGATTTTAAAAAAATAGTTTATGCTTTACATATTCGATAAGATGGATATGGAATGAATTTTTAAAAATCTAATCTACATAAAATATAAATTCAATTAATAGATTAAATTTAAAATTTATATTTATATTTATTAAAACAAACTAATTTAAAATCTAAATTAGTTTAAAACCAATTTAAAAAGCAGATTTTAGTTTAAGATTAATTTTTAAAAAATTAATTATTTTATTTAAAATTGACTTTAAAACATATTTTTTAAAATTAATTTTAAAAAACTAAATTAAAATATAAAATAAATAATATATATATATATAAATAAATAAATAAATATTTTGAGGCTCCATCACCCCTTTCCGGCCATGTCGCTCCGCCCAACCCGACAATGTTTGTATGTTTATGTTTTTATCGAATTTATGTATATTTTATGTTAAATTTAAATTTTGTAGGACATGTATATGCGTATAAATTTGTTTTAAGATGTAAAATTTTCATTTTTTTTTTAGTTTGTTTTCGTATCTCTCTACTATTTTATTTAACAGAAAAAGTAATGATATAATATATGAATGTACTGTACCACAAGATATGACACATTACTAATACTTTGGAAATTAACGTGATATACATTGTTTTTATTAGGCAATTTGATTTAAATGGGTTAATTTTTTAATTAATTATACAAATGTGTCTTTACATAAATGGATTCATTTTATCACGTATCACTTTTTACATTGATTTTGAAACAATTATAAAAAATAACATTTTTTATATCGATTATTTCTACATCAGTTATATGAATAACCGATATAAAAAATGTCATTTTTTATATTAATCGTTACAGAGGTAGAAAGTGATATGTGACAAAATAATTAATTTCCGTAAATAATTTTGAAACATACTCATTTCCATAAATAGTTAAAAATATAAACCCATTTGAGTCATTCTCTCTATAATCAAAATTTACCGTGTGACTCAACTTATGTAAAAAAAAAATAGAATACGAAAATAAATATTAGTGATTATATTATGAATAAGAAATATGAGTAAAAAGAATTGCATAAAGGAACAGTTTTTTTTTTATAAAAAAAATTTAAGTATTAGTGCTAGTTAAGTAACTCATGCATTACGGGAAATGTTAATTTTTAAGAAATTATGCATATATATTACAAGATTTAATATAATAGATTAAATCAATAATTAGTTATGTTAATATATTTAATTTGGATAAATGATTAGGGATTCTAATTGAATTATATGAATTATGAGTATATAATAATTAACTTTACTTGACTAAATTTTCAATACCAGTGAGGTGAGAAAAAAACATCAACTCATATATAAATATACTTTTAGTTAATTATAATTTTTAGGATTTAACTAATATTTGATTAGCATTATTAATTATTTATATTATTTTGTGTTATTATAACTATCAAGTTATATTTATTTTATAAATATTATATATCAATATTAAATATTGAATTTTCTGTTGGTATATGATCTGTGATAAATTAAGTCACATGACTAATTAAGCGGTTTTTACTCTGATCTGATGTTCATCATTAATAACATATTCTAAGCACTTATGAGTTACAGAATAGTTAATTCTACATTCTAAAAAATCAAACACCATAAAAAGGAGCACTTATGAGATAGAGAGTAATTAGTCTCACATTCTGAAAAATCAAACACCACAAAAAGGAACATTTATAAGATATCCTACATTCTAAAAATCAAACAACGAAAAAAAAAGAATACTCACATATCATCCTGAACAATTCAAATACGCTCATTAAATTAGTGATGATATAACATAATATAATATGTCATTAAATTCTAGATAATCCTTCAATTGATATCAGAACCTTGTAGAAACGTATTATGACAATTAGATAATTTTAATTTTTTGGTATAAACACTAGATAACTATAACTTTTTTGTTTGTTCTCCCACGTGAATCCCAATGTGATTAATCCGTTTTTGACAATTTTTCTTAAATTTTTTTAGGGCTTTTCTTCGTTATAATATTAAGAATGCACATTCATAGTTTGATCGCGTATTGTAGTTTGTGTAGTAAGAAATTGATGTGTTTTTAACCTTAGCTAGCAATTTTCTTTTTGAGAAAGCTTGGTTCCCCTTGATAAAAATTAAAATTAATTTAGAGCTTTTGTAGCGCTTGAAATCGCGATCAGAAACCCCAAAATCGTAGTGAAAAGGGATTAAAAATGAGAGAAAAAAGGGATTAAAAATGAGAGAAAAGATTGGGTCGAAAAACAGTTAATGTTGGACTTATTGTATAGAAGACGAGTTGATTATGATAGAGTTATCTTTTAAACAAATGATAGATTTTTTTAATGAAGTTGTATCTGTGAGCCAAACTCAGGAGGAGGCGATGAAAAAACTTATGGACCTGTCAGAAAAGAATGCTGAGACTCGGTACCAGGCCCTGGAGAGTACTATCGGAGATCGGGAGGCTGAGATCTCAAATCTTAAAACCGAAGTTGCCAAGCTACAAGCATCCTTAACGGAAGTCGAAGATTACAACGAATGCTTGGCTGACCGGGTGGAGCTGGCAGAGGCCGAGGTTCAGAAGAGGACTGAGATCGGCCTACAGGCATTCTCTGAAGGCTTTTCCCGAATTGTGGAGCAGATGAAGCTTTTCTTCCCCGATCTCAACACTTCTAAGCTTAATGAAGCTAAAGTTGTGGTGGATGGGCAATTAGTGGACGAGTAGACGATCAGCTTATTTTTGGAACTTGTAATTTTTGTTTTATTTGAACAGTCTTGTCTTGTGTTATTTTAGTAACTTGAACCTTGACTTTTGGTAACCTGTTGTTTCGACTTTATGGTAACTTGTGTCTTATCAATCTCGATTTGTTCGCGTTTGTTTGCTTTTACCGCTCATTGAGGCATCTTTTTTGCTTACCCGCTTCTATTTAAACGCGAATTTCCCTGACTTTCCTCGAATCATTTATCTCTTTTTCTTCTTTTCGCTCTTCCTCTGGATGTTTACCTTGAAGTGTATGAATATTCTCCTCCATGTTCCTTTTCTGGTCTTTTCTTTCGGAGGTTAAATCCTCCCTTTATTTGGATGATGTTTGGAATGAAAAGTTCTGGTTTTGAAGCTTTCGATGGAGACTTCATCTGATCATGGGCTTTCAAGAAGCAATATGCTTAGATGGCCAATCTCTTAGTGTATCTCTATCCTTTGTTTCCTTGTTGTCGTTCGCTACTTAGGCGGCGGTCTACCTGGGCGGGAAATTGCACTCTTCAATCGCTGCAGTTTCCTTGCTTAGTTCAGCCATGGCATTGGCCATTTTATGTGATTTTGTTGTCTAGGAGCTCGTCTTCTCTATTTCGTATCATGCTAGCTTTACTTTTAGCTCTTTATTTTTTCATGTTAGTTGATCGTCCTGCAGGCTCCTTGGATTATGTAATCAAGCTTTTTTCATGTAATCAAATTGTCTTTTGTTCCTCGTGTCGGCCTTGTATTCCGCTGTACTTCATGTATGAATGATGCCGGTTTGGTCTTCGGCATTTATTTTATTTTATCTATTTGCGTAATGTCGGCTTTATCTTTGGCTTTTATTTTATACTGGTTTGATCTTCGGCTTTCGTATTATGTCGGTTTGATCTTCGACTTTTATTTTATTTTATTTATGGGCTATGCCATCGACTTCGATAAAAGATTTCGAGTTGTAATAGAGACATAGCTCATAACAGAAACATTCACATTAAACAGCTAAACGCATTTTTCATGAGTCCTTGCCTTTGAAATGTTAGTCCGAATTCTGACAATTCAACAGACCATGCGGTCATTCTTCCAGCCAAATCAGGCTTTTGTAATACTTGCCTCAGTGGGTAGTCTGTCTGGACTATAACACTGTAGTTTCTGAAATAATGTCTCAAGTGTCGGGCTGAGAAAATCAATGCTAGAACTAGCTTTTCGATTACTTGGTACCTTTCTTCAGCAGGTAAAAGACTCCTACTGATAAAATAAACAGGGTACTGTTTTCCTTCATGATCCGCTGCTAAAACTGAGCTTATGGTTGAGTGTGCCACTGAGAGATATAAGCTCAAATCTGAAGTCTCAGACGGATTTTTTAAGATCGGCATTGTGGCCACCGCCCTTTTTAAGTCATTGAACGCCTCCTCGCTTTCATCGTTCCAACTGAATTGGGCCGCTTGTTTTAAAAGCTTAAACAATGGCCGAGCTTTCTCGACTAGTTTGGGCAAGAAACAAGACAATGCTGCTAATATCCCATTCAGTCTTTGTAACTCCTTTAGTGTCTTTAGGCTTCTCATTTTCAAGATAGCTTCACATTTATCAAGGTTGGCCTCTATTCCTCTTGTTGTGATCAAGAATCCTAGGAACTTTCCTCCTCGAACTCCGAAGACACACTTCTCAGGATTAAGCCTGAGGTTGTGTATCCTTACTTTCTCGAACAATTTTTGGAGGTTGGTAGGATGGTCGACGATTCTGAGTGACTTTACCACCATATTATCGACATAAACTTCCATAATCTTTCTGATTTCTTCCTTAAACTCTTGATCCATCAGTCTTTGATACGTGGCTCCTGCATTTTTTAATTCAAATGGCATAACCTTATAGCAATAGTTGTTAACATCGGTCATGAATGTTGTTTTGTCCTCGTCAGGTGGGTACATGCGTATCTGGTTATAGCCTGAGTACGCATCTAAGAAACTTAATAGGTCGCTCCCCGAGGTGTTGTCTACCAACCTATCAATGCTCGACAATAGATAAGTGTCCTTAGGGCATGCCTTGTTTAGGTCAGTATAGTCAGTACACATCCTCCACTTACCGTTTGACTTCTTTACCATCACCACATTTGTCAGCCAAGTTGTGTACTTGATTTCTCTAATGAATTGAGCTTGCAATAGCTTACTAACCTCATGGCGAATAGCGGTCATACACTCTTCTCCCAGCTTTCTCTTCTTTTGGGCTATAGGCCGAGCATGAGGAACAATAGCCAATCGATGACACAAGAAATCTGGGTCGATTCCTAGCATATCGGTCGCGCTCCATGCAAACAAATCAACATTCTTCAACAAGATCTGTTCAAGGTCTCTTCGAGTGGAATCCTTCAAAGATTCTCCTAACTTGACCACTTGCTCAGATTTTTTCCCTAATTGAAAAGAAATCGTCCTCTCAGCCGGAGATGGTCTATGCTCTTCGAAATCTGCCCTAGGGTCTAGATCCAAACCATCTAGTTCCACACTAAGGCATTGGGGTCCAGTTTCGTGAGTTTTTTGGGATGAGGTCGCCTTCAAGGAATAAGGCTGTACTTTTAAGCTCTGGGCATAGCACTGGCGAGCCGTCCTAGGATCAGCTTTAACAGTTACAACCTTGTCTCCCACCGGAAACTTCATTGCCAAGTGAAGGGTTGAGACTATGGCTCCCAGTTGATTCAGAGTTCTTCTTCCCAGAATGACATTATAGAAAGTGTGAGCCTCTACCAGTAGATATCTTACCATAATGGTCTTTCCTTCTCCATTCTCACCCAAAGTGGTAAGTAAATCTACCTAGCCCCTAGTGTGGACTTACTCTCCGGCAAATCCTAGCAACGGCTCAGAATGATCCCTAATCACCTCGGATGGCAGATCTAGTTTAAGAAAGGTCTCCCAATAAAGGATATCGGTCGAGCTTCCCTGATCAATTAAGACATTATTTACGTTCCAGTTAGCAATGATAGCAGTAATGACCATGGGATCATCATGACTGGGATCATTAATGCTAAAATCTTCATTGGTAAAAGAGATGGTTGGGAAGGATTTGTAGGATGTAGACTGACCTATTACATTCACACTGCGCGCATACCGTTTTCGTGCTCGGCTTGAGACTCCTCCTCCCTCGAATCCTCCTGCTAATGTGTTAATCGTTCCTCGGACCTCTTGGGTCTTTTTGCTTGGTGAGCCTTCCTTCTTACTCGAGCGGGATTTGTCCCGACCCTTATTGGATGAATGAAATCCCTGTCCTTTCCTACGGTCTCCAGATTGATCTCTTTATCTTGTGTTATCATGGGTATCTTTTCGTATGAACCGAGCTAAAGCTCTTGACTGTATCAATTCTTCGATTATGTCCTTAACTCTGTAACATTCTTCAGTGGTATGACCATGGTTTTGGTGAAAACTGCAATAACGGTTTGTATCTGCATTCCTAGGAGTCAGGCATGGCTTTGGTGGACGAATCAAGTCGGAATTAAAAGCTTCCCTCAACACTACTTCCCTGCTGGCATTAAGAGGAGTGTAACTACCATATTTGGCCGACCCTCTCCTCTTTGGCTCAAAATCATGCTGAGCTGGAGGGAGTAATTTCTATACTGGCCATGATTGTCCTTTCCCTTTCTTTGTGCCTCGTTGTTCTCCTCCATACTTATGAATCGGGCGACTCGCTCCCTAAGCTCATCCATGTTGCGGGGTGGTTCGGCGTATAAGGAATTTGAGAAAGGTCCTGCTCAGAGTCCGGCTTTTATGGCATGCATCGCGACAGTAGGATGTAAATCGGGAATGTTCATAGTTGCTTTAGCAAACGTCATCATATAACTTCTCAAAGATTCCCCCAGATTTTGCCGGACTCGGGTTAAAGAAACCGAATCGGTACAACAGGCTTACAATCAGCAAAACGAGCTACGAACTTTGCACAAAGGGATTCGAAAGAATCTATAGAGAGGGGAGGTAATGAATAATACCAATCCAAAGCTACTCCTTTCAGGGTGGTCGGGAAGAGTCGGCAATGTACCCTTAAATCATATGATACCAAACTAGCTTGCGTAAGGTACACTTTCACATGTGACGTAGGATCGTTATTTCCCTCGTACTTTTCTATCGAAGTACCTTTGGAACTGTCAGGGAGCTTGCACTTCATAATTTCAAGAACGAAGGGATGGAAGGTAGCTAAACGTTGCAACTCGGGATTTTCTGGAACATGGACATCACAAAACGACATCTCTTGTAAAATGGGGACACGACTCACATGAGCCGCTTCATTATGTTTAATCCCTGCTTTGGGATCATTCTTCTGAGTGTTCTCGTGAACAAATGCATATTTTTCTCCCCTATTATAAACGAATTCTTCTTCCCCGTGAGGAGCTGGGTTTTCATGCATCAGCCTTTGCTTCTTGAGGGCCATTATTTCTTCCTTATGACAATCTCTTAATTTATTCATTTCTACCTCCTGCTTCTCTCGCCATTTTCGCATTTCTTCTTCCATTTGCTGCCTCATAGTAGCCATTGCACTCTCCATTTGAGCCTTCAGCACTTCAACCAACGAGGTGTCCATTTGCTTGTTCGTAGGGTGTTGCTGCACTTGACTCCTTGTTTGTACCATATATCTTGCGGTCCCAGGTAAAGTTTTACCAAGGACCCAAGGTGGGCGCCAAAATGTTCTTCCTCAATCTGGCTCTACCGAGGTCTCGTTGTTGTCGTCAGCTTTGAGATCTCTTTCTCTCGTTCGGCTTGCCTTGATCTGGCCAGGGATTGGATTCAATGGAGAAATGGGGTGGGGGGAGGTACCTGCAAAAGACACTCTGATGTTTAAGTTAGTTTTTGTTGTTTGGATAGTGTATGTAGAGAGAAAAGAGAGATAAAGTTCAGGGAAAGAATGTCCTCTTAGCCTCATGCGAGGCTGAGCTCTGGGTTTTTATACTTAACCTTTGGCGGCTTAGTAAGTGAGGGAAGGTTCCATCAATTGACTTCCCTCATCCTGAGGTGCACGTGTCATAAGAAGGGCAACCTTATAAGTTCTCAGGACTATGATTGCCTTTTAGGGAAAGTGTCATGTCATCCGGTCAAATCATTTGAGTGATTAAGTATCTCATTTTTTTAATACAAGTGTAATGCACAATGATTACCGAACTATCATGTAATTTTGTGCCGAGCTGATATCGACTCGGTACTATACAATAATAAACATCTATTTGATGAAAATGTCATAGACCCTCAGAAAGAAATTCAGCAAAATATTTATTAATAACTTATAATTATTATACTAAAAATTTATTTTTGTATAATTTTTACTTTATTAATAATTACATGTATATCTATCTTAAGATTATATTTTATTTATTCTTAATTAAAGGAATTTTGTTGTTAAAAATTAGATTTATACTTTGACATGAATTATAATAATTTATTAAGACTTTATTATAGTTTTTGAGATAAAAGGTGTCAATTATGATAGACTTATTCTTGTCTTTAAGAAGGATTTTATTGTCATTTGTAATATGACAATTTGTATATTTATATTATTATTTACAAAAATTGGAAAAGAGAAAAAAAAAATAAGGTACTAACAAAAAATTGAATTTAACGACAATTATAACCACGTCCGTAAAAAGTGTTCTTCATGCAAATAATTATAATTGTTTTAAGAAAATATGATCGATTTATGACATCTAACTATGCTTATACCAATGAGTTATCATCAATTGATGACTTTCAATGAAGACTATAGCAATAATCATCGTCAATTAAAACAACAGTTACAAACAGTCGTCAAATCTCTTTACCAATAATAATACTGACTTCAACACGGTTCAAAACTATGATAAAAAGACTATTCTAATCGTTATTGTTACTTATTTTCCTAACACTGCCTTTCCTTGTCAACCTTAAATATCAACTACTTCTTCCTCTGTTTTATATAATAGTGTTACGAGTAGCATATCATGATCTCCATTTTAAAATACAAGAATACATTCATTGGCTAATTATAATCTTTTAGTAATTGATTCAAATTAATCATTGCCATGGAAAAAATAGAGTGCATATGAATGAAATAAAAATGAAAATTCAAATGAATTTTATAGAAAATTCATAACATATCTTAATAAGGAGAACCAATGTTTTTTACCAACTTAACAAAACTATGAAATATATGATAAAGTCCTTAATTAGCCTTATTTTACTACTTACTTTAATTATGTCCAATAGTAATAATATATAGTATTATCCCATCCTTCTAAATACAAATTTAATTTGATAATAGGATAAGTGATTTATGTATTGTCTACACTTTAGTTGAAAACATAATGTATTAGAAAAATCAATGAACTAATTAACATCCCAAGTTTTTGTACGAGAAGAGATAATTCAAAAACATTTATAACTTTTGGATTACATTATTATCAAGACAAAAGCAAGATGTCTGAACGTGCAAACGACCACTACATTTTTTTGTCGGTGATTATTCATTGATATTACATTTTTATTCCATTTTTTGTTTTATTAATGAGATAATTAAATTTCCACTACTCTGTTTTTTGACTTTTGATCTCTTTGGCTTCTGATGTGTCCAAATTTATTTGACCACTAAGTATAAGTACACCGACCAACTACCACACTAACCATTTATGCCAAATTTTTAGATGTTACTATGTATTTACCCTATTCTTGTTGCTCTATGATTTTGCATCATTGAACTTCCACTACATGAATGCCAAAACATACCCAAAAGGTAAAATACTAAAAATAAAAATGGTGAGTTGAAATTACATTCAAACATCTTTATTTGTTATTTTTTTAATATACTTTTACATCTCTCATAGAAGTTATATCATGGTAATATTTTTTAAAATATTAAAAAAATTATTTAATATACTTTTTGAAGATTCAAAATATAATATAAAAATTAAAAAAGTATGTTGTTGAAAAATAACTTAATCTTATACATTATACATAGACACGTGTGTATACATATTTATATTAACAACTTTACTTCACAATTAATTGTAATACGCATCAATCAATCAACTCATTTATAATATATATATATATATATATATATATATATATATATATATATATATATTTCTCTTCACATTTTATATATATACATATTTTTTTCTCTTTACATTTTATAATTGATTTTCTGTCGGTAGATCTTTTTCTTAATTTCTAAAAACTTTTG
This sequence comes from Hylodesmum podocarpum, assembly GCA_026586105.1. NCBI lineage: Eukaryota > Viridiplantae > Streptophyta > Magnoliopsida > Fabales > Fabaceae > Hylodesmum > Hylodesmum podocarpum. The sequence goes on along the minus strand of JALJEV010000803.1, from coordinate 3,469,598 downwards.
ATTTTCTATCAAGAAGCTTATAATAGAGGAAAAGGTGCATCATTTGCAAGTGCAGAACCTGTGTTTCATCTCTATCAAAAACTTGGGAAAGTAAATAAGCTAAGGTTGAGTTATTTTCCAATAATATGCAGTCAAGGTTAGCTCTGAAAAAGATGTAAAATAGTGATAGCAATTTGAGTGGGTGCCCTGTCCAAATGTTCTCCTTTTTATGGCAACTTTTGTATCATCAGCCAATGACCACTACAGACACCCTTTTATTTCTGTGTCATGTCCTACTCTCCTCATCCCAATTCCACCTGACATAATTACCTCCATTATTAATTTTACACAAATCATATATTGGATATTTTAATTCTTTTATCACTCCACAATTCTCTGGATATCACTAGAAGATGATGAGATCATCCAAGGATTTCTATATTGTTTTCTAGGAAGGAATTAATCATGCATGATGATGTTTCTGACTCTTCTAGCTAGTTGTCCAACAAGTTTGAACTTACAGTTATATAACCCAAAAAAATTATAGATAACCCTTCAACAGTTCAACCTCTTAAAATGTTTATTGCACAAAAATGACAAACCAATGTTTTCAAAAATAGTCTTTGACTGCAATTTTAGTTGCAAGATTAAGGTTTTTAGACTCTTCATTGCTGTAATTGTGACTATATCTGTACTATATATCTGTAATTTCCTTTAATATTAAAGATTACAACAAAACTACTATATGGACCTTAACGTATAAAAAAAGCAAAGTTCATCCTAAATTTTACTTCTCTATCAATTTAAATTGTAATTATAACTAACTCACTCACAATATATATATATATATATATATTTCTCTCTTTATCAATTATCTGCTTATGATTTATTGTTGTTATCTACTAAACAAAATTAATATTATTTATAACACGTAGAAGGATAAAAAAGAGAGGAAGTATATATATAATGGCAAAGTTAATGAACTAAAAAGGGTTAAATTAAAAAGATACTCATCAAGACAAGTTATTCCCATTTATCTTTTCTCCTCACACAGCTCAAAAGGGAGGAAAAGATTGCTGTTTTTGGTTTTTGACTTCCACACACAGAGACATAGAGAAAAAGAAATGAAAGAAAGAAAACAAAAGTAAAAGAAGATAATAATTTAACTAAAGAGAGATCATAAAAATTAGTCCCCCCCTTGTCTTGAAATTCATCCAAGGAGGTCCAAGTTGTTACATGAGTTGGATTGGTTTGAAGAATCAGATCTGAGATATGCATCACTGCAAGGAACAACATCATCATCATCATCTTCCAAAGGGTTGAATGGAGAATTAGAAGCAGGGCAAGGACAGGGACTATGTATCTGCATGTCCCTTATCATTTGTCTAAGTTCTGAGGCTTGTTCTTTGAGTTGAGAATTCTCTTGCATCGCTTGTTCATGGCTCTCTGAGACATGGTTCAACTTATCTATGAGTTGGTGATTCTCATTCCTCAACCACACCACTTGTGACCAAAGCTCATCAAGGTGTTTCTGCTTCCTCATCCGTGACCTTCGTGCTGATTCACGGTTTGATATCATCCTCCTGTGTTTTCTCTCATTGATGAGACAAAGTTGTTGCTCATCAGCTTCATCAGAAGTGGAGTTGCTGCTTATGCATGAGGATTGAGGACTAATGATTAACAAGTCATGAGGAACTTGATGATGAACAAGGTTGTTGTAGTTGTAGCCATGTAGTAATTGGTTGTTATTGTTTGATGAGAATCTTTGGAATTGATTGAATGTGGGATTAATATTGTTTTGGATCATGGTTGTGTAGTTGTTGTTATTAGGAGGGTAAGGACAAGGGTTTGAAGAGAGTAAATGATTTAGGCCTGAGACTGAGACTTCTCTGGTTTGCATGTTTTTTGGATTAGTTGGAAAAGATTATGAATTTGTTGGAGGAAGAAGAGTGGTTGAGTGAGTGAGTGATGGAGAGAGTTGAATTTGTTTTGAGAAGTTAGAAGGAAGAGTAGGTATTATATAGGGAGAAAAATGATGGAACCTAAGTGACCCCACTTCATAACAGTAGTGTAACAGTGTGTGAACTTTAAAAGGGTTATTACATTAATATATTGATGGAATATTATGGAATTAGCATGCATTCTCTTGAGTTCAAAAGTAGCTGCATCATCATATATGCAGATCAAATTTAACAAATATAAGTGAATATTATGTTGGCTTAATTATCATTTAAAAAATACATTAGTTAGAAGTATTTTTTTTAAGCAATCAGAATTTTACTTTTAGATTTAATTTATTTTTATATATTTGATTTATATTAAAACGTGTGCATAACATTTTTAACTCAAATTCAAACATTAAACTGGTCTACATAATTTTGTTAGATTTGTTAGCATAAAGATATAGGTTATTAGGTGATTTTGATACTGCTTATCAAAATTAAAATTTTAGTTTATCAAGCTAATTTATTTTACTGGGTAGATTCTTAATGAAATTCTTTTATGAAACTAATTGGTATATATTGATAGTGATAATGTAAACATTTTTTTTACACTGCGAATTAATTTAAAATTTTCACATCCTTAAAAAAATAATTTTATTGTAACTAATTTAAATATTATAAATAATAAGAAAATATTATTAGTTGATTATGTAAAATATTTTATAAAAAAATAGTATATATTAATTAAAGTCAACTTTTTTTATGTAAGTTAGTAAAGTAAAATTTTAGGTATAGTAAATGAAGTTTCTTAAATACTTTTAATATTATTTTTAATTAAATTATATTTTAACAAATTTCTTCACTTTTAATGCAAATTTTATTACATAGATATAAAATTTTAATTCTAAAAAACTTAAGAAATTAAGTAGAACTTTTGTTCATTCCGAAGGATAATGAACCGATGGAATGTGATGCATATGGCGTTTGTGTAGGATTAATTGGAAAAAGTTGAAGTTATATTATATTTGCTCTCTTTGCTTTCTCAAAGTTAAAAAGCACTGAACTTATGTATGTGCATGTACATGACATGTGACATGTATATGTGACATGTTATGGATGAATGACATGATGAACATGGATATGTGGCCCAAAGGGTGAACACAACTTGGGTTTGTGGATATAATCATTTTGTGGAAAAATTTGCTTACATAAGAGAGACAAAAGCATTTAATTAAAGAAAAGAAAAAAAGTTCCATTTAGAAACTGTTTGGTTGAAAGCAAGAACAAGAGAATTTTGGAGTTAAATAAGTGATTTAATTTGTTAATTGTTTTAAAATGACGCAAGAAAGGTGTGTGGAAAACCGAGGCAGGGAAAGATAGGTTGAAGGTGACCTCAATTAATGGACTAACCAACAAATCATAGCCAAAGACCATCATTGTTTTAAATAAATTATGCATGCTTAAAATTTTGTAAGATTTGCTCTCTTATTAAATAAATAATTGTGTCTATTTTAAAAATTATTTTTTAATTATTATTTTATTTTTAATAAAATTTAGTCAGTTAATTTCAGTCTTTATTACATGAAATATCTCGTGTAATTTAAAAATATGAAATATATATAAATAAGAATAACTCTAATATTACAAATAAATATACGAGATTGAATTAGATAAAATATGATATAAATCTAATTTTAGAATTATTTGTTGTTGTTGAGTCTATCTGGATGATTTTTAAATTATCACTTATGATATTAGATTTTAAAGACTCGTATTTAGTAATTGTTTAAATTTTATGTTTAACATATAAGATGATGTGTCAAGTATATATTATGTTACAAATTAATTTTGTGAGGTTGAAGTCACATTTTTAATAATTCAATATTTAGTCTAATTATTTTTAAAAATTAATCTCCAAATCTAAAAAATTGGGTGAAATGTTACCTAAATTAAGGACCCATAACTAGAAGATCAAAGAAAGAAAATAATTAAGAATTCGATGACTCAATAACCACTTACTTGTGACTTCCAAAAACAATTATATGTGTATGGATTAATAAGAAGACAAATGTTAGATACTTTTCCTCGTAAGGGTTAGGTACTTGGTACTAATCAAAACGTCTATTAATTTGTCTGTGGTAATGACATCTTTAATAGTAAAATCAAAGGGAAGAAGGTTATTCTGCTAATATTACTCTCTCTCCAGGCCAAAAGCATATATGCCAAGAATGATGAATGAATCATGCTGCTACGTTTATTTTAGCTGCTAAAAAGTTATCTAGGTTTCATGTTTTCGTCTTTTCTGGCATATATTCTCATGGTTATTGCACAATCCACGTGGTCATTCATGGCCCTTATTATGAATATAAGATGGGGTCAACACTGAGTGATGGTAAATATATCAAAATAACCCTTGTTGTTCTTTGATTATAACATTCATGTTGGAGAATAAAGATTAACTTTTTTAGGTATTAAGTTTTATTTAAGTGTTTTTTTTTTATACAACACAAATTGATGAAGGTGTATAGAGTGTTATAAGCATGACACTTATATTCATTTCTTATATGTAAAAACAAATCTCTCTCCAAATATTTAAAATAAGATTATTCATCAATTACTATATCACATTGATGTTTTAATATTTTTTTCCTTTTTAGAAGAATATTTATATTATCAATATTTTAATATCATTGATCGAGGTAAAAAACAAGGTGGGTCACCACATGAATCAAATGATATAGTATAATAAGTTATCCTAGATTTTCTATAAACAAGTCATTCAATATTAACAAAGTGGAATAACATTTCATTATATTGTATTTATATGTGTGAGAATATTAATTTAATGAAAAAATTTGTATTCAATTTAGGAATTAGTGTCTGATCTAATGAGTTAAAGGATATTTAAGATTTATGATTTAAGGTAAAAAAAATCATTTTGTTTGGTGTGTCTATATGTATAAAACAATAAAAATTTCAAAAAATTTCTTTATCAAATACTAAATTTCATTTTCTTAATTAATTTATTATCGTACCGTAAAGGGATATATGAAATATGAACATGAAAAGTTTGATAAACGTGGAAGGAAAGAGTCAGAAAAGTTTTTAGTGGCATTGAGCAGTTCTATCCAACAAATAGAGGCTAATAGTTCCACGTCGCCACCTCTTTATGCAATAACCTAGTCTTTTAAAATAAAATAAAAATAAAATCACGTATACCAAATGATGATAACTGTTCGTATAATTATAAAATAATTTTAAATTAAAGTTATTTAATTAAGATGATGAATAAAGAAAAATGTATTAAAGTTATAAAAAAATTATGATAAAATTATTAAAATTAATTCTTTCTGAAATTAAGAGAATTGAATATCAAATTTTCCTTCTTCAGACGTCAAAACTTTTAAAAGGTTAATTTTTATTGGATGCTTTAGGTTTTAATTTTAGGATTAGAAATAATGTTTTTATTATTATTATTTAAAGACATGTATTATTATGGATATGGTACTTTAGTGGATGAATTGTATGATCTTGATATTAAGTTTATGAAATTTTTGTTTAATATTAAATGTGATGTTAGTAGTAAGTGTAATGTGCATAATAATAATTTTGCTTGATCACGTGTCTAAAGAAAAGATAATAAGATTAATGATAAATGAAATTTTATCTTAATTGGATTTTAGTGACTAGAAAAATTTGAGATTGTAATAAAGAAAAGCAAACTAAGTAAATATTAAAGAATTATGCTAAAAGAAATAATGAACTTCTACAATTAATACATAGTAATATTGGTGGACCTTTTGACGGTGTTTGTTGAAGTAATCAAAAGTATTTTATCATTTTTATTAATAAAATTTCACGTTATTGTTATTTGTATATGCTTCAGAAAAGTCTCTATCGAATTCTTTGTTTATGGTTGAGGTTTAAGGGTTTGGATAGAAAAGTGAAAGTTGTAAGGGCTGATAGAGGTGGTAAATTTTATGAAAAAATCAATGAAAGGGGAAAATGTCATAGTCCATTTGAAAAGTTCCTTAAAAGTCGAGGCATATGTGCACAATATACTATGCCTAACACACCACAATAGAATGGTGTAACTAAAATGCAGAATCATACTCTAATGGATATGGTTAGGTCTATGTTGAGTTATAGTATTGTACCTTTATCTTTGTGGATACATGCATTAAAGATCGTTGCATATTTGCTTAATAGGATTCTTAGTAAGGTAGTTCCTAAGATCTCTTGTGAACTTTGAACATGAAAGAAACCTAGTTTAAGACATTTCCATGTTTAGGATTTCCCGGTAGAAGGAAAAGAAGCTTGATGCAAGAACCATTTATAGTTTCTTCATTAGCTACCCTAAAAAGTGTAAAGGTTACGGATTCTATTATCCAGACTATAGTACAAGAATAGTTGAGCCTAGTAATGTTAGGTTCATTAAGAATGGTAAGTTCAATGGGAGTGAGAAATCACAAAGTGGATATTGTAAAGACTCATAGTAAATCTTCTTCACCTTTAGTTTCTCATCAAGATGTTGTTCCTTTGGTTGTATTAAATTCAAACAACACTAAAAGACAACAAAACAATATTCAAAACCCATAAGATGAACACATAGGTAATGAACTAGTTGATAATGTGAAAGTAACAAATAAATAAGTGATAGAAGAAGAGTAAGAAATAGCACCAAGGAGGTTTGAAAAACAAAGAATGCTAGCAATTTCAAGTAATTATGTTGTGTATTCATTTGAGCATGAATGTGATTTATGCATTGATAAAGATCCAGTCTCATTTAGACAAGTCATGGAAAGTGACAATTCTGTAAGATAGCTTGATGTTATGAAAGAAAAGTTGAAATTATGAGATCTAATTAGATTGCCCGAAGGTTCTAGACAAGTTGGTTGTAAATGAGTCTTTAAGACTAAACGTGTCTCGAAATGCAATATTAAAAGGTATAAAACTAGACTCATCGCCAAAGGTTTCATACAAGAGGATGAAATCTAGGGAGAAAACTCCTCTCCAATTTCTAAGAAGGACTCTTTGAGGATTGTATTAGCTCTAGTGACTTCTTTATGATTTAGAGTTTCACCAAATGGATGTAAAGACTGTATTTCTAAATGGTAACGTAGAGGAAAATGTTTATATGATCCAACCTGAAAGTCGGGAATTAAGAGAGTCTTTCTCTTAATTTCTTACGTGATAAAAAGATTTCTTAGCTCTTATTTTACGTAATTTCTTAAAAAGTGTGTGTTAGAAAAGATAATAAAAACACATATTATAGTTTGATTAAAATTGATTTGAATTAGATAATTTATGATAAAGAAACAAGTTGTTGGATAACTTGACTGCCATGATTGAATCATTTGAATTCAATCACGGATAGTTAGTGACTTACTATTTCAATGTATGGTGTGTACTTAAAAGGTTAATATTAAATTTTCAAGCCATCAAATAAGTAGAGTCAAGTGAGAAAATGTTAAACTAGTTAATATTAATAGTGACTCGTATAATAATAAAATGACTTTAAATTAAAGTTATCTAATATGATGGTTGCTTGACAAAAGTATATTAAAGTCATTAATGGATTATTTTAGAGTTTTTAAAATTAATTTTCTCTTTTCTCACTTAATAAAAATAATTTGGCATTAAAGAAAGTTTAAAATTTAAAAAGGAAGTTGAGTTGATTATAAAAAATTACAAGAACATTTCTTTCTTTATCATAAAATTTTTTTGTTCTCACAAAAGTGAATAATGTAAAAAAAAAAAAAAAACAATGGAGACGGTCAAAATTTCCAATGGTTAATCTCCACCATCACAGTGATTATTAAATGAGGTCAGAGAAGGAAGAAATGTAAAGTATAAATTTTTGAATTGCACACAAGAAAGTGTCAAACTCTTATAGAAATTAGAGAGTATAGAGAAAATGAATATAGAGAAAATGAGAAATATAGTATCTAATATTCTAAAAACATAGTTTTCGAAAGTAGAATTTATTCTTACATGATAAATGAAATAAAATATCGTGTAATATATATTGATTTTTTTCTTTAATTACAAGTGTATAAGTGTTTGAATATCTATTAAACGTATATTAAATATAAATTATGCACACAGAGAAACGTAGATTGCCTTCGATCCAAAGATTTTCAAAGAAAACCTAAATTGATATCATGGAGTTTCTTGAATTTGGTCATACCATGAATTTCCCATAAAATCAGCAAATAATTTACTAATTCATGAGTTTAGTTTTAGGTCATAACCACCCATGAAGCAAGTGGAGAGAAAGATGATGCATAACACATGGTGGAAATTAATGAGTAGGGAATGGTACTTTCTATTGCATCTTCCACTAAAACAAAAGCTTAGATGCATTGAGAAGGATGAGAACCAAAAATCTCACTAGACAAATGCTTTATACCTGCACTTGTTCCGTATGAGGCTGGTTGAGTGGACTGAATGGTCAACACTATCATTACACATACATAGACCCCCCCTCCCCCCTTTCATTCTTGTCTTCCCATTGTTCTTATTAACCCTTCTCTCTCTTCATTTATTTTTTCTATCTACCCCTTAATTACAAACTTATATTAATAAAAATTGAAACATGTATAAATTAATAATTAATAATTATATGTTTAAATGTTTAAACAAGTTTGTATATATAAAAGAAAACAATGTTACCAGCGCCCACTAACGTCTATTACATACACATCACTAATTGATGTGTATAGTTTTCACAATTACTTTTTGTCCTTTGATTATGTTTAGCAATGTCAACCGGCGAGGCATGAGTACTTTTTCTTCCCGTTTCCTATATATGCAATGAAATGTTCTTCTATCTATGATCTATCAACATATCTGGATAAGTCTGAATCACTCCTACCGGAAGTATTTCTAAACCTAATGAAATTTTATTTGCATATATATATATATATAAAAGTGAGGCAAATCTCACTTCATAAGCCGGTTTTGTGAGATTGAGTTAGGTTCAACCTAAATTTCTACATAGTATCAGAGTCTATCCTAGATGTCAATGAAGATGTTGGTCCACCCGTTAGACCAATATTGGACTACCCGTAGAATATCGGATCGTATTGAAGTACCCCAAGTTGAATAGTTTCCTGAGAAGTTCAGGATGTTGGTCCACCCGTTGGACCAATATTGGACTACCTGTAGAATATCGGGTCGTATTGAAGCACCCCGGTTGAATAGTTTCCTCGCTCGAGAAGTCCAGTCCTCGGCGTGGGACTTCACACCCCTCAAATATTAGACTTTCAATATTTACTACTGAAAAGAGAACCATCAAAAGATAAAAAATTTATTGGTAAGAACAATTTATATTTTAGTATTTATAATATAAAATATATTTAATAATTAAATTTGTAATTTCATCATATGAAAACCCGCGAGACAAGGATATGGTCCCATACAGTGTCTTATGATCAATAGGAAGATTTTCATCTCGTCATCATCCGCTTAGGAGAAAAAATCTATATCCATAACGCTTCATTCGAGATAATTCGTGCGAGAATCTATTTGAGTGTAAACTCTAATTCCTAATTATGTTAATTATGTAGTTGTAATGACATGATATGGTAAATTGAAAGCCGTGGATTTGAAATTAAGAAACAAAAGATAATATTTTTATCTTAATTACAAGAAATGTAATTATTTTAATATATTTTCATTTTTATTCTAATTAATAATGAGGTTTTTTTTTTAATGATATAGGCACATTTTCCAGGGAAAGGGGATTTTATTAAATTATCGATAAAATAATATATATTCATCAGTTTTGAAAAAATTATCTTTTAAAAAATAACTATCTCTTAAACCATTTAATATATTGAAGTCTTGAAATAAAACAAGAAATTACTACAAAAAAAAAAAGATAATCTAACCACATTTAAGAGTATTAGTTAAAAATTATTAAAAATAACAAGTATTTAATATAAATTATAGATAAATATAAAAAATTAAATAACATAATTTTACATACCTCAATAAAAAATATTTATAATTTTAGTCAGAATTTATAATATCTTACTACTTAAAATCTTTTTTAACAAACGTAACAACTTCTCATTTATTACAATATTACCGTATTAATTTAATTTTTTTTAACAACTTTAATAACAAGAACTAATTTAGTTCCTTTTTTTTTAAGTCCAATTTTTTATAATAAATCCTATTTTAAAAATTTTTCCTACTCATCTGATAAAATATAAATTGATAAATATGTTTTATTAAAAATTTAGACTCTTCATTGTTCTTATAATAGAACAATTCTTCCATGTAAAGAATCCTCTTTAACTATAATTCTTATATAGTACAATTCTTAAGAATAAGAATCATTGATAAAATTTACACACACGTGTGTGTATATATATGTTGGGAGATATTGTATGTTTGACATGGACCAAACTGTAGTTGTGCTACTCTACATTGTACATGTGTACTTACCATACAATAGTTTTGTCAAATCAAAGTTCAAATGCTATGAATCGCAAGGACAAGTGGACAAAGAAAGTTCACCAATTGACTTTGCCATTTGATTGATTCTTATATCATTTTCTTTACATTATTTTTCTTTTTTGGTCAAGTTGATCATAGCCTAAATGCAATTGGTATTTGGTTTCAGATCCAATTCGTACATTGTCCACCACCCCATGTTCCTTTCTTGACTTGCCCTACACAATTAAAGGAACCTCTCATTGATTAAAAATATAAATTATTATTTTTATTCTTAAAAGTATGAAAATCATATAATTCAATCTCTAGAAAATGAAAAAATTATCAAATAATTTCTGAAAATATAAGATATTTGTCATTTCAATTCCCGTAAGAATTTTATTATTATTTTGACTCTTGAAAATTAAAGATTAAAATAATAGAAAATGATAAAATTCAAATATAATAATAAGTAGTTAAATTTAGGGATTAAAATGATGATAAATGTTTTAAAGAATTATTTTTTATTTTTCATAGTATGGGTAAAAATAATAATTTAGTATCATAAATTACATGTCAATGTGGTTACACAATTAGTAAAATATTTGAAGTTAACCCTAATGTTTTTCATGGGTGTGGGTTTGATTTCCTATGATACTAAAATCTTGTTTGGTGGGTAATCTTATTCAAGAAAATATCCCTCATCATTCAATCTAGGAAATCAGTTTATGAATTCCAGTAAAAAGTTTAAAACTAAAGAAGACACAATTGAACTAATTTCTAAGAAAAGCAATAACAAATGCTATAATAAGTAGCATGATTTTACTGAATTTCCTTTAGGCATGATATAGAGCAGTTACTTGTTCCCTCAAATTAGAATTGAAACTAATCAATTCATGTCTTCCAATATATCGTGTCTTTTGGGTATGAGAAAATAACTTAAATATAGACAAATAGACAGTGCCTTAAGACCTAGAGGGTACATGATTTAACCTCTCCCATTTTAGTGCCAAACAGAGAGACCCAAAATATTTTAAAACCTGAAAGGGTCCCACTCTCATGCAGGTTGGTTATATTCCTGTCATTCCAAGTTATTTTAATGCATATATATCAATTCTTAATTGAATATCAAAGTAAAAACTCTTTATATATAGTAAAAGTGAGTACATTAAGTTTTTAAAAAATGTTAACGTTTATTTCAAAAAATTTATGAATACATCTTATATTTTTAAAAGTATTTCTTTTAAAATTAAATAATCAATGTTATAAAAGTTATTATATAATCTTATTATTATTATTGTAGTACGAACATGTAATTTTTGGTATCTATTGACAAATCACATTAAATATTTGAATTCCTCTTCTAATTTTCATAAATAAAAACTAATTAACAAAAAATAAAATTTAATAGGCTGAAACCACAAAAAGTAAAGAAAAAGTACACACATATAAATGAATAACTAATGAAAAAATGAATTATTAAACTCAAAGAATTTAAAAATAAAATTTTGAAAAATTAGATGTTACAACTTGATATTTTTAATATGATAGAAAAATAGACATAACATAAATAGATTGCAATAAGAAACTTTAATAAATTTATTATTTATGCTATGTAGGATACTGGTATAAGATACATGCTGTTGTTAGAAGTAAGTTAATTAAGTTAAACTAATGTTCTTGAGCTCAGGTTTTGTTGTTCTCAACTATTGCATTAAGCAAGGTGTTAAATACTACAAATACCTGTTTTGATCTTTATATTTATTGTAAATTAATACACCATGGAGTTTTAATTTTAGAAATTTTCCTGATTGAACTTTTAAATATTTGTAGCTAAAAAGATGAATAAAATTGTGCTAATCATTTATTAAGAAAATTGAATTAACTATTTGGGATTTTGAAATAGTTCTACAGTCTATTTTACAAAAGAAGAATAAAATAAATAGAACTAGTTTACTTAAAATTTTCCTTACCATCGCTTAAGACTATGATATAATTCACTAAGTTAATTTTTTAATTAATAAAATAACTATTATTTTTATATTATTATTAATTTTACGTTATGAGCTACATTATTTTTTTGCTATATATTATTATTATTATGTTAACAGATAATTTCAGGAAAAAAAAAAAGGAAAAGGTTGAAAACTGAAAGACTAGACGAGAAAAACGCGGGCGCACGATAGATGTAATTGTGGGGTCCATGCTAACGGGCGCGCATGGCTACCTATTTCCACCATCTCCTAACCCTATTGGCTATTGCTCGCCCTGTCAACTCAACCAACCTCTACATTTTCTTTCCTTTTCATATTCCTATCTTATTTTTTAATTATATAAAATATGTCTTAGAAGTATCTATATTTAATTTAAAATAAAATTAGTAATTTTATTTAAAAAAAATTAATTTTTAGAAAGAAAATATTTTAATAAATATAGAATTTAATGATTATTGAAATATGAATTTATAACAACTAATTTCATAAGTTTAAAAGGTTAAATTTTTCAGTAACAAAGATAAATAAATAATGATATAATATGAAAAATGTAACAGACAACTCTATAATTAAGTTTAAAATAGTTAAATTATTTCATAAAAGTGAAGACAAAAAAACATTAAGAAAATCTCCATTACTAATAACTATAAATGAAATTTTAAAGATTATTTTTACTTTTTTAAAAATGGTTGATCTTATTTTAATTTTTTTTTAGTTTAAAATACATCAATTTTATCTTTACCGTGTTTAGATAACTATTGATAATAATTATAGAATGTAATATAATAACTACTTATAGTCTATAAGAAACATATTGATGATTTCAACTTTAAATATATATAGGTACGTTATAGTTTACATGATTCTACACTGCCTTTTAATAACGTTGGTTTTGTAATGATAATTGAGATCTATTAAAAGAATACAACTTTTGAAAATTTAATCATAACATAATGTTATTTTTAAATTATAAATTACTTGAATTTATTTATTTGTAAAACTAAGGCCTAAATAATTATTTAGTTTCGTTATTATTTTTATTTTTCAATTATATTCGATTATTATTTTACATTCCAATTATGTACTAAAAATTTAAAATTAGATCTACATGAATCGTTCTGCCTAGCTGACAAAAACGACAATCAAAATTACATATAAGTTTTGATTGTCTGAACAAAATTTTAATTGAGAAAAATCATGCATATCACTTTAAAGACACAAATTTTAACAATCTCAACCACAAATATTAACATTGAATAATATTGTATCAATTATAAAAATTAATTACTAAATTAATGCAGATATTAGCAGTAATTCAAAATTGAACAAAAGAAATCAAACGCAATATCAAATAAATAATTAAATCTATAATTTGCACTAATTAAGCTTTTTTGTGTATTGTTTTTACTAAAAGACAGATTTATAGTAGACCTTTTAAGGAATAACAGAAAACATAAAATAAAAAAGGAATAAGCTGTAAGATTAAGAGATAATTTAAATAATTATTAGGAAACAAAATAAGTCAATAATTAAAATAAGAGTTAGTTATTTTAATCAAAAGTTCCAAACAAATAAACATTAATATTTAGGTTAAAAAGTACACACTGCGATGATAATGTAGAACGATTATTTACCATCAATGAATTATATTTTAAATTTTATATAATTTTTAAGAATTTAATTATAGAACCCATAAATTTACCATTGTCCAATAGTGCATGAGGGATCTTATATTTAAGGTTATAAGACACTACGGATATTAATGTGTTAATAAATAACAATTGCTCTTTATTAATTGAAGTTCTCTTTAAGAAAAAACTCATATTCTCGTATAATGATTGCATATATTTTTGTACATATTAATAAATGTAAATATTTTTTTTACATTATCCACCAATTACAAAATACAATATTTTTTTTTAAAAATATTCTAATTTTAATTACCTTAAAAGTCTTTGATTGGTTGATTATAAAAAAGGTTTTACATAATAGTAATTAAATTATATATATATATATATATATATATATATATATATATATATATATATATATATTAGTATTGTCAATTTTAATATTGATTGTTCTTTCTCTCTATATGATTTTAGTTTTGAGGGGTCTTTGTTTCTTAATTATCTTTTTTCTAAGTTTTAGGGTAGAGGGTATCTAGGGAGAGTAAGCATAAGTTGGAGATGTCACTTGAAATCATGTGTGTGCACCCCACTATGATATCCCACATTTCTTTTCTCATATTATTGTGCATGACAAGAAAGGTTGAGATTTCATCAAATATACACAAACACTTCATCAATCAATCCATTTCTCTTATTTTACATCAACCAAAATTACCCAAGCATCACACATTACACATTGTACGTCTACAAACCTAACAAAACCAATTTTACAAAGTTATAGGATAGAAGATCTAAGAATCCAAGAATCTTTGATATATTGCATGGTACTTTTGGACTTCATCAGATTTTGGACATGACATTTTTTTAGCAAGAATCTCAAAAGCACCATACTTGCACGCTTCAGAATCATTATGTTCTTTAGTATGTAAAAGGCATGATCACCATTTATTCTTCTCACTCAAACATGCCTATATTTCACCTATGTTTATTTGATTTGAATATATAGTCTGATTCTATTGATTTGAAATGTATTCAATGGATCACATAAAGGTCCATGTGTTCAATGTATTTTTTTTTATTACTATTAATATTATTATTGTATTTCCGAAATTGACACAAAAGTTTGGTTACCACAAAGAGAAGTTTAGTGATGGTATTTTTCTTCTAAAAAGATTTATGGGGAAAAATATAAAATACAAAATAAAATTCACTCTTTCAAAAATTAAAATAAAAAATCATAAATTAATCAATAAAATCTAATTTTAATCTGTTAAAAAATAAATTTTGTTTTCTTCTGTTTTTTTTTTTGTAAAATTTTTTTTATAGAGAAGCTGAAATGACCCATAATCAACATGGTTCTGTAACACAATCTCATGGCAGAATATTAATTAATTAAATATTGACTTGTTGCAGCATTTAATTGGCTAAAGTAGTTCTGGCAGGTTCTGGACCACTATATCAATATTGTGCATATTAAGATAGTGATGATTCATTTTCAAATGCTGATTGGCTAGGACTACAGTGCCCCCAAATTTCTATAAGGGCTAACCCATAAGTCCCTGGTTATCAAAATTGTTCCTTATGTTATATAAGTTATATGTTATGTTAAGTAGAAGAGATAGTTATAGTTTTTGAAGAAAGTGGAAGTTCACAAGGTAGACTTTTAGCTAGTATAGTAATTGAGGAAAAGATTGTTATAAATATATATTAATTGTTGACATATACTTAAGTAGGTCAATTAATAATTGATTTATAATGTTTAGAGCATTAGATTCTTATATAAGATTTTAGTAGGCTAACTCATAATTTAAATAGAAAATAATAATTATAATTTTTAGTCTAACAATAAATACTCTATTCAATAATTGAAGCACCTAAAATTTAATTTTTAGATTAAATGAAAAATTATGTTTTACTCCAAAATAATAGATAGTTTTCATTTATTATTGGATCTATCCAAAATATTTATATATAATATTTCAAGGTATAAAAGTCTCATTTATTAATAAAAAGAAAGAAATATTTAGTGGGTAAATTAATGATGAATGTAAAAAAATTAAAACAACATAATTTTATATATTTTAACAAAATCTTTCAATTATGTAATAAGTAACATTATAATACTAATTAACATTTATCTAATAAAAAAGTCTCCGAATATTCATCTGTAAGTGTATTTATTTTAGATAATTTTTTTCAAAAAAAAAAATATTAATTTAAGATCTCATGCATATGTTGTTATAGATATACATGTTGCTGTTATTGTGGTAGTGACAGTTGTGATGCATTATCCAATCACAATTTGTAAACTCAGGACGTAATCTGCAGTGACAGATTGTTTAATTATGACATTTTAAAACTGATTTGAGTTTATAATGGCTTAGTGCATGCCACTGTCATTTAACATCTTCCACTTAATTTGATTGCATCCTAATACATTCATGTATGTATATGATGATAGTTCCCTAGTGTGCTAGCTCTAATCAACTGTGCTTCAAAATGATAGATCATCTAGTTAATTAATCCAACCAAATGAAAAAAAATATTATAAAGTTTAGAGAATTAAAGTTTATAAAGTTTAGAAAATTAATAAAGCATTGGGCAAAAACAGTTTTATTAACTTTTAATATGCTCATTTATTTTTGGTTAAAATGTTTGATTTCAGATATGAAATTGAAATTGTCCAGTACCGAAAAATGAAAGATTAAAAATTCATAAAAGTTTAAAATTAAGTAACTAAAAATCAAAATATAAAACAATTGAGCAACCAAAGGATTAATTTAACCTTTTTTCTGAGACTATAAATTTAAATTGAACCGAATAAAATAATTATGGATAGCAAAAATATTTTTTTTAATATTTAATATAATTAGATACCTTGAATTTGAACTCAAAATTATTTAATTGGTATTTAATTTGGAATTTTTTGCTATTTTCATTTTCTGAAAATTGTTTTTGAAAAATTGTAAAATCGAAATAAAATTATTTTCTTATGTTTACTCAATTTTAAAAATATTTTATGAAAATATTTTTTTTAAAAAATTAATAGAACATATTTTTACTCCTTTTTTATTCTTAATAAAAATAAAAAGAAGAAATACTCAACTTAAATACCACTTTAGAAACCGAAAATATCTGTACTATTTTGTTCATGTATGAATAGTAAAATAATCCATGTCTAAAAATATGGAAACATTAGCTTAAAAAACATCATCTATTTGAGGCAAAGGCAAGCATTGATTGTTTTCTTTGTAACCAAAGTAATTAAAGCAAGCTAAACCAAAAAATGAAGTAGTAGTAGTACAAGAAGAAAGTTATGCCTCCTTTCTTTTTCTCTATCCCCAAACATGGGATGACACATAATACTTTGAACCACAAATTGAAGGAAAATAAAAAGAAATCTTAGCACAGAATCATTATTATTTGATATGTTGTGATATGCACCCTCTTGAGGATTAGTTTCACATTCTTGTCACTTATAATATGTCCCCCAACATCTTCTTAATTATTTTGTTTTTATGTGTCTTCTCTTCAACATGTGAGGTCCTTGCAATCACTAGTACTTCATCCAACTTTAGTGCCTTCTTGACCTTAAATTTTTGTCTTGACATGGCTATCAAACATAGAGGTGTCAATTCTGGGTAGAGTGCATGGTGTGCAAAGGTAAGAAAAAAAAGGTAAAATTCAAACCAGATTGATTCAAAATTGAACCAAACCATTTTCAAAATATCAAACTATTTTAGAAAAAAAATTTAAGATGAACCCTTTTATCAAAAACAATTTGATTAATGAAATCAGTTTTAATAAAATAGTTGGATTTGATATAATGTAGTTTTTTGAAAAATTGATTACATATATATAATTGTAATAAAATTAAATCAAACAAAATTAAGTTAAAAATAATTAAATCATTTTAAAAAAATCCTTACCATACCATTTTAAAAAAGAGAGTGTGTAGTTAACTAAACTGTATTATAAATAGGTTTGGAAATAAGTTGGTTTAATTTTTTATTTATTTATTAAACCACCTTGATCATGTGATTTTCCATCTGCATCAATTTATTTATATTTAATTTGCATGTAACATGCTTTATCTACATGTTATAGTGTACATGGAATAACTTTCTATTCGGTTTTTGAATTATATTTTTTTTAAAAATATCTTTTGCCTTATTGATAATTAATTCTTTATTAGAAAATTCAATTTACTATCTGCAAGTGAAAATTTTCTTCTACTGTGTTTTTTTTTATTTACAAAGACTTCATGACACACTGATACATTGATTAATAAGAACTGATAACTTTATTATTAATTACAATTATAAAAAATAATTAGAATTAAATTTACCAACTTTTTTAATTTTTAAATAAAATTATATCTTCTATAATATTTTTTGATATTTTTTATTTTAATTTTAAACTAATATATTTTATTATTACTTTTATTTTATAATATTTTTTCTCAAATTATCATTATTATTGTTAATGCAACTAATTACTGTTGTTATTAGTATAATTATTACTATTGCTTCTATCATTATTTTAGCACCTGTTAAATATATCTCTATTATCAATAACTAGGATAAAAATAATGAAGGCTATCAATGATAGTTGTGGCAGTTCAAGTAGTTTTGATAGTGCTGCTGAAAGCAATAGCCATATAAAAATAATGGAAAAGATTTATGGATTTAAAAAATAAATAAATAGAAATGATAAAAAGAGAAAATAACAAAAAGATATTTTTTAAAATAATTAAAATAAATTATAAATTTAATCTTAACGATCAATGTTTTGGTAATTTTAATTTAATAATCGTTACCATTTCTTATTTTAAAAGTTTTTTTTTTGAAATATATATATATATATATATATATATATATATATATATATATATATATATATATATTAATTGTAATGGGCTGAAAGTATAACCTACACTTGTACGAAAACCAACTTAGAATTATTAATTGTAATTGGTTAAATTATAACCTACACTAAAATAGTATTTTAATCACACTAATCTTTAAAAGTTTACATTAAGTAATTGACGGTATAAGATTTGATACCACTTACAATATTTTTATACATTCATTTTTTAAAATACAATATGTTATATAAATAAAATTAATTTTTTTATAGAAGAATGTATTAAATTTTATGCGCTATCAATGTAGAAAATTAACTCCAAACTCAATCATAAAAAATCATGATAATATAACTTATTAAATTAGATAAATTTTGTCTTATTGATGTATAAAATTAACTTTATACTCAATCAATAAAAAATCATGATTAATATATAACTTATTAGATTAGCTATTTTAATTAATAGACTAAAAACCAACAAATTAAATAATAAAATAAAACTTTATATTTTTATTACATGCACTATTTACTCCAATTGTGAGAAAAAGTGAATTGAAGGGGGGCATTAGCATGAAAGACCATACATCATTTTCAAACCCATTATGATTGAAGTAATAATGATTCTGAGTCCCCACTTTAAGCCTTAAAAAAATATCCTCTAGACTATAAGGGAAACAAAGTTACTTGTCATAAATATTGAACCAAAGCCACTCTCAAGAGCCACACAAACACACATACAAAACAAGATTAATTTCTAGAGGAAATGAGTGCTATCTTTCATTGCAAATGGGACACTAAAGAATCAAAGGGCTCTTTCACCATTCATGAAAATGACAACTTTTGTTTTGTTTCTTTCCCTTCCATTCTATATATCTTTTGCTTATATTTTTATTGGTTGTTACCATAACTCTCTTTTCTTTTCCTTCATATATCCTCTTTCCCAATTTCTAAATGAATTAATCATGTGTTTTATTATTATTTTTTTAATCAGAGATTTTAAATTTTTGACCTTCCCTTTACTTTATCCTCATTTGCTCTCTCACACTATTAGATCAATTAATTATGTATTTTTACCAGTGATGTGACTCCAACTAATTCATGGTAAAAATAAAAGGAAAAACAAATCTACAAAAGTGGATTTGTAAAGTCAAAATCCACCACAAGATCTCACCTAGAAAAATTTTATTGTGTCATATATTAGTTACCAATAAAGGTAGAGACAGTCATCAGGATTCCAGGGTTTGATGCTGTAAAAATCAACAGCCATTTTCAATCTTAACCCCTTAAAGATACTTTTGGCTTGAAACTGCTTAGCAGCATCACATTTATTTCTACAAACCACATAGCCACAAAAGATATTCATGTAGGTTTTTTTCTTTTTCTTTTTCTTATTGGTATTTCCTACACAATTAATATAGTTTATTTTATATATAAATTGTTCAAAATTCGATCTATAAATTATTTAATTTTGAAACACACAGTTTAAGTGAATATTTACAAAACTGATTTTAAATAAAATCTCTTTTATAAAGTTATTTTTTTTTTCACAGAGTAACTATTTTAACTAGAATTCATATTGAAGTATAGTTTGAGTTCTTTCTATTATAAAAATAATTTAAAATCAAATATAATATAAAAATTTCAATCTAACAATAAAGTTATTTAAAGCTATTTTAACGGAAAATTAATTTTAAATTCGAAATTAATGTTTAAATGAAAGATCAAATATATAAATATTTACCGAACATCGTGACAGTACTTCAGCGAGATTTAAATAATTAATTGTGAAACTAAACATACGAACATTTAGAATTTAATAAAAATATATTGTCATTAATTTATTCTGTCATCTAAATCATAAAAATGTAATTAAAATTACTGATATACTTATTTTAAAATAATACTATTTAGAGTAAAAACTTAAGAAAATAAATAGGAATTATTTATTATATTCCAAGTGTTTACCTTAGACTGAATAGATGCATGTATTGATGTTTTAAAAATGAGTTTTTAATATTATTTTACTCTTCAAAAATAATAGGTTTTTTAAACTGTCTGAGCTTGTCCTTATAAATAATTCTTTGAAGAAAAAAAAATGTTGGATACCGTTTGATGTAATTCAATTTTTTAGTGGTTTTTCTTCCTTCTATAATTCTATATATGGACCTACTTTTCTAGTTTCTTCATTAATGTCTTTAAAAAAAAAAAAAAAACCATGATTTTGAATATGTGGTATTTACTTTTTGTTATATAAAAAAACTTTACTTTTGTATTTAATATATTTAACTATATCTATGTTTCAATACACTTTTAGTCCCTTGTTTTTCATATTTTGAATTCATTCGTATTCTTCTTATAAGAGGATTAATGGACAATGGGAAAAAGGGGAGAGAAGAATAGAAAGAATGTTGGAATTCATGCATAATTTGGCGTGGAGTCATATATTTTAAATTCATTGTTGTCTAATTAGTTTATATTATATAAACTTATATTTAAGTTTTATATGACGTTCATCGTAACTCAATTAAAAATATATTTTGGAATAAAATTTTTAAAAAGAGTTATTAGGACCCGCCTACTATATACAATATTCTATGATTAAATTTTGAGTAAACTATTACTTTATTCGTGTAGATTCGGTGTATAAAATAAAAAATTATAAAATAATCTATAAAAATATAATATATTTATCATTTTAATCTTCATAAATATTTATTGTAATTTTAATCTATAAATTATATTATTTATTATAATTTTAATCCTTAATTTATGATATTAAAATAAAGATATTTGATTAAATTGATGGACTATAATAGAAAATAACTAGAGATTAAAATATAGATATATTTCACTTTTGGTGACTATTTTGTTATTTTTCATCTTTTGTTATAATTTACATTAAAAATATATTTTTTTAACCATTTTTTTGATAAAATACGAAATTAATAATATTCAAAATAGAGTATTATTTTCTAGGTTGGCCCAGGAAAAGAAAAAGTCCTTAGAACTGACTCTAGAAAATAATATTATTTTGACCAGGCACTTTAAAATAAAATAATGTTAAGATGGCTACCCATGAAGACTACTAGGCAAGAGAGACGATCACTATAGTGAGGAGGTATGATGATTGGTTAAGGTCTATGGACCCTACTCCTTTGGTTACCATTGGCACTGAATTCATAAAAGTATAAAGCCATTGTGAAAATTTTTAGGATATGGGTAACCTACATCACAATGCCATTTGTTTATCAATGATATGAATTGGTCTATCAAAATAATTTACATCACTTGTTTCCTCCCTCTAAAATTAATTTAACTTCATTTTAAGGACTAATTTGATTTTGGATGTATATTTGGAAGACATTTATAAACTGATTTCAAGTTACTCTTTTAGTTTAATTAGTTGTCTCTTTTAGATTTATTAAATTTTCAATGGAAAAATTTTGTTATTTAGAGTAATCTATGGGAATAAAATTGTTTTCTATAAAAGATAATATGTTGATTCTTGGTAAGTCAAATGAATAATATCATGTATCTGTTTCAATATTTTTTTTATTTAAATTTTTATAAAGAAATATAAAATAAGCTGATTTTGAAGTAATTTTTTTTTAATTTAATCTGATTCGTTAGACTAGTCTCTTTTGCACCTAGGTTTTGTTGTCACTGATTACTAAGAAAATTTTATGAAATTTTTCTTGAGCTAATATGATATTATCTAAGCTATGAGACAAGATTATTTGTTCTTGACAACTTTACCTCTAACCTATTTAAGTTTCATTTTAGAGTAAATGTATGCTTTAGTCACCAATTTCTAGCTAATTCAGCTGTAAATTAATTCTTGTTTAGAGGTAATTTTTTTCTTTTTTCTTTTAATTTTTTTTAATAATTATGCAAGGATTTTGTTTAAGTTGGTCGTTCTATAGTATGCCTTGGAATTGAAAGAATCTCTCCTTACCATAACTTATCATCTCACATAAAAGAAAAGGTACACAAAGGTGATGCTATGTGTATCTTCAATGCTTTTTTGTACATATAGAATGGGACAACTTATGTTATCTCCTTTGATTTTGGAAAGTACATTTAAGACGTGCGTATATAGGAAAGATAAAAAAGCAAGCCAAAAAGATTGAAAAAATTATATACTACATATCATACTATGTCAATTATTTGATATTCAAATAATGAAACTAGTGCATTTTTGGAAATAAAATAGCTGGGGTCACAAAGTTGGTCATGCATCTGCTACTTTTGACTGCTTAGGGGGAATTGGTCTTATGGCTAAGAGGCTTAGAGGAGTGAGTTCAAGCACTTTTTGTCACCTCCTTTTTTGTTGCTCTTTATTACACACACGGTTGGTGCTTTCTTCTTTTATTTTGTCCATCTTCTTTCTCTTTTCAATAACCTCATATAAGAAGATGATAAATTTGACCATCTAATCAATTAGTCCATCCATTCAAGGAAGAAAAAGTTGGACTCTTTTTCTCTCTTAGCAAGCTCAATTTTGTGCTTTTGATGAATCATTAGGTATACTTAGATTAGCATCATCACCACATTCATAGAGTTTAATTTCTAAGTAGTGTTTGTATATCAATCAAAGATTATTTAACCTATCAATAAAAGATTAGCATCACCACATTTCATAGAGTTTAATTTCTAAGTAGTGTTTGTATATCAATAAAAGATTATTTATTCTATCAATAAAAGATTAGCATCACCACATTTCATAGAGTTTAATTTTATGTAAATCAATAAAAGATTATTGTTGACATAATATTTGAGATAATTATTGTGAAAAACAAGAAATTTAACGTATTTAATATGGTTTGAAATTGGATGTTAGTGTAAATTCTTTTTAATATCATCGACACATATAGATTATTTACTCTTAAATAAACAATGTTTTAATTGCATTCTTAAAGTATTTTCCACTCCTCTAACTTATTTTTAAAAGTAATACAAGATAGTTTATATAAATAATCTTTCAATAATAAGAAATCATGTTACATTGTTCTCTGGAAGATATATTTAAATAACAGTTTAAATGGGTCATGATTAGTTGTAAAATATTTTATATTAATTGTGTGTATATTTTTTTTCTCTTAAACTAATTTCTGAATATTAAATAAAACATATTAATTCAGAGATGGATAAATGTTTAATAAGCAAATTATTTTTATAATTTTACTGTTTTAGGAATTATTTGGGAGAGAAAACAATACTCAAAGGAGAAAATTTGTCTTTCTTATAATCACTTCTATCAATCACATACTTCCATATTGGACTCAAATATATGATTTCTTATGCAAAAGATGTGGTCAAACCAACTTCAATTTGCAGATATATATGGCCCATTTAAAAAGTTTTACATATGTCATCAAAGACCAAAAGTTAAAATTAATAAACAAAGATATCATCTAGCTAGCTAGCATTGGTGTAAGATTATGGCTAATAGAGTTTCATCTCTTTAAGCCTCCATGTTTAACAAAAACATGAGAGCTTAACAATTGGTCTAATTGCAATTATTGCTAGGTATTATTATCTTAATGCTGTCACCAATAACTGCAAATTGTTAGCAAAAGGTAATATAAAAAGACAAGACAAGTTGTCATATGTTTCATCTGCTTTATAATGTTGGATTTTTCTTGGCCTACTATACATACATGAACCAAAATGCATGATTGCATTTGTACTTTTGTTTCTAACACAAATTAATATACGTACCACAAATCATGGTTCAACTTCTTTTTTAAACCGAGAAACTTCAACTAAATAACCCTTGTTTTCCTCCCCTAATTCCTAGACAAGTTTCCAACTCGTGCAGTGATTTTGGGAACTGATTTATGCTTTATTTGGATTTTCCTTAACATGTAATTAAAAAAAATATCTGTCAAATACATGTTATAAAGTTACATTATAGTCTACAAGAAATGTAACAAATGATTTTACGACTGTGACATAAAAGTAGTGTATCTAGTATTTTTTAAAAATTTAAATTTTATAAAAAAAATTATTAAGAATAAAATAATTTATGAGTTAAGTTAAGGTTCACAATGGATATTTTATGACTTGAGGATTGTTACTTAGTGGGAAAAATGTTTATTATGACTGATCGCTATAAGTGAGAAACATGACTCATTATAACATTAGTGGCACTGACTGTTGTCGTATAGTAGTATTCTCCGGTGAGAGTACTTAAGGTGACATGTACTTCTCGATATTACTTAATTATTTTTATTGGTACAATATGACATTTGAGATTATAATATTCATGCATCATATTAGGTTGTATTCATAGTGATTTTCTATGATGTATGATTATGGTGTGTCTCATGTGAATCCCTTGTTCCATATTTATTATTATCATTATCTTTATGAGCTAATCTTTCTTGTGTCTTATGTAATTGACACATGTAATGACCTCATTTGTTGAGCAAACACATACCAAACAAATTGAGTAGATTCCCAAGACATTTGGGGGAAAATGGTATTTTTGAGTTTAAATCCCTTTTTTCGTTAGAAGATTATCTTTTGTTTCTTTGTTCTTAATTTCCTCTTCAATTTATGTTTTTTTTGTTTGGACTACTTGTTGAGTTTCCTTTCCTTATGACTTGTAAAGCTATATATTCATGGAATTATGAAGTCTAAGAAAATTATAATGACTATTATATTTTATATATGCAATGAATAACTCGTAATGTTTAAATTTTCTAAACAATTGTGTTCGTACTCAATGCCTATCCACTTTCTTTTATAAATTAAATTATTCAACTCTTTCAAATATTAAAATTGAACATTTAGTGTTAGAACGTTTTTGAACAAAGGTGCTACACATATAATTTAAACAAATGACAAAAAGCCATTAAACTTACAAAACATTTCTAGTCATGTAAGTTTTAACAATCACTTCAATCAATACTTGTTTTCTTTACTTAATTAAGATTTGAAGTAAAATACATGATTTGTTTTTAACAACATGTACTTTAAGTATTAGATTATTAATTTCATGTTTACAACAACAATATAAAAAGAATGTATTATATTGTTCTAGGACGTCTTGGGTAACCAAAACCTATCTCAACAACGAAAATTATCCTTGTCTCTTTTCTTGTATAAGAAATGGTTGAATCTAACCCAAAACTTGCCAAGACGAGTCATCAGGGTAAGTTGGGTATTACTCATTCCTTACTCTCAATATATAATGTCCTGTACAACTTTTTTAACTTAAAAGTTATTTATAAATTAAAGTTAAAAATAAGAATTTAAAAAATTAAATAAAAATTATTTATTAATTTTTTTTTTTTAATTTAGAAGCATCGTTTAAGTTAAACATTGGGTTGAACAATTAAATGAATTATGAAAGTTATTTTTTTAATTTTATTTTTACTTACAAGTAGCTTCTCTAAAGTTAAACATTGGTTTAACTTTTACTTACAAGTAACTTTTAAGCCCAAAAAAGTTAGATGAAACAGTACCTCATAATGTTTTAATGAAAGTTAAAAACATATTTTTGCAAATTTAAATTCACTATAACAAATTCTAATGAAAAACGGAAATAAAAAAAAATGAAAAGTTGTTATTTTGTGATAAAAATATTTTTTCTTCGAGCTAAAATTCATCTATATACTAAGTTGCAAATTAAAGAAAGATATAAATTCAATTTTCATGCAATACATTTTTGTAAACAAGCCAGTAGTTTTAAGTATAAGTAAACCATCAACAAAGCCTTAGATAAAATTAGTCCATAATTGATCCACAAATCTAAAGTTTGTAAAAGTAACTCAAAATCCCATTGAAAATCCATGATTCTAACAGCGTAGTAAAAAAAAGCTATTAATCATAAAACATTATTTGATTTTCTTAATCAAGCATAAATTTTAATCTTAAAGTATGTTAGCTAAAAGATGAAAAATGTAAGATTTTACACTAATTTTATTGTAGTGCTATTATTTTTAGAGATAGTAAGTATGTTTTATGAAAAATAATCTTTCGAGTTTATTCTACTAACAATAAGATGCAAAAATTTCCTTTTCAATATTTTGACACAATTATATATCTAGACTCGGACTTATTTTTAGATAACATTTTTTAAATATAAAATATTTTTTCTACAAATTTAATTTTAACTAAAACTAATTCAATAAAATAGAAATCAGTATAAAATAAAAATGTTCAAACAAACATGTTGTACCAATACGATAATATAACTAAGTAATTTTCTTTGAGATTCAAACATTCTAAGTATCATACTATTTTACTAAAAAAGAAAATGAATTATGTGTGTTAAAAGAATTTTTGTTGCCCAATTTTAATTTTTGGATGTTTTGTAAAATATTACTTACTATTGAAAATATAAAGTTTAGGCAATCTAATATGAAAAATTTATTTTATCTTATTCATTTTAATCCATAGAAATGTCCACTATAATTTTAGTTTTTAAAATTCACCATTAATTATTATTTTATTCTTAAATTCAAGAACCACAATCATAATTTATTTTAAAGTCTAAAATATTAATAAATAATTAAATTCAGACACAATGCCCTTTTATCTCTACTTTTACTATTTTTTATTTTACAGGCACTAAATCATCTTAACTTTATACCTTCAAATGTCACAAGGATGGTTTAATCTTACAAATTTGTAATTTTTATTATTTGATTTAGGGTTAACGACTTGAAACACACTTTTTATATCATTCTTTTAAATTGTCTTGAAATTGATCAAATATCATAAATTTTGATGGGTTCTACCCATTATTTTAATCACTTTTCACTAAAATTTATAAATTCTTAACCAATTTTAGTCAATAAAAAAAATTATAAAAGAGTGATGATAATAAAAAATATTTACTCGATAACTGAAATATACAGACAATTAATTATAAAATGTGAAGAGAGAGAAATACTCATATGTATAAAAATATTAAGAGAAATAACTATAAATTTTATAAATGAATTAACTGATTGACTACGTATTACAATTAATAATAAAATAAAATTGGATGATAATACCATCATTTCAACTATTTAAGGTAATATTTATATTTAAAAGATAACGTTAACGGCCTTAAACAATATCACCTTAAGTCGAATTCAATTAAATCTCTTAAGTAATGTCTTAACTCTAACTTAAAGTAGTCACTCAAGAATTTTTTTATTAGAAATCAGTTATCAATATAATCGATAAATATTTTATCCATATAACATAACATTGATAAATAAAAGAGAATGTCAACCAGTACTTTCAAAACATTACTTAAAAAACTACAAGTAATTTATTAAAATTGTAAATTTTAATATTTAGAAATTTCTAATTAATATAAATTCCTTGATGAGTAATTTTAAGATACTTGGTAATAGGACTCACACTAAAAAAAAATAAAAAATGCTCTACCTTTCTCTTAAAACAAAGAATATGAAAGTGAAATCCAAAATTTAAAAAAGAATAAAGAGTATCATTTAAACCATTTTAAATTTTTGAAAATGTTATCCAAATTTCGGCCAAAAGTGATATATTTTTAAATTAGTCTCTAAAAACATGATAAAAAAATAACCAAAATAAAACTTTTAAAATCTTAAAATTAACAAAAACATATCTTTCTTATTTAAAAAATGAGGATTGACCTGTTTGATCATTATAGCCTACTTATTCGAATGACTGATGTTAAATTATATGAAAATTACAGCATGTCACTAATTTTGAATTAAATAGAATTTAGTCAAACCTAAACCTTAGGTCAAAAACACTTTGAAAATAAAAATAATTAATAAAAGTAAAACCACTACTTATATTATATTATGTAATCTTCTCAGCTTTCAGCACCTTTCCAAAAGCATTATGTCATCTTCAAAAAAAATAATAATAATAAATCATAACACTTTTTTTCAATAATTTTTTTTTCTTACTTTATCTCAAACTTCTTTTTCTTCTCTTCCATCTCTTTCTTTGTTGTGAAATATGAAAATATGTTGTTTAAAACTGTGTTGCACTTTTGAATAAATAGACATCATCACGCATGAATGCCACAAGATAGAGAAAACCTAAAAGGTGGAAAATGATCACTGAACTACCTGGGCCCTTTTATTTTTCTATACCTATCTGAGCTATTATAGTCCTTGTAATTATAAAAATACATTTTTTTTCAAAAGTGATCGGACTTGGTAGAAAATAATTATTAAGAATTTTATTTTGATGGACTATTAATTATTTGATTTCAGATAATAAGATAAGAGTTGAACTAAGAGATAGATTCTAGAACCTAAAAAAATATATATTCTGAACAAATTCATTGATTAGATGCTATCACACATATAATTATACTCAATTCTATCGAATTGTTTAATATTGAAGTTAAATTTTATAAACACATGCTCTTTCTGGAATCAAATGAGCCAAAACAAATGTCCTTTATGATAGACTAATCCAAGCATAGCTTTCAAGAAAAATACTTAGTGGCCAAAATGTATGGACATGTATTTCTTTTATTAATGTTGATTGATTAACTTATATTGCAGTTGGTCACCAAGTACTTCTCAGATTTTAAAACCAGTTTGGACCAATCTGACCAGAAATAGGTGTGTCCCCTCCAACCAGTTTTCTAGATAATCCATTGACTCAGAAACCTAGGTCTAACCACACACAAACAAGAAAATATATGAAATGATCTTGACCCTAGGATGTATAGACAACAATGGAGGAGGATTACAGACATCTTTGTGAGTCCCAACTTTCCAAAACTGATAGCTAATTATTGTATAAGCTATGCAAACAAAACTAGTTTATCCAGCAGATAATGCTGGAACAGATTATAGAAAATTTATCTATTCTATCTTCTAGAATAACTTCACAAATCCTGTGCAGTACAGTAGCCATCTTAGAGTATTTTTGTTGACAGCCAGAGAACAACATTAAAATCTTAGGTGG
Source organism: Hylodesmum podocarpum (assembly GCA_026586105.1). Taxonomy (NCBI): domain Eukaryota; kingdom Viridiplantae; phylum Streptophyta; class Magnoliopsida; order Fabales; family Fabaceae; genus Hylodesmum; species Hylodesmum podocarpum. The sequence continues at coordinate 3,439,817 of JALJEV010000803.1, read as the reverse complement.
TGTTTGATGTGAATGTTTCCTGTTTTCATTTCCACTTAAAATAGAAAATAGAAATGCAATGTATTTGATTGATTTTTTTGAAAATATTTTCATGAAAACATTTTCAAAATTGGATGAAAATAAGAAAACACTATGGCTCCATTTTCACAGTTTTCAGAAAACTGTTTTCAAAGAAATGAAAATAAAAAATGAAAACAGAAAACAATTCCTCGAACCAAAAGAATACAGAATTTCAAAAAAAAAAATATGCCTTCCTCCTCTAAAGGATCAATCTCGTGAAGTTCTCAGCTCAGAGGTGAAAACACTTTCGAAAATCAGAACTTGAGAGAAATTAAATTGAAAAAGAAACTGTTTCAAAATGAAAGAACAAAAAGCAAAGCCCCCCCAAGAAAATGCTGAGAACCTGACACGAATTAAAACATAATCAAATAATAAGCAGTACCTCAATGCTAAGTTCTCTGGGGAAAAGATAGGCATGAGCTTGGACAGTTTGAGGATGTAACGGAACAGTAAAAGCATTTTCTCTGTTGCTGACAATACTAGGAAAACAATGATTAAACAAAGTCCTGCAAATATGCAGACCCTATGGTGGTAATTAAAATTCCAAAGTCCTGTAAATTAGCACCCAAGCCTTCTATGCCTGCTTGACACTTAGGTCAGGTTCCCATAAACACTCTAATCAATATAACATTCAAGAATCAGATTACTTCCTACAAGTGCCAAGTAAACATCACATAAATTTTCAAGTTTGCCAGCTGTTAAGAAAGCCATTAGCTTGTGAAATAAGATAAAACCAGCAGCCAAGCATTTCTCTCTGTAAAGGATAGCTGCACGTTGAATATATGTGCCTATACTCAAAACGAGTGACAGCTGAAATATCAAATTATGCATGAAATCAAAATATAAGGGGGCATTTGTTGGAAGGAATTCTTTTCCATTCACGAGAATATAACATGAGAAATTGAGAATAACGTTCCTAGGCATATTTTAAGAAATGTATATGGTAACATTTTAGGATTCTTGACAATATGTTTTAAAAATCAAAATAAAAATAATTAGTTATAATGTTATAGGAAATAACTTCTTGAATATCACATTCCTACTCTCTCATCATGGGAATAGAAAGTGTATGAATATGGATATGCAGTTTTCTTAGTAATATAAGTTAGTAAAGATACCCAAAAATGTTTATATAATACTTTCTAACAAACATAGAAATAAATATTTCCACCCTCGTAATCCTAAGAATAGAAGAATATGACTTGAAACAAACTGTCCTTACAAAGCCTAATATAAAGCTGGGTAGTCAACTCAACTAAGTATGTTTGCTTCAGTTTATTTTGGAAAAATAATTCCTTATTTTCCAGCTCCCTGAGAGAACTTGTAAAAATACATATGATTATTTCTCTAAATGTAAGCCAAACCCAAAAATGCTATAATTAAGATTAAGGCCAGGTAATGAAATAATTTAGACGTCAAGTGTTACTGTAACCTCACTAAAATGTCAGTTACAAAAGGTGCAGCTAAAATATCATCATGATGCAAATTCAATTAATAATAAGGGGGAAAAAAAGGAAAATCTATTACCCAAATGTATATTACTCAAGAAGACAATGCAAAGGTGAATAGTTTGTTTAAGAAAAACAAATTGTCTGACCATGCCAAAACATAAACATGTAAAAGAAAAACAAACATGAAAAAAAGGGTGAGATAACACAACATAAATAACTTAAATACAGAAAGGAAAAGAATGATACTTCAGAAGTGACATTCAAATATGGTATTTCCATCACACGGAATGAGTTAACAGCACAGCCGTGGTGGTGTTTGCATCGCAGCATCTGGCCATGGCAGGGAAGCTGTTGTGTCCTATCTTTGTGGAGTGCCTGCTTATATACCCAAATTGTGTCAATTTGCAGCTGCTGCAGCTATAATTGATCATAGAGTTAAAAGAACTTCTTTGCCTCAGATTGTTGGACATTCGTCCATTTTTTGGGGGATAACAGTTTGCAATTTCCTAGTTTTCTTCAAAAACCCTTTCAAACACTGGTTTACACTGAATGCCCTCCTGGCCTTCCCTCTACTAAAGCCAAACTGTCTAATCCACAGCCCTCCAGCACGTTTCCAGTGAACACAACACTCTGGCAGCATTTCCAACCAACCCCAACTCCCACTTCTGTTCTGTGGTGTTTTTTCTGTTCATCGAATCGCATCACTTTGGACTCTGTTTTGTTCACGTGACCGGCACAGATTGGTCGCTATTCTGTTTACCTTTTTCTTAGTGTGTTTAGCTTTTTCTCTATTCTGGTTTTTCTTGTGTTTTGATCATGTAGGTAGCTTCATAATATTCTTTCTTGAGATATTTCTTTTTTTGGTGGATGTTCCTTGACTTTTGTTGTTATTGACTGGTGTAATTAACTTAAAACTATATGATTTCTGATATTTATGAAATGTTTTAAATTTTAAACTATTTAATTTGTATCTTTATAGTGGTCCTCCTGCTATATGCTATCTCCCTTAAATGATTACAGTGTTATCAACGGCGGATGACAGAATATAGCAAAAGGCCGGCCGAAATTCCGCCATATAAGCACACCATTGTGGTTTATGGCACCACCATGGTAGGCCTCCCATCACAGATTACTTATGGAGTTTGGCAAAAAATCTGCCATAGCAGTCATGGCACTGCCATTTAACAAAACTGAATGGTTCTGGAGTTGCCTGTTCCACCCACCCAGGGTTCATAATTTGTCATAGTTGTGAATCCCAAATAGTGGCAGAATGGCCAATCCCAAATAGTTGCAGACATGGCTGCTATTCTGAGTTCTGAGCAACCAGGGAAAAATAACTATCAGGTAAAACTTAGAAATGAGGCCAAAACAATGAGATAAAAGACCTGTTTTAGAGATTAAAAATAAAACAAAGGCAGCAACAGAACAGAGCAAGACTGTAAAATTCAGTTAGCTGGAACCAGTGATAGCACAGGAAATGATCATAGAGGTCAGGCATAGCTGAAAGCTGTCAGATCTGGCAAGAAAACACTTGGAAATGTTGCAAAGAGGGGCAGAAATTTGTCAGAGAGGAAGACAGTGGTTGCAACTACATTACAGAATGTGCAAAAGTGACTGAGACAGTAGGGGTTTCAGTTCTGATTCAGATGATCACTACTTTAAACCATGACGCTATTCAATTTCTGTGGTATGTTCCAACCGCTCCAGGAGATGACCCTGAGATAGTGCCTCTATTTGGCACTATTGACAACTATGACTACGTTACAACAATAACATCATACTTCACGGACAGGTTTCTGCTCTAAACTCATGATCCACATGTTTTGCATCCCAGACAGAGATATCCAAATAAAACATTTGTCCAAGAGAACTAAACATGCACAATAAAATAGGAAAAATCTCCAAAAACAAAGGGATGGAATAACATCTTCCATTATTCAAAACGAAAAAAAATAAAGGAAATAAACAAATAAGAACCATGTTAACTTATAAAAAATTTACAATAACATTCAATTAGAGAATAATACTAAAGTTTTTCCTTTTCCATAGAAGCAACTCTTCTGAGAAAGGATCAGCAAAAGTAAACAAAACTGTAGATATATAAATAGCCAACACTTTATACATCGTGATTCTGAACACAGAGCTTCATAAGTCAAAAACTTATAGCATAAGTTCATTAAAAGAAACATTAAACTATTAACATGATCCTTGAGATACACTTCCATTTTTTCAATATAAACTGAGTATTGATAGGCATGCAACATGGTATTAAACTTATTCCAGAGCCACCACAACACAAAAACTACTTACAGAAGATTTGTTCTCACATCAGTTTGATGAGACAAAGCAAACTGCTATTTACACAAGACCAGGCATGTATGTAACCAGAAGCAACAACAAACAAGTCAAAATTGCATCCGTGCCGCCGCCGCGAGCTCCAACAGCTCATGAGCAGCCCTGCGCACCTTCCTCTGCTCATACTCCGGATCATCAGTGGGCAGCTCAAACCGACAAACCGGGCACGAATTGCGAATCCCAAGCCACGGCAAAATACAATCCCCATGATAACAATGGGAGCAAGGCAACCTCCTCACCTTCTCCTCCAACAAAATCTCATCCTTGCAAATGGCACAAGCCACATTCTCCGAAAGCACCTCCTCCTTCGACAATTCCACCACCGGGAGACTCTCCACCGCACTCTTGGCGGCCGGAGGACTCCCCTTCAAGGCATTCTCATTCTCAAGAAACTGCCCAAATAAAACATCATACTCTGCTGCATACACATAACCATCCTGAATTGTCAACAAATCAGCACCAACACCACTACCACCATTGCCCTCATGATCCAACACACCATCACCATTCACATTCCTCTCTGAATTATTCACAGCCAATAGTATCTCCCATTCAAGATACCTCAGTGCTTCTTCCCCATCTTCCTCAGCATTAGTAAACTCTGAAGCAACAGAATTACCTTCAATTTCAACCTCATCAACAACCAAACCCAAATCCTCTCTATCATTCACCCTATCCTCAACCTCCTCCCACTCAAAACCCTCATTAACAGTTCTCTGATCCTCCAAACAGAGACTATTCCAACACAATCGAACATCAAAATCATCAAACCCACAATCACGAACCCCACCCTCTTCCTCCCCACTCGAATCAGAACCAAACCCTACAACCCTAAGCCCACCGGAACCATCACCGACGGTGAAATTGAAAACCCTATCGTAATTATCATCATCATTGTACCGGGTTTGGGACGACTCAATTTCAAACCCTAACCCTAAAACTTGCTGTTCGGTGTGATGGAGGTCGCAAACGACGTCGGAGAAGGGGTTCACGTCGGAATCATCGTTGTCGAGGTTGCAGGAGCAGAGACGGGAGCGAGTTTCGAAGAGGTCGGTGACGAAGCAACTCACTGAGTCAGAATCGGAATCAGAATTGGAGTGAGTTGAAGATGCGAAGGGATTAGAAGAAGAATAATGATGATGATGACGATGAGACATGTTGATGATGTTGTTAATGTTACCAAAACGTATTCAATTCGATTGATTCTCAGAATCTTGTTTTTCTTCTCTGTCTTGTGTTAGTGTGTGTCGAACCAAACGACATGAGTTTAGGGTTTTGTCCAATTTTCTTGTCGTTGGTTGTTGCGTGTCTCATTTTCGTGACCATAATCAAGACTTTGTTTTTAAATGGATAATTACATTATATTATTCGGATATGTATTTCAATTACCCAAGCTCAAGAAATTAAAACAAAATTTTTATTAATAATATTGTAAAATTATTCTGCTAATTCTTTTTTCATTCATCTAATTTGAATCTTGACTTTATATGTTTTCATTTCTATTAAAAATAAAAAATAAAAGTTAAGATGAATTGTATAAAAATAAAAAAAATATTGTGATTCTATTTTTATAATTTTCGAACAATAAAAATTAAAAATTAAATAAAAAATAATTTCTCAAACTAAATACTACATAATTTTTTTTGAATTTCTAATATATATATCTTTAAGTTAACATTTAAGAGTATAAATTTTGTTTCAAAAACTATCTTAAAAATATTTCAGGGAAGGTAGCAATTTTCATTTTGGATAAATATAATATTTATTTTTCTATATCTACAATTTTAGTTCTAATTTTCTTTTAATTCGGATGTTTGACATTTTTTTAAAAAAACTCGTGATTATATTTTGAATATTTACTTTTTCTAATTTAAAAATTTATGATTTTAATCATTCTATCTATGTACTGAGTATTACATGAAAAGGGTATCAAGCAGGATAAATGAGACAGAACACGGGAATTAAAATCACAAATAATTTATTTTAAAAAATAGATTTAAAGTTGTATATTTTTTAAATTAAAAATTACAGATTTAGTAAAAATGAAAGGACAAAAATTAAATTCTAACCTTCAATTTATACACAGAGAATTTGATAGAAAATATGTATCATTCACAAATACTCCAATATAAGAACGTACCAATATGTATAAAATATTATTATATATACACCACTAAAAAGCATCATAAACTTCTGGATCACTTAGTCACAGAGTTCAACACTTGCAAGAAAATTTGATTGATCCAATTTGTTTTTCATTAAATAACTATAAATAAAAAGTAATACAACAACAATAAATAAAAAAAAGTCTTATCCCACCAAAAAATCCTATATATAAATAAATTTTTTTTTGTTTTTTTTTTTTTTACTTTTTAACTATTGATACATAGACAAAACAAATTCAGTAATAGAAATACAAATCAACCACTGATGGGGTGAAAACTGTAAAACAAGAATTGATATGAAAAATCAAGAATTCCTGCATCGGTTTTCTTCAAACTTGTAACTTGTCAAACAGAATCTGTGGGTTCAACTTCATTAAATTTGTTTGTTGAACCAACCTGGGAAAAGAAAAAGTAGAGATAGAAATAAGAATTTCAATCTACACACCTTTTTATTATGTTTTCAGCATTAGCTAATATGAACAAAAGCATGTTGGCAATCCATTTTTTCTGACACACTCTATTATTAGTTTAAATTTTGGGTTTTGCTGACCAATGTTCTTACAACACTAGTTAAGAAACTAAGAAAATAAAGTATTTATTATGTAAATTATTACGAGCAACACAGTTTCATTCATCATAGTAAAAATATTTCTCTTCTTAGTTAATGTCCTAAATTTATTGAAAATTACAAAATCATGAGCAGTACTCATTAAACAAGAAGCTAGATGCACAAAAATTTATTATTTCTAACACATTTTTAGCCAATAATAGATAGTGCATTACTAACACTTTTCTATGAATGATTTTTTCTTTTTTATTTGATACATTATATAGTGTAAAGGATCGTCATTATTGCTCAAAATTAGATTCAACATTTTTTCTAAATATGTAAGAATAACCTAGAGATATGACTTGTTTTATAGGGTTAAGTTAGACCCATAACCCACCTTTCTAATGGGGTATCAGAGTCTATCCTAGAATTGTTTGTTGTTGTTGTTGTTAGGTTTATCGTGTCACCGTTATCAGACTGATATTAGACCACCCGTTTGTTCAATCTCCACGCTCAAGATGTCCATTCTTGGTGTGAGGGGTGTGTGTTGGAAATCGCACATTGCCCAGAGATATGGCATGTTACATGTATATAAGTGGTGAGTAATCCTCACCTTATAAACCGATTTTGTAGGGTTGAGTTAGACCTATATCCCACCTCTCTAACATGTATATTTTATAGATTTATAAATAACCAATATTATCCTGATACTCTTGTTAGAATACATAACATTTTTTAAAACATGGAAACAGATTATTTCTTTTAAGCCAGTTAATCTTCTCAAGTTAATTAGTTCAATAAAGTCTTGCTAATCTGTCATTCTAAATTTACATAAATCAGAAAGCAAATGAAAAAAGTTCAAAGGGCCAACCTCATCACCAGTGGCTGAGAATTGAAATCTCAGTAGCTTCTTAAAAATGTTCCTTAACATGTCTGCTTCAACTTCACCAACTGGTTCTCACTTGCTAGGGAAGATATCTACAGATAAAATACAACATTTTCAGCAAGCCAAATAGAGGGAAGATATCTCATGCTTTGGATATCATTCATCAAAGTCTCATTCTCGGTTGATCTTAGTCCAGTCACACATACTGCTTGTGCACATGAACACTTGAATACAAAAGAAGTAAAGTTCATACACAAAGGCATGTGCACTAAAACATTGATGTAGCCATCATATACCAAAGCATCAATCTTTTTGTAGAATTGAGAAATATATGAAATTTTGTGAAATCTGGATAATCAAAAGAGGTTGACGAGTAAAGGAAAGTGGCCGCCTATAAAAGATTTATGATTCAGTATTTCAGTTCATCTCAAATAGAACTTTTAGGATCAAATAAGTTTTTTCTCAACTTCTAGTCTTTCATTTATTTTCTGTTACAATTTTCAGTCTCTAATGTTAAGTTGGAACCATTAAATGTTTGACAAATGTCATGTGTTGCCTTCATGTATTAATACTATAGTATTTAACGGTTCCAATTTAATGTCAAAACCAAAAATGCTAATGAAATTGGCAACAAAAATTTGAGGACTGAAAATCCAAATTTGAAATAGTTAAGAGACTAAAAACTTATGTAACCCAAATTTCTATATCTTGGTTTATACCTGCTGCTTAAGACGCTCTCTCTCAACTGCAAGCTGTGTTACCAACTTTTTGAAAACTTTGGCCTGCTTTGCGATGTCGTTTGCAGTTGCCGTTTTCACTTCCTCCTCTCGGTGAAGGGACCCCTCCAGGCATTCCAATCTACTCCGCAAAAAGCCAAGTTCTTCATTTAACTCAGCATTAGATTCAGACAGTATGATACAATTATCCTCTGCAGTGTCTGCCCTACTCTCAGCTTTAGAAACCTTTGACTGAAGATCCTTTTTCACAATTTCCAAATCTCTAATTGTGGAATACAACTTACTTTGTTTCTCCTGACTTGCTTTTGCAGATGCTACCATTTTCTGCAATCGTAGATTAGATTCTTTCTGCAAAGTCAGCTCCTCAGTGAGTTTTAAATTAGTCTCTGTCAATAAATTGCACTTACCTTCTGCACTATTAGCCCTACTTTCGGCATTAGATACAGCTTCTTTCAGTTCAACAATAACACCCTCCTTGTATCTTGCTTCAGAACTCACAACATTATACTGCACCTGATATTCATCAGCAGAGGCCTTTGCGCTCAGCAACTGAAATTCAGATTCTTTTAATTGCTTCTCAAGTAAAGATACCTTATCACTTAATGCGAAGACCTTAGAATTGGCAAGGGTTAGTTTATCTTCTGCATCTTTCAGGTTAGCTCGAAGCTCGGATTCACGATGATTTAGACCATTCAAATTGAGTTGAGAAATTTGGAGTCTACCTAACAGGCCTTTCGAAATTCCCAATAGAGTCTCACTTGCATTGTCCGCCTCGAGCCATCTTTCCCAAACATCAATCGCTTCTTCCTCCATGTTAACAAGCCCTTGCTCTAAATCGAATGTCCTTAGTGTTAGATTTTCTTGAATTTCTCTCAAATCATATATATTCTTCTCAAGATCCATTTCTCTAGCCAAAGATTTATCTAGCATTCTCAGCATATGTCTTTGTTGTTCAACTGTTTGCAGTTTTATCTCTGCATTTGCATTCATAGATTTATCATTCTCTCTGATGATTTCACCTGCATAATCATTACCTGTTGTCATCGAAATTTGAAAATCTCCCAACAGAATAAAAAAGAAACCTTTACAATAAATGAAGAATTATTCGCATACATATTCTTAATTGTCACAAATCAATCAAGAACAGTTCAGTCATCACAGTTCTTCCTTCTTTCCTTTTTATTTTCTACAATTTTGTATTGTAAGTAATCTAGAAGACAAATTCCGCCCACTTTCACAGAATCCATTTCACAGGGAACTTGAAGAGTAAGCTCAAGATATTAGGAAAGGGACAGACATAAGAGAATAACCTTTTCCTAACAACATCATGAAACCATAAAGAACTACATATGTCTCTGATACTGAAAATATTACTATTTTTGTGTTAGTTCCTATAGGATCTTTTATAGGATCTTTTATGTGTTGACAATGTAAAATCATATGTCCTTACATGCATGTCATTCAAACTCAAATTTTGTTCATCTTATGTCCTCGTAACTCGTTTTTAATCCTAGTACCGAAGGACTAAAACTACAACTACATTATTTTGTTAAATGATAGAAGTAAGAACTTAAAAACGAATAAAATCTACACAGAAACTAAAACAGATAATTGTCATAATCTCATTAGTAAAAAACACATTTAACCCAAATATAAAACATGTAAACAAATGAACAAAATGAGATCTTCTTGCATACCATTTTCAGCCTTCTTAAAAGAAGCCAAACTCCTCTGGAACCTTGCTGACTGCATCTTAATGTCATTCAACTCCTCTTGAGACTGCTTCAACTGTTGTTCATAACCAACCAACTTTTCTTGTATTGCCACAACAAAATCCTCTCCCAAATGAGTGGAATCACAAACCCTCTTTCTAGCCTCACCAATCCCACCTTCAAGGGTATCCAACACTCCCCCCAACTCTCTCACCTCTGAATTCAACACCACAGACAACAGATCAAACTCCACACCCTTTTCCAAAACACCAATGTAATCCTCATTCTTCAAAACCAAAGCCTCAAACTCACTCTCCAAGGTTTCCACTTGCATCACAAACATGCTCAAGTTGGAAACTTTCTCAGAGAAACAAGCCAAACCCATATCAAGGTTTGTGAGCATAATGTTGCAAGCATCACCCAGATCTCCCGTTACATTTGATGATGAAACAACAACACCGTCAAGATCAACACTTTCAGTACTCATTCTGACACCCCACTAGTTCTAAAAACCTGCGAAGGAAATTAACTACCAAAAAGGAAGAAACTATAATTACAATTTCGCTGCCAGAGTGATAATTCACTGAATTTGGAAGAAAAAAAAAAAGAATGGATTTTGGGCAAAAGGGAATTGCAGAATTGGAACAAGGAATACACAGTTTGAAACAATTGAAAGTGAAAAAGAATCAGATTTTCTCGAATTGCAATGTTTCGGAGAGAATAAGAAATTAAATTACACGTTGATCCGATCTCTAGTTTGCAATTTGCATTGGCAGTTACAGTTACACAGCGTTTGCTTAACTGTCTGATCAGTTTCTTATTTTCTTTTTTCAGTTACATTTTTTTTTTTCATTTTTCTATGATATGGGAAAGTTTAATTCTAATTCAGATAAAGTTAGTTTTATTCTCTCACGTTTAATATAAACTTTTATTTCTTTAATTTTTTTTTTAAAAAATACATAATTTTAGTTTCTTAAATATATAAAAAAAAAACGTCATTTTAATACATCAAATTAGTATAATTTTTTAAATAAGATTATATATTTTTAAAAAAAATTGAAAAACTAAAATAAACTATTTTAAAATTTAAAGGATTTAAAATATTTATTAAATCTGAGGGACTAAAATTAATAAACGTATATGTTAATTTATGATTATTTGCGTAAAAAGTTCTACATAAATTTTTAAATTAATTTGCTTCACTTACTACTCTTTCAATAATGTAGTATCAAAGGTTTCTAGTGTGTTGTAAAAAAAATGTTTCTATGGTGTTTTAAATTGATATTTTTAAATTAAAGTAAAATTTATACATAAGAATTAACTAATGAAAATAGTAAATGTTTTTATTATTAATGATAAATTTTTATATTCATAAAACTAAATTAAAGAAAAATATTTTTCAAACTAAAAGAAGACAGTATGGAAAAAGAAAAACCATTAAAATCATAAAAATTAGTTTTATTGTATAATTAGCATGCAGAAATTTAAATAGATTTAATTCATCTCACAATAATATTTATTTTATTTTATTTTAAGAGTAAATAGAGTTACTCTTAATTATTAGACAAGAAGCTATGGAAAGAAACGTTTGAATGGTATTATTATTACTTTGCTTTTCAAGTTGTACATGCTGTAAGAACAAAGGGACAAGTGTGTTCTTTTATTTATTGCATCTCTCTTTCAAATGGACCATTTTTATAGAGAAATTAATGATTATATGCAACTCAAATAATTCACATAGGAAAGTCTACATTATTGATACTGCTCAAATTATTATACCTTTGTTACTTATATTTATTTTACTTGTTCTATTTGCTTTAAACCCCTTTAAGTTTTAAAATCAATGTAATTTTGCTTTTTTTTTCATATATTTGCAAGTAGTGATAGTAATATAGAGAACCCACATAACCAAAATGAAGAATTGGGCTTGAATTGTAAACTGAAGTGCAAAAAAGATTAAACTAAAACTGAATTTAAGATATTAAAAATTGCTGATACAAAGAGAAAGGACTCAATTGTTTAACATGGTCAACATTTGAAGGAAAATTCATATATTGCCATCATGACCTACCTTACTGCAAATTCATCTTAAAGAGCCAAAAAACCTCAAAGCATATATGAAAGAGATCATGGATGAGTTCCAAAGTGTCCAAGTCTGGTGGAGTATTGCAAACTCCAAAGTCACAAAATCACAAGTCCAAGGATAAAGACTAAAAGTTAAATTGAAGACCAACAAATAAAAAAGTTATTTTTGTTAATATTATAAATAATGATTAGTGATGAGATTTATTAATATTATAAATAAATTGAAGACATGTGCAATGGATCAAAATAGTAAGGACATACTCTTAAAACATTTTGGCAAGTTCAAAACATTTAAAAGATTACTATGATGAAACAGGGGAGGTTTGGTAGGGACTAGGAAGGGTACTTGCTATGTGGCCCTCCAGAAGTGGCTAAGTTTAGCCTTACAGTCCTAATTGCTAATTACTTATTTGCATTTGTGTTTCTTTCTTGTGATCAAATTTAATGAAGACCTTTGTGCTTGTAAATATAAACAATTCCATATATCATTGGAAGTTTTTAAGCAAATATGGACAGTTTTACATTTAAATATAATGAGATATAGGCAGATATGCATTCAGTTCTTATTAAACAGTTATCTGCAAATAAAATTATATACAATATTATGTATTATGTATTACTTTTGATTCTTGTTTCTTCTTTTAGGTATGAAGCAAATAAGAAAGGTTGAAAAAAGGATTGTTCATTTGGATTGAAACTCAACTCAAGGTTTATTTCTGCACTAGGTAAGCTTGACATGAATTGATCTACTTGCGCTTGGTTTAAGTTTCACAAAAAAATGTGCTAACATATTATTGTGTTGGGTAAACAATGCTTAATCTCAAAGGAGAAGCATGCTTGGAAGCCCTTAAAATCATTATTCATAAAACCTTTTTGCATATTGATATTAAAAGATATAAGGATGGAGTTTGAACAGCTGCTAAATTATTGTTGTTTGGGAGGTTTTGTGATAATTGGTTAGGTGAGTGAGTGACAGCGGGGTTTAGTGTGAGCATGATGAAGCCATTGTAGGTTATATGGTGTCAAAAGTTGAGAAGAAACTTGGAGTTGTGTCCTTGGAGGATTTGAGTTAAAGGGGAATGTTGTGATATAATTCAAGAGAAGATTAGTGATTGTTAGTTTCTATTTTTATTAGTTAGTGACCGATAGTCTTAGTTAAAAATACTATGAGTCTTGTTCTATGAAGTGTATAGTATAAATAGACGTTTTATAGTGCATTTAAATTGGTTTTGAAAAATACATCCAAATCAAACCAAATTCAAATTTTTAAATATTTGGAACAGATGATTTTTTACCAAACCAATGCAGGAGCTGGTTGCGATCATCTACTAAGCTACCAAAGTGGCTACGGTCTCCTATGTATAATTTATCCCAAGCTAATTTTAACTGCAACCAAATTTAAATATAACATTTGTGAACATCAAAGTTGAGGCATTCTCAATAATCTACCGGAAGCTGGTGGCCACTACTTCATGAACAACAAGAAAAATGCAGTATAATATACTACACTAGACAAGTTATATGAATTTGAAATTGCCACTGCCAATTAATAAACTAAGCCACCAACTCAATCTCAATATCTAATTGGAATAATTGTTAAGGAACCCATACAAAATCTAACAAACACTTCTAAATAAGTCTTTCAAACAAGTTAAATAAAGCTGAAAAATAAGAATAATTCACTGATTACAGCAGTTCAATGATCCAGAACCAATAAAACTTTGAGCACATACATGCCCTCTCTGAATTGCCATAAGCACAAAGGCTGGGCTGAATTTTTCTAGCCTTTATTGAACTGGTCTTTCAAGAGTCTATAGGTAGATGACTACATCTGCAATCATGATTGACCCACCATATCAAATTCTTAGTCCTAGTAACTTAAAAAGAAGAAAATATGATTCAATATAGTACAAAAATTTTCAAATATGCTTGCGCATTGCTTAAATCTTAACCATAAGCTGGAAGACCATGCACAAAAATTGGCACTCCCAGAATGTGTTTTCAACACTCTCCCTTTGGAATCAATTGATGCTAAACTTCGATATCTAGTTATCTCTAAGAAGATAGCACTGGCTGTTGCGATGGCTCTTCTGCCTGCAAACTTTCATAGTACTTGACAAGAACCTTCCAACCACTTGGGCACATGAAACCATCTGGTGGATTCTCCCCGCTTTTTGCAAAAGCACGCATCTAGAACATAAATCATCAAACAAGACATGAAAATTTGTGAAAAGTAGTTGTCTGATTGCAAAAGGAATTCAGAAACTAAAACTTGATGAAACATGTGATGCAAGTAAACAAGGCCTATGTGTGCTTGGAAGAGCTTAATTATTTGGAGTTATGACGTTAGGACTTGTCTAAGTATTTGAGAGAGAGATTAGCAAAATAACACATGATTTGTCCATAATTTGTTTTCAACTTATTTCAACAAGTTCCCCAGGATAACTTTATAGCAACAACTTACACACAAGCATTCATATGATAAGTTCTTGTCCAATAAGTGCATAATTAAAGTATTTACCTAAACAGATTGATAGGAACCAACATCCCAATATTTTGCAAATTACATATTATAGTCGTATATAAACTTGAAGACTAACATACAGAATTACAAATACAAAACTTAAGGTTGATGGAACCTGAAACACCTTTGTGAATGACAGTATTAGGATATAAGGATAAGGGAGTTAGTTAAGATAGTAGGAATATTAGTTAATTAGTAAGAAGAGTAAATTAAATATAAATAGGGTGAGAAGGACAGAAGGGGGATTAGACTTAATCATTTTGTAAATTGAGCTTTAGTTCTCTGTGAGAGGAGAAATCCTTTGTGAAGGGAAAACCCTTGGAGGAGAGCTTTCTCTCCTATTTTCTTTGTTCTTTTTATCCTATTCAATAAAATTCTCTCTTCTCTATCTCTTTTCAATTGTGGCAGAGAAGATGATTGAGATCATTGGGGAAATTAAAGGAGGAAATGCAGAAATTGCCCACTGTTTTGAAAATCCAGATTCAGCTAAGGTATCAATTAAGGAACTGGAGAAGGATCTTGTTGCCATGGGACAAAGATATCCACCATCAAGGCTCTGTCTTGGTGTCAACATAAGCATTGAGTTGGGGAAAGACCCTTGTACAGTGATCAAGCATGAGTTAAAGGACCCTCCAATGGCCAGAAAAATTTGGGTCTTAAGCAAATGGGTCAACTAGTAACTGCCCTCATTAAAATTGTTGAATCTAAATTTGCATAAAATAGTAGTTGGATCAAACTATGCCTTAGGTTCTGCAAAATTTGGTCATATGAGCTACTCACCGATGAATGCTTTGGAACAAGATATGATGGACAAATTATGGGTTTCAGAAAATCTGGTCAACTTGTCAATGCGGGGACGAAATTTTGAAACAATATCAATGGAGAATGAAATTATACAGAATCCAGCACTCCCTTCACCACCACCAAAGACACCTGATGCAAGCTCAAAGGTGGAGGCCAGGGGTTTATTAACAGTTGAATAACCATGGGCGTTTTTATGTTCCAGTAATTGGAAAAAACATAAGGAAATGTATCACTATTTTCAGTTTTCAGATTTCAACCTTGAGGACAAGGTTGTATTTTAGGTGGGGTGTAGTGTTAGGATATAAGGATAAGGAGTTAGTTAAGATAGTTGAAATATTACTTAATTAGTAAGAAGAGTAAATTAGATATAAATAGGGTGAGAAGGACAGAAGGGGGATTAGACTTGATTATTTTGTAAATTGAGTTTTAACTCTATGTGAAAGGAGAAATGCTTTGTGAAGGGGAAATCCTTGTAGGAGAGCTTTCTCTCCTATTTTCTATGTTCTTTTAATCCTATTCAATAAAATTCACTCTTCTCTATCTCTTTTCAATTGTGGGTTCCTAACAGACAGGGAATCAAATACCTTGGTTCCAGATATGAAGAGGAAATCTTTGGCACGGGATGGGTCAAAAAATGCCATTTTACTAGCCTTAGTGTCATAAGCTGCAACCTGTAATTTAAGAATGGCAAACAAGTAACAGGTATCATCAGACATAAGTATGGTACAAATAGTCACAAAAGGAAACAGACAATTCATCAGCACAATTTTAAGTAGCATATTAAACTTAACTTCATATATTATTAATCAACAAAATATCATGTCAATTCTCATCTCAAAAATAATACACGGTATGCATAACTAAGCAGTTGATTGCTTGATTTAACTAAATATCAACTTTAAAGAAACTTAGCGCAAAATATAAAGTATACAACTTACCCTGAATGGCAAAATGTTAAGTTTCTCAAGACCAGGAGCCATGCTGAGAACCTTTTTTCCATGATCAGGGTCATACAAATCCCTTTTCTCAGTTGGATGACCCATACCAGCAGGATCACGACCAACAATATAAAAGTTTGCTCCTGCATTTATCCGTGCTTTGGCGTGCCACTGTACTTCAGTTGGACCTGCATAATGCATAGGCGATGGAAATATGGCAACTATGGTAGTCTCAGGATCAAGAACTCCATCTTCTAGGACCTAAGAAGAAACAAAGAACTGATTGGATAAAACTCATGGATTGTGCAATTACAAATGAATAGACTGCTGAAATTGAATGAAAGTTCAATCTCTTCCAATGCCTTTTTTTAACATATATTGTTGCCTCACATGCACAATACAATTACTTGATGCATTTCGAGAAGAACAATGGACATTACCTTGCTATGTTGCTCCATCCTGACATCCAAGGGAACGTCGTCAGCCTTTGTGTAACCTCCAAGAGGATGAAGCAGTAAAATTGGATTTTTGTATCCCATTTCCAATAGGCGCTTGCGAGTGTCATTCATTAACAAGGCATGACCATTATGCACAGGGTTTCTTAATTGGAAGGCAAAAACTGCATCTGCTTCACGCCGGTCAAATTCTTCGCGGAGTTGTTTGGGAGAGAGCCTGTAGTTATCAAGACCATCATTGTATTTGATCGGTTTTAGAACTTCCAAATCTCCTCCAATAAGCCAATTTCCAGCTGGAGTAATCACCTCCTCAACATATGGCAATCCAGGAGCAGTTGTTCCCCAAGTTCTAGCTATTCTTTCTTCCTTGTTATTCTTGTATATTTCAATACTGCATAGGAGCTAAATGGTTAATGCAAACCAAGAGACAACATGACAGAAATTTATTTAGATAGCCAGTGCACTTCAATAATCTTATTTTCAAAATAACATCTCAATGACTTTATGATTTACAGTGAAAGCAAAACAGAAGACCAAAAACTAAAGTGACGAACTCTGTCCATCCAAGTATTAACATGTGAGTCATGTGAAAAGACAAGTAAAGTGAAGAATTCTGTTGTGCCCGATTGAAATCATTCCATGGCCATTTGGCTGTAACTAAAGATCAATATCTACTTTTGGACTTTAAAATTCCTTAGGCTTTCCTTTTTCATAACAACCAATCCCGATTCCATATATCTTCCAAACCTTTTACAACACCAAAAATGCTCAAATAGACTGCCATACTATTTATGAACAAGTTCAAACCCAGGAAATACCTCCACTACACAATGTCACTACTTGCAGTTCAATGACATCTTCACCAGAGCATTGGGATGGAAACAATTCCCATCATTGCTCAGAAAGTTGGGCATTTTGAATGTATATGTTCCAACTTGAGGGGAATATTAACATTTGAAAAAGAAAATCTATAACTTGACTAAGATAGTTCAACAGATTAATTCTGTGAATCTTTCCATTGACTAAGATTTCCACTCAGCCTTCTATAAAACATACAGTTCAGTTTCACAAAAGTTAGCGGAAAACAAAGAGGTTTTTGTTCCTTTTCACGATTCAATCATTATACTACACACACCAAAATCCATACAGCAACACAATTGAACAATCAAGAAGAAATTAAACACCAACCAGGAAGAAAAAATGCCAGAAGCATGGATTTAAAAAACCGTCCACAACCGTGAAAGGTTTTTCAAGTGTCCATGACCGTAATTGTGGTCGTATAGGCCTCATTTTTCCACAATTTCCCACAATATCAAGAAATGCAACAAAACCATGACTGCAATTTAAAATAAAACCTTGGTGAGAAGACCAAACCAACCCCCCTTTCCAATGCTAATTTCTCATTTCGGTTTCAAAAGGAGGTACTAAACCCCGAGAAGTTTTTCCTTTTCACAATTGCAATCATTAAACCACATGCACACAAAATTATACAACAACAAAACTGAACAATCAATAACAAATTAAACACCAACCAGAAAGATTTTCTCTTTTTTGGCCAAAGACAAGGTTCTAAACAACGATCATAAACATGATCTTGGCCACAAAGTTCAGGTTTTTAAGTCTCCGTGACCTAAATCGTGGTAAAATCTGCCACATTTGTCTGCAATTTCCAACAATATCAAGAAACCAGAATGCAATTTAAAACCTTGGTTCAAAGACTAACCTTCTGAGAATGGCAACACAATCTCCATCAGGGCCAAGCAACCCCACATGTGAAGAGCCCCCAATTCTCCCTTTGGTCTCATCATCAATGGCCAACACAATAGGCAATGACATGTTCACAACAGAACCATCCTTCATCCTAAGTGAATTGAAATGCAAACTTTGAAGATACTCATCCTCCCTCATGAACCCTCTCAAGGGACTAGCCCAACCTTCCCCCACAACATGAACCCACTCAAGATCAATCCTTGTAAGTTTCACTTTTGGCAGTGACTCAGCCTCAGTGATCCGATCACCCCTCACACTCTCATCCACCACAAGATCCACCAATGCCCCCCCATCAGGCTCTATCAAAGAACTCTTGATCATGTTCCCACACTTCACTACTCTTTGCCTCACTCTACACGTAGTGATCCTCAAAGGGGTGGTGCTATAAATGGTTTTGGAACGAATCTTTGTGTTGTAACAAGTTTTGGAAGTTATTACCTTATTTGCATGGTTGTTGAGGTTGGAAAAAGAACATGAACCTAGGTGTAGTTTGATGGTTAGAGTTAAAGACATGCTATAGTGGGAAAGAAGAAAAAAAAGAGATTTTGTTTGTTGGAGAGAGAAAGAAACACAGAAAGGAAGTGAGTAACTAACAAGTGTAACGTGGAGAACACAGAAACAAAAACATGGAGATTGTATAGTGTACTAATAAAATGATGGTATCATTATTATTATTATTATTATTAATATTTTTACTTTATGATGGTATTGTGGTGTAGGAAGAGTTTGTTTCACAACCACTAGCTAAGAATATGGCGAACATGTTGGAGTGGTGATAAGGCCACGCAACTAGAGAGGTTCTCACTTTCTCTCTCACTTTCTCTCTCACTTTGTCTATGCTTTTTTGAGTGTGTGGATGAGAAAGGGGTGGCAGTAATTGAAGTTCAGAATGGGGACCATAGTGTTTGAACTTAATGGCTCAAACATGAAGGTAGAAGAACCTTTCATTGTTCAACCCGCATCAAACTCAACTCAATGAGTGGTGTACTATACAACAAAAACAAACTACAAGGGTTAGAGTTTATGAGTGGAAAAAAGTATTGAAAAAAAAAAAAAGGAAGAAGAAAAAAAGATTATGCTAGTATTTTTATTTTGTTTTTTTGAGATGACACAAGATTAGGATGATAAAGAATTGTGATTTTAATTTTGGCATGTATTTACAATGATCACTTTAAATTTTATTTTATTTTATTTTATTTCTTTTGGTATAATTTATTTTATTTGATATTCGATTACTATTAATGAAAATTTTGCTTTTGATAATATTTTTATATTTTAGTTCATTTATTTTGATTGGTTGTAACATAATTTAGAATTGAAAGAGTATCCATATAAACTATAAGATAATTTGAAAAAGTTGGATTTTTTCCAACCTCTTTTAAGGGAAGGTTATGGTAAAAGTGGCATAAAAATATTTCTATTTAAGATAAAAACTAAACATAAGAAATTAACTTTTTCAATATAATATTCTTAAGTTAAAAATTTCTCATGTAAATGGACCTAAAGATAATTTGGATAAGAATAAAATTCTATGGGAAAAGATTAATATAGCTTATAGATTATGAGTCTTTACATAAATTATATATATTTTTAAGAAACAATGTTATATGTAAGAGCACCAATAAGTTAGTAAGTAAACTATTAATTTCGATTTAAGAAATTTATTTTCTTAATTATTTAATTGTCTTGAGTAAAGCTCAAAGTCATTATTTAAAATTTAATGAATTTTTTTTTGTTAACCATTAATTATACCAGCATTTAATTATATTTAATTTTTATTTAATTAGTACTCTAGAATATTAGTGTCTAGAATTAAAATATGATAAATAATTTGTTAACTGTTACGCTAGTCTCATTGTTTTTGAGATTTTTCTTATTAAAAATTTAAAGTAATTTAATTGTTAAAAATTTTGAATTGAGTCGGTTCAATTAATATATATTTATATATATATGAATTAAAAACAAAATTTATTAATTTTTACGTAACAAATGTCATTGTATATATATTAATCTATCTAGTTTACAACCCTATGATAAAAAATAATTTTTTAATTTCAATTAAAGACATTATCAACAAATAAAAGATAATACTTTATAGTAATAAAGCATAAATTTCGAATTTCTAGTTTCAAAAATATAAAATAAAGGACAATCCTTTATAAGTATTTAAAAATTTATTGTGTGAAATTGTCAAAGTTGTGGTGGTGTTTAAAGAAGAGACGGCAAGATTTTCTCTTTTAAAATATTTTTTACCTAAAAATTATTACATTTGACTTTTATATTCTTTAAATATAAAAAATAATTTTTTTTAACATTATTACTCGTTTAAATTTTAAAATAATTAATGTAAGATGGAGCTGACATTAAATGCTACGATGTGTATTATTGAAAGGCTTCCACACTTTCACAATTTCATTTTCATATCAATAATTTATTCACTTTTTTTATGCATATATATATATATATATATATATATATATATATTTAATTATAGCTAAATTTTATTATTATTTATATTAATTATTTTAAATAATTAATAATATCGACGTGAAATTAATATTTTTAACTAAAAAATACTTTAGAAAATTAAATAACTTTTAAAATATAGATGATATATATAATATTTAAATTTAATAAAAAAATATTTAAATTTAAATATGTTTAACAATGCTACCGAGAGATCAGGGACGATTAATATGTCAAGAGTAAATTTTATCTGTTTTCACTTTAATTATCGTCCCTTTCACTTAGTACCGTTTGAATAATTGAGCCTAGTCTTCATTCCTGGTTGACAAGTGGTCTTGCAATCAAACTCTCTCATTCTGTCTTTGCATCCTAGGATCAATCTTCATCTGCATGAGGAAACCTTTGCAATGGTTGTAAATTATGGGAAAGTCAATCTGTCATTCTGAGAGTAATTTTTATCTATTAACTTTTATCTAACTTTACTTTTAATTGTCATCCCTTCCATTTGGTATCTTCGAATCACTAAAGTCAACTTTCATCCTTAGTCGACGGGTGGATTTTACACCTTCTGTCTTTATATTTGAGGTCCAAATCTTTGTTTGGCTTCAGGAAACTTTTGCACACCTTCTCTATCTTTGGGAAGGGAGTCCATGCCCCATAGAAACAGTATATCTGATACTGCCCTAGAACTGTAGGTTTTAGCACAAAGTTAAAATTCTAAATCTTCCAAAGTTGCATCTCACTAATAGATCTGCCCCCTCCCCTAAAAGTAGGTCTTCTTTGCCCTCTACTTAAACTGTGCAGGAAAAAACTAAAATCAATCTCAAGAAACAATGAAACATTATATATCTAGCTGCAGGTAGTTTGCATTTTCACCTAATTTACATTTTCACATACATATCTATTTCAGTGAGTCTCTTAAATATGTACGTTGTAAACATTATCCCTTTCCAAGTGAGTAACTCTGAACTAGTTAAATTATCTCATATAGAATTGTTTATTTTCATATTTAAATGATATACAATACAAACCTCATAGATTATTTCAAGATGTGATGTCTAATGATATTGCAGCCAACAAATCAAAACAGTGAATGTTTTTAAAATTGGATCTTATGAAAACATCACAAGAATAATTCTATTTACAAAAGCTTAATAACATGTATGTAAGGATATTAATTACTATGGAAGAAAATTTTATACCAATTAACTTGAACAAAGAGTTGAGTGGGAACTAAAAAGTATCTTTTCTTCGCCATGTTTATACAATATTATCTTTTCTAAGGGAGTTTGTACAACATTGTAAATTAATACAAGAAATACAGAAATCAATTTTTTCTCAAGAGCAAAAACAGATATCCTCTGACCTCTGTAAAGAAAACATTGCAAATGAAACAAAAAAACAAAGGCAGGCAATGATTATTTGATGCGAATGCTAGTAAAATATTACACTAAGCTGATTTACAAAGATTTGAGGCAACCATAGGTTAATTAGTAACAACTTCTTGAAGCATTGACACAATAGCTGAGGGCAATTGAACACCAAATGAATCTTGATACCTGCAAAATCCATCAAATTAAATCAAAGCAACCGAGTGAAAATCATATAAACCTTAATTAAATTCCTAGCTACACCAGTTTATACACATTTCTCTATGTATATAATGTTTTCACCTGGCATTTGTGCATCTCACCATTGGCACTGATCATTTCCAATAATGTAAATGGATAGATCATCAAAAAGTCGACCATGAAAGAAGGAGGCCTTAATATAGCCAGTGATGAATTGCCGGATAACTAGTTACACTTGACCTCTTAGGCAACATAATGTGAATTGTGATAAAAAATGGTTATAATTGTGATTTTGGCCACAAAACATCTGTGATGATAATTTTTATCTTAGTATGTATCAAATAACTATATTTATTTGCAATTTATTGTAATATCAAACATTGTGATGAAATCACATCTAACATGAACGGCAATTCATTCTTGGCTACATTACATGACCTCATTCCCACATGCAAGACATTAGATGAATTATTTGAATAATCATAAGCAAAAATAATAGGATCTATGATCCACATGAATAAATCATTCATGTAGTCCATCACTTTAGGAAAAAAAATTTCCCAAATGAGAAAGACAAAATACCCTTCTAAATTGAGGAGAAAAGACCCTTCTATTTGGCAAACTAAGCATGGATTCTAATAGGGTGTATGTGATAACTGGTATAGAAGACAAAGCTTATTGGACTTGAAGGCCTTTCTTAGTAGAGGAAACAGAGTAATGAGATAATTTTTTTGAAGCAGAGAAAGGGTGTGATGAGAATATAAAGGAAAATGCATATGCTTATGCTACTTGAGGTGGCATGCCAGCATTAATTACTGTAGAGGGGAAACTCTATGACTGTCAAAAAATGTGGATGATGAGTATTCTAGAGGATTCTTATTGCTAGATGTGACTTTTTGCATGGGTGAAGAAACCAAGGAATGTAACAGGACTTTATTAGATGCATCCCCACCATCCTAGTTTTGTGTAGCTTCTCATAATATCCCTGTGTGGATCATTTATTAGAACAACTAGACTATTTATTTTGAATTTTGAATTTCGAGTATGCAGGACTGGACCAACATAGATAAAATTAATTTTGGAAAATTGATTTGAGTTCAAATTTATTTTGAAGTAATGTGATATATGTTTTGACTTGTTTTTATTTATAATGAATTCACACTCATAATTAATTATGAATTCTTTTTCAAACGGGAAACAAACATATCAAATTTTATGTAAAAATAATATTAAACTTATAAATTAACTTTGCTATTTGAACTTATATTTGTATATTTAATTTCGTGTTGAATAATTGATTTTGAATCAATATAAATTTTACATGAATTTTGACTTAGTTTAGAGTAATTTAAAATTAATATAATGTATTAAGATGACGTAGATATCACATCATTTCACGTTAAATACACTGTCACATTATTATTATTATTATTATTATTATTATTATTATTGTTGTTGTTCTGATTTATAATTTAATGTATTCCTCGAGATTATCTGCCATAAATGAGGCTAATTTATGGTGACATAGGCTCAATCTCAACATTCATTAAAGGATGGATAAGTGTTCGTATACATATAATATTATCAATCCTTTTCAAGTCATTATCGTCCATAAAAAATGATCATGCTTATGATAATGATGACATCTATCTCCTTTGTCAGATGCATCACTGACTCATATCACATAAACAGGGGGAATCCCCCTTAGAAAGTCTTCTAGTTCCTTAATCTTATTTTACCCTTATACACAAAAGGTTTTTATATACTTTAGAGAACTAACATAAACATTGGAGG
Source organism: Hylodesmum podocarpum (assembly GCA_026586105.1). Classification (NCBI taxonomy): domain Eukaryota; kingdom Viridiplantae; phylum Streptophyta; class Magnoliopsida; order Fabales; family Fabaceae; genus Hylodesmum; species Hylodesmum podocarpum. Next base: position 3,415,494 of record JALJEV010000803.1, on the reverse strand, counting down.
GTCATTACACATATCTTCACCCTCTGATGTTCGATTTCGGTACAACCTGGAGTGTCCGTCTCTATATACTTTTCAGAAGAAGTCTCAATCAAAATCATGTTAAGCTATTTAGATACCACTACGTCATCAAAGAACAATTAATTTTAAATTAAAATAATTTGATTAATCTTTGTATTAAGTTTTACTATAAATTTAATTTTCTAATAAAATATTTAAATATAGAACACATCTCTTAAATTGACTTTAAATAATCCAAATCCAAAATTTCTATAAGTTGAGGGAATACAACATGTTTGATCATAACGCAACTGAATGAATCATGTTATTTTAAGTTTGGTGGTGCATCTGTAAAATAGAATAGAACATAGAAAAAGTACTACATTTTGACTCCATTAAAAAGAGTGGAACACATTCTGTTCCATACGTAAACCAAATACACCTTTAATCACTATTTTATTCACCTTACATAAAGAAAAAGAAAAAAGTAATTACACTGGCCAAAACTTCATCCTAGAAAAACAAGTTATTTCCCAATAGATTAATTATTTATTTTAATGAATCTATTTTAAAATTGATATAATAATTTCTTATTTTCATTTCCATTGTAAATAGATAATAAAAACAAAAACGTGTCAGGTTAATTTTTAAAAAATATTTTCATGAAAATATTTTTAAAATTAAATAAAAATGAAAAACAACATGACTTTGTTTTCACAATTTTCAAAAAACTATTTTTAAAAAATTAAAAATTAAAGTAAAAAACAATTCCTCAAACCAACTTCTTCTTAATTTCTATTCATTCTAATTTGTGATGATATGAATACCTACATATATAGTCATAACATTTATATACATCGTCACCATCATTTTAACTAAATCTTTTCTATTCGTTTTGAAATAAATCTTCTTTAACTTATTTCCGGTAAGAAATAAGTAGTATAAGTTAACTAATTTTATATTTACTTATTAATTTACACTTATTAGTATTTATTTTATTAAATTATTCGGACTGTTTCTATAATTTCATAAATATATATTTCAATTTTTCATAATTTAAAAATACCAATTATAATCCCAAATAACGTTTCCTTTAAAAATAAGTCTTAAGAATATTTTTTTAAAAGCTAAATATTTCATTCAGAACAATAGTTAGACTTAAGAGTACCAACATAATTGAAACACAATAGCATGTAGCCACTTTTTTACATTGTATTAAGATACTTCCCATTAATCAAAAATGGTCCAATAGCTTCATAGGAGAAGATTCAATTTTCTTTTCTATACAACAATGGTGGACAAGCTCAATTTATCGTCTGAAGATCTTTATCTCAACTGCACAATGTTAGTTAATGTTAATTAGTGTATCCGAAGATAAATTTAAATAAAATATCTTTAATATACATTGGATAAATTTAAATAAAATATCTTTAATATACCGTGCATTATTTTAAAATATTATTACTTAATTTATTTATCATCTTATAAATAATATAATTTTTATTTCTTTCATTAATTTCTCCATCAATTTAAAATCTCGTATCGACGAGAACCTTAAAAAAATAATAAAAATCTATATAATAAATATATATGTTTTGAACCTACAGTAAAAGACCTTTTGGTCGAGACACAGCAAACCAAGTTCTTCATAAATCAATTAACAATTTTTTTAAGTGTCTCATGAATTAAAAATTATTACATGATTGATTGAATTTTAGACATAAATTATTTAGTGATAACCTTGACACTGGTCAACCATAGTAAACATTTGTATGATTTATTAAAATTAAATGTGTACTATTCATACTTTTTTCAAAGACAGTTTGTTTAATTTTTTTTATGGTTATTGTATATTTTATTACAACTTAGAAATCAATTGTATACTTTTTCTTTATAAAAATTATACAAATATATAATTGGCTAATTGTTCAGGTCAAAGACCCCTTAACAAAACTATAATATTCATCCCAACAAATAAATAAAGATGACTGATTATATTTTTTATTGGAAAAATAAACTATTTTTTTCTTTTTTACTAGAACAAATCCAAAAAAAAAAAAAAATTAAAGAAAAGAGAAACAACAATAGAACATAATAATCAACTCCATCCATTACATTGTAACTGAAGCATTATTTTTGGGTACAAAATGTATTCAAAACCCATTACTGTGACCCGAACCCGAGTAGTAATGTAGCACGAATTATCCGAGAAGTCATTTCAACATCGTAAGCATACTTTGGAAGCAAGGATGTATCTTTATAACCTCCAACAGGAATTTGTAAACAATTTTTACCTGAAATAGAGCTAAGCTCAATCATAAAACTTGCCCTTTGATAATCTTTTGACTCAAACAAACTTTGAGTATAATCAATCAAACTTTGGGAACAAATAAAACTTCCCAAACAATAATCAAAGTGATATTTTGCCAAATAATCTTGATCACCCGTTGATTTTATTTGCTTGTGAATTAGGTCAAGGGTGTTGGAAACATTGACACGAATTTCATCAAATGTGTAATTGAGAAGAGTTTCAAGATTTGCAGCTCCAACGATTCCACCAGGCCTTGAGTTTAGAAGTTTTAAACAAAATGAAGGGTTTTTGGTATAATTGCAAATGATGTTCACTTCCTCGGTTATATTGGATGCATGAGAGGACACACCAAATAAAAAGAATATCATCAAAAGAGAAGAAATTCTAATAGTGAAATGAACCATTTTGATGCTTTCTTCTAAGTTTCTTGGTGTTTTGGTTTTTGTCTCACTGGCTACTTTGCTTCATGTCTTCACCATAGAGTCATTTTATAGTTGATAAAATGAATGTCAAATCCTAGCCTTTTTTTTAATGTATATTTGTATTTGTATATAATTAATTTTGCTTAAAAAAGAGATAATAAATATGGAATAAAAAGAAAGAAAATAATAAGAGAAGAGAAAAATGGAGTAATATATGCTTAATTCAAAATAAAATCAATGGAAATAATGATTTATTAATTTTAGTTTTTTAAATAAATTAAAAAAATTATAACAAATTGGAAATAAAATATTTCATAAAAATAAGCATGAAACTAAATTAATTTTAAAATTTCATCACGGATTATATAGAAACGAATAAATAATAATTGAAATATGCAAATGTAATAAATAATTTCATAAATTTGAGAGGATAGAATTATTTATTAAAAGTAAAAATTAAAAGCAGTTATAAGAAAGAATCTCTTTATTAATAGTTATAGATAATAATTAATAATACTATACATTCATTGAATTTCTAATATTTCAAACTAAATTAAATGCTTGGTCAAAATTGAAACTATAATATTTAAACAAAAATTAATGTTGATATCATTTAAAAAAACATTAATGTTGATATCCAAAAGCATTAATATAAATATACGTTCAATTCAAAATAAAATGGATAGAAAAATAAGTTTATTGATTTTAGTATTTTAAATAAATTTAAAAAATTATAATAAATTAAAATATAAAATATTTCATAATAATAAGTATAAAATTAAATAAATTTTTAAATTTTATCACGGATTAATTAAAATATGAAAATATAACAAATAACTTTTAAAATAACTCCAAGAATTTAGAAGGGCAGAATTATTTATTAAAAGTGGTAACAGGAAAAATCTCTTATTTAATATTTTTAGCTAGTAATTAATGTTAATATACATTGAATTTCTAATATTTCATACTAAAATTAATGTTTCATTGTTCAAAATTGAAATTATAATATTCAAAACAAAAATTAATGTTGATATCATTTAAAAAAACATTAATGTTGATATCATTTAAAAATCATTAATGTTGATATCATTCAAAATGACATGCTTAAAATCCGAATATATTCTTGATATAGTTAGATAATTAAATGTCATTTTTTATCATTAAATGTTTGTAATGATTTTTGTATAATTAAATGTATTTCTTGAGTCACGAAATGATTTAATTAATAATTAAAAATCAGATACATTGATTAAATTTATAATACTTGTTGTAAAAAATCTCAAATTCACCAGATAAACTCATTGAATAAGATAAAAAATCTGTTTATGTCTACAAACCATCTCTATCATTATCAAGTTTCTATCAGAGAGTTCAAAGGAAACACTTTTCCTGAGTCATAGAAAAAATTTTAAAGATATTTTTTGAAATAATATAATGAGAAATTTTATTTTTTTGTTATAGTTTAAAAGGTGTTAGGCAATATTTATTATCTTAGAAGTTTATTTTAAATTTTAATATGATTAAAATGAAAAACAAAAAAATTAAAGTTGTCTGTGTAATAGACAATAAGTTCTTATATTTTTATGGAAATGTAAATATTTTGTCTTTTGCAATAGGAATAAAAGGTACCCAAATCATGGGTATATAATTTTTCTGAAAATAAAATATATATAAAAATATTTTTTATTATCTCTAACAAGTATGAAAATAATTATTCTCACATTTGTATTCTTATAAATAGAAAAGATAACGTGAAATAAATGCTTGTCTTCCTCGTCTAACCAAGTGTGAATCCATAATTATTTTTAATGAGGCAAAATGATATTTTATTTGATGTTTGGCTGAAATATTTTTTTTTATTTGATGTTTGACTGAAATATATTTTTTTTATTTGATGTTTGACTGAAATATATATTTTTTTTTGGTTAAAACATCGAACAAAATGAAATAGAAGTAATTAATAATATTTTACAGAAAAAGTTATTGTAATTTTTTTTATAAAATACGCAATTTCATGAAAAAAATAGAAAAATCAATTGCATAATTTCATGAATTAATGGTATTTTAAATCTAGTTTTCTTTAAAGAGCATTTTAAACGTAGTTCTTTAATGTTAACTTTTGTTTATAATCAATAAATTTATAAAATACAATATCAAAATAAAAATAACCAATGAATAACGATGTAATTATTATTTAATATATATTTTATTCATCTCAATTTTATCTTATTTTATTCTATTTTTATCACAACACTTATATATAATTTATTTTAATATTATAATATTAATGTTATAAAGTTATAAATGTAAATAAAAAATAAAAAATTATATGATAAAAAAAGCAAAATATTTTATAAACAATTTATATCATTTATTATTTAATATGATTTTTAAACACACTATTTATCACGTTCATAGTTTCTCTAACATCATCAGCAGGAAAGAGTAGTCACAACTCACAACAAATTTTTTTAAATTGAGGGCACTAAAATAATAAATTTATATTAGAAGGACAAACACAAAAGTGACATAAATTTGACTGAAAATATATTTATTCATAGTTTAAAATTTCTTAAGGTAAATGGTATTTAGATTCATCCATGTATGCATATACATCACATTGTTATCTCAACACCATCTTTATGAAACAAACAAATACAAACATTGAAAAGTGATTATCCTCTCAACAAACCTAATAATATAACACCAATGATCTCATGAACTTGTTGGACAACCTCAGCATATTTTGGAAGCATAGATGGATCATTATATTCAGTAGGTAATTCTAAACAAAGTTGAACTGAAAATGAAACCATATACATTTCAAATGTTACCATACGATAATCTTTTTTTGTCTTCAACAAATTCTTGGTATACTCAATATCACTTTTGGCACAAATAAAACGTCCCAAACAATGTCTATAATGAAATTTTCCCAAGACATCTTGATCACCCGTTTTGTTAACCAACTTGCCAATTAGGTCAATGGAGTTGGAAATATTGCCATGAATTACATCAATGGTGTATTCCATGAGAGATTCAAGATTTGCACCAATTGCTCCACCAGGCTTTGAGTTTAGAAGATTTGAACAAAATGAAGGATCTTTGGTCCTTTGGCAAATGGTGTTTACATCCACAACTTTGGAGGAGGATGATTGAGATGAAAATAACATCATCATCATCACAAGAGAAGAGACCAAAGATCTAAGAGTAAAATCAACCATCTTGATTTGAGGTTTCTCACTACTTGGCTTAATGTCTTTGGTGCAAGGGTCATTTTATAGTTCTAAATTGAATGTATTTGCATTAATTAATTATTAAATGTATTTATTTTCATATATTAATGTTTTTTGTAGTTGAATGTATCTTTAAGTAGCATTTATCCCTATATGGGTTATAACTATATCATATTAAAAAAATTGTGATAAGTTAAAAAAAATATTAAAATTTTATACTTTTGATTTTTTTTTTGGGAAATTATTTATATGAGATGAAAAATTAATTGAATAGTAAAATTCAAATAAAAACAAAAACAAATTTCTTTAACAATTGATATAAAAAGATAGAAATATATTAAATATTAATTTTAAAAAAATTGAGTAAAATAAAAAATCAAGAAAAGATTCAAATTATTTAAAATAAAAATAACTTTTAAGATAAAAAATAAAAGTTTAACAAATTGTTGTTCAGGGAATAATTAAGTACGCGTGAACGAGAGGATGGTAGTAGTTGACTTTTCTATAATATAATATAATTATTAATTGATTAATTAATCATCTAATGCTTTTATTAATAATTAATAATGTAATATATTAATGATTAGATACATCATTGATTAAAAATGTTAGTAATCAACGGGAATACATATGCTAATCCGATTACGTCATAAAACGTGTATATATATATGATTAATTTTTTTTTATATTTTATAATTTAATAAAGTAGTTGATGATTGACTTTTAAAATTAGAATATTTTATAAGTTTTAAAGATAGAATAATATTAAGATTTTATATCTACGTGATTCTATTTTATATATCAAATTTATAAATTTATTGAATGTATTTATTATTTACCATAAAAATAAAAATCATTAAAATATCGGTAAATTATATTTCCATGACAAGTGTAAGTATTAACTTGTTTTTTTAATTTTAAAGTTTATTTTTTTCTCTTAAATTTTTGTAATCTCACAAAATTTGTCTTTAAATATTTTTTTCATAAATTTTGTTTTCCAAATTTTACAATCTTATGATTTTTTGTCTTACTCAGAATAATTACCATAATTAAGAAAAAATATTACAAAGTTATCTTAATATATCAACTTAAAGGGAAAAAGGGTAAAAAAAATATTTCAACTGAGAGACTTTTAGAGACAATTTATGAAAAAAAAATTATTGTTAATTTTTAGGGAGAAACAAATGTCATTAAGTCTGTATTAAAAATCACTTCTCAATCTTATTTAAGTAACTACATGACACTATTATATTTTTAATTTTTTTAATTTCCATTAAAAATTTCGTCAAAATATCATTTAAACTCTACTACATTGCCCCTCTTCTTTTCGTGTTGACACATGTATATTACACTTTACTTTTATTTTATTTTATTTTATTTTTGTTATAAATAGTTTTATAACTAAAATATATTTTACACTATCTTGTCCAGAGACTTAAATATACATTACACCTTTCTCTTATTTTGAAATATATAACTTTGTCCTTTAATGGATAAAAATAAACAACATTTGTTTACCATTTTTATATTCTTTGTAAAAAATTTAATTAGTTTTTATTCAAAAATAATTTTTGATTTAAAAATCATTATTAGTTAATATATGTATATGCTTTTTTACTCTATCAAGTAAAATTAAAATGTCCATTGAGAAAGATGTCCATGTTCGGTCTGGTTAATTTATTAAAAATTAAGGTATTATATATTTTATATTTGATTCAAAAATAATATGCAACAATATAAATTAAATATATGAGATGAGACAAAAATTTAAATTTTTATTAGTTAAAGTACTATTGAACAAATAACTTATGCAATATACAAAATATTAAAAAAGCACACATAAACTCACTTACCTCTTAATTTTAATTTATTTTATTTAAATTTTAATTATTTACTAGATTTTATAAACAAGATTTTATTAAATGAAAGATATTCTAGAAATATGATTATTAAAGAGATAAAAGATAATTAACATTTACATTTACAATATAAAATATATTTATAACATCATTATTATCAGTGTGTTTGTTTAACAGAAATAATTTATATTTTTTGAGATTTATATTGTTTGAGAATATTATAACTACAAATATATTTATGAGTATATTTAAAAATTTTTTTTGATAATAATTTAATATTTTATAAATAGATTTTAAAACTAAAAATAATTAAAATAAAATATGAATAAAAATTTGGAGTAATTGGTGAAATTGACAATAAATTATTTCGTGGTCTTTTTAGAATCAAACGTAGAATAAAAAATTTTATCCTTAAATTATAACAAATCAAACAAATTTTTTATTTTATAAATCATAAATCAATCATTAATAATTTTTTATCTCTCATCATGAGAATAAAATAAAATTCAAAACATATTTATAAAATTTTCATGTTCTTGGTACTAAATAAATATTTTTGAAAAAACCAATCCCTCTCTGCCAAGTGTTGAATAACATTAATTTATTCAAAGTATTTATCCTTTGAAAAAGTTCTTATGCTGTCGTTCAAATCCAAATCTATAGGCCAAGAGCCTCACGATTTTGGTCACGGAATTGGCCATTCAATCAATTTTTAATTTATGAACACTGTTATAGAATGGTCTCTTTCTTTTCTTTCTCTTTGTTTGACAAATAAAACAAACAAACTAACATTAATAATCACATTCGATCTTCATTATTGATTTATTGACTTTTCATTGGCTTCTAAGTTTTCTCTTCTTTCTTTCATTTTCTTCCTTTTTCCAAGACACCCAAAATCTCTATTTTTAATTGGTTCCGGAGCTTGATTTGTTAGAGAGATTTGGGTTCTGATTTGTGAGAAATTTGGTGATCTGGGTTTTGTTTAATCCTCTCTTGAGTCTTAAATTTTGAATCTTTATTACCATTTTCATCATTCTAGATTTTGGGGTGTCTTCAATTTTTAATTTTTCTCAGGTTTGTATCATTGATCATGTGAATTTTGCTGAACTAATTGCTCCAAAGTTTGAATCTTTGCTTAAACGTGAAAATGGGTGTGTTTTGTTGACAGATAAGTTAAGCAAGCTAGTTTCAAATTCCAAAAAAAAAAAAAAAAAAAAAACTTGAAAGCTGAAAAAAAAATGACAATGGGAAGTCTTGAACAAAAGACAAAATCAAGGAAGAACAAGGTAGTTGTTGATGAGAAGGAACCTTTGATACCTCAGACTCAAAAGATTGAATCTGATGCTGAAGGGTTTGATGAGTTCAATGGTGCTTCATTTTCTGGGGCAGTTTTCAACTTGTCCACCACAATTATTGGTGCAGGGATCATGGCCTTGCCTGCAACTGTGAAAAAGTTGGGGATGGTGCCTGGTCTTCTTGCTATAGTCTTAACTGCTTTTTTGACAGAGAAGTCAATTGGATTCATGATTAGGATTTCCCGTGCGGGGAATCTTTCTTCCTATGGGAATCTAGTGGGGGATTCCTTTGGCAAACTCGGAAAAGCTCTGGTGCAGATTTGTGTTATAGTCAACAACATTGGAATGTTGATCATTTACATGATTATTATTGGTAGAGACTATATTCTTAAGCTTAGTAGGCAAGTAAACAATATTTAATGAATTAAGTCCTAAATTGTGATGCTAAAATAGTGCAAATGTTTTATTTTTTTGCTTGTCATTTGATCTAAAAGAATTGTGTCTAGGGTGATGTCTAAGAGTTGATAGTATAATCTTTACACTTACCGTGTATGAACATTAAACTCAAATTTTATTTGGATGGACTTGTTGTCTAGTTCTTAGGTTAAGGTTTTTGTTGAACTCTGAAGGTGTTTAGATGAGAACTTTGGATTGTAATTCAGTTTGTGTTGTTTATATTGAAGGTGATGTGATTTCTGGAACATCTTCAAATGGAATTCATCATTCTGGTATACTTGAAGGATGGTTTGGAGCTCATTGGTGGACAGGACGTACATTTGTTCTTCTTTTTACAACATTTGCTGTGTTTGCACCTTTGTCCTGCTTCAAGCGAATTGGTGAGTGTTCTTATCTTTCATTAATTGAAGTGAAAATGAAAACTCAATATTAGCATAATGTTGGGTTTTGAATACCGATGGTTGTGCTTGTGACAATGCTTAGGTTTTGTTATAGTGGCTATTGCCATCTCAAATTACTCAGTATTTATTGGAAGTGTGGAAAGCCAAGATAAATTAATATCAAGGCTTGAAATAAGCTGGGAATTTCTATTAGTTGCATGTTGCTTTAATTTTTATATTTCTCAGCTTTGTGATGGTTTGTAAATATATAGCTTATGGCAGAAAGTAAGCAATCAAGTAACTGAAAATTTAGAATAGCCTTGTGTTGTTCTGTTGCCATATAGTCCATATTATGAGTATGACACCCAGTAGCATTACATAGTAGTAGACATTTTGTATGGAGACAACATATTAAGTAATTTGAGCAATTTATGCTTGTTCTATTTATGTGATGTAACTGTGGGAGAGATATTACTACTATAATGATATACTGTGGGTTAACCTCTTCTTTCATAACAAATCCATGAAGAATTTATGTTTGAGTTCTGTGTTTTTTTGCAGATTCTCTGAGATACACTTCTGCATTATCATTTGGCTTAGCACTTGTTTTTCTTGTCATTGCTGTGGGAATCTCAATTTTCAAGATTGCAATGGGAGGCATACAGATGCCTAGGCTCTTCCCCATCATTACTGATGCAGCCTCAGTTTTACAACTGTTTACAGTAACTCCTGTGATTGTGACAGCCTATCTATGCCACTTCAATGGTATAAGAATTTCTCAGACCCTTATTCGGAACTCACTACCCTTGGTTTTAATGGATTTTTATTGAAAACAGACATATATAACTATAAGTTTGTCATTAATTTACTTGAAAGATATTGTGTGGTCAATCTGGCAGTTCCTTCCACAAGCCTCATCCTTGTCCTTGTCCAACTAATTTGATTAGAGAATATCAATGAAAGTAAAGTGGTTTGTACCATTGTCGCCGAATTATGATTGGCTAAATTTATTTTGGTTTGTTTGTAGCTGTCCACCATGATACTAATCTGAGACACTGGAACCATTTGGTTTGAGAAAATGTTTTTCTTTTTAATTTTCATTTTCTGTCTCTATTTTGTTTCCTATTTTCAAAAGTTTGTATAGAAAGCAGTGAAAACAACTTAGTGTGTGTTTGATTTCACGTTGTAAAGTTGATTCCAAGTCCATATCTGATTCTAGATATATTTTGACATGTTTGGTTTTGTGTTGAAGAAAAGTTCAGAATTGATTCTGGGCCTAAAATTGATTTTGGGTTGAAGCAACTTTTAAAACTTTTCACTGGATAAAATGTTTTACACTGAGTTTTCCTATAAACTTTGGTTTTATGATAAAAACATCCAAACATAAATCACATCACATTAAAATATTAATTTTGATCGAAATCAATTTTGCAAAATCATTTCTATTCAGAATCAATTTTGCCAACACTCATCCAAGCATGTTTCACTTTTCATGTATAAACTTTAGAAAACAAGAAACAGAGTAAAAACAGAGAAAATTTATCAAATGAAATGGTGCCTAATTTTTTTTTCATCATGTTGATCATATACTTTATTCTTTGCTTGGTTGCTTAAAGTGGTTGCATAAGTTTCTGCTATGTGGAAGCAATTCAGGGCTGCATTTTGTTATACTGATCTACCTGTATGCCTAGTGGATACATAGTTTGATGTTTACATTGTGTGCTATCTTTTATTTTGCAGTAAACCCCATAGATAATGAACTTGAGGACTCCTCACAAATACATGGGATCGTGCGCACTTCCCTTACTCTATGTGCTTCAGTGTACTTACTGACAAGCTTCTTTGGGTTCCTCCTATTCGGTGAAGGAACTCTTGATGATGTGCTTGCCAATTTTGATACTGATCTTGGAATTCCTTTCGGTTCTGTGCTCAATGATGCTGTTCGTTTTAGCTATGCTGCTCATCTTGTGCTTGTATTTCCGGTGGTCTTCTATGCAGTGCGGATCAACCTAGATGGTCTCATATTTCCATCATGTAGGCCTTTGGTTCTAGATAACACCAGATTTGCATTAGTTACTATTGCTCTCATTTGTGTTGCCTTTTTGGGAGCAAATTACATACCTAGCATTTGGGATATTTTCCAGTTCACAGGAGCAACATCTGCTGCATGTTTAGCATTCATATTTCCAGCTTCCATTATCCTTAAGTGAGTTTGATTCTGAATTTATTTTAGTTCAATAATGCCTTTGGTTTCATCATGGTTTTTCTGTTGTTTGTAGATAAGTAACGACAATGGAAGGGAAGAGAAAAAAAGTAAATAGAACTACATAGTTGATTAATGTACTAGATTGTTGGATTTTGTTCTTTAACTTACACAGAGCAAATAACCAGCTAGGTAAAGATGCCATTAATCTACTGTGATAAATACTAACATGATTCTAAAAAGTCAGAATCCTTGGCTTAACAAACTGCAGCTAATACCTGTAGTTGTGTAACATACCACTATAGTCAATATATACAAAGAAATTATGTTAATATGCTGAAGCTTTACCAAAGGAGGAATGATGATTCCCTTCTGCAGCAAGCAACAGTAGAATGAACTCTGTCTATTAGGCTCAAGCTGCACAACTAATAAAGGATTCAAGACACATTAAAGTAGAATTTGAGAAAGGCAACAAAGAAGACAATTCATTTGTTGTGTTTTTGCTTGGTGGTGCCTTAACAGCCACTTGGTCATGCATGAAAAACTGCTTTCTGTCTATTGATTAATTTTTATGTGCTGTAGCTGTCAGTGTAAAAAATTGTACACAGTTACTTAAAAATCATGAGGTATGATTTTTAAGTTTGTTATTATAAAAGTCAACAAACTTAATATACCTAGCAATTTGTGATAGGATAACAATATAAAATCTCTTTACACTCTCAGCTACACTATTTTCTTTTCTTTCTATGCTTTTTTCTGTTAATTAATTAACTCAACAAGATCACTGAATCCTTTCTTTTTAACTACAGGAATCGGTACAACATTGCAACCAAAAAGGACAAGATTCTATCTATCTTTATGATAGTCCTCGCAGTCATTGCGAATGTTGTGGCTATATACAGTGATGCCTATGGCCTGATCAAGAGTAGAACAATTTAAAGTGTGTGATTTCTTGAAACTTTCTTCAGAAATCCAAACTTATGTATGTTCATACTTTCGGGTGAAAAGGGTCATTGGCCAACTAGAAAATCATGTTTTCTGAGAGGGTCTGATGGGTTGATTGTAAAATAAACAAAGAAGCAACCCTTGTACAGTTAGTCTTCAAAATTGTGTAAAGCCATGCCACATGTTCAGCCACCTTTGTAATGTGTTCTTTTCTATTATAGTTGTAGAAATTGTTGTTGAGTGTAAATATTGTGTAAAGGCATGCACATGTGACATGTAATTGTACTTTCATAGGCTTCACCTGCCTCATAAATGTAAAGCAGTGTGTTTGTTGGTTGAATGACTGAAGAAAAGTGCTATGAATTATGAAATAATGATTTAATTCAAGCATTAAGATTTGAGGGTGAGACAATGAAGTAGAATCATGGATCATATTTGGTAATAGCTTGTTTTATAAATTTCCCTATAAATAGAACATTTTTTACACTTTATGATGTACGACTTTTTTTTTTTTTATAAATGAACACGTCTTATCTGTAGATTCGAGCTTTTTTTTTTCTTAATATTATTGTTAATATGTACCGTTTACATTGAATGTTTTTAATCGACGATATTAATATTCAGTGAATTTTTTTCTTTTCTTTCTTTATATTTTATGAGATAGTTCACCGTTTAGTTTATATTAAAATTGGTCACTAAATATTTATCTTAAAAAGATTATTAGGTAGAAAAGTTGTGCAAGTGGAAAAATTTTGTAATCTCAATTGTATAAGTAAGAGTTGTATAAAATAAGTAAAATTAGTAGATTATATATTTTTTTCTTCTCTCTAGTCCTTTGTAAAATAATAAGAATATTATATTTTAATAAGAATAAAAATTAGTTTACACCTTCATCTTATTATTTTATCTCTTTTTTAATTTTAAATTAAAAAATTAATACATTTTAAGAAAAGAAAAATATTTACTAAATATATATCATAGAATTAATATTTCTAATAGTAATTTTTCCAAAAATATTATTTGTGAGAATATAAAATAACCCGTTAAACAAACTCCTAATACATAATTGATAACATTTTATAAAATAAAGTACTTCTGCATTTTTTATCATAGAAATAATATTTCTATAATAATAATATTCCCACGATATTATTTTTTAAAATTTACAATTGCTGGGATTCTAATAAATGGCAAGTGTCTTTAAATTCTAAGACATGTTCAAAGCTCTTAGTAAAAAAAAAAAAAATTGATTTAATTAGTAGGTATACAATATAATCGAAATTATTTTTTATAGGAAAAAATAATCTTCAACTGAAAATGCCATTTTATAACTATGATTTTCAGCAAACTATTTTGTTTCTTCTATGAATCCCGCTTCTGTTGAAATCTAAGTTCTATAATGCTAACCATGAAAACAAACTCAGAGCGAGAGAAAAAAAAACATAAAAACAAAAACAAAAAAAACGTGGAAAATAAATTATTTTTTTTGGTTTTATATTTAATTAAAAAAAGTCAAAACAAAACATATTATATGTATGGCCCGCGTATTCCACGGGTTTCATATTAGAAAAAAAAAAAAAAAAACTACATTTTTTAGAAAAAATCTGCTGCAATTATTCCTTCATTCATGTGTAGTATGGTGTTTGCAATTGCTAGGAAGACAAGACAATGAGCTAAAAGAGGTTACAATATAGGTACAGCTAGAAGATATTGTGTCTAAAGGTACAAGGCTTTCAAATTTTGAATCTTTATTATGTTTTAACTAGTTTTGGGATTCTGGGGTGTCTTGAATTATCATTATTCAGGTTTGTGAATTTAGATGAGAAAATTGATTCAAAGTTTGATGCTTTTCTTCAATTTGAAAAATGGGTGTTTTTTGTTTTTAGAGGAAGTTACTAAGCTGCTTTGAATTTTGAGGTGTCTTGAATTATCATTGTTCAGGTTTGTATCACTGTGGTTGTGAATTTAGCTGAGCTAATTGCTTCAAAGTTTGATACTTTTGGTCAACTTGAAAAATGGGTGCTTTTTGGTTTTAAGGAAATTACTAAGCTGTTTTTAAATTTTGATTAGAAAAAAAAAAATTGAAAGGTGAAGATGAGGGGTGGAAATCTTGCAACTAAGGAAGGGGAGCAAAAATCAAGAAGGAACAAGGGAGTTGTTGATGAGAATGCTCCATTGATACCAAAGGTTAATGAGAGTGATGCTGCAGGGTTTGATGAGTTCAATGGGGCTTCATTTTCTGGTGCTGTTTTCAACTTGTCCACCACAATTATTGGTGCTGGTATCATGGGGTTGCCAGCATGTGTGAAGAAGTTGGGGATGGTGCCTGGTCTTCTTGCTATAATCTTAACTGGTTTCTTGACAGAGAAGTCTATTGAGTTCATGATTAGGATTTCTCGGGCGGGGAATGTATCCTCTTATGGGAGTCTCATGGGGGATGCTTTTGGGAAATATGGGAAGGCTTTGGTGCAGATATGCATTATAGTCAATAACATTGGTGTGTTGATCATTTACATGATTATTATTGGTAAGGATTGTGTTCTTAAGGTTAATACTTCAAATTTTAAAGTTTATTTGGGTGGACTTGAATTGTTGTCATTGATTATCCATCAGTGTTGTCTAATTGAGTTTTGTGTTGTCCGCATTGAAGGTGATGTGATATCTGGAACATCTTCAAGTGGAACTCACCATTCTGGTGTCCTTGAAGGATGGTTTGGTGTCCACTGGTGGACTGGGCGAAAGTTTGTTCTTTTATTTACAACACTTGCTGTGTTTGCACCTTTGGTCAGCTTTAAGAGAATTGGTGAGTTTTTTCCTCTCACTAATTCATGTGAAAAAAATGGTTGGTCACTTATTAGTTGTTATTAGCCGTGTCACTTAATGAATTACAAATTACTGAAAATGGCTGGCTATAAAATAGATTATAGACAACAGTGTGATGCAGATGACCGAAGCATTGGGATTCATGCTTTAGAGGGATGTCTAAGTTCTAGATTTTACTATCCATGGTCTGTTTATGACAATGCTGATAGGTGCTAAAAGGATGTTATCATTTGATTAATTTCAAATTGCTTAAAATTATTTGTTGGAAGTGTTGAGAACCAAGTTAATATAGTCAGGTTCTATTTCATTCCACCTTGCTTTGAACAATCTAAACAATACTAATGTTGATCAATTATAGTCCGCTACTTCATTTCATCCCTTTTCATTAATCCAACCACAATGCAATGTGTAGGGCTTTAGATAATGGTGACTCAATGACACAAGATAATAGACATGATTTATATTTGTAGGACCATTCCATTGTTTTCGTACCAACAAACTAAATCCTTCGAGTAATACTTTTTGTGTTCAAGTAATATGATGTGATTATGGGAGATTTCTTATCATGATATCTAGGCACATCATTTATACAAATCCAAGAAGAGTTCATGTGCCTTCTCTGTGGTTGTTGCAGATTCATTGAAATTCACATCTGCATTATCTGTTGGACTAGCAGTTGTTTTTCTTGTCATTGCTGTGGGAATCTCAATCTTCAAGATTATAATTGGAGGCATTGAGATGCCCAGACTCTTCCCAATCATTACAGATGCAGCATCAATTTTTGAACTGTTCACTGTAGTTCCTGTGCTTGTGACTGCCTATATCTGCCACTACAACGGTATGATTTTTTTTTACCTTTTATGGATTTCATTTCCCCTGTTTTAATATTTTTATGCAGATCATACTTATGTAAATATAAGTTTATTTGCATGAAAAATGTTGTGAGGTCCATGTTCAAGTAATTTGAAAAGAAAATATCCTTGTTATTTTTGTTTGTTTCTTGCTCTACACCATGAGTCCAAACATGGCACGCCATGAGTTCAAGTTACATATTCATGTTATAGTTCATTTTTTGTTAACAATATTATGAATCATGAATGTTAGTATGGCTTTTGCTTCTTATGATTGGTTGCTTGATGTTATATGGAATTTTCAAATTGATTCCCCAAGTATTATTAGAATGTACAGTGTTGTAAAAATTTAGCTACAAAGGAGCATGACGTGATTGGAGTTAACTATTGGGATCTACCTCTTTGCTTCATGGATATATAGTCTGATATATGCACTGCGTGCACTTTTTATTTGCAGTTCACAGCATAGACAATGAACTTGAGGACTCATCACAGATGCATGGCGTAGTACGCACTTCCCTTGCTCTATGTGCTTCAGTGTACTTACTGACAAGCTTCTTTGGATTCCTCCTATTTGGTGATGGAACTCTTGATGATGTGCTTGCCAATTTTGATACTGATCTTGGAATTCCTTTTGGTTCTGTGCTCAATGATGCTGTTCGTTTTAGCTATGCTGCACATCTTGTGCTTGTATTTCCAGTTGTCTTCTATGCAGTGCGCGTTAACCTAGATGGTCTCATATTTTCATCTTTTAGGCCTTTGGGTCAAGATAACTTCAGATTTGCATCAATTACTATTTCACTTATTGGTGTTATCTTCCTGGGAGCAAATTTTATACCCAGCATTTGGGACATTTTCCAGTTTACTGGAGCAACGGCCGCTGTTTGTGTAGCATTCATATTTCCAGCTGCCATAACACTTCGGTGAGTTTGATCACTGAATTCTCTTCAGCAATGAATTTGGCTTTCCAATATGTTTTTTTGTTTTCTTCAGATAAGCAATTCCCTAGCAGAGTGGAGTAGAAAAAGTAAAAATTCTATACATATTTGATTAATTTATTTGATCTTAGGTTTTAACTTGGAGAGAGGAAATATGTCATTAACCTACTTTATATCATAAAGAATAAATGATTCTTAATTGTCAGAACCCTGACATAGCAAAGTGCTGGAAGTTGGATTCTGTCATGATCTTTCACTCTTCTACATGCTTACCAGTTGCTACTATAGTCTATACAAAGAAACTAGAGGGAATATTTAAGGCTTTAATAAAGAAGGGGAAGTAGTGATTTAAGGATTTTGATATAATTATCATTCCATCAATGTGTAACTGGTGGTGGTAAGAAATTCTAGAATGAGTTGTGTTTCTTGGATTTTACTAAAGGTAGTGAGGATAAGAAGTAAATGATTTCAGTCGTTGATGAGAAAACCAACCATTGATATTTTAATATGTGAATCATTTGTCATATTTTTTGGTTCTGCCACAAATATCTTAGTCCACTAGACTAATACAGGATTCCTCACTAAATAAATTGTTTTCATAATGTATTTAACTACTGTGCAAACCCATTAGGTTAGGTTCAATGATTTGTCATATATGTACTACAAATATTGACTATTAATTTTCTAATTGATGACAGTTTTTGTATTTTACTCTCTAAAGTGAGTTCCCAGTATAGAGACTATGGATCTTTATCAAAATGTTTTCTTGAGTTGTTTAATTGCTGTTTCTAACAGTAACTTTTTAATGCAAGAAAAGTGGTTTGCTGTTTATTCTTTTCCTCTAATCAATCAACGATTATCATTAAGCATTTTTGTGTTATCGACACAACATTGCAACTAAACGCGACAAGGTTCTATCTGTCTTTATGATAGTCTTGGCAGTATTGTCCAATGCTGTGGCTATATACAGTGATGCTTATGCCTTGATCAAGAAGAACAAAACTTATACGTGAATGATTTCTTGAAACTTTCTTTGAAGCCCATAGTACGAGTATGATCATACTTTCAGGTGGGATGATTACAGAATAACAAGGAAGTCTTCTTTGTATCATATTCAAAAGTGTGCAAAGACATGTAAATTGTCATGTGATCTTTGTTATTGTATTGTAATTGCACAAAATAATGATATATTTTGTATAATTAAAATTTATGATAAATGAATAATTTTTGTTGTAAAAATTGTTAAATAAAGTCATAATAATAATTACTTTTTAGTTTTATGATAAATAATTTATGGTGAATATTCCTGTACTATCCTTTAATGATCCCAAGGGACGGAGGAAGTTAGGTTAGCTGAAAGATGCCGAAAGATGGTTATCGGTTCAAGGACGAAGTTAGGTTAGCCGAAAGATGGTTATCGGTTCAAGGATGTAGATGTAGATTGTCCTTGCTTTGCTTTTTCAAGATAATAAAAGATAGATAAAATGTCTCGAGACAATGTTCGAGTACCAGGTGTTGCAATGCTATGTTGAAGTAATTCATGTTGTACTCCTTGGAAAATCTTTAACCTTCAAGTACCTGGACCCAAAATTGGCAGGTGATAAAAATTATTGCTTAAATATATATATTTTTTTTTATCTTTGTAATCTTATCAATCTTTGTTATTGATCTTTCATCTTTCTTTTGTACTTTTAATTCTTGTATTTTCACTCCACTTTGCATGTGGTTCTTGTTGTCTTATGTAAAGAAAAAAAAAATTGCTTATGTGACAAATAGTTATGTGCCTAAATTTTGTTACATATCCACTTAAATATTTATTTAAATTTAGAGTTAAGGCTTTGGTTAGGAAGCTGCTGGCTTGTCACCCTGAAAATGGAGAGCTAAGAAGTGTCATTTTGGTTGGGTCTACTTGTTTCCCAAGCCATAAGACAGTCTTTAAGCTCAGTTCTATTCTAAAATTTTAGAAGTAAGATTTTATTTTTTTATTTTTTAGCTGGTGTTATTATCAATTAACAAATGTTAACTAAATTATTTCAAAAAACAACTACTTATGGCATCTGATGTGAACTGTACAGGAACAATCCAATGTAGAAATACAAAACTAGCTGCTGAAGATGAGCAAAAGTAAGAGAAAGTAAGCATTTGCATATTATAAATGACCATATAATGCAAAGCTTAATATTGAAAGTAAAAATCATAACATAAAAAAGTTAATGTCTGGCAAATTTGAATGAAGACAGATACATGAAAACTATAACCTCCTAACAATAGCTGCTCAAACTATTGAAAGTTCACAAGTTAAAGCAAACAAAGATAATTTATTTGTCAGTTCACGCCTTTTCCTTTCACTGCTGTAAGTGCGGATCACCATGTGCTGTAGTACTGTTGCATTCTGCATGATATATCTTTAATAAATGAGTCTGTGTTGGAAATTGACACAAGTGATATAAAATCATAGCTTAAATATGTTTTTTTTTTTTTTTATCTTTGTACTTTTATAATTTTTACTATTGGTCTTTAATCATTCTTTTTTACTTTTAATTCTTGTATTTTCACTCCACTTTGCATGTGGTTCTTGTTGTCTTGAAGAAAAAAATGTATGTGACAAATAGTTATGTGCCTAAATTTTGTTACATGTCCACCTGAATTTACTTTTATATTTAAAATTAGAGTTAAGGCTTTGTTTTGGAAGTTGCTGGCTTGTCACACTGAAAAGTGAAATAGTGTCATTTTGGTTGAGTTTACTTGTTTTCCATGTCTTAAGACAATTTGTTGAAAGTCCTAAATGAGACTAACATGTTACATATCTCTATATATATAAAAGTAAAAAAGCAATTCTCATCGGTTTTTCATGGTTGAGTTAGACTCATAACCTACATTTAAATTGCATGCTCATGAATCCACTTTAGTACAGTATAACCTCATAAATATGATTTAACTCCGGTATATCCGATATAACCCATCAATGTGGTATAACTCCGGGATAGAAACTTTCAATTAATATTTAGTACAATCTTCTTAGAATTCTAGGCTCAGTTGTTTTCTAAAATTTTAGAAGTAAGATTTTGTTTTTTAATTTTTAGCTGGTGTTATTATCAATTAACAAATGTTATGTAAATTATTTCAAAAAACAACTACTTATGCAGCTGGTGTGAACTGTACAGGAACAATCCAATGTAGAAATACAAAACTAGCTGTTGAAGATGAACAAAAGTAAGAGAATGTAAGCATTTTACCTAGTTGACTCAGCACACCTCTTTTTTGTAACACTAATTGCATGTTATAAATGAACATATAATGCAAAGCTTAACATTAAAAGCAAAATTCATAACATAAAAAGTTAACGTCTGGCAAATTTGAATAAAGACATACATGAAAACCAGAACCTCCTACCAATACCTGCTCAAACTATTAAAAGTTCACAAGTTAAAGCAAACAAAGATAATTTATTTGTCAGTTTACGCCTTTCCCTTTCACTGCTGTGAGTGCGGATAACCATGTGCTGTAGTACTGTTGCATTCTGCATGATATATCTTGCGAATTCAAACTCATCTCTATAGCCACCATAATTTTCAACACGACATGTTTTAAGGTGCAATAACATGCATGGAGGAACACGTGGTGGATATTCCCAGTCTCCCCTACGATAATTGGTAAATTGACACGGACCCTATATACGTGAGGTAAAGTTAATAAACATTATCAAAAAAAAGATAAAATGGTTCAAGTCAAGACTTTAAACTGAGCAAAAACCTGATCAATGACAAGATGTTGAAGTTTGGAACAATGGTTGAGCACTTTGAAAACCTCGAGCCATTTCTGGTTATATTTCCAATATTGCAATTCAATGTGAGTTAAATTATGAAATTGAGAAAACAAGTCTTCATTGAGTTCTGTACGTGCATCCATCTGTAATATGTTTCAACAGCAAATATCAGATGTTACCATGCACAACGAACATTAACAAAAAAAACAATTTTATTTCGCAACCATCAGCACTACACAGACAATCAGCTAACTCACGGTTGTAGACACTCACACTATGATGGTGAGAATTTATTAAAATCTACCAAATTAATAAGGTATTCATTTAAAAGTAAATGAAATAAAAAAAATCCAGAAAAATACTTGATATTAACAATTTTCAATAGATCAGGGAAGGTGTACTACCGAGCCTATCTGCAGGAACTGAACATTCGAAACAACTTGCAATGGTACAAAATGACCTCTGTTTACACTAGCACGAACTAATTTGGGCAATTTTTGAAAATTTAGTTGAGCTGCTGCATCCTTATAGCTTCTGCAATGTTTACGAGAAACACAACGACGAACTTTCAGGTCTTCAAGATTAGGACACCCAGAAAAAAGTTCTGCAAGATTTTTATATTCTGAGAAGAAAACACAGTACAAATGCAGGGTTTTAAGGGAGGGAAGATGAACATTGGAAAAAGGTTGTAATGTGGAACCGCCCAATTTCAGAAACACAAGAGTTTTGCAGCTAAATATGACAGATGGAAATTCAACTGAGAGAGGAAGTTGGAGATGAAGGTTTTCAAGTCTTTGTTGCCTAACATAAAGGGTAACCAGTTCTTGGATTCTTGAAGTGTAGAGAGTTCTAATGTCAAACTCCGTAGTGGAACATTCAAGGTGGAATTTTTTGAGAGGTTGAAGAGGATCACGCAACCGCAGAAATTCTGTGATGGAATGGAGAAACTCACGGTTGATACCTGTTTTGGTGCTGTCAAAGTCCTTACAACTGAAGTTGAATGCTGGAACTGAACGCCATAGAGATTTCCACTGTTTGGATAGAACAGAGGTAGCAACAGCATCTTTGGTAGGAAGAAAAGAGAGGATGTGACAGATCACAGAATCAGGTAAGTCACTGATTCTATCAGCCATGACAGATAACAGAAATTGCTTACTAGGGATGAAAGAATGGATTTTATAACAGAATATTGTTCAAAGTGTAACAGAAAGAGATAAAATCTCTTTGTTATCTTTTAATTTAAATGATAACATTTTATTGTTTTTTCTATCTCTAAGTTCAGGTAAAAGAATCTAAAAGTGTACTTTTTAATGGTAGAAGATAAAGATTTGAGTTTTTAAATTTTTTTTAATGTTTTAATTTTATTTATTGTTGAATTAAAAGATTTTTCATTTTAAATTTAAATTTTCACCAAATCTTATTCAATTTTAAAATTTTGTTATTTAAATTTATGATACAAAATAGTAGAGTGATTGAATAACGGCATATATATCTTTTCTGCCGGAGAAAATCAATCTAACAAATCAAATTTGATCAATTAAGAGTATGGACTTTGTTTGAATGTTTATATTAGGCTTAGGCTTTAGTTTTGTTGAATACCAAAACTTTGTAAGATAGCTGTTGTGTTTAGGAGCTTTGAAACAAACACACATCTAATAATCTAATAATTGTTGCAACCAACAAAATTATTTCTAGGATCTTTTTATTAACCTATTTAACACGAAGAATATAGGAAGAATGTGATTGATGAATTATATATATATATATATATATATATATATATATAAGAAATAAATTAAATTACTTAAATATATTTATTATCAAAATATTGGTATTTGATAACCACATAGGTAGGATATTAACATAAATACTCTTTTTTTTTTTTTTTAAGAAAATATTTAGTTCTTATCTCTAATTTTATGTTATGTTATATTTAGTTCTTATATTTTATATTTTATTCTTCATTGTTGTAATTTTTTAAAATTTAGTCTTTGTAAATGATTTTTTATTCTTCATTGTAGTTATTTTTTATAAGATTCAAATAAAAATAATTTATAAAGACTAAAATAAAACACAATTATAAAATATAAAATGAATAAAATTCAAAATTAAAAATGAATAGTAAGAAAAGGTAAAGATGAAATAAAATAAAAATTACAATAACTAAAAAAAACAATTAATTATAAGAATAAAAATTTATCCTATTAAGCCTATAAAAAAAAAACCTTACTAATTTCATTCTAATTGATAATATATTGGTCCTATCCTTTTTTCAATAAATTACAAAAATATTTACTGAAGTTCCTGGATAATTATATAAACATTCATATTTATTAAAAGGTTAAATATCATTTTAATTCTTGAAATTTTTAAAAGTTCACCTTTAATTTTTTCTTAAAAAATTATTCCCTTTTAACTGATATAATATGTTATTTATATCAGAATTACTCTTCGACATAAATTTTGATGTATTAAGAAAATAATTACAAACTAATAAAAAATTTAAAGAAGTCAAAAGTATATCTAATCCATTATTAGATTATTACTTTATTTACAATCACCCTTGTGTAGATGATACGCAATTTAGTGAAAAAAATTATTTTTAATTGAAATTAGTCAAATCAAACAAACCTTATCATATGTATGACGCGCGAATGTCACGAGTTTCATATTCATTGAAAATTCTATTGAAAATTCTGCTGCAACTGCAACTATTTCATTAATTATTGTATACTTTGACAATGACCCAAAGAAGCTTACAATAAAGTCTCTAGTTTTGTAACTTTGCTTCCTTCTTCCATTCATTCATTCCTATCTTGTTCAATTAGATGATTCTGTGTTTAAAGGTACAAGGCTTTCAAATTTTGAATATTTATTATGTTTAGTTATTTTCTAGATTCTGGGGTGTCTTGAATTGTCATTGTTCAGGTTTATATCAGTGAGTTTATGAATTTGGCTGAGCTAATTGCTCCAAAGTTTGGTGCTTTTCTTCAACTTGAAAAATGGGAGTTTTTGTTTTTTTTTTTTTTTTTTTTTTTATGAGGAAATTACTAAGCTGATTTGCATTTTGGGGTACCATGAATTATAATTATAATTATTCAGCTCTGTATCACGTAGCTTATGAATTAAGCTGAGCTAATTGCTTCAAAGTTTGATGCTTTTCTACAAATTGAAAAATGGGTGTTATTTTTTTTTTTAGCTGATTTCAAATTTTGATTGAAAAGAAGTTGAAAGGTGAAGATGATAAGCGGAAACCTTGCTCCTAAAGCAGAGAAGAAGAAAAAATCAAGAATGAACAAGGGAGTTGTTGATGAGAATGCTCCATTGATACCAAAGTTTCATGAGTGTGATGCTGCAGGGTTTGATGAGTTCAATGGGGCTTCATTTTCTGGGGCTGTTTTCAACTTGTCCACCACAATTATTGGTGCTGGTATCATGGGGTTGCCAGCATGTGTGAAGAAGTTGGGGATGGTGCCTGGTCTTCTTGCTATAATTTTAGCTGCTTTCTTGACACAGAAGTCAATTGAGTTCATGATTAGGATTTCCCGGGCAGGGAATCTATCTTCTTATGGGAGTCTCATGGGGGATGCTTTTGGGAAATATGGGAAGGCTTTGGTGCATATATGCATTGCATTCAATAATATTGGTGTGATGATTATTTACATGATTATAATTGGTAAGGAACGTGTTCCTAAGGCTAATACTTCAAATTTCAAAGATTGTTTGTGTGGACTTGAATTGTTGTCATCGGTTTTGGTTGTCATTGATTATTCACCAATGCTGTTCATGTTGAAGGGGATGTGATTTCTGGAACATCTTCGGGTGGAACTCACCATGCTGGTGTCCTTGAAGGATGGTTTGGAGTCCGCTGGTGGACTGGGCGAACGTTTGTTCTTTTGTTTACAACACTTGCTGTGTTTGCTCCTTTGGTCAGCTTTAAGAGAATTGGTGAGTGTTTTTTCTCTCAATTCAAGTAAAAAAAAATGGCTGGTTACTTATTTTTTAGCTGTGTCACTTATTAAACTATAAATTACTGAAAATAACTGGTCATGAATTAGACGACAGTGTTAGGATATGGCTGAAGCAGCAAAATTCTTCCTTGTAGAGGGATATGCCTAAGGTTTAGTTTTTACAACACATAGTTGTGTTTATGGCAATGATAAGGAGTTTCTAAAAGGTTGTTATCATTTCAAATTACTTAGTAGTCTGTTTTTTTGAGGAAACCCAGTACTTAGTAGTCTTTGTTGGAAGTGTTGTGAACCAATCTAAATAATACTAATGTTGATCAATTAGATTCCCTTCCTTCATTTCATCCCTTTACATTAATCCAATTATAGTGTAAGGCATAAGATAAGCTGGGGGTTCCCTGTTAATTGTATGCTTATAGCTCTACATTCAATTTAGCTCTTTTGCGTCATGGTTTGAAACTAAATATATAATGGTAGAAATTAAAGGGATAAAAGAATGAAAGATTAGGAGAACTGTGTTGTTTTATTTGTTGTGTTCACTTCTATATTACGAATATGATGCCTAAATGACACAAAATAATAGACATGATTTATATTTTTAGGACCATTTCAATTCTATGATACTTCATACATCTGGTTTATTATACCAACAAATTAAATTCTGTGGGTAATATTTGTGTTCCAAGTTATATGATGGGATCATGGGAGATTTCTTATCATGGTATATCTAGGTTCATTTTGTATTTATTCAAATCCATGATGGTTTTATGTGCCTTCTCTGTGGTTGTTGCAGATTCATTGAAATTCACATCTGCATTATCAGTTGGACTAGCAGTTGTTTTTCTTGTCATTGCTGTGGGAATCTCATTCTTCAAGATTATAATAGGAGGCATTGATATGCCCAGACTCTTCCCGATCATTACGGATGTAGCATCAGTTTTTGAACTGTTCACTGTAGTTCCTG
Source organism: Hylodesmum podocarpum (assembly GCA_026586105.1). Classification (NCBI taxonomy): domain Eukaryota; kingdom Viridiplantae; phylum Streptophyta; class Magnoliopsida; order Fabales; family Fabaceae; genus Hylodesmum; species Hylodesmum podocarpum. Next base: position 3,389,080 of record JALJEV010000803.1, on the reverse strand, counting down.
TGCTTGCGACTGCCTTTATTTGCCATTCAAATGGTATAAGAATATTTTAGACCTTCGTGTAAATTCTATTTCTTAAAGCTTGCTTATTGTGTAGATTCCACTTCCCTTGTTATAATGTTATTAGGAGGGTCATACTTAAACTATATGTTGGTCCTTAATTTACATGAAAAATGTTGTGACTTGTGAGGTTGATCTGACCACTCCATGGCCATGCAGGTCCATTATGACAGGCTAAAAGTTTATTTTTCATGTTAGTTTTGTTTGTTTTAGCTGTACACCATGAGTCCAATCTGCACCCACTAAAATTTCTTCTTCATGCTGGTCATACATACACTATAGTTCATTCACAATGAATGGAAGTATACCTTTTGCTTCCTATGCTTGATTGCTTCAAGTGATGTCAAATTTTCAAACTGATTTCTCAAGTCACTTAAAAAGAGGAGAGGGAGACCAAGGAATACATTGTTAAGAGGGACCTTAGGGTGAATAATATCCTTAAGAATTTGGACTTAGTTGAGCCCAATGATATCCCTAAGAATTTGGACTTAATTGAGCCCAATGGCAACATGACATTGTGGGATCCATGTAGCCTACCTTATGTAAAGGGACATGCTTTTATTGTTTTTGGTTGTCATTGTTGTCATTTTTGTTGTCCTCGTCATCGTTGTCATTATCATCATTGTCGTTATTGTTATCATCATTGTCATCATTTGTTGTTGTTGTCATTGTCGTTGTTGTTGTTATTGTTTAAGGAGCATGGCATGATTGTAGTTAGCTAACTAGAGCTACCTGTGCTTTATGGGCATATTGTTGTTGTTGATTAAAGAGCATGGCATGATTGCAGTTAGCTATCTAGTTCTACCTGTGTTTGCTTCATGGGCATATGGTCTAATGGTGGCATTGCATACTCTATTTGCAGTTCACACCATAGATAATGAACTTGAGGACTCATCACAGATGCATGGCGTTGTACGCACTTCCATAGTTCTATGTGGTTCAGTATACTTACTGACAAGCTTCTTTGGGTTCCTCCTATTTGGTGAAGGAACTCTTGATGATGTGCTTGCCAATTTTGATACTGATCTTGGAATTCCCTTTGGTTCTGTGCTCAGTGATGCAGTTCGTTTTAGCTATGCTGCTCATCTCGTGCTTGTATTTCCAGTTGTCTTCTATGCAATGCGCGTCAACCTAGATGGTCTCATATTTCCATCATCCCGGCCTTTGGTTCAAGATAACTTCAGATTTGCATCAATTACTATTTCAGTTATTGTTGTTATCTTCTTGGGAGCATATTTCATACCCAGCATTTGGGATATTTTCCAGTTTACTGGAGCAACAACTTCTGTTTCTGTAGGATTCATATTTCCAGCAGCCATCACTCTTCGGTGAGTTTGGTCACAGAATTCTTTTAAGTTCAGCTGAGTTTGGCTTTCCAATTTGGTTTTTTGGTTTCTTTTGATAAATGCCAAGTATCTCCCTAATGTAGTGGAATAGAAAAAGTTAATAGAAATACATACTTGATTGTAGGATTTTGATCTTTAACTTAAACGGAATGCACATCATTACCTAGGAAAGATGGCATTAACCTATTTTAAATGGTAAATTATAACAGATTCAGAATTGTCTGAATCCATGATTTAGCAAACTGCTGAAAATAGTGGAAGTTGCATTCTGTCATGATCTTCTACTATTGGGAATTTTCTAGGATTTACAATAAAAAGAAGAAGGGGAAGTATCAATTTAAGGTTTTTGAAATAAACCTTCCCTTATATGGCAAGTAATTTACAATGACCACTGTTTATTAAATGGCCCTTCTGAGAAAGGGTGAACTAAATAATTTTGGTAGTTGATGAGAAAATCATCTGTTGATATTTCAACATATTTATGATTTGCTATACATGTGCGTGTGATAACTATTGTTGGTTTTCTCATCGATGATTGGAATTATTTACTCTATTTGCTAAAGTTAATTGCTCACTTAGGATGAGTTGAAGTTTTATTGAAATGTTTTCTTTTGCTATGTCTAACAAGAACTTTCTAATGCAAGAAAAGTGGTTTTCTGTTTATGCTTTTTCTGCTAGTTAATCAGCAATTATCATTAAGCAACTTTGTTTTAATTACAGGGATCGACACAACATAGCAACTAAATCCGACAAGGTTCTATCTGTGTTTATGATAGTCTTGGCAGTGTTGTCAACCGCACTGGCCATATACAGTGATGCTTATGCCTTGATCAAGAAGAACAAAACCTATGCATGAATGGTTTCTTGAAACTTTCTTTGAAGCCCATTTGTTCATATTTTCTGGTGGGTTGATAACAGAATAAACAGAGGAGCCTCCTGTATTGCATGTTCAGTAGTGTGTAAAAGCATGTAAATAGTTTTAGTCTGATATTTTGTTCTTGTATTGTAATTGTATAGATTATTGTTTGTTGATATGTTTCTATTTCCTAGGCTTCATCTCCCCAATAATAATTGTAATTCATAATACATGTGAGCTTTCATTTGTCTAAATACCAAGTGAAAGCAATCATGCTATGTATTTTACAAAAATCAATTAATCATAGCTCATTATTTATTTATTTATGATGAGTTTGTTAATTTTCATGATAAAACCTGAGTCTAATAAAATCTGATTTATAATTACAAAATATATATACACAAGAGATGGTAATTTTTATCATGATCATTGGATTGACAAACTCAGTCACGATTTCAAATAAGAGAATTCTTAAAATAAGATATAAGAATTTCTAATCATAATCATCGGATAGACAAACTTACAATATATGGTGGGTTGTGATTAATTTGATTGTGTTAATTTTAAAATCAAAAGAGATAATAAATTTAATCTTAATCACAACTTTTTTTTAGTTAAAATCCAACTGTTTTGATTAAAAAATTCTTATTTCTTATTTGAAATATTTTATATATTATTTTGAATAAGTAAACTCTTAAAATAAAAATTTAAGAACTTTTAATCATGATTGTTGGATTAAAAAGCTTACGGGTGAAAACTTATTGTTATTTATAATGTAACAATTATAATTAAAAATTCTTATTTTTTATTTTAAGAGTTTTCTTATTTGAAATAACAAAAAGTAAAAAAATTTACAATTTTCTTTCGTTAAAGACATACTTGAAGGTATTTGTGTTGTTCTATTTATAGTATAGCATGACTAGAAATATTAATAATATATTTTCTAGAGTTTAAAAGTTATATATACTATAAAACAGTTTTGCACCATGATTTAATTATAAATCATATTTAACATAGAAATTATATTATCAAAGTCAACGAATACAATGGATTCTGATTGGTAATGGTGTAAAATGTTTTACACTATAGTCTCAACTTACCTTTATTCTCCATATTATTTTTAAGAAATTATTAACTAAAGTTTTTCTAATTACAAAGTTGTGTAGATTTGACTTTTTCACGTTCTTTCCTTTCATTCTCACTTTGTCTTTCCAAAAAAAAAAAAAAATTACATAATCATTTCACTCTTTATTCTTTCTTTCCTTTCCTAAAGCAAACATTCTCCGGACACGAGAGAATACACAAAATCTATAAATTTAACTGTTCCATTTTGGTTTCCCATCACACTTGAGAACAATCTCCAATGAAGTTATCAAAAGAAATAAATAAAACAAATCATCTGAGTAGAAGGCCTCCATTGCCATGGATTGTTGAAGCTGAAATGGTTGAGATGGGAACATGGCAATTAATTTTACCCTATTATTCCTAAACATCATTCATTGAATTGTAATTCAATTGTCAATGACTATTTTTATTCTTGATATCAAGCATCATATAAAGATAATATAGTAAAAAAAAGTTTATTTTTAATTGAGAATAGTATAAGGTAAAAGATTTCAAATAAATTTTTTAATCAATGTAAAATTAATTATTTTCATTTATATTTAGTCCAGTATTGAGAATATAAGATAAAAATGAACTGAAGAAGAGCATAGGAATATTAGCATAGAAGTTAAATTATGCATGCTATTTGACATCAAAATGATTTTGCCTACAACAGTAACAGTACAAAGTTGGCAGAATGTTACAAAACTCTCGTCCCATCCCAAGCCTATGCAGTATGTACAACATCTATCCTGTAGCAATCCCTACTTCATCTTTGGACAGAATATATACAACAAAATTAATTATACAATCACGGGTTACCAACATTGGCCACAAAAGGGACTAGCTTTTTCTGGTCCTTCCTCTTACCTAACGCACTTCTATCCAATACTCGACTGAGAATCAGACGTGTATTCTGCAGAGCTACCTCTCTTGCTGATGTTCCCGACTCAGTAGCCTGTCCTGGTGTTGAAACTGAGCCTAGTCCCGATCCCAAACTATACTGCAGCGGGCCACTTCGCGCCTTGAATGAGGTCTGCGGCGCAAGCAACTTCTCTTCTGGTCCACCAATTCCATTCTCAAAAGCACCAGGTTCATATGGATGAGAACCTGTCAATGAACTGCAACTTTGTAGAAGGGCTTCTAACACGCTCAATGCTTCCCAAAACAATGTGCTTTCGACCAATTGGGATACGATTGCATAAATATGCGGACTCTGGGTAGCATCCATTGGTGTGTGCTGGAGGAGCGCTTTGAGCATAAGTAGAATGACACGTTGGTACTCAACTGGTCCTTTTTCTAGAAGCCGTAACAAGTGTCCAAAGGCCAAAGTTGAATTCTTTGGAAACCACTCATTGCATAGAAGTGGTGAAACACAAGCCAGAAAATTATCGATGCTCTTAATCTCACCTCGAGAGTAAATCATAAATACAACAGCTAATTCATCCAATGATTTTGCTCGACACCACATTGCAATATTGGCAGCAACAGAGCAAGCCTTTTGATATTGATGTTGGAGTGGTGAAGCTGGACCTATCACTACGTCTTTGCTAAGTTGAAGACAGAGCCAAGGGAGTAATCCTATGATGTGCATCAGGAGTCTCGTCTCGGCATTACCGAAAATAGAATCACATGAATGCACTGTTGTGCGGGAGAGGACATCAATAGCGACACTGTGACTGACACTTGACATAAGTCCTTTAAGAACAAGAGGCTGCACCCCTTCAAAGGCTGGCAAACTCCCTTCTTGTAGAGGTTCGAAACTTTTAGATTCCATGCGCTGAAACTCTCCTAAATCACTAGTTTCAAGTTCATCTCTGGGCATACTTGAAAGGAGTACATTTTCTGTTGTGCGATCACGGAAAGATAAACGATCAATCACATGAGAGAAGAGCTCTAGAACCTGGCGGTAGACATGGACAAAATCCGTGTGCATCATAGCTACACAACCCCAAAATAGCTGAGGATAGAGTATCACCTTCTCTGGCTCCATATTCTCTACCATAACTTGCAATGTCATCAAAATTTCCATAACAAATCCCAACACTTGAGGTACTGGATTTCCCAGACATCTATGGAGGCACCGAAGAAGGGATACACAAGAATCACTTGTTACACTTGGTCGAAGTGCCCGGTAGATCTGATGTGAACGACAGGCAAGGTGTCTTGATGTACACTCCATAGCCCATCTTAGTGCTTCTTCTCCCCAAGTCTCTCGAAGGTCTCCTTGGAAGAAGATAGCATCCACCATGCTCTGAACTAGAGCAGAAAGAAGTGCTGCACTTGGCAGCTCAGTTCTGACAACTGTTGGATCCTCATTCTCCCACATCATGCTTCCTCGTTTTGATTGTACATATTTAATTAAGCTCACAACCTGCTGCTTGTTCTCCCTATCATTATTTTCCACCTCATACTGCTCCAAGTGGCGGCCTGCCAGGGAATATAGCAGATTAACAAGTAAATGCTGGCAATGCTCCAGTACAATGTCTTCTGAGCTATCCATCGAAACAAAGATTACATGAAAGAGTAGAGGTAAGTATTGACGGAAATCTTCATCATTCTCATATGCAATTTCAGCGAGAAGAATCAGTGCTATATCAGCAGGCGTAAGTGAGTGCTGTTGATGACCCTGTAAGGCAGATTGAAGATCTTTTGGATTCAAGGCATGCATAGCACTCCCAGAATGCAGTCCATCTTCACCTGAGTTTGGAGTGTCAACAAGATAATCTCCACTGTCTCGTGAAACATGGCGGCTACGCAAACTCCCTGTTGAGCTTCTGACACCCATCAAGGGTCCTGACATATTAACCAAGGCTGGAAGGAGCTGCCCTGATCGACCAGCACTTACCGGGACAACATTCAACTCTGGAGGCATTGGACTTAATGGACCTGATACACTCCGACCTGTCATGCCTGCTGTTCTCCAGCTCAAGCTCCCACTGACATTTCTAAGCGGGCCATCAAGAGAACCTCTTACAAGCAATGGTGACATGTGCGGCTGGTTATCCATAACTGATGTCATTTGGGCCACAGCAGGACCTTGAGAGAACTCTAGCACAAAATTTGCACTGGCGTCACTCTTACTTGCGATTGGCTCAATGCTATCCTCTAGTAGTCGCTGAGACAATTGGAAAACTAGGTGATCTATAGTTCGTTGAGGGCATATCCGCGCTAAATATAGACTTACCCGTTTTGCAACACTGAAGTATGTAGCAAATGCGCCACTTATTTCAGTTGATGCATTTGAATCACAATCTTCAATGCCTTTTGTGATCAAGAAATCTAAAACAGGGCTTATATTCCTATTTTTGCTAGCAATTGTGCTCCAAAGTTTCTCAATTTCATCAGGAAATTGGTCACCATGCCGCCATGTTACATAGTAGAGACTTTTCAATAACCTGTCACTCCAGCCTTCCTTGAGTTTCCAGAAATTAAGGTTCTCAATCCAGGGAGCCATGCATGTTAAGACCTGATGCTGTGCAATTATATCAACAGCATCTAACTGCCTCTGCATAATCTCCTCACAAAGAAGTTGGCTTAATTCAGGATGATCTTTGGCAAGTTTACAGGAGAGCTTGTATTGGAATTGTTGGTAGGAATCAGGAAGATTACCAACAACAGCAGCTCGATAACTTCCTGAACCATCAATGCCATCCTCAGCCCATTCACGAACAGAAAGTGTCTCCAGCATTTGAAGGGCATCATCACGAATTTGTCTTGATGGGTCTACTACCTTGTAAAGGATCAGACTTAATAGTCTCTGTATTTCACAGTTTGGTATTTCTTGTCGCATGTAGACCTCAGCCAGTACACTGAAGTACCCATCAGCTACAGAAGAATTGGAGTAGTAACACTGCAGAAAACAATGAAGTTTTATAAGCTATAATGTCAGTATGACAAAACAGATAAATCCACATGAGAAATAAAACAAGGGAGTTTGGTGGTATTTGTTAAGGATTTTTCTGATTAATGCATCAAAACTACAAATATGCTTCAAAAAGCATTTATCCACCCTTAGGTTCCACATCTCAGAGAGATATAGAGGGCCTGAATCATGAGTTTATCTATTACATGCTACTGTTAGGCTGCTACATTGCATTTCCCAATTTCGATTAAGAAAACTTTTTCCAGTTCAACTTTTTTCTCTAACATCCTAACAGTAGCAGAAATGCGTAGTTTTGTTTATCACATACTTTCCTTCCAAGTTCCAAGGTTAGTTTGAGGTTATGCTAAGTGCTTGCCAAACATGTTTATAGATTTTATTCATTCATTGAGCATTAGTACATTTTATACTAACACATATCTTCTAAACATTATCATTATTTTATACATAAAAAAAATATTAATATCTTTCACAAACATAAATTTTCTAACGATTATATTTTTTAAACACAGTTGCTAAGCAATAATAAATACACCACCACATTAAGCACCCAGTAAAAAACACTGATCTATATTTTGCTTTCCACTGTGTTTTCCTAAAGGACTTTTGACCGTAGAAAATAAAATAGAATCTCTGAAAGATTTAAATATTATAAAATTTAATATTAAGAATGTTTATGTATTAAAATACTGTTTTATAATAAAATCAAAATTATCTAATATACAGTGTAAATTAAATATCTGTAAAATACACGGTCAAAATTATATTCATTCAGTAAAATATATAAAAAACAAATAATAAAAAAAAATATTGTAAGGAATGAGCTATCCTAAAAGCTTATGCTACAAGGTACAGGTACATATCTAAGATGTTTCCTCATGCAAGAGCCATGTAGATTTGGAAGAGTAGACAATGCACAAACCTATTATAACTTTTTATCATGTGTACAAATTCAATTTTTATTTGGAAGAATGAAGACAACAGAGATCAAATTACGAACCCTTTGCCCTTTGGTCAAAAGGTTCAGATACATGTTAAGGACCAACTCTCTTATATGCAGAATGCATTTTTGCTTGTGATTTTGAAATTGGCAAACAGATGCTGAGTTTTATGGGGAAAAGAAGATAGCTTCAACTGACAGTGGGTAGGAAATCACATTGGTAAATGTGCAAATGTGGGTTGATGTTGTGAAAAATGCCAAACAAACATGCTATAAGCTATTAGGTTAAAGCTCATGAATGCCTATATATTATATCCTTTAGCACCGAGACAAATAAGTTTTTATGATTACACTTATATTGTGATTTGGACCTAACTCCCCCAAAAACTAGGTTATCCGGTGAAAGCTACCTGCCATTTATTTACACTATTCAAGCACTATCTCTAGCTAATGTTGGACTTGGGTTTTTCCGAATAACTACCTTTTAACCCTAGATAGTAGATAGTACAACACCCACCCAGTGACTGTTAAGCAGTGACATAACTTCATTTGCTAATTCTTCGGTTGGAGAAAAATGCTTACTATGGTATGATGTAATGCAAAATGTAGAATGAAATTATTACCTGATCAATACAGGAAGGAAACAAGTCCAAGTTTGTAAGCAAAAGATTCTTCAAAGCCAATTTTGCTAAGAAAACCCGATGATGGCCACCCTTAAGCCTGTCACGGCCAGCAGCTCCTCGGCCACCTTCCCCCTGGTACTTGGTATATGATGGAGTTCTTGGATCAGCTGGTGAGAAACCAAATGGAGCCCTTGGTGTAGGCTCCAAAAACAAACCATTAATCCAAGAAATTACGCGACCACTCATTTTCCTTGCATTGTCATCAAAACATGGTCCATATAAAAGTGATGCTATTGCATTCATGGATGCCCACTGGATTGCCTCTACTTGTTCATTCAATTCTTTGTCAAATGATAGTTTATCCACAGAATCTTTTGATCTTGCATGTTGAGAAGACTTGTAACGATCAACTTCACGTCTGTAATCACTGACACCATCTTGACCCCATGAACTAGCTGTATCATCACACCATGAGAGAAGAAGATCAAAGAGCCGCTTTCTAGTTCTTACATCAAATTTCTCAGATCTCGAATCCACAAATTCAGGAGCTAGTGATCTTATAACACAAGCAAGTGCATAGCGGAATGGTTGCATGTCTTGAAAACTTTCAGGAGATGTTGAGACTAGTCTGGTTGTCTCATCAATGAATTTAACATAATGTAGGCGGAACACTGGCTTGCGTACTAGCATGCCCGGCCATATATTTTCAGCAACAGTACGATAAATATTTGCAATGTGGACACGGAGTTCTTCCCGGCGAGCCCTTTGACTCTATAAACAAAATATAACTTGTAACTGCCAAACTCTAATTAAAAATCAAGGAGAAGAAGCATCAAAAACAATACAACAGAAGATTGCATACTTTTATGACTTTTAAGATGAAATATGGAATATTGCCTATGACTCTAACATTTTTTGAATATGCTGGAAAGGTTTCAAAATTCATTTTTTTTAAAAAAAATTTCTTTCACTGTCATATTGCCCTTATCATTTATACTTTATGATAACTACCTACGTCAAGTCCTCAAGGGACGATAGAAATAAAAACAAATTTTACAGATCCATAACAATACCTTCCATTTTGGTTTCCCTTCTGTCTCAGAAGAAACCTCCTCAATAAAAGATGAAAGTTCATTGAACATGATTTCGCATGCTTCCAAGTGTGAGCGGCCAAGAGCCATGGTGGCGGCATGCTATATCAGAAACCTTGTTAGCAATAATTAAAGACAGCAAAAGTTATAGATAAAAAATTTAAATGTCTTTATATGAATAAAACTGCAGTAATAACAGCCAATAATCCATGTAATACTTTTAACACTGACCAAAATACTAAAAAAAGGATTTTTTTTCCAATGGTAAAACCTCAAAAGTAATATTCAACAGGCACAAATGCAAGAACTGGAATCAAAAGAATTTCCAAGTATGGTTTCCGACATCATATAAACTATTATTTGAACAAGAAATTTACAAAAACAGAAGGAAATTGCAAGAGAATTTGGCAGATAGGGGATCATCCATAACAAAAATCAATAAAGAATAGTTGAACTAAGAAAATCAGGAAATATTAACAGAAAATTGACTAATCCCTCTGCATATATGTTAGGAAAAGCCACTTAAAAACTCCATAAGCTTTCCACCAAACAGAATAACTAAAAAGAACAAAAGATATCCTCAGTTTCCTGTTTATTCATTTAAGCTAGAAAACATGGCAATAAATACTACACAATACATGATGTATGCATGCAACTCCTCATCCTTTGACATAGACTGCTTGTGAGGATAGACTAATGGATAAAAGTGAGTCACTCTTACAACGTGAGCATCAGATCCTGATTTCAGTGAAGGGAAAATAAGATGGTAAAGATCTTTGGTAGACTCTCGAGCAACTGGCGGACATGAACAGACAAACATGGCATACATAAGCCACTGGTCCAGTTTATTATCAACATCCTGAGACTGATGAGCTTTTCCACCCAATTCAGCAGGTGTGATGTGAGTTAGCCGTTGCATGACCTCTTTCCTGCCCAAATTGAAGTGATATTACAGAGTTTTGGATAGCAATTAAAAACAGACTGAATGAAAGAAACGGTGGGGGGGCGAGGGGGAGTACGCGAATGAGTAAAATTCTCCTTTTTCTTCACCATAGTAATCATAAATCACTCAATGCAAGTTTTCTTTTATTATTAAAAAAATAATTTATACAATAATTACTGGTAAAAGTAAAAATACTAACACCTTTATGTTGTTAACCTAGCAAAGTCAAGTACTCAAAACAAAAATAAAATAAATAGATATAATGGATATTTTGAGATTATATAAACCAATGTCTTCATCTCACTAGATGATGTTGGCTACATAAATTAAGCGACACCATTGTGTTCTATCATAAACCAAAAAATCATATAAACCAAGGCAATTAATGTCCCTTTCATTTATTTTAATAAGTGCATGTCTTGTCTTAACTTTTTACATCTTTGCTTCCCCTGGATCTTGGAATTGGTAACGGTTCTCATGTTAAATTTTGAGAGGACAACTGGATAGAACTACAATTGCAGGAGAATGCTTGTCAAGAGAAATTTTCCACATCTCTATCATCGAACTTCAGTACATAGCTCTTGTACCACAATTTTTATAGCATTCAAGATTTCATTGTCCTAGAAAAATTTTCATAATTTAAATGGAAGGGAATATTTTGAATTGGGCCCTCTTTGGGATTGCATGTCATAAATTTCTAGATTTGCTATGATTCTTGGTCAATGAGGATATAGATGTTTTTTTCTTGTTAGAACACTTTGGATGTGTATGTTTAACTGTTCAAAGTTAAGTTGTTGGAGAAGAGGATAATGATGCCAAATGGACAAGAACTAAGAATTATTTAAGAAATCTTTCATCACTTTGATGGCTTATAAATTTAATTATGACTTACCAAGGATTTTATATTTAATTAAAGCTATGATTCAACTAGGATTTTATTTTCTAAAGGTTTTTAGGTAGTGTTTGGCAGCAAAATAGCCAATTTGAAGCAAGTTCAAGTGACTGGCTTCTATTTAGTGTAAGGTTACTTGTTCTGTTGATATTTTTCTTTTGTATTCATTCTTCAATTTCTTTGGAGGATTCCTTCTACTTTCTCTTATTCATGATTGTTAACCTATTCTACTATAAAGAAAAAAGATTTATTTAAGGGTTGACTTTCTATTTATTTATTAGGCTCCTGACCTCTGTGAACGAATTTGACAATGTAACAGGAGTTTTGTAGGATCTGTCAATCATAAAGAAATTTAGTATCTTTTCTAGGCTTCTTAACCAAAAGACCAGTCTCCTTCTGATTGCTATCTGGATCTTTGCCCATTATTTCCCACTAAAAATATTTAGTTCTACACAGCTTGGACTTCAGTGAAAAAAAGGAACATATACTTACTTTGCTTCCTGAACAGAGCTTGGACAAAGTTCGGCAGCATATTTGACTAACTCACTTAGACACCGAGCCCACCTGTTCTTGTCAGGGCTCTCAAATATTATAGATTGAAGTGTCACTTCAGAAGGAATGGCATCAGGTTCTCGTTTCAAATCAAATGGTCGCCCTGAGTCCCAATAACAGTTCTGAACAATCTCATCCTGTAATGCCAAGGTATTTAAATCTTTTAAGGGGAAAAAAGCTTAATGTGACATGATTGGACCTCAATAAACAAATAAATAAAATAAAATAAATGATAGAGTGTAGACCATAGCAAGACTAAAAATCATTCTGACAAAATTGAGCTTTAAAATAAAAATCATAAAGGAAAATGCATACCCCATGTTCTTCCAGAACATCAATAATAAATATTGGTTCAGCTTCATATTTCAAAATATTGGGTTGCTCATGTAACCTCAGGTCCCGAATATCATTCCTCAATGCACGAACACAACGCAGCAATTCTAATGCTGTATGCCTAATTTGACTATCAACAGAACTAAGGAATATGAGGCCAACTGCATCAATTTCTGATGCACGAAAATCAATTGCTTCGCCTGGTTGTTGGAAGGAAGACTTTCTGAATCTGTCAGTTTCATGCCCTAGAGATGCTGCTTCTTCATCGAGTAGTATCCTGTCATCTATTAAACAAGATCTCCAAAAGCGCATGAGTTCCAACAGACGCCCTAATGATGTTTGAATGAGGAGAGGAAATTCATCAGGAAGTTTTAATATAAAGTTGGCCATGCCCTTCATTACTGCAAAACGACGGTGGGGTAGGTATTTCACAATGCGATTTAGAACTTGCACTGCTTCTTCACGAACGCCCGGGTCAATACTTATGCCATGTTGCGGTATTATTTCAGTAATTTTATCAGGTCGCCCAACTTCTTCTATGAGATTGGGGATACACTTCAGCACAGAGCGGAAGAGATACCCTTGAGATTTTTCCTTGGTAACAGCATCTACAACATAGTTCTTATGGTGTCATGATGGAAAGCAGAAATACAATATTCAATCAATTAACCAAATATACAACATCCTAAATTTGGGGAAAAAAAAACTACAAAGGAACTCCCATCCCAAATATTAGGAGACAGCAAACAGAAATGAAGAAAATAAAGTATAGCCCTTGAAATTCATAAAACAAAGTAAATGGAAACAAAAATTGACACTTATGTTACCCAATCTCTCTGCAGATATGTTGACAAGTGCCTAAAGCCCTAAACTCATTAGCTGTGAATGGTAAAATAGGCTAGCCAAGGCAATCGTTTCAAATATAAGCTTGTAAAGAAGCTTGTTTTCAGAATCAAAAGTGCACATCTTTCTATACATAGTTTCGTGACATAATGAAAAAAAGAACAAAAAATATTCTTAAAACACACCAAGGCAACATGTGTATAACTCCAGAAATAAGTTAAAAAAATTTATTTCACTTTAAAATTTTTAAAAAGAAATCATAAAATAAAAGTAGAGATGCAATAAAAAAAATAAAGTTTCAGCTATTCAATCTGTGTTTTTCTGTTCACGAATATACAACTTAAATACTATCAACAAAAGTTTATGAGGTTTGCCAAATGTAAAGTCTAATAATAATAATATATTTTAATTTAATATACTTAATTGATCATAAATTTTGGATAATAATTACATTCTTGATTCACCATTCCTGACTACATTTTTCTCACTTATCTCATTCCTTGTCTCTGCTAGAACGCCTCCACCATCCTCCTTTCATATATTTTACAAAACTAATCTATCAGATTATACTTTGAATGCACAAAAAATCTTATTTATCTGCATCATAGAATAAAGAGAAGATTTTTGCAGTAGTCTTGAATACATCAAACATGATCAAAGCAAAATTCTTTATTTAAGAAACCCATAAGTCATAACTATAGAATGATGTTTCAACAATATAATTCATGAATTTGAGGTTTGATTCAGCCTTTTCACTGTTATGCATATAATTAAACACCTTAAATCCAGCTGGCATATGAAGGAAGCAACTACCTATTGTGGTCCGTGATGATGTCAAAAGTGCTTGACTATATGTTTTATGACATGACCTTAATATTGACTCGATTGCAGCTTTCACTTTCGGAATGTAGTGGCCAATATCAGGACCTGCTCATTCAACAAAACTGTTAAGTTTTACTGCAGAAAATAAACCACCAATAAATTATTTCAGATAAACATAATCACACATATTTATTCTAGGCATATAATTAATTGTACCTTTAAATATATCCAAACCAAAATGCTTACTTGAAGGCGACATGACAATGGCAAGCAATGCACGAAGGCCAATAACTTTTGCTTCACTAGGACTGTCTTGCTTGAGTAATTCTAGTATCATATGGTTCATGGTAAAATCAAGGTTATGTTCAGCTATAGTTACACAGAATTCAACCAACTTATCATGTTGAACATCCTGAGTAAGCAGTCCTTTCCTTAGAACTGCTAAAAGTTGTGAAGTTACACTGTCTAGGTTGTCCCATATTCGATTTGGTGCCTGGTTTGCCGCATGGACACTCAAGTAAAATCTTAAAACTCGATGAAGACAATTTAAAGCCATGTAACGATGATTCTTATCCTGCGTGGCCAACAAGGGAATAGATTCTTTATATGATTAAACAAATCATAATGGGAAGAAATAATGAAGTAACTATGAACTCTAGTTTGGCCACTTATGATATTAAGAGTTAAGATAAATTATCTGAGTTTTCACCAGGGAAAGAAAAGGACATTTTTTTTAATAGAGGAAACATTTTATGCTGATACATCAAATTGAATCATATAAAACCTTAATCTCAATAAAGTAAATTGAAAGGAAGGATCCCCATACCTAGAGAGAGAGGGGAAGAGAGACAAGAAAGGAAAAGTAAAGGAAACAAAACTTCAGAATATGTATACTTTATCCATCTTTCCTCATGCAAAAAAGTAAGTTTAGCAATGATGAGTAATACTTAAATGAAACATGAGCATTTTACCATTCATAGTATGTGAGATAACTGTTTAATTCAAACTCAAGCTCAAACCTCATTTCACTTCCCCTATATAATAAACTTCTTAACTTTATTGTCTGTCATGATTCAAAGGAAAACTAAGCATGTATGAATTAAATTTAAACTTACCCGAAGAAGTTTGTATAGTTGATCCATGTGAGGACTTAAGTTGTTGTGAAATATTTGTGGATCACCAAGACATAGAAGAAGAGTTACCAATGGATACCCAACCTAGATGATAACACGAAATAAAAACTTTAGCAGAACTAACATTAGAAGACAATGAAAAATAATAAAATTGGAAGGAGAACCACTAACTGCAATGTGTTTGCTCTGTTTATCCATCCAATGCATGAGCTGAACTCTTATACGTCCAACAGCTTCATACCATAATGTAAGTGCTGGCTCTACACCAGAAGGTGGCCACTGGGTTTTCCCACCATCTGCAAGAGGTGCTAGAATGTTTGAAAGCATATTGCATAGGGCATGGTGAAGCTCACTTTTCCGTTTATGAGGATTACGATTTAAAGGGTTAGCTTTTGCAACAAAGGAAGCAGATGCATTTAATCCACCCTCAGTTTTAACCTGGGAAGGAGCTTATACTTAAATCATACTAATATCATTATCATTAATACTTTACATGAAACATTTAATTTTTACACGTACCCCAAGCTTCAGATACCGCATCCCATTAATGATACTAAGTGTTTCACTTCTAGCAGCACTAGTATCAATTCGGCGGGTGTTGAGTTCCATGAAAAACCGCTCAGTCACAGAACTAAACCTATAAAAGAAACAAAGAAATACCATGAAATAACCAAAAGGTTTATTGGTTGAGACACAAAGCAATACCAATAATAATGGCTCAGCTTCCTATTATCAGCCATGATTAACTGAACAATAGCCAAAAATTGGACTGAATAAAATTACCCAACTACAACAAAAGCCTTATCCCACTAGGACTGAACAAGAATCACCCATCAAAATTTAAAATTTAATACAGACAAACACATCAAAAGTTGACATGTAAAATTTACAGAGCTTTAACATATAGGGAGACATAACTTCTCATCTTTGGTGATGAACTAAGTATACAATTCATTTCTTCTGAATCAAAATTAAGATATGCTCTGAAAATATCTTCAGATCCACTTTTGTTGCCTAATGCAACTAGACCAACCAATGAATGTCAGGTACTGACAAAATATTAGTAATTCCAATACAGAATGACAAAAGACAGGAAAGACCCAAATAAAATATTTTGTGAAGTCAGACCCATAGGCATCCAATTTCACTTTCTAACAAGGAAAGCCAGAACTAAGCGCACCAGGAGGAGATTCAAGTCTCGAGAATTTCTAAATGTCAATGTATTAGTAACCCCATTTACTTTTTGTATAGAATCCGATATTTTATTTGGAATTAGTATAAAGGCGTCAACTAATAGAGAAAACTGATAAACGTATCAGGAAGGGCAATGAATAAAATTCTCACCAAATTTCCATACAACATTGACTCAAGAATAAATCATAAAACTGTTGAATTTGAATTTCTTCCCTACAACCAGTAGTCTACACTTGTCAGGAGAATCAGGACTTAGTACAACACATACCCTTAAAAGGCAGTACTGCAGTACACGTGAAATTTAAAATTTCTAAAGAAGAAAACTATGTATTTAAAAAAACATAAAATTAAGATCAGTTAGCTTTCAGTGTATCAAGTTATCTATAAGTGGGATTTCAACGTGCAATTTACCTAAAACAAAACCCTGAAAAATTGTGCATGTGTCAAAAACAAATGAATCTGATTGATATGAAGATGTATTAAATATGCAATTATGTATCAACCTTGTAATCGTCAAAAAAAAAAAAAATTATCATGCTGGATACGTGAAGTACAACTCTGATAAGTCAGATACCTGATACGGGACAGAGCACCTAGAAGCTGAGCAACTAAGTCCAGAAGAAGCCCCCTCAGATCAACCAGTGAGGGATATTCAACCTGACTAACAACCCTGCAACAAAAGTTGACTGAGTTCACACCCAGGTTCATGAATAAGATAATTAAAAAGTCTATGAAAACTTAATCATGAATCTTTATATTTTGTTTCCAAAACAACATCTTCTAGTCTGAAAGAGAACTAATATAATTATTCTTTCAATATAATCTTATCTGTAGTTCAGTATAACTATATATTGAAAACACACCAAATGTTTAATCCCCAAAAATCAAATTGAAAAGAACTGCTTGAGGATTATACAATTATTACAGACTTAAGGACTCCACAAGGACATTTCAGCTGTGTTTTTTATGAGTTCCCAGAATAATGTGGCAAATAATCAAACATTGTTGTCGTTCTTAAGTTGTTTGGCAGCTGATATAGGTGGAGATTCACAAAAATGTAGAGAAAACAGAGAGAATTGTGAGATGCCATCAGAACTAGCATTCTATTGTTTAAAGTTCTCTAACTAATTTCAGAAGCCACAAATGACTACAGCTAACAGTATTAAGTTAGAGTTAGCTTTAACTAACTCTAACGATAACAGAAGCACTACATGAGTTGAAGACTGACTATTCTACAACTAATAGAAGCTCTGGAAATGGATTTCAACAAGTTCTTAGGAGCGCTGGGTTTGGCCAGCATTATTAGACCATTTCTATAAATTCATCAAAGAGGTTTTTGGTTGAAAACATAGTGTTACATCTAACAAAACAATATCTAGGAATTATCTCATAATATCATCATTTATTATTCATGCTAGACCATCGTAAAGTATCTTATATGATCGCTTAGTAATTAGGATAGGTTTCAAATTCTTTACATTGCATTCTTTGTTTCCTTATTTAATTAAGATTAGGATTAAGAATCTTTTATTAGCATAAATAGAGCTTAGTGTTATTGCCTTTTTCATCGAATCACATCTATCAGGTTGTTATACACAGGTGAATTTATTCAGAATCTCTAAACTCTTT
This sequence comes from Hylodesmum podocarpum, assembly GCA_026586105.1. Taxonomy (NCBI): domain Eukaryota; kingdom Viridiplantae; phylum Streptophyta; class Magnoliopsida; order Fabales; family Fabaceae; genus Hylodesmum; species Hylodesmum podocarpum. The sequence continues at coordinate 3,370,839 of JALJEV010000803.1, read as the reverse complement.
CTTCCTTACCAAATTCCCTATTATATTAGTCAACAAGATACTTTGAACAAGTGGGCTGCTTTTTCTGGTTTCTGGTGCTTTTAGCTAAATTGAAATGTAGAAGCTTTTACTAATAATCATAAATTTTTCTCTTCACATTTTTTGCTCGACAAGATAGTTCTTTAGGCTTCATTTTGAGATTCAATACATAGAGTTTTCAAGGGGGCTTCCTCATTCTGTAGTGCACCTATAAAAAGAAGAAACTCTTCAAATATATAGGTTAGGGACACTACAAAACTTATTGACCACTAAGTGGATGTGTTGTTGATCTTAGGCTACAGTGTTCTAGAATGACTTCAACTATCAGTTATTACTAATTACTGATTAACTATGTTAATGCTTGGGAAAACTTCCCAGAAGCTATGGTTAAAAATAATTGAGGAGACAACGGAAGTTTTTGTAGTTGACTTTACTTTATTCCTTTTAAACAGCCAAAGCGTTATACATAAAAATGAGCAACAACATAGGAAAAGTTCAAAAAACAGCCTGATAGCAGGAGGCACAATAGGCCTAAGAACAACAACAAACAATCCTAAAATAGGTTCTGATACCATTTTAGATATACGAGTTAAAGGCCTAACTCACCCTTACAAAACTAGTTTGTAAGGTAAGAGTTGCTCCCTACTTATATACTGTTGAAGATAATTATTCCATAATTAGTGCAGATTCGGCTTTCTACTTATTAGGACAGATTTGGTGGTGATTTGATTTGCATCACCTTAATTACTTATTTCCTTAATTAGGTTGTACTTAGTCTATAAATTCAGATTGTATTCATTTTTTGAATAAGATACAGAAATAACATAAATCTGTTCTTCAATATGGTATCAGAGCTCCCGATCATGTGAGACTCTGCTTCCGCATCTTTCCCGTGCAGCCTTCATGGCTGCAACGACATCTTTCCGGTGCAGCCTTCATGGCTGTAACGGCATCTTTCCCGGGCAGCCTTCATTGCTGCAACGGCATCTTTCCGGGGCAGCCTTCATGGCTGCAACGGCATCTTTCCGGGGCAGCCTTCATGGCTGCAACGGCATCTTTCCGGGGCAGCCTTCATGGCTGCAACGGCATCTTTCCCGTTTCCTGTGCAGCCTTCATGGCTGCAACGGCATCTTTCCGAGGCAGCCTTCATGGCTGCAACGGCATCTTTCCCGGGCAGCCTTCATTGCTGCAACGGCATCTTTTCCGGGCAGCCTTCATTGTTGCAACCGTATTTTCTTGGTGCCTAGCCACTAGCTTCAGTCGGCCGCCACCATCATTCCGCCGTCAGCCAAAAAATTTTCTGGCAACGTTTTCGACCGAGACCACCACCATTATAAGCGGAATTCACCGATCTGCAAAGCTCAGTCAGTTTCGTCTTCATCAGACAACCCAGTCGATCTTACAAGCTGGGAATGATAGATATACATTCACCAGCTTGAAGGGGAGTGTTGAAGATAATTATTCCATAATTAGTGCAGATTCGGCTTTCTACTTATTAGGACAGATTTGGTGGTGATTTGATTTGCATCACCTTAATTACTTATTTCCTTAATTAGGTTGTACTTAGTCTATAAATTCTTGTATTCATTTTTTGAATAAGATACAGAAATAACATAAATCTGTTCTTCAATATATACATTACACAGGTCATATCTCTAAACGATGTGGGATTTCCAACACATTGTAAATGGCAGAATTGCACTAGCAGTGACTATAGTTTTCTTAAATAAACAATTAATAACCATGAACACATTACAGACTTCCATCTACTAGGGAAATACCTGTCAGCATTTATTAACCAGTCGAAAACAAAATTTTCAAGTCCAGACCACAACTTCTCTGTAACAAACACCACATGAAGGCCATCAGGAAAAAAAAAACTCACCAGAAAATAAATGCACACATCTAAAAAATAAACACAATAACATAGTTACAAACGAAGTACAAACCAGTAAGCCCCTCTTGTGGACAACATTCCACAAAGCGGATGCATGCTGAACAAAAAATGCACTCCACTGCAAGCTGAATTCCACAAAAAAAACACTACCATAAACCACATAACCATCTAATAACAGCTTTCAAAACAAAAAAACCGAAGCACATGTGCTGAAATTCAAAATTTTCCAGGCACTCATTAATAATTCATTAACCTATCAAAATTCATGCGCACAAACCTTTCTTTGAAAGGTCGAAGCATCATTGGCACCCTTTGGAGATTCACTATAACAGTAAAAAAAAAAAAAAAAAAAAAGTAATAATTTAGTTACTTACTTAACTAATCAGGGTTGGATATGTAAAAAAATAAGGACAGGCACAAGCAAAGTTTCAAAACAAAAATTAAAGGCTAAAATTCATTTTTGATCTCTCAACTTTTATAGTTTGTTTCAATTTGGTCCCTAAAGTTTAAAAATTCATTTTGGTCAACCAAAATGGTCCTTCCGTCAGATTCCCACACTCACTTGGTAACACATGACAAAGTGTGAGAACTATTAAGTCTTGTCACATGGACGATGGATATGTCAGGAAAATTTAACATCTATAGCATAAAAAACTTGCAGCAGGACCAATTTTGTCTTGGCGATACACTCAAGGGAACAAATTAAAACATTTTAAACTTGTGTGATCAAATTGAAAGCAAAAAAAAAAAAAAAAAAAAAATGAGATAAAGAACAAAAAATAAAAAATGTACGAGTTTAATTGCTACGCATCGACACCATAGAACGTCTTACATAGCCTATCTTGGGGTTCCACGTATTTTCACTCTGACGCAAGCATATGATGTGAAAACCCAAAGCTGTAATCACTAGATTTTGTTCAAGATATGATTTTACCATAATTGATACAGAACCAAACATGCTAAAAGTCAACCTACTGCAATTTGCGGGTATGTTTAAGTAAACTTCTCTAAAAGGACTTCTAGGAGAAGAAAATAAAAATAAAAATAAATGTACTTCTACAAATGTTAAAATTAGTTTTTTATACACTATTTTGTAAAAATTTTCTCTTTTAACTTTTCTAAGAGACTCTGAGACTTCCAACAAATTAGTCAATTAAAAACTAATTTTAACTTCTAGAGTAGTAAATTCCATTTTTTTCTTCTTCTTATTTATTCCTCTTGTAAGTTTTTTGGGGAAAAACACCAAAACAGACCCATATCAACGAGTTTTAAGTAGTTACATAAGAGTCAAAACTTAAAAAAATTAATGTGACATTTTGTGATTGCTTAACAGTGTAAAAATATGTGTTTGCATTGTAATCCATACTAATTAAATCGATAATGGATTTAAACCTAAACTAATCTATACTACTAGCTATGTTCAAAACTATGAATAACACTAAAAAATAGTAATAATAATAACAATAATAAATGGTTAATTAGTTAATTCAGATTAAGAGAAATAAAAGAATAAAAAAAGAAGACAAATTAATTAGTGAATTAATTAACCTAACCTCTCTCTCCATCTCAACAATGCTTCCAAGAGAGGAACTGGAGTGTGACGTGCAACCATTGCAAGCGAATCGAGAACTTGCTCGTAGGCAGGATCAGATGGTCGCAGGTATTGTCCATCCTAAGGTAAACCCTCACATAATTTACAAACTCAATCGAAAAATTCATTTCAAAAAACCAAAAAAAAAAAAAAAACGAACGAAAAGAGGTGAAATCGTGAATGTAGAAAGGAACCTGCGCTTGGGCGGTTTCGATACGACGCCGTGCGAGAGGGAGGAACCGCTGAAGAAGCGCGTCGACGATTAACTTGGCAGCACTACCTGCCTTCATTGGAGTTGAATTGAAGAAGAAAGTATGTTAAACATTCGATTATTGTTGGTGTGAGTTTGAAATTGAAGAAGAAAGAGAAGTGAAATTGGAATAGAAAGAAAGGGTTTGAAAATGGAGGGATCAAAAGTGAGGATCTAAGAAAGAAATTGTTGTGTTGTGAGATGGGAATGTGGAGTACAGGGCTTATTCATTGGGTCACCAACTTTATCATTACTCATGCACTGTAATCATAATAATATAATTATTCACTGTAAATTATTTTTTATAAAATAATAAAAATCAAAATTAAAAAATACATGTGCATTATTTGAGTTTTATTTTTTATTTTTATTTAAAATAGAAAATAAAAGGCAAAAAGTGTTTAATTGATTTTTTAAAATATTTTTATAGAAATTTTTATAAAATTAGACAAAAATAAAAAAAATACTTAAAAATAATTAAAAATAAAAATAATTTGTCTTATCAATCACTAACAACTTAAACCAAAACTCCATGTACGTATATTGCTAAATAAAGGATGTTTAAGCTATTTCTTTCTCTCCTTTTTTTTTTGTGATTTTAAAAGAATATAAAAGAAATTAGAGAGAAAGAGAATATCAAATCAATGATAATGAATTGGGGAAGTTATATAATTATATTCACCTCTTAAAGTCAGCATTAATTACTATTGGATTTTCACTTAGTGATTGATTGTTTAACTTTTTTTAAAGTTATCTTTGTTTTTATATTTTTGAACAGTTTTCTCTTATTAGAGGATTAGTGTTTTTTTTTTTTATTCACCTCTCATTTTTATTTTAAAAAAATATTTTTTAAACAATTTTTAAGGTTAGTTTTTCTTTCCAACACAAAATAAAAAGAAAAGGTAATGGTGATATGTGTTTCTTAATCAAGTATCTTGGTTATTAAAAAAAATACATCAATTTCTGTTTTGAAATTTCTTTGATGGATTTATACTAAATTTTAAACAAGAAAAACTTTATTTTATCTTCTAAATTACATTGCCCAATTATCATGACTACTTTTAATATCATGCATATGCACTTAAATAATACTTATTTAAGCCAATTTTTTCTTCCTCATCTTATTTTTCTACTTTTTAATTTTTGACTTTTAAGAGAATATCAACAAAAGAAATTGAAAAGAGAATTATTATTAATATTAATTAAAAATTATAATTGAATTAATTTAGTATGATAATAAATATATTCCTTTTATATTAAATATTTATTATTTTAACAAATATTTTCCTGATAAATATTAATATTTTATAATTATCATAAAAAAATATAAAAACCATTTATATCATGTAATTAAACTAAAATAAATATTATGTACCAAAAATATCAAATGACCTACATAAAATTTAATATATTTGTTTGTGCATGGATTAACATTTTTTCTTGGAAGATAATTTGACAAATGTGTTAATCATTCTTATCAACCCACTCCTTCTATGGTTAAAAATTTTATTTAAGTCAGAAGGTATTTTGAGAAGTGGATCGCTTTAATCGCATGAGTCTTGTAATTATAAAGTGTGATGTTCTAAAATCTTTTCGAGGCACTACGTTTAAAGAGGTAACATTAAAAGATAAACACAAGAAGTGGGTTGAATTGTGTTAATTAAAAAATTTTATCCCTTTTGTCTGTGGGGTTTCAAAACGGTTCGACGAAACAACGTTTATATTGAAAGCTTGATTTTAATAAACAAACGTTAGATTATGATTGTCCCCAGTTAGTCAATCAGACAAAACAAATAAATACAAGAGTTTTTATATTGGTTCGTCTATTTAAGACTACGTCCGTTACCCAAGCAACAACTGAGTTTTCACTACAAACTGTGAAAAGGTTTACAAGTATTGTTAGAACCCAATCACTTCTGGCTATTACAAGATATTCTTTGCTCCCAGCCTTCTCAGGCTAAACAACCAAGGTATTCTTTGAACCCAGCCTCCACAGGCTAATACAAAAGGTATTCTTTGAAACACAGCATCCTCAGGCTAAAGTACCACACAAGTGGATTTTGAATAAGATGTTTGAAAACAAAGATTTTCCTCTTCGCAAAGAGGGTTTTACAATAAAGTTCTTAGCACAGAATTGAGCGAGTTCTCAGAAGATGGGATAAGAGAAGCGTATTCGCCCACTGATTCTTGATGCTGTGAAGTCCTTTTATAGGCATCTTCTTCAAATAGCCGTTAGACTCATTTGAATGTCGTTGAGAGTCGTTGAGAAATCTTCTTGAGAGCTTTCCAAAAGTTTGTCAGTTGTACTTGATTGATTGATGAAGAGTCGCAGCGGATATAACGGACTAGATTGGGCGCAATACTTTTTCTGACTTGTACAGAGATGTGACAAAAAGTGAAGACCTTTTTGACTTTGGTGTGTAAACTCGAATCCCTATACTGATCTTGGATGCTTCTCATGAGTCCTTCTTCAGATTTTGAAAACTTGGCGCGAATGACTCCACTTGACTTCAGCTTTTGGATAGATGATATGTGTCTTCAGATGTTGTTGTTTCGTCTCATCCTATCGTCTGAAAACTTCATTCTTGGGACAGACGAAGGACTTCAACTGAGTAGTCCTTTTCCGTCTGTGCATGTATCGTCTGATGGCTTGGCTTTTGGACAGACGCAGAATTTCACCTTTGAAGGGTCATGTTTCGTCTGTGCTGGTTTCGTCTTAGCAAGTCTTGGGTAGCTTGGTTTCGTCTGTCTTGTAATTAATCAAAATCTTGAGACGTTAATCATCCTTGATCTAACAATCTCCCCCTTTTTGATGATTACAGACCATACCAAAAAAATCTGCACAAGACATGGTTAGACAGAAACAAACAATCTCAAAAAGCCAGATTGACATCAAGACGATGTTTTTTGAAAAATACCTCTTTATAAAAGATTGTTACATCAATGCGATGTAATATTTGTACATTATTGCACTGATATAGATAGAAAACCAATAAAGAATTACAATGTATTTTCTATACTAAAAAAAATACATTGATACAAGTATAATACATGGCTCCCTTATTGTTTAAGACTCCCCCTTAGACGATGCTCCTTGCTTGCTCGCTCACCCTCAGACGAAGCTTTCTTGTTCACTCCCCCTCAGACAGTGCTTTTCCCTTGTACCTTTCTTCTTTCCCTTGGGCTATCTTCTTTTCTCCCCCTTGGGCTATAAATCATCAAAAGATGATCAAGAAGAAGGCTTTGGCTTCTTGTTAAGCGAGTCATCACAATGTCCTTCAATTCTTTGCACTTCGACGATAGAGAAGCTTGATTTTCTTCAAGTTCTCTGTTCTTTTCCTTCAAGTGCACGCAATCCTCTTCCAAGGCATCATACTTTCGCTTCAGAGTCTTATACTCCTCAGCTTCTTGAATATCAGCCTCAGCAACCTCAACTGTCACAACAACCTCCACCAAATCATCAACTTGCACTTGTGGTGTTTGAGGCTCTTCCACAATAGGTATAGTGTCATCAATAATGAGCACTGGTGGAGTCTTCTTCAGACGCAATGTGAACAGTGGAAGAAAGAGGTAAGTTGTGAAGTTCCGTTCCCATTGCCATGTGTAGTTCTTTGTTGGAACAGAGACTTCAAGATCCGGATGTTCCTTAGAAGGATGTGTATAAGCAAAAGCTCCACCAGGAAACACCCTGCCACAGACGGAGGAATCCTCATCAAAAGAGGTTCCAGAACAAAACTTAGATGTGGCTTCATGATCTTCTATCATCCTTTGTATATTTGGATTGATAGGGCTTGAGGCTTGAGCTTGTATTGCCTTGAGATGCGCATAACCAGCAGACGAAAGAAGCTTGGGGATGTGCCTTGAAAATTTGAAGGTTCTAGGGACAGACGGTACTTTCTTCTCTTTACCCTTAGCCAAAAACTTGACCAAGCATGGTCGTTTTCAGTCTAAGACGATTGTGTACTTAATTTCGTCTGACACCAGCGAAGAGAACTGTGAACCCACCATGAAGGGGCAGTATCTCTTATCCTTCTTAGCTTGACGATCAATGTGATAGAAGGAAACTTCCCTTTCCTTGGCTTCCCTTCTATAGGCACCAGCTATCAACTTGAAGGTCAAGTTGTAGTCTTCCGGTAGGGTGTGAGCGAACTCCTCAGGATCTTCATATTCGTTGAGGAGGATGGAGTAGCGAGGGTTGATCCTGGAGCAGTGGGGTCTCGTCCATGGGAGCACAATTCCTAGAGAGTGTCCTAGACCGACATACTCTATTTTATTGAGTGGAATTGTGAAAGGCATTGGATCATGGCGATCTATGGCGTCGAGATGCAAATGTGTGCAATCTTTCGGCTCATAGTTGGTAGTGTTTGCGTCTCCATATCTACAATGATGGAATACAGGCGCATTTACCTCATACCGAACCTTCCACTTTGTGTTTTCTCTGTGTGGGATGTGAGGTTCATAGTCAAGTGTTGGTCCTTCAATCATAGACGCAGCAAGATGATCCTTGTATGCTTGAATGTTTTATAACCCCTTGATGTCTAGGTTGGCCAGTGTGTCCCAGGGCAGACGCTTTAGCCAATTCCGTTGCTCCTCAAGAGTGTAGATGGTGTCTTCATTGAAATTCACCGGCTTCAAGGGTTTATTGTATAGAATGGGATTTACAAATCTCCCTAGTTGAAAACCCTTCTTCCCTCTGTATTGGTATGGGTTCTTCAACTCTATGTAAGGAGTATCCTTTATGTACAGGTCTTCATCGTCTGCTAAGATGTCTTTTGTAGCAGACTCAGACGATTCAGCTTCAGTGGAGAATTCTTCAATCTTCTCTCCAATGATCCAGTCAGGTTTGACTGGTTTCTCAGCATAGGTGCTCTCAGCGAAGCTCCTCATGACTAATTCGTTTAGAAACGAATAGTCCACCTTGTGCTTTGGAGGTAAGTATTCTGGATTGATTACCTCAGTATGTGATCTCCCCCATGTAGCATCCACCTTTATAACTTCAAGTTGTTCTTCATCAGACGAAGAACTAACTTCTTCAATAAGCACATAGTCTTTAGACGGAATCTCCTTCGTCTGGTGGTGGGATGCTTCCTTAGACGCAGCAGGTAGCGTCTGTGCAAGGAATGCGTTCAGCGGAGACGCAACAATAGGGGTTGCCCTATGTTCGTCTTGGAGTAAAGGTGATGGAGAGACCTCCATTGTGGAGACTTCCTCACACAACATTGTTTCCAACTCCTCTACAAGCTGGGCATTGTCTTTCTGGATCTGGGCAGTTTCTTCACTATTCATGCCCTCTAAGGTTGCTAGAGCAGATGCGGCCTCAGACGATCCAATGCCACGAACGCTTTCGAGAAAGATCCTTTCTCTCTCGTCCTGAAGCAGCATGGAGACCCTTTTAGCCTCTTTCAGTTGTCTTTCTTCATCTGTCTCACCAACTACGACAGACGCTAGCTTTTGCTTCATTTTCTCCTTGCCTTTAGCAGCCTTTTCAAGAGCAAGCTTTCTAGCTCTTGCCTTTTCCTCTGCTGCTATCCTCTGCTTTTCTTCGTCTGTGAGTATTTTCACAGACAGAACATCCTCAGACGGTATTGTGGCCCCTTCACTTTAACTTGGGGATACCGTCTTAGCATGCGTCTTAGCAGCGACATGCTTTATTCTGATAGTCCTCTTCTTCTTCTTGAGCGATTCCTCAGGAACGTCTTCGAAGGGGATTTCAGTGACTGTCACTGGTGGAGAAGGAGGTGGAAGTGTTTGGGTTTGTGTTTCGGACGGTGTTTGGGTTTGTGTTTGGGGTTCTGTTTGGGATGGTGTTTGGGCTTGTGTTTGTAGTTTAGCACGCTTGATGCGAGCTCTGTGTGGAGGGTCTTTGGTAATGGGTGAGAGGGGTACATCCTCTTTTTGTGAATGGAGGAGGAAGCCTGGCGTCAAATGCATCTTCGCAAAGGTGCTGGCTTTAACTTCCTTTCCCTCTTGGTGATAAACTACACCAGCAGTATCAAACCCTTGGTTGATGATGATCTTTGTGAAGAGGGTGGCGTAGGGAATGCTGTTCTTCCTACGAATGTTGCGGTTCTTCAACGCTCTTATCCAGTAGTCAAGGATAATGTGCGGAAGGCTCATCCTTGCTTTCCTCAGACAGTAATAAATACAGAATCTGTCTCGAGTACTCACATTGTCCCTCGAACCAGTCCTCGGCGTGAAGACATTGTAGAGGAGGTTATGGATGACTCTGGCAGTTGGACAGAGGTTCCCTGACTTGAAGAACTTGGGGTCTTCAGTGTCGCGTTTCTTCACGTAGATAATCTTGTCTACATGCTCCTCAGTTTCATTCTTCATCCAGTTAGGGCTGTAGAAACGCCCATCGGCCTTGCAGAAGTAGTTACTTGAGAGAAGAATCAATTGAACCAATTCCCTAACTATTTTTATCATCTTTGAAACTTAAACATTTACTTGCTTTCTTTACTTTACAGTATTGCTTTATTTTTCACAATAGCTTAGTTTTATACAAATGCTTAATTCATTGATTCGTCCTAATAGCAAAGCATGTTGAGTAATTGGTAATTCACAACTAGTCTCTGTGGTTCGACAACCTTTTCTCACTATTTCTAAACTTTTGACGACCGGTACACTTGCCGAAAGATTGACACACACGTACATATTTTCTAAGTCAACAAATCACTGGAGCATGCAGAGGCCTTTGCCTCCCGTTTTATAGCACGTGCAGTGCTAGTAGAGCGGAAATTTAACATGAGTCCGAGCCTATACATTGATGAAAGCAATAGTGATGCATCTCAACGTGCTAATTACAGAGAAGTATGCAATGAAATCTCTAGAAGAAGGTGGACTAGTTTGGCCAACATTAATTTCCCAGCGTATCAAGAGCTAGTGCTAGAGTTCTATGCAAATATAACAAGTGATGATGAAGAAGAGCGCTATGTATCTTATGTCCGGGGAAAACAAATATCCTTCTCACCTCAAGTCATCAACCGATTACTATTAATCCCTTTTTCGGAAGGAAGGGATTGTATCTTCCAATATAGAACCGATAGCAAAGCCAAACCAAGCAAGGTGGATCAGTTATTGTGTGAAGGTAAGGGAGCTTGGAAGGATAGCCTATGGTTCAACAACGGAGTCACTCATGTCAAATCTTCATCACTATGTTTCAAGGCCAAAATTTGGTGGGCTTTTATCCATGGGATTCTATTGCCAATCCAGCACAGATCTTCCATCACAAAGAAGAGGGTTTGGTGCCTATACACAATAATGAAAGGTGAATATCTGAATGTTGGCCTGACTATAGCCAATGAGATTCACACACTGCACTTGCAAAAACAAGGATCCCTGTCGTATGCCAGCATCATTTCACAGCTGTGTGTTGAATCTGGAGTCTCAACTGAAGGTTTGATCCCTATGAGGCCGGGTGCAACATTAGAGGTGAGTTTCACCAAAGGAGAGTCCAGTAAATCCAAAGCTACACCAAAAGCACCTTCCACTTCCGAAACCATGCCCACATCAAAGGGAAAAGGAAAAGCTTCCATGGCAGAAACCTTAGCTAGTGCTGCAGCTCCAAATCAAGAAAAGATGATGGGTTATTTGAGAATGGTTCAAAGGAATATGCGCAGGATTCATGAATCCACAAAGACATGCATTGCCCTTGAACCTCTTATGAGAGCTGTGGCATCCCAAATGAACCTCCCTGTGGAGAAGTTGGTGCCATTTGACCCATTAGACAGGGAGACCATTGAAGAATTGATGAGGTTTGAAGAATTCTCTGAGGAATTTCAAGGCCAAGCACCTCATGAGGAACAAGATGAAGATGGTGAAGAGGTTGATGGTGGCCAGAATAATGAAGCAGAGAATAAAGAGGATGAGGATGAAGAGGATGATGAAGATGATGAAGAGGATGAAGATGATGATGAGGATGAGGATGAAGAGGATGATGAAGATGAAGATGATGAGACACAAGATGAGGACTGATGATTTAGTTTACTAATTTGGTTTAGTAGTACATTTTGGATTACTGTAGTATAACTAGATTATTTGTACTGTTATTTTAGTTCTGTTATCTGACTTTTCTTTGACTGATTAACTAACTTTCGTGTTAGTTTTTTTTTTACCATTGTGAATTCCTAGCCGCTGAACACTACTGGAAGCACATGCATATTTTGGGCACTTGCAGCAACCTCTGAATATTTTGGCTAAGTCTTCAACAGGGAGCATTCTTATACTCTTTGATATTAACTGTTGTTTGATGAGTGTTTAGAGTATAACTCCTAAAGTGTTGCACCATATTATAAAGGTTGATTGCACTGGTATAACATTGTATATTTAAGTCCAGTAGAGTAATTTGTGCAATTCTTGACACTTAGGTTCAGTTTGAGGTTCTATGGCAAAGTTGCATGTTTCTTAAATGTTTGAAAAGATACTGTATGAGAATTCTAGCATGACAATTTTCTAGATTGTAACATGATTAGTGGACTTAGCAGTGCTATGCAATGATTAATCCTGGATAAGAATTTGGGCCTCCAACATGATTCTTTCTTGAGTGTTTTACCATCTGAAGTGTGTGTTCCAGAACTTGCTTTAACTCTTGGTCAAAATTGCATACATTTAGGATTGGACATAAATGATAAAGGCATTTCTTTCTTGTAGCCTTGAGCCAAAATAAGCCTGAACCTTAACATTATCCATTGCTAGCCCCTTTGAGCCTGATTTGACCCTTTCTTTCTTGGTTACTTAAGCTCATTATAAGCCTAATTAAGTGAAAAACCAATAGTCCTATCACTGGAACTTTGAGTATATTGGTTTCTTTGCTTAGATGATAGGTTTCAAGATTAAGTTTGGGGTTGAGATTCTGGAGTGCATGAGTAGCTGTTGACTTGAGGACAAGTCAAATTCTAAGTTTGGGGTTGTTGGGTTACTTTGGTGAAGTTTGTGAATAATAGATAGTTGTATATGGTGCATTCTCTATTTTTTTTTCTCATGCATACAGTATAATGCATACCATGCAAAATTTTTGTTTTTCTTCTTGTGATATCAATGAGTGAGACTACTCAAGAAAAGCAAAGTGGCGAAAACAAAGAGAAAAGCAAGAAACTGAAAAGAAAGAAAAAGGAAGAAACAGAATAAAATGACAAAAGTTATGAGAAATGAGGTGTAGAAAGAAAAAGAGAGCAAAAAGTAGAAAGAAAGCAAAAAGAAAGAAAAAGAAGCAAAAGAAAATACAGTTTAAAAGCAAAAGAATAAAGGAACAAAAGGAAAACAGAGTAGTCTCATAAGTTGTTTATGTTACTCATTGTGAGTTTCTGTTTTATTTTTGAGTTTTCTTCTGTCCATCATGAGTTCATGCATAGCATATAGGTTTTAACTTTTACTCTTTGAGTTCCTGTGAATATGTAGCCAGTAACCTTTCTTTTTAACTCACCTTTACCTAAGCCCCATTACAACCCTGAAAAGACCTTTTGAGTGTTCAATCTCTATTTGAAGGCAGTGGAGATTTTAGAGTCATTGCAAGCCTATGGTAACATACCTTTTGATTGGTGATATTGAGAGAAACACAAGCCTAAACACTTGAGAGATTGAGGGCAAACACTTAACTGGAGAGGACTTTGCTGATGTTGACTAAAATACATTTTTTCATGCCAATCTATGTTTGTTGCTTATGCTTGATGAATTATGCAGTGCTTGATAACATTTTGAGTTCATGTCCAACTTTCATAGATAAATTGAGTTGGCTTAAGGAGTTAAGAACTGCATAATGCATTTTCAGTGGCTGTTGAGCTCAATGTTATACCATGCTTATTAACCCTTGTAATGATGGATTCTATGTTTGCTTGAGGACAAGCAAAGCTTTAAGTTTGGGGTTGTGATAAGTGTTAGATTATACATGTTTTCTTAGGTGTTTTCAATCCATTTTCATCCATTTTCAAGAGGTTTAGTTGTAGTTTAGGAAAGAAAACATTGAAAATACCATGTTTGCTTAATGTTAGTTCTTGAGTCAGTGTTTTGTTAGTTTTACAAGTTTTCTTGAGTTTTTAAGTCATCTTAATCATTCTTTGTTGATTTAGGTTCATTGAAGAGAAGCTTGGAATGAAAGCCATGGACATAAAATAAAGAGGCCATCAAGAGGAACAAGAATGGGAACCCAAGTCAACAATTCAGAGCAAGCTATGGTACAAGATTGGTCCTCCACACCTGTCAAGACGCGCCAGGGCGCTCCAGGGTGGCGCACTCATGCCCTGCTTGCGGTAGAAACGCGCCAGGGCGCGTTCAGGGGCGCGCTCATGCCATCCCCACTTATTCAAACGCGCCACGGCGCGATTTCACTTAATGCAGAGCGCGTCTCACGACTTATGAAAGCTCAACTGAAGGAATCGTCCGTAAGAACTCTTGTTCCGTCTTGTGGAGTTGTTTCGTCTGTGCTTGCCTCTTCTAAGTTGCTTCGTTTGTGCTTGCCTCTTCTAAGTTGCTTTGGCTGTGCTTGCGTCATCTGAGTTGTTCAGTCTGCGCTTGCTTCATCTGTTCCGTCTGTACTTGTTTCGTCTGAGTCTCCAAATTGATGCTTTCGTCTGTAGTTCATACAGACGATACAACAAACCAAGACAGACGATATCAAGGTAAGTAAACCAAGACAGACGATATCAAGACAAGTTAACCAAGACAGACGATACAACAAACCAAGACAGACGATATCAAGATAGACGATATCAAGACAGACGATACAACAAGTTAACCAAGACAGACGATACAACAAGTTCACCAAGACAGATGATACAACAAGTTTATACAGACGATACAACTAGTGCAAATACTGTTTGTTTTTGATGGACAAACGCGCCGAGGCGCGCCTGACAAGGGCGCGTTCATGCTTTCTTCTCCGTTCAAACGCGCCAGGGCGCGTCTCTCTTAAGTGGGTGGCGCGATTTCTGGTTCTATATATACCTGTTGGGCGCGAAAATAAGGGGGAATTTCATAATTCAGTTTTCTGTTAGCTTCCTCTGCACGCTTCTCTTGTTTTCTCTCTTATCCACTTCGTTTTCCTTCCTCCTCCATAAAACCAAGGAGATTCTTGAAGATTTGGAGCTTGTGGAAGTAAGATCTAAGGCTTCATGGAGCGCTTCTTGTGTTTGATTTCTATTTTCCTTCTTTCTTTTCTCATTTCCATGTTAGGTTAGATTTCTAGGTTAGGAAAGGGGATTTTGATTCTGTAACTCTTGTAATGAATTTCTTATGTTAATTCAAGTGTAATTTCACCGAATTGATTGATCTCTTCCCTGCTTAATGCTTATTCTTGAGATCTAATTCATGAAATTCAAATAGAGATAGGAATATTAATATTTGATTGAATTGAACTATTTCTTAAGGATTTGTATCTCGTGTCAGCTATGCCTTCGGAAGATTGATAGTTGAAGTAGGAGAGGAAGTGTATCACTATAGTAATGCATGAGTCTAGGGATAGAACTTGCATATTATGAGATGTTATAACGAGTTCATCTGTTCGCTTCTTGAATGATTTTCTGTTTTTACCTAAGGAATTAACGATAATAGATTAGAATAGATATTTTCCGGGACTATCCTTGCTTTTCTATCAATCTTGATTGATTACAATTCGATAATAGATACCGTTTGAAATATTTGATTGATTCCATTTACTATAGAAGTTCCCAGAGAATTCATTAAAGGAATATTTCCAACAAAAATTGTTTGTTCTTGTATGTCCCTACAACTTTTCCAAATTAATCCTGCGGATACATATAATTCAGCAGAATATGTAAGTGATTCATATACAACATCTTTTTCGTTTATCAAGGGTTCTAATAATTGATATGTTTCTACAAATAATTGAAATTCAACTTCTTGATCTGTATCCTCAATTTTTGGAAATTTTAAAAGCCCCTCTGTTAAGCCCTGATCAATGAATCTACAAAACCCTTCAAATTGTATCTGATTCAATCCAGGTAGTGTAGACATTCCTTCATTTTCATTTCAGTTCTATTCCTAGACTCATGCACTGTTATAATGATGCAATTCCTCTCCTAATTCAACTATTAATCTTCCGAAGGCATAATTGAAATGAGAAACAAAAACTCAAGGTATAGCTCAATCAATTTCAAGCAGTTAATATTCCTATCACTATTTGAACTTCATGAATCAAACCTCAAGAAATTGCAATTAAGTAGGAAAAGCTCAATCAATTAATCCGAAATTACAATTGAATTCACATAGAAGTCATTACAAGAATTTTAGAATTGAAATCCCCTTCCCTAACCTAAAACCTAGCCTGACATGGAAAGGTGAAAATGAAGAACCGAAAAGGAAATCAAAACCGAGAAACACTCCATGAATACTTAGATCTTGCTTCCACAAGCTCCAAAACTTCAAGAATCTTCAAGGCTTCGATGGAGGAAGAGGAGAATAAAGGTGGAGAGAAGAGAGAAAACGAGAGAATCGTGCACAAGAAGCTAACAAGAAAAACTGAATTATGAATCCCCCCTTATTTTCGCGCCCAACAGGTATATATAGAACCAGAAATCGCGCCACCCACTTAAGAGAGACGCGCCCTGGCGTGTTTTGAACGGAGAAGAAAGCATGAACGCGCCCTTGTGCGCGCCCTGGCGCGTTTGTCCATCAAAAACAAACAGTATTTGCACTAGTTGTATCGTCTGTATAAACTTGTTGTATCGTCTGTCTTGGTGAACTTGTTGTATCGTCTGTCTTGGTTAACTTGTTGTATCGTCTGTCTTGATATCGTCTGTCTTGATATCGTCTGTCTTGGTTTGTTGTATCGTCTGTCTTGGTTAACTTGTCTTGATATCGTCTGTCTTGGTTTACTTATCTTGATATCGTCTGTCTTGGTTTGTTGTATCGTCTGTATGAACTACAGACGAAAGCATCAATTTGGAGACTCAGACGAAACAAGTACAGACGGAACAGATGAAGCAAGCGCAGACTGAACAACTCAGATGACGCAAGCACAGCCAAAGCAACTTAGAAGAGGCAAGCACAGACGAAGCAACTTAGAAGAGGCAAGCACAGACGAAGCAACTTAGAAGAGGCAAGCACAGACGAAACAACTCCATAAGACGGAACAAGAGTTCTTACGGACGATTCCTTCAGTTGAGCTTTCATAAGTCGTGAGACGCGCTCTGCATTAAGTGAAATCGCGCCGTGGCGCGTTTGAATAAGTGGGGATGGCATGAGCGCGCCCCTGAACGCGCCCTGGCGCGTTTCTACCGCAAGCAGGGCATGAGTGCGCCACCCTGGAGCGCCCTAGCGCGTCTTGACAGGTGTGGAGGACCAATCTTGTACCATAGCTTGCTCTGAATTGTTGACTTGGGTTCCCATTCTTGTTCCTCTTGATGGCCTCTTTATTTTATGTCTATGGCTTTCATTCCAAGCTTCTCTTCAATGAACCTAAATCAACAAAGAATGATTAAGATGACTTAAAAACTCAAGAAAACTTGTAAAACTAACAAAACACTGACTCAAGAACTAACATTAAGCAAACATGGTATTTTCAATGTTTTCTTTCCTAAACTACAACTAAACCTCTTGAAAATGGATGAAAATGGATTGAAAACACCTAAGAAAACATGTATAATCTAACACTTATCACAACCCCAAACTTAAAGCTTTGCTTGTCCTCAAGCAAACATAGAATCCATCATTACAAGGGTTAATAAGCATGGTATAACATTGAGCTCAACAGCCACTGAAAATGCATTATGCAGTTCTTAACTCCTTAAGCCAACTCAATTTATCTATGAAAGTTGGACATGAACTCAAAATGTTATCAAGCACTGCATAATTCATCAAGCATAAGCAACAAACATAGATTGGCATGAAAAAATGTATTTTAGTCAACATCAACAAAGTCCTCTCCAAGTTAAGTGTTTGCCCCTCAATCTCTCAAGTGTTTAGGCTTGTGTTTCTCTCAATATCACCAATCAAAAGGTATGTTACCATAGGCTTGCAATGACTCTAAAATCTCCACTGCCTTCAAATAGAGATTGAACACTCAAAAGGTCTTTTCAGGGTTGTAATGGGGCTTAGGTAAAGGTGGGTTAAAAAGAAAGGTTACTGGCTACATATTCACAGGAACTCAAAGAGTAAAAGTTAAAACCTATATGCTATGCATGAACTCATGATGGACAGAAGAAAACTCAAAAATAAAACAGAAACTCACAATGAGTAACATAAACAACTTATGAGACTACTCTGTTTTCCTTTTGTTCCTTTATTCTTTTGCTTTTAAACTGTATTTTCTTTTGCTTCTTTTTCTTTCTTTTTGCTTTCTTTCTACTTTTTGCTCTCTTTTTCTTTCTACACCTCATTTCTCATAACTTTTGTCATTTTATTCTGTTTCTTCCTTTTTCTTTCTTTTCAGTTTCTTGCTTTTCTCTTTGTTTTCGCCACTTTGCTTTTCTTGAGTAGTCTCACTCATTGATATCACAAGAAGAAAAACAAAAATTTTGCATGGTATGCATTATACTGTATGCATGAGAAAAAAAAATAGAGAATGCACCATATACAACTATCTATTATTCACAAACTTCACCAAAGTAACCCAACAACCCTAAACTTAGAATTTGACTTGTCCTCAAGTCAACAGCTACTCATGCACTCCAGAATCTCAACCCCAAACTTAATCTTGAAACCTATCATCTAAGCAAAGAAACCAATATACTCAAAGTTCCAGTGATAGGACTATTGGTTTTTCACTTAATTAGGCTTATAATGAGCTTAAGTAACCAAGAAAGAAAGGGTCAAATCAGGCTCAAAGGGGCTAGCAATGGATAATGTTAAGGTTCAGGCTTATTTTGGCTCAAGGCTACAAGAAAGAAATGCCTTTATCATTTATGTCCAATCCTAAATGTATGCAATTTTGACCAAGAGTTAAAGCAAGTTCTGGAACACACACTTCAGATGGTAAAACACTCAAGAAAGAATCATGTTGGAGGCTCAAATTCTTATCCGGGATTAATCATTGCATCACACTGCTAAGTTCATCAATCATGTCTCAATCCAGAAAGTTGTCATGCTAGAGTTCTCATACAGTAACTCTTCAAACATTTTGAAAAACATGCAACTTTGTCATAGAACCTCAAATTGAACCTAAGTGCCAAAAAATTACACAATTCATTCTACTGGACTACAAAGTCAATGTTATACTAAATGCAATTAACCTTCATAAAATGGTGCAACAAAACAAGGTATATACTCTAACAATCATGAATTAACAGTTAGCATCCAAAGAGTATAAGAGTGCTCCCTGTTGAAGACCAGCCAAATTGTTCAAAGTTCTGGATCAAGTGCCAAAATTTTCCATGATTCTCCAGCAATGTTCCAGCATCTAATCAATTTTCACAAAAACAACACAAACTACAAGACAGTAAAATAACAATCAAATTATATTCAACTAAAAGTCAAATAAAAGTCAAATACAGTACCATGAACTAAAAAGACAGTAAAATAGTCTAATTAAGCTACATTAACCAAAAACTTAAACAAAAATATTAAACTAGGAAATCAATCCTCATCTTCTGTCTCATCCTCTTCATCCTCTCTCTCCTCAGTACTCTCCTCTGCATCTTCATTATGGTCACCATCAACCTCTTCACCATCATCATCTTGTCCCTCATTCGGTGCTTCACTTTCATAGTCCTCAGAAAACTCTTCAAACCTCATCAAATCTTCAATCATTTCACTGCTGAGTGGTTTGAATGGCGTCAACTTCTCTACTGGCAGATTCATTTGGGCAGCTAAACTTCTCATGAGGGGCTCAAGTGCAATGCAAGTCTTATTGGATTCGTGAATCCTTCTAATATTTTCTTGAACTACCCTCAGATGTCTCAATAACTTTTGCTGATCTGCAGCAGTAGCTGAAGCTTCTGCCATTGGAGTTTTACCTTTGGACTTTGATGTAGCGTTGCCTCTAGAAGTGGACGGTTGCTGGTGTGGCTTTGGCCAGTACATCGGGCTCTCCTTTGGTGAATTTCACATCTAATGTGGCACCCGGTCTCATAGGGATCAAACCCTCAGTTGAAACTCCAGCCTCAATACACAGCTGAGTGATGATACTTGCATAAGACAGGGATCCCTGTTTTTGCAAGTGCAATGTGTGAATCTCATTGGCTATGGTCAGACCCACATTGAGATACTCACCCTTCATTATACTATACAGGCACCAAACCCTCTTCTTTGTGATGGAAGATCTGTGCTGGATTGGTAATAGAATCCCATAGACAAAAGCCCACCAGATTTTTGCCTTGAAACACAATGATGAAGTTTTGACATGAGTAACTTCGTTGTTGCGCCATAAGCTATCCTTCCAAGCTCCCTTACCTTCACATAATAACTCATCTACCTTGCTTGGTTCGGCTTTGCTATCGGCTCTATACTGGAAGATACAATCCCTTCCTTCCGAGAAAGGGATTAATAACAGTCGGTTGATGGCTTGAGGTGAGAAAGAAATCTGCTTCCCCCGGACATAGGATGCATAGCGTTCTTCGTCATCATTACTTGTCAAATTGGCGTAGAACTCTAGCACTAACTCTTGATACGCCGGGTATGTAATGTTGGCTAGTCCAGTCCACTTCCTTCCAGAAATCTCATTGCAAACTTCTTTGTAACTAGCACGTTGAGAAGGATCCTCAATTCTTTCATCAGTGTATAGGCCCGTACTCATGTTGAATTTCCGCTCTACTAGCACTGCACGTGCTATAAAACGGGAGGCAAAGTCCTCTGCATTCTCCAGTGATTTAAATCTGTGAGTATCATATTCTTGAATTTCTGGAGTGGCCTTGGCTTTCTTTGTGGTCTTCTTCTTCTCTTGGACTTGTCCTTTGATAGCTCTTTGTTTGTTTCTTGGTTGCCTTGAATAGGAAGAACCAGCTGGTCTATTGCTTGAAGACATAATTTCTCACAATTGAACCTACACAATCCAAAGTATATATGAGAAAAACATGCATGTACTTAACTAACAATTATCACCAACAAGAGCATGCACTTTCATTAAAATTATAATGTGGTTCAAAAAAGAAATTAAGTGGGAATTGCCAAAGGGAATACATAAGCTATTACAATGTGGTCATGCTTACTAGTGTTGCACACATAGAATATACCCAAAACTTCATTGAAGCATTTTAACAAACACTAAGTGAGCATGAATGAGTATCTCATATTTCTTCCCAATTGATTCGCACAATGCATCTCCAAGACAATTATCACCATACATTCACAAGCAATCAATGTTATTCATCAACAATCATCAAAACAAGGCCATGCAACACATTCAATTGAGCCAATTTCAATTCGCACAAAAAGGGGATCTAGGGTTCGAACTACCCTTTCTTGAACCCTCATCTCAATCAATCATGTGAATCATGCAATTGAAGCTTAAACAATGAAGGAAACAAGTTGAAATCACTAGATTGAACAACGTACCTTGTTTGGGCCGAAGTGAATTGAGAACACCAAATGAGAATTCTTGAAATTTATCAACAAAAATGAAAACCTAGGTTGAAAGGGATGAAGAATTCAACTCAAATCTTCTTGCAAAATGGAGTGGTGAGGTTGAGAATTGATTGGAAGTGGGATTGCACACTTGGGATTTCACAAGCACAAGGGGAGAAGAGAAAGAACAAGTGAACGCGCCTCTCTCTACGCCAAGGCGCGAGCTCACCACCCATATATGCGCCAAGGCGCGCAAAACGCGCCACCCCCCTTAGTTAAAACGCGCCAGGGCGCGTTTTCGCCGCAACCAAGTGTAGAACGCGCCACTCTTATTAATTAGAACGCGCCAGGGCGCGTTTGTGCCGAGAGCAGCTCTCAAACGCGCCCCTCTCTTCCTTCAATTGGCGCTAGGGCGCGTTTGTGCCGAGAGCAGGTCACAAACGCGCCACCCTTTCTTTCTTCAATGCGCCAAGACGCGTTTCACAGGGATGCCTTGCTTTTTGGTTCACTCATCTTCATGTCTTGGTGCAAATTGATGTCCTTAGTAGTGATAAATGAGGTTGCTTTGCATGTTCTCAATGTAGTTTGCTCTAACTTGTGCACATACTCTAAGGCTTTTTTATTTCTAAGTGGTCTATCTCTACACAAGGATCACAGCTATCATGAACATGCATTGAAATCTCACAACTTTCTCACTGAAGTTATTACACCTCACACCTCTCTTATTTCTTATTGACTCAAGAACACTGTAATTTCAAATGTTTATTCCTATATCTACTTGTTTATCAATCAACTCAAGAATCAAATTTATTATCCTAACTCATGTATTTACACTTCTACTCTGATCATCAAATTCTCTTTTCTTTTTGCTTTTCTAACTTTTCAATTATTCACAAGTATATCACATTAAGAAGTTACAGAAAACTTCTTTCAATTGGATGGGTTGCCTCCCACCAAGCGCTTCTTTAATGTCATTAGCTTGACATTTACAAAAAATGGATAGACAGGAAATGAATGAAAATAGAACGGAAAAGAGTGGAGGGAGAAAAGAAAACTCCCTCGGCCGCTCAAAGCAGCAGGGTGGGTGCAAGTGGTACCAACTCTTGCTCTGTGGCTGTTCAATGGTGCTTCCTTGATAATGCTGTAGCTGCTCATTCACCATGAATCTGCCCTTGGTACCTACTAGAACACACATCCACCAGGATCAAATATCATCCAATCATCTACAACTATATGTAAGTCATTATTGATTAGTGCAAATGATTGATGGTGCAGATATGTTCTATGATTAGTGCATGGTGGTGGTAGGAAAAATTTGAATGCCATAATCATAATTTTCCATATGTTCACTTTAGTCTTGGCATCCAATTTGAACAATTTAAATGTTTCACTTGATCTACAGCATAAATTAAAGCATGTGGAATATTGAACATCAATATCAACAACACCATTTAAAAGAGCGAGTAAAGGTTTAGAGTGTTTGAAAGTATCAAGATCATCCTCTACTCCATTTGCAATGTGTGTAAACATTGATTCTCTACTAAGTATAGGAATTTGCATTTGGACCTCCATTGATGACTTCTCTAATGACCTAGAAAAATATGCATCATCATAAGAGCAAAAGGCATTAGGAACAACTAAGAGGTCTAAATTATCAAACTCAATTATAGTCCATGCTCTAATTCCATAAGTATCTAAAGTGAAACCATTAGTGTTGTTCATATTTTTGCAAGGAGAAAGAGTATGAAATGGTAAAGAAATCTTCCCTAGTGGCTGTTTTGATTCCTTGGGTGCTTCATCCTCTTCACAGTATGAGTTCCAAGGAAACTTGATGGACAATTCTCCACTAGGTACTAGGACATGAAGGTTTCTGTGAGGCGGAGGGTCTGAAACAACTTGCATTTCTTCTTTAGAAGTTACTCCTACATCACATATAAAATGAGAATCGGTATAGACGAGAGGAAGGATTAGCGAAAACAATTAAATCACCAAATGTTTCCTTCTCTTGTCTATCCGTGACTCTTCTTTCTTCTATGTCTTGTTCTTTCAATTCTGGATCTTGCAGCTCTTTCTCTTTACATGCGACCTCCACTGCATCTCCTTTCATTTCTACAATTTCATTTCCCAACACCTTACCACTCCTTGTGGTATTAGCTTTACTGCTTGCTCCATTGAAGTCACAATAGTATCACTTGCGATTTCCTTGGCTTCTTTCGCAGAGATTTGCTTGGAAAGTCGCCAATCTGTGATTCCGATTCCTAATAGAAGCTTCTTGATTTGTGAACATAGATTCAGTCCTTTGCATAAAGGACATGAACATGTTTTCTAAAGTTAAAGATCCTTCTCTAGGAACAGGATTCAAGTTACAGCTTACTGGAGCATTTCTAGGTTGGTTGGTTGGGAATTTAGAATGGTTTGAGTTGAAAGGTAGATTAAAATTCTGGTCATATGAGGAAGAGTTAGGTTGCAGAAAATTATTGCTCCTATATGACAGATTTGGATGGTTTCTGTGGTGAGGATTATAAGTGTTTGTGTTGGAATAGGTGTTACCTTGAGGATTTCCCATGTAATTCACTTGAGCTTGTTCCTCAATGTTCATACCTGAGCCATCACAATACTCTGCTTGATGTCCTCCTCCACAGTAATCACAGATGACTAGAGGTGCGATACTGTATCCACAGCTCATAGCATTGGAAGCGTACCACTCCTCAAGTGTCCTGCACCTTGTATAATCCATATTTGTTCTTTGTATTATTTTTTGGTATAGCCTCTTTATTTTCTTTATTTGCCTTCAAGTTCCTCCTGCAAAAATCTTTCAATTTCTGGTTCAAACAAAAGATCAGTTTCCTTAGCTTTTCGCATAAACCACAAATTAAAGATACACAGTGGATACTGAAAACAGAATGAAATTTATAAGAATAAATAATGGAAAACAAAACAAAACAGTATGAGTATTAACAAACAACTATAATAAAAAAAATTGTGTCCTAAGTAGCAAGCACGTCAAGACTATCGATATTCAACCAATAGTCCCCGGCAACGGCGCCATAAACTTGTTGACTTAGAAAATATGTACGTGTGTGTCAATCTTTCGGCAAGTGTACCGGTCGTCAAAAGTTTAGAAATAGTGAGAAAAGGTTGTCGAACCACAGAGACTAGTTGTGAATTACCAATTACTCAACATGCTTTGCTATTAGGACGAATCAATGAATTAAGCATTTGTATAAAACTAAGCTATTGTGAAAAATAAAGCAATACTGTAAAGTAAAGAAAGCAAGTAAATGTTTAAGTTTCAAAGATGATAAAAATAGTTAGGGAATTGGTTCAATTGATTCTTCTCTCAAGTAACTACTTCCTATATCAATTCAGCAAATATCACTCAATTGGAGACTAGAATTCGTGATACCGTAGACTAATCCTATTCCTAGGTCTTTAGTCCCTTTGAATGACCACTATAATCCCTAATTCCTTAGGTAAAAACAGAAAATCATTCAAGAAGCGAACAGATGAACTCGTTATAACATCTCATAATATGCAAGTTCTATCCCTAGACTCATGCATTACTATAGTGATACACTTCCTCTCCTACTTCAACTATCAATCTTCCGAAGGCATAGCTGACACAAGATACAAATCCTTAAGAAATAGTTCAATTCAATCAAATATTAATATTCCTATCTCTATTTGAATTTCATGAATTAAATCTCAAGAATAAGCATTAAGCAGGGAAGAGATCAATCAATTCGGTGAAATTACACTTGAATTAACATAAGAAATTCATTACAAGAGTTACAGAATCAAAATCCCCTTTCCTAACCTAGAAATCTAACCTAACATGGAAATGAGAAAAGAAAGAAGGAAAATAGAAATCAAACACAAGAAGCGCTCCATGAAGCCTTAGATCTTGCTTCCACAAGCTCCAAATCTTCAAGAATCTCCTTGGTTTTATGGAGGAGGAAGGAAAACGAAGTGGATAAGAGAGAAAACAAGAGAAGCGTGCAGAGGAAGCTAACAGAAAACTGAATTATGAAGTTCCCCCTTATTTTCGCGCCCAACAGGTATATATAGAACCAGAAATCGCGCCACCCACTTAAGAGAGACGCGCCCTGGCGCGTTTTGAACGGAGAAGAAAGCATGAACGCGCCCTTGTGCGCGCCCTGGCGCGTTTGTCCATCAAAAACAAACAGTATTTGCACTAGTTGTATCGTCTGTATAAACTTGTTGTATCGTCTGTCTTGGTGAACTTGTTGTATCGTCTGTCTTGGTTAACTTGTTGTATCGTCTGTCTTGATATCGTCTGTCTTGGTTTGTTGTATCGTCTGTATGAACTACAGACGAAAGCATCAATTTGGAGACTCAGACGAAACAAGTACAGACGGAACAGATGAAGCAAGCGCAGACTGAACAACTCAGATGATGCAAGCACAACCAAAGCAACTTAGAAGAGGCAAGCACAGACGAAGCAACTTAGAAGAGGCAAGCACAGACGAAACAACTCCATAAGACGGAACAAGAGTTCTTACAGACGATTCCTTCAGTTGAGCTTTCATAAGTCGTGAGACGCGCTCTGCATTAAGTGAAATCGCGCCCTGGCGCGTTTGAATAAGTGGGGATGGCATGAGCGCGCCCCTGAACGCGCCCTGGCGCGTTTCTACCGCAAGCAGGGCATGTGTGCGCCACCCTGGAGCGCCCTGGCGCGTCTTGACAGGTGTGGAGAACCAATCTTGTACCATAGCTTGCTCTAAATTGTTGACTTGGGTTCCCATTCTTGTTCCTCTTGATGGCCTCTTTATTTTATGTCCATGGCTTTCATTCCAAGCTTCTCTTCAATGAACCTAAATCAACAAAGAATGATTAAGATGACTTAAAAACTCAAGAAAACTTGTAAAACTAACAAAACACTGACTCAAGAACTAACATTAAGCAAACATGGTATTTTCAATGTTTTCTTTCCTAAACTACAACTAAACCTCTTGAAAATGGATTGAAAACACCTAAGAAAACATGTATAATCTAGCACTTATCAGCAGTTGGACAGAGGTTCCCTGACTTGAAGAACTTGGGGTCTTTAGTGTCGCGTTTCTTCACGTAGATAATCTTGTCTACATGCTCCTCAGTTTCATTCTTCATCCAGTTAGGGCTGTAGAAACACCCATCGGCCTTGCAGTTGTCGGCCTCAGCAATGGAGTCCACCGTGATGATGTACTCCTTGTTGTCTATGGTACCAACAATACCATCCTTGAATTCCTTGGCGTCGCTCCAGAATTCGGCATAGACCTCCATCACCTATGGGCCTCTCATCTCAACAAAACCCATCCATCCAGTGTGATCTAAGATCCTCACTATTCTGTTAGAGATGCTTTCAACAGTCTCCCTTGAGATCCACTTGCTCGGCAAAAACAAGTCTTGAGCGAAGAAAGTGGCTTCAGCAGCTTTGGTAGCTTTGGTGTTCTCGGCGACCATTGTTAATACTTGAAAAAGAGAGAATAAGAACTTAGTGAGTATTAGGTTTGGAAAGTTCAAAGGATTGCAAATTGCGGTAAAGAGTAAAAGAGTGAACTTTCAAGAGTATTTATAGGCATAGATAAAAACGGTTGTGATTCATCAGACGAAAGAGATTTCGAAAATCGCCCCTGATTTGACGTGTCCACATCATTGCCTTTTCAATGATTGATTTGACCTCTGCAATTCACGGCGCGTGCCTATCAATGTCCTAGAATAGTGCAATAAATGATAGACACATTTATTGCTTCTTTTAATTTGTCTCTGCACACTTGAGATAAACTTGTTAAACAGTAACAGTTGCGTCTGTTGAATTTTACCACAGTAACTATTCAACTTGATCAGACGCAATGTTTCGTCTTAACACGAAATAATGTACAGACGGAACAAAAAAAATAACTAGCTCAGACGGAACAATTTTCAATCTTTTAAAGAAATAATTCCAAGATTTTCTTTAATGAACTTGAACCGTGTTTCGTCTAATACTTTGGTAAATATATCTGCCCATTGAAAATCAGTTTGTACAAACTGTATATCGAAAATACCTTTTTGTACATAATCTCTTATAAAATGAAAACGAATTTCAATATGTTTAGCTTTCGAATGTTAAATAGGATTTTTGCTAAGATTAATTGCACTAGTGTTATCACAAAATACTGGTATATGATTTTCAAACCTGGAGTAATCTTCAAGTTGATGTTTTATCCACAAGAAATTGTGAGCAACACCTCGCCGCAACAATATACTATAACTTGATTGTTGAGAGTGCAATGGAGTTTTGTTTCTTGCTTGACCAAGATATTAGTGATGATCCAAGGAATTGGCATCCACCACTTGTGCTTTTTCTCTCCACTTTGTCTCCAGCATAATCCGCATCACAAAAGCCTCTTAAACTGAAATCACTATTTTTCTTATAAAACAAAGAGAAATCAGTTGTTCCAACAAGATATCTAAGAATTCTCTTTACAGCTTGTAAGTGAGATTCTTTAGGGTCAGATTGAAATCTAGCGACAGACACTAAACATAATGTCAGGTCTGCTCGCAGTTAGATAAAGGAGTGAGCCAATCATACCTCTGTATACCGTCTGATCAATGGACTTACCTGACTCATCCTTGTTGAGATTTGCTCCAGACGAATGCATAAGGGTCTTCATAGGCTTGGCATTTTCCATCTTGAACTTCTTGATAAGTTCCTTTGTGTATTTCTGTTGATGGATGTAGATTCCTTCTTTCGTCTGCTTGATTTGAAGTCTTAGAAAGAACTTCAATTCTCCCATCATGCTCATTTCAAACTCATCCTGCATTAGCTTTGAAAAATCTTTGCACAGAGAATCATTAGTAGCTCCAAAGACTATATCGTCTACATAAATTTGGACTATAATAAAGTCTTTTGAAACACTTTTCTTGAAGAGAGTTGTATCAACCTTTCCTCTTGAGAAATCATTTTTAAGAAGAAAAGAACTGAGTCTATCATACCAAGCTCTAGGAGCTTGTTTAAGACCATACAATGCTATCTTAAGTTTGAAAACATGATCAGGTTGAAATAAACTTTCAAAACCAGGAGGTTGTTTTACATACACTTCTTCTTCAATGAAACCATTTAGAAAAGCACTTTTTACATCCATTTGATATATGACGATATTCTTGTGAGCAGCAAAAGCAAGTAATATTCTGATTGCTTCTAATCTAGCTACAGGTGCAAAAGTTTCTGTAAAATCAATACCTTCTTGTTGATTATACCCTTGTGCTACTAACTTCGCTTTGTTTCTTACCACTTTTCAAGCTTCATTAAGCTTGTTTCTGAACACCCATCTGGTCCCAATTATGTTTTTGTTCTTTGGTCTTTCAACTAGGGTCCATACATCATTCCTTGTGAATTGATTAAGTTCTTCTTCCATAGCCAAGATCCAATCGTTATCTTGAAGAGCATTTTCAACATTCTTTGGCTCTATGTTTGATACAAGAGCATATCCAGACGATTCCTTTAGCTTCGATCTAGTTAGAACACCTTGATTCCTATCTCCAATGATAAGATCTTCAGTGTGGTTAGACGCAAACTTCCATGTGTAGGGGCTTGATCTCTTTGTTGATGAGTATCAGACGAAGAGGGTTCGTCTGTGCTTCTATCGTCTGCTCTTGTTTCGTCTGACCCTTGTTTATCATTTTGACCAGCAGGGTTAATCTGCAAATTATTAAACAAGTTTTCTAGGTCTGATATTTCTTTATCAGCCTTTGAGTTATCTTGGAACTTTACATGAATTGATTCCTCTACAACTTGCATCTTAGAGTTAAAAACTCTATAGGCCTTAGATGTGTTGCAATATCCAAGAAAGATTCCTTTTACCACCTTTGAATCAAACTTGCCAAGTTGATCTTTGGTATTTA
Organism: Hylodesmum podocarpum; assembly: GCA_026586105.1. NCBI lineage: Eukaryota > Viridiplantae > Streptophyta > Magnoliopsida > Fabales > Fabaceae > Hylodesmum > Hylodesmum podocarpum. The sequence goes on along the minus strand of JALJEV010000803.1, from coordinate 3,341,745 downwards.
AGATAAAGCATTCGCATCCAAAAGGATAAAAATAAGAAATGTTGGGTCTTCTTCTTTTCCATAGTTCATATGGAGTCTTATTCAATATTGGTCTTATCAATATTCTATTTTGAATATAACAGGAAGTATTAACTACTTCTGCCCAATAATATTTAGGGAGAGAGCTTTCATGCAACATAGTTCTAGCCATTTCTTGTAAAGTACGATTTTTCCTTTCCACAACTCCATTTTGTTGAGGAGTTCTTGGAGACGAAAAATTGTGAAATATACCATTTTCAAAACAAAAGGCTTTGAACTCAGAATTTTCAAATTCTGTTCCATGATCGCTCCTTACAGACGCAATACATATTCCTTTTTCTTTTTGAACACGTTTACAGAATATTTCAAAAACCTTGAATGACTCATGTTTATGGGCTAGGAAGTATACCCATGTGAATCTAGTATAGTCATCTACAATGACAAGTCCATATCTCTTCCCTCCAAGACTTTCAATCTGAGTAGGTCCAAAGAGATCAATGTGTAACAGTTCTAGCGGTCTTGTCGTGGAAACAACATTTTTTGATTTGAAAGAAGCTTTGAGTTGTTTCCCATGCTGACAAGATTCACACAGACGATTGGTTTTCCAGGATATTTTTGGTAAACCTTTTACGAGATCATTTTTAGAAATTTTTGAAATATACTTGAGACTTAAATGTCCAAGCTTTTTGTGTCAAATATTTCGTTCATCGTCTGCTGAAATCAAACATGTTACATTCTGATCACTCAGGTCAGAAAGACAAACCTCTTAAAGGTTATTCTTTCTTTTCCCAATAAAAAGAATGGATTTATCTTTGTTTTTGACTATACACTCATCAGAGTTAAAAGCTACTTCATATCTACTATCACAAAATTGACTTATGCTAAGTAGATTGAAGTTAAGGCCTTTAACATATGAAACGTTCTGGATAACTGTATTGGGTGTCTTACCAACAGTCCCAATGCCAAGAATTTTACCTTTTCCAGATCCGTAGGAGACAGACCCTTTACTTGGTCTGAGGTCTTGGAACATAGACAAGTCTCCCGTCATGTGTCGTGAGCAACCACTGTCCAGTACCACCAAGTCTTGTCTCTTCCCATTAAGGATATCTCAACAGAACAATAAGTGACTTTGGTACCCAAATCTTTTGGGTCCTTTCTTTAGTTACAAAGGTTTCTTTTTGTTTTTAGCCTTTTTGTAGTTATTAGGAACCTTGTTGTGATTCCTCTTCTTTTTTGAGTGATTTAAGCAGGTTTGTTTTTCTTTTCGTCTATCTCCTTAACATAACCGAGTCCACTTTTATCATTAGGTGATCTCCTATACTTTAAAATATTTTCAAGAATGGAGGATCCCTTTGTAAACTTGGTTAAGTCATTGAGTAAGGACTCATTTTCTTTCTTTAATCTTTCGATTTCAAGAATGAAAATGTCCTTTTCAGACTCAGACGAAACATCATTTGATACTTTCTTGTCTAGTAACTCAATTTCAGATTTCAAAACCGCATTTTCTTCCAAGGTTTGTCTCAGCTTGGTTTTACAAGTTTTGTATTGCTGAGCAATAAAGTGAGAGTGAGCTAGAAGTGTATCATATGACATTTCTTCTGATTCTGACTCAGACTCAGAAGAAGAGGATGAAGAAGTTTCATTGAAATTTACCTCTGTTGAGACATGGTCTCCAGCCATGAGGTAGATGTTTGCTGTTTCTTCTTCTTCAGAGGATTCCTCTAAGCTTTCACTGTCAAGGTCTTCCCAAGTCAGTAAGCTCTTCTTTCCTTTATCTTTTCTAGAGCTCCACCTCCTTTTCAGTCTGGGACATTCTGACCTCATATGTCCCGGTTTTCTGCATTTATAGCACACAACCTCTGTGCTTTCTTCTTTGGCTGATGACTTCTCAGGGAGCTTCTTCTCCTTTTTCTTGAAGAAGCGTTGGCCTCTACCTTTCTTCATCATCATTCTTTTGAATCGTCTTGCCATGAGGGAGACTTCGTCTTCAGACGAACCATCAGACGATTCTGATTCGGTTGAATCAGCCTTCAAAATCTTTATTTTCTTTTTACTGTCCTTCTTGATAGAATCTTCTTTAGGGATGTTATTGACGGATGGAAGAGCTATAGGTTCTTGAACCTTAATCTTCTCCCTTTTACATAAGAGTACCTCATGTACCTTTAACGCTCCATAGAGAACATTTCATATTTTCTTTGAAGAGTAGCGCCCTTCCTCATTCTGACATCTTCAGTGCCTTCATATGAGATTTTGAGAGCATCCCATAGTTCTTTACCAGTTTTGTAGGCACAGAATCTGTTGTACTCAGTTATGGAGAGAGCACACATAAGAGCATATCTTGCTTTGTTGTTCAGCTCCATCATAGAGTATTCTTCGTTTCCCTATTCTCCTTCAGGCTTTACAATAGGGATATCTCCTGTGGTGGTTATGTTCCATAATCTGTATTGGGTTGACTTGATGTACATCTCCATCCTATCAGCCCAGTATGGATAATCATCTCCAGAGAATGCTGGAGGTTTGTTCATTGAAGCTCCTCCGGATAGAAAAGATGGTCCTTGTGAGTCCATGTTGGATCTTTTCCTTTAACAGCTGTTAAGCGCTCAACCCTTAGAGGCTGAGCTCTGATACCAAACTGTAAAAGATAAACACAAGAAGAGTGGTTGAATTGTGTTAATTAAAATATTTTATCCCTTTCGTCTGTGGGTTTCAAAACGGTTCAGACGAAACAACGTTTATATTGAAAGATTGATTTTAATAAACAAACGTTAGATTATGATTGTCCCCAGTTAGTCAATCAGACGAAACAAGTAAATACAAGAGTCTATTTAAGACTACGTCCAGTTACCCAGCAACAACTGAGTTTTCACTACAAACCGTGAAAAGGTTTACAAGTATTGTTTGAACCCAGTCACTTCTGGCTATTACAAGATATTCTTTGCTCCCAAATTCTCAAAGCTAAACAACCAAGGTATTCTTTGAACCCAGCCTCCACAGGCTAATACAAAAGGTATTCTTTGAAACACAGCCTCCTCAGGATAAAGTACCACACAAGTGGATTTTGAATAAGATGTTTGAAAACAAAGATTTTCCTCTTCACAGAGAGGGTTTTACAATAAAGTTCTTAGCACAGAATTGAGCGAGTTCTCAGAAGATGGGATAAGAGAAGCGTATTCGCCCACTGATTCTTGATGCTGTGAAGTCCTTTTATAGGCATCTTCTTCAAATAACCGTTAGACTCATTTGAATGCTGTTGAAAGTCGTTGAGAAATCTTCTTGAGAGCTTTCCAAAAGTTTGTCAGTTGTACTTGATTGATTGATGAAGAGTCGCAGCGGATATAGCGGACTAGATTGTGTGCAGTACTTTTTCTGACTTGTATAGAGATGTGACAAAAGGTGAAGACCTTTTTAACTTTGGTGTGTAAGCTCGAATCCCTATACTGATCTTGGATGCTTCTCATGAGTCCTTCTTCAGATTTTGAAAACTTGGCGCAAATGACTCCACTTGACTTCAGCTTTTGGATAGACGATATGTGTCTTCAGATGTTGTTGTTTCGTCTCATCCTATCGTCTGAAAACTTCACTCTTGGGACAGACGAAGGACTTCAACTGAGTAGTCCTCTTCCATCTGTGCATGTATCGTTTGATGGCTTGGGTTTTGGACAGACGCAAAATTTCACCTTTGAAGGGTCATGTTTCGTCTGTGCTGGTTTCGTCTTAGCAAGTCTTGGGTAGCTTGGTTTCGTCTGTCTTGTAATTAATCAAAATCTTGAGACGTTAATCATCCTTGATCTAACAGTAACTTTAACTAAAAATTTCCTTAATGAATTTGAAAAATGTTTTGCAAAAAACAATAAGGCTAAAATAAGCACGCTTTTAGCTAGTTTTACTTCCATGAGATATCAAGGTAAAAGTAATATATGAGAGTACTTCATATAAATGTCTCAATTGCTTCTAAACTTAAGGCATTAAAGCTCGATTTGTCTAAGAACTTACTAGTGTATTTAGTATTGAATTCTCTTCTTACACAATTTGATTAATTTAAGGCCAGTTACAACTACCAAAGGGAAAAATAGACTCTTAATGAGCTCATTTCATATGATGTGTAAGAAGAAGAATAAATGAAGCATGAGAAATCTGAAAGTGTTCATTCGACTACTACCTTTAAAGATAAGGGTAAGAAAAGAAAGAAACAAGAATCTGCTTAAGTTCCAACACAAAAGAAATCTAAAGATAAAACTCAAATATTTCTTTTATGGAAAACCTGGACATATGAAGAAAGAATATATCAAGTACCATGTTTGACATGTCAAGAGAGGTATAGTCTTTACTTTGGTATTTTTGACATTAATTTATCTTCAGTACCTAAAATACTTGGTAGCTAAATTTTGGTACTACTACTCACATTAGTGTCTCTATGCAAGGTTGCTTGAGTTACTGAAAGTCGAATATGCTGAAAGACGTATTTTTGTGGGTGATGGAAAATCAGTAGATGTTGAAGCAATAGGGAATTTTAAGTTGTTGTTAGGAACTAGTTTTTATTTGGATTTGAAAGACACTTTTGTTGTACCGTCGTTCAAACGGATATTGGTTTATGTTTATTTATTGGACAAATATTGATATTGTTGTTCTTTTAAAACCAATAAATTTAGTCTTTCTTTTGATTTAAATGTCATTGATATTTATTCATTGAGTGTTTGTGACAACCTATATTTGCTTGATACTATTAAATCATATAATGAAAACCTACATGTGAAATCACATGGTGTAAAAAGAAAGCTAAATAATGAAAAATTGACAAAATTATGGCACAAACGTTTAGGTCACATATCAAAATCAAGGATAGAACATCTTGTACCAGAAGGTATTTTACATTCAATCAATTTTTTCAAATTTTGATATCTGTGTTGAATGTATTAAAGGAAAATAGACCAAACAAAATATACACAATGTCCATAGGTCTTCAAATGTCTTAGAATGATATATATAGACATTTATGGGTCATTCCCTACAACTTCTTGGAATGGTCAATGATATTTTACATCATACAAAAGCCCAACAAAGCACTCCAAGTCAAAGCTAGAGGAGGAGGTCAATTTTCAAGTCAAGTCAAAGAAGAATGCGGACCTTACTCTTTCAATTGGGCTAGTAATAAATTCGTTGTTGTTTTGAGTGTCTAACTAGGTTCAGTATTTCGAGTATAACTTGGGTTATTGTTGACTAATTAAAAGTATGTGTATGTGTCAATCCTTCGGCAAGTGTACCGGTCGTTACAAGTTTAGAAAAGATGAGAACAAGTTGTCGAACCACAGAGACTGATTGTGAATTACCAAATACTCAACATGCTTTGCTATTAGGACGAACAGTTGAGTGAATCATGTGTGTGAACTAAGTAATTACGTAAAAAGACAATTTACCGTAAAACAAGAAATGGAAAGCTATAAATGTTTAAGTTTCAGAGATGATGAAGACAGTTAGGGAATTGGTTCAATTGATTCCTTCCTCAAGTAACTACTTCCTATGTTAATCCAGCAAATCTCACTCAATTGGAGACTAGAATTCGTGATACCGTAGACTAATCCTATTTCTAGGTCTTAGTCCCTTTGAATGCCTACTATCATCCCTAATCTCTTAGGTGAAAACAGAGATTCATTCAAGAAGCGAACAGATGAATTCGTTACAACATCTCATAATATGCAAGTTCTATCTCTAGACTCATGCACTACTATAGTGATACATTTCCTCTCCTTCTTCAACTATTCATCTCTCGATCTCATAGTTGATACGAGATACAAATTCTCAGGAAATAGTTCAATTCAGTCAAACATTAATATCTCTATCTCTATTTGAATTTCATGAATTAAATCTCAAGAATAAGCATTAAGCAGGGAAGAGATCAATCAATTCGGTGAAATTACACTTGAATTAACATAAGGAATCCATTACAAGAATTCTGGAATCAAAATCCCCATCCCTAACTTACAGATTTAGCTAAACATGGAAACGAGAAAAGAACGAAGAAAAACAGAATTCAAATGCAAGAGAAACTCCATAATCGCTTGATTATGCTTTCGCAACTCACAAACTCAGGAATCTCAAGGTTGATGGAGAGAGAAGGAGAATGAAAGTGGAGAAGAGAAAAACGAGAGAAACTCGCAAGAGAAGGAAAAAACAGAGTAATGTTAGTTGTGGATCTCCAATACGAATCCCCGTTTTCGCGCCCAAGATATCCTTTTATAGATGAGGAAGTGTGCTCCCATTTACTAGAATTACGTCCAGGTGCATTGTGATAGTTTGAATACATTGACTTGCTTGATTCTGACAGCGTGGCAACTGCAACTGCAAATTATTGCTTCCGTCTGATGAAATCTTCAATTGATTCCTTCAGAAAATACTTCGCTTAATTCCCTCGACGATACGTATGACCACGACTTTTATTTACTTTGTTTAAGTCTCGAGAAGTGCACAAATTGAGCAATCTTGCATTCTAAGTGTTCTTCCGTCTATGAGATCTTTCGTCTGTGAGATCTTTCGTCTGACGAGGCTTCGTACCGTCTGTCTTGGCTTCGTCTGTCTTTGTCTTGGTATCGTCTGTAGTGAACTTTGTATCGTCTGTCTTGGCTTCGTCTATATGAACTCAGATGAAGTAAGCATAGACGAAACACTCTCAGACGAATTAAGCACAGACGAAGTAACTCGGATAATACTGGTACGACGAAGTAACTTGGAGACTACTAGTACGCACGAAGTAACTCCCTAAGAAGCACGCATGACGAGTAGCTCTTCAAATGAAATAAGCATAGATGAACAACTCAGATGAATCAAGTATAGACGGAACAACCCATCAGACGGAACAAGAGTTCTTGCATCTTAATCCCTTCATTTGAGCTTCCATAAGGCACGAGACGCGTCCCTGAGCGCGCTTGACTAATTGAGAGTGGCATGAGCGCGCCACGAGTGCGCCGCGTATTTTTGCTTGCAGCTTGAGCATGAAGCGTCCCCATGAGTGCGTCACGGCGTCTTTGACAGACGATATCATTTTTAATGCTTTGGATGCTCAACTTGAGGTTTGGTTTGCTCTACTCTCTTGGTCCGATGCGCTTGCGTCGAGGCTTGATGCTTGTTTCGTCTATTGTCGCAGCAGATGCTACTCACGGGTGTCTTTCTCAGATGAGACAGACGATTCCCCTGGATGATTCTTACAGACGATACATATGATTACCACTTGCACTTCATTTAATGCAAGCCTTGAAGGACTTTGCACGAATTAGACGGACTTTCTTGCTTCAATGGGATTTGTTCGTCTCATGTTCGTGGGCTTTCCTTCCAAGCTTCTATCTTCTCTTCAATCAATCTACAATTAACAAGAAAATGGATAAAATGACTTAAAAATACACGAAAATTCTATAAAACTAACAAAACACTAAATCAAAGATTAACACTAGACGAATATGATATTTTTACTGTTTTCTTGCCTAAACTATGACTAAACATACTGAAATTAGATGGAAATGGACTGAAAACACCTTGGAAAACATGTATAATTTAGCACTTATCACAACCCCAAACTTAAAGCTTTGCTTGTCCTCAAGCAAACATAGATTCCATCATTACAGGGGTTAATAAGCATAGTATAACACTGAACTCAACAGCCACTGAAGATTCATTACGCACTTCTTGACTCCCTAAGTCATCTCAATTTATCTATGAAAGTTGAACATGAACTCAACATCCTCAAGAATTGTACAGTTCATCACACATAAGCAATCAACCGTAGATTGGCATGAAAATATGTAATTTAGTCAACATCAAACAATCCCTCTCCAGTTAAGTGTTTGCCCCCAATCTCTCAAGTGTTTAGGCTTGTGTTTCTCTCAATATTACCAATCAGAAGGTTAGTTACCATAAGCTTGCAATGACTCTCAAAATCTCCACTGCCTTCAAGTAGAGGTTGGACAATCAAAAGGTCTTTTCAGGGTTGTAATGGGGCTTAGGTAAAGGTGGGTTAAAAGAAAAGGTACTAGTTAAAAATCAAAGGAACTTAAAGAGTACAAGTTAGAACCTACATGATATGTATGAGCTAACACTGGAATTTAAAACAAAAATAATGGACGAAAAATGAAAGAAAATGATGGACAGACGAAAGACTAATAACTCATGAAACCACTCTGTTTTCTTTTCTTCCTTTATTTCTTTTGTTTTCAGTCTGCAATTTCTTCTGTTTCTTTTTTTTTTTTTCTCTTATTTTTCTTTCTTTTTCTTTCTTCTGCTTTCTTATAACTTTTGGTGTTTCTTTTCTTTTTCTGGATTTCCTTCCTTGTAGATTTTGGTACTTTCTTCTTCTTCCTTTTTTTTTTCTATTTTCAATTTCTTGTTTTTCTCTTTGTTTTTGTACTTTACTTTTCTTAAGTGGTCTCACTAATTGCCAGTACATGAAGAAAAATAAAAATTTTGTAAGGTATGCAAATATGCATGAAAAACAGAGAATGCATATGAAAAAGAGAATGCACTATACTACAAAATGTCACCAATATCCAGACGCAACAACCCCAAACTTAAAAATTTGACTTGTCCTCAAGTCAACAACACATGCACCCCAAAATTCAACCCCAAACTTAATCTTGAAACCTATTATCTAAGCAAAGAAACCAATACTCTTTAAGTTCCAGTGATGGGACCATTGGTTTTTCACTTATATAGGCTTGTAATGAGCTCAAGTATCCAAGAAAGAAAGGGTTAAGTCAGGCTCAAAGGGGCTAGCAATGGATAATGTGAAGGTTAAGGCTTATTTGGCTCGAAGCTACAAGAAGGAAAATTGCCTTTATCATTTGTGTCCAATTCTAATTGTATGCAATTTTGACCAAGAGCTAAAGCAAGTTCTAGAACAAAACACTTCATTGGTATGACACTCAAGAATAGAATCATGTTGAGGCTCAAATTCTTATCCAGGATTAATAATTGCTTTAACATTGCTAAATTCATCAATCATGTCAATCTTGAAAATTGTCATGCTAGAATTCTCATACAGTATCTCTTCGAATAATTGAGAACATGCAACTTTGTCACAGATCCTTAAGTTGATCCTAAGTGCCAAAATATGCATAATTTATTCTACTGAACTACAGAGTCAATATTATACCAATGAAATCAACCTCCGTACTGTGGTGTATAAAGGAGAAGTGTACTCTAAATAATCATCAATTAACATTTAAAATGATAGAGTATAGGAACACTCCCTCAAGAAGACCAGCCACGATATTCACAGAAGTTTGCAGCAAGTGCTATCTTTCCATGTTCTTTCCAACAAGGGTCGATGCTAAAAATATCAACAATGGTCAAAATGAACTAAAACAAGAAATATCAAGAAACAAAATTGAAGGAAATGGAGAGATCAACTCAAAATTACTTGCAATGTGAGGTGGTGAAGGTGGGAATTGATAGAAAGTGGGATTGCTCTCTTTGTACAAGTATTAGGCTTCCGTCTGTGAGCAAGCATCAGACGAAACCTCAGTATCGTCTGTGCCAATATTGTGAACACAATAGTCATCAGACGCAACCTGAGTATCGTCGTCGGATCGTGGTATCGACGAAACCTCAAAAATCTCCCACTAACGGTATAACACCTCACCTCTTCTCTTATTTCTTATCAACTCAAGAACACTGTAATTTCAAGTGTTTATTCCTATAACTAATGTTTATTATCAGTTCAAAAATCAAATTTATTATACTGTATTATGTATTTATATTTCTAATCTAATATTCAAATTCTATTTTGTTTTTGCTTTTCTAACTTTTAAACTATTCACAAGTATATCACAATGAGAAGTCACAGAAAGCTTCTCTGAATTGGGTAGGTTGCCTCCCACCAAGCGCTTCTTTAATGTCATTAGCTTGACATATGTCTTGACCCTGTCACGTAGGGTCTTGAAGTTCCACAAGAGACTTTGTCCTTTTCACGATTATCTCCCGATATGGTTTAACTCTCGCGCTTCACCTTGAATTCACCGAATCCTCGAGGTTTTTTAAAGTAATTGCACCGTGTGGAAATACTTCTTTTACAAAGAAATGGACCAGACCATCTAGACTTAAGTTTTCCCTAAACAACCTTAATCTAGAGTTATAAAGTAAAACTAGTTGTCCAGGGTAAAACTCTCTTTGTCTAAGCTTACGATCATGCCATAACTTTGTTCTCTCTTTGTAAATCTTGGCATTTTCGTATGCTTGAAGCCTAAGCTCTTCCAACTTATGGAGTTGGTATCGTGCATTCTCTCACCGCCCCCGCATGAGAGTCGACTGAGGTATTTTAAGGCCCAAGATGCCTTATGCTCTTGTTCCACAGTAAGTGGCATGCCTTTCCATAAACCATTTGAAATGGTGTCATGCCAATGGGAGTCTTATAAGCTGTCCTATATGCCCAAAGAGCATCATTTAGTCTTTTTGACCAATCTTTTTCTGACGACTTACGCTTCTTTCTAAAATCTTTTAATCTCCCTATTCACTAGCTCTGCTTTGCCCACCGGTTTGGGGGTGATATGGTGTTGCAATTTTATGCTTCACCCCTAACCTTTTAAGGACTCTCTCTAAGTGTTTATTGCGAGAAATGGCTTCCACCATCGTAATGAAAGCTCTAGGGACCCCAAATCTAGCAAAGATATTTCGATGGATAAAAGCGTCTACTATCCTAGAGTCATTCGTCCGAGCGAAATAGCTTCCACCCACTTAGACACATAATCAACACTACTAGGATGTATGTGTGGGAAAATGATGGAGGAAATGGTCCCATGAAATCCATTCCCCACACATCGAAGACCTCTATCTCTAAAATGTTGTTCAAGGGTCCTTCGTCTCTTTCTAGAAATATTTCCGTTCTTTGACATCTCTGTCATGACTTTGTACAAAGGCTTTTGCATCTTTAAAAATGGATGGCCAATACAACCCACTTTGCAAAACCTTTTTGGCTGTCCTTTCCCCATTGAAATGACCTCCACTCGGAGAAATTGTGACAGTGCCAAAGAACGAGTTAACCTCTTCCTCAGGGATACATCTCTAAGGAGTCCATCTATACCCCACTTGAACAAAAATGGCTCATCCCAAACATAATATTTTGCATCGGAAAACAGTTTCTTTCTTTGTTGAAGAGACAAGCCAGGTGGAATATAATTGGAGACCTTAAAGTTCGCGACATCGCTGAACCAAGGAGCGTCTGATATAGCAAAGAGTGATTCGTGCTGGGAAGTTTTCGAAAATAGGGGTTTCGTTACCTTCTATTGTAGCATGATTTAACCTTGAAAGGTGATCCGCAACTAGGTTCTCTCTTCCCTTTTTATCTCTCGATTTCAATGTCAAACTCTTGTAGGAGGAGAACCCAGCCGAATTAGTCTTGGTTTACTCTCATGCTTCATCGAAGGTACTTCAAGGCGCATGGTCTGTGTACACTATTATTTTTGAGCCAATGAGGTACGGACGGAACTTGTTCGAGCAAATACTATGGCTAACGCTTCTTTTTCGTAGTTGAGTAATTAACTTGAGCACTCGGCCAAGACTCTACTAGCATAGTATATCACTCTTACAAGTTTTTCCTTCCTCTCGTCCTAGTACACTCCTATTGCATAATCGCTAGCATCACACATAATTTCAAAAGGTAAACTCCAATCTGGAGCGGTGATGATAGGAGTCTGTATCAACTTTTCTTTTAAAGTCTCAAAGGCTCTTAGACAGTTTTTCATCAAAATTGAAGCTCACTTCCTTCACCAACAGTTCACACAATGGTTTCGAGATTTTTGAAAAATCCTGGATGAATCGTCTCGTAAAAAACCAAAAGTGACCAAGAAACTTCTCACTCCTTTCACATTCACCGGAGGAGGCAAACTTCTCTATCACTTCGATTTTTGCTTTGTCCACTTCTATACCTTTAACGAGATATTTTGTGTCCTAAGACGATACCTTCTTTCACCATGAAATGGCATTTTTCCAAGTTCAAAACAAGATTAGTTTCTTGGCATCGTCTCGAGTACACAAGTCGATTTTCTAAACAGTTTTTCGAAAGTGGACCCAAAGATCTGAAAAATCATCCATAAAAATTTCAATAAACTTTTTAACCATATCACCAAAGATGGCCATCATGCATCTTTGAAAGGTTCTTTGTGCATTACACATCCAATGACATTCTGCCCAGTAGGCAAAGATCCCATAAGGACAAGTGAGCAGCTTTTTCTTGATCCTTGTAGGGTCTACTACAACTGGTTATAACCGAGTAGCCATCAAGAAAAACAAGACAATAAGCATGACCAAATTAGTCTTTCAAGCATTTGGTCCATAAAAGGTAAAGGAAATGATCTTTCCTTGTTGATTCATTCAACCGTCTCGTAATCTATACACATCCTCCACCCAGTCATCGTTCAAAGTGGGGATTAGCTCATTCCTCTCATTTGTAATTACAAATGCCCCTTTCTTGGGAACTACTTGCACTTGGACTCACCTATGAGCTATCCGAAATAGGATAAATAATTCCAAAGATCAAGTAGTTTGAGGACTTCTTTTGTGTACAACCTCCGTCATGATAGGATTTAGACGCCTTTGAGGTTGTATCACGGGTTTGAAATTGTCCTCAAGCGAGGATTTTCAGGCATGCAAAATGATGGACTTATACCTTTCAAATCAGAAATCTGCCACCCAATAGCAGACTTATATTCTTTCAGAACTTTAAGCAACTTATCCTCTTCCTTTTTATTCAAAGAATTGCTAATGATCACCGGGAAGGTGTCATTCTTTTCAAGAAAAGCATACCTAAGATGAGAAGGAAGTTGCTTAAGTTCACTCTTGGGTACTGATCTCTGTTTAAATTCATAGTAGATGTTCCGTCGATGTTTCGTCGATGGCTTAACGCATGATGGTGTTGATGTGTTGGTCTCTAGTGCATACTATGAAATTCTCAACTTCTTGGTTTTCATTTTCAAAACCGGAGGAATCGAAATTTTCCTCCTCTCATTGAAGTTAAAAATCTCAACATTTTCTATTATTGGTTCCAACGCATCAACACTCATACACTGTGACTTATCAGACGGAAATTTCATGGCATCAAATATGTTAAATGATACCTTTTCTTCATCTACTCTCAAGATGAGTTCACCTTGTGCTACATCTATCAAGACTCGCCGATTGCTAAGAATGGTCTTCCCAAGATGATTGGAACTTCCTTATCGCTTCCATGTCCAAAGACTACAAAGTCAAGGGAACACGAACTTGTCCACCTTTACCAAAAGGTCCTCCACTACTCCATATGGACGTTTGGTGGAGCGATCCGCCGCCTTGCGTCATCATGGTGGGTTGGATGTCCATGTCCTTTATATTCAATTGCCGCAACACGTAAAGAGGCATTAAATTTATACCTGCTCCTAGATCTATTAAAGCTTTACTCTATCAAACTTCTCCTATGGAGCAAGGAATGGTGAAGGGGCCTCTGTCTCTCAATTTCGAGGTAGCTTCCTCGGATGATGGCACTACACTCCTCCGTCATGGCTATCATCTCATCATCCAAAAAAGATCCTCTTATTGGAGAATCTCCTTCATGAATTTAGCATAAGAGGGCATCTTTTGCAGCGCTTCGTAAAAATGGAATGTTAATTCTCAAGCTCTTCAAGATGTCGAAGAACTTAGCAACCGCTTGTCATCATTGGCCTTCTTTAACCTTTGCGGATAGGGGAGCTTGCGACGGTGAAATATGTTCCGTCCGACCAGCCTTCTGTTAGGATCTGTCTCTCTTTGTTTTTCTAGGTGATTCTTTCATTTCATTGAGAGTTATAGGCACGCACGATTGCCTATCATTTTTCGCAAGATTGTCTTCTTCTTCCACCATATCTCCTTTCTTTCTTCTTCAACTTCCTTTCCCAAAACTTGCCACTCCTTGTGATAATGGATTTACACTGCTCCTTTGGATTTATCACGTGTCACTTGGCAACTTTCCTTGAGTTCTTTCAGAGAGTTGCTGGGAGAGCTTACCAATCTGTGATTCTAAGTTCCTTATAGAAGCTTCTTGATTTGTGAACATAGATTCAGTCCTTTGCATAAAAGACATGAACATGTTCTCGAGATTGGATGAACCTTCTTTCGGGGCAGGATTCATGTTAGAGCTTGATGGAGCATTTCTTGGCTGGTTGGTTGGGAATTTAGGTTGGGTCTGGTTGAAAGGTAAATTTGGTGGCTGGCTTTGATTGTAATACTGGTTAGATGAAGATGTTTGATTTTGATCTTGGTTGAAGTTTTGGTTGTATGGCATGTTTGGATTGAAAGGTGCTCTAGAGTTGAAGGTTTGTTTATGATTAAAGGTCATAAGAGGAAGAAGTGGGTTGCAAATAATTGTTATTCCTATATGACAGATTTGGATGGTTTCTATTGTGAGGATTATAATTGTTTGTGTTGGCATAGGGGTTACCTTGAGGATTTCCCATATAATTCACTTGAACTTGTTCCTCGGTGTTGGTCCCTAAGCTTTCACAAAATTCCATTTCATGTCTTCCCCGCAATCCATCCAGCACGATAGGATGCGTTTGAACTGCATTCAACTGGACCACTTGAAGTTGCTTCATTATTTGGTCCATCTTCTGATTCATCAGCTTGTTTTGAGCTAACAAAGCATCATTAGCTCCAAGCTCGATCATTCCTCTTCTCTCACCGTAGAAATCACTGGGAGCATCATAGCGATTTGACGCCATGGTTTCAATGATCACTTTTGCTTCTTGAGCATCCTTCTTCCTTAATGAGCCTCCAGCAGACGCATCCACTAGAAGTCTTGTATGCGTCCGTAGTCCATTATAGAAAATATGAACTTGCTGAAGATCAGAGAATCCATGGTGAGGGCATTTTCTCGGCAAAGATTTGAATCTTCTCCATGCCTCACTGATGGACTCTCCATCTTTCTGCTTGAAACAAGAGATCTCTGCTCTGAAATAGTTGTATTTCTCTGGTGGAAAGTATTGAGCTAAGAAAGTGTTCACCAAGTCCTCCCAAACAAAAATAGCCATAAGGAAAACTCGTAACCACATTTTAGCTTCTCCTTTAAGGAAAATTCAAATAGTCTCGTAGACGAATTGCATCGTCGGCACTCCATTCATCCCGATAGTACCACAAATCTGTAGGAAGTTATGAATGTGCTTGATTTGGTCTTCCTCCTCTAAACCTCCAAACCGCTCTTGCCTTATTAGTTGTGTCGAGAGGTTTTATTTCAAAATTGTTGGTCGTGACATTTGGTGGTGCAATCGGATCCACACCCATTGCATTAGAGTATACAACTCCTCCAATGTCATGCGCCTTGTGTTGTTATCCATATTTTCTAGTATAGTCTCTGGAATAGGCTCTTTATTTTCTTTATTTGCTTTTCGATTTTTCCTGCAAACTCTCTCAATTTCTGGTTCAAACAAGAGATCGTTTCCTAGCTCTTCGCATAAACCACAAATCAAAAGGAGACAGGGATACTGAAAAACAAATTCAAAGAATGAAAGAAATTAATGAAAACAAGACAAAACAAACAACTATGTAAACGAACAAAACACAATGAATGACGAAAACAAAATGAACGAGATAATACCAGTTTTCATGAAGCGGACACTATACTACAGACGAAACAACTATGAACAAACTAATCATGAATACCAGCACTATAGAAAAACAAAACAAAAGTAGAAACAAAACAAAAGAGATCAATGATAACAAAGAAAAAATAGAATTCAATGACAGACGAAACAACAAAATTTTGTTACTGATTAAACAAAAAGGGTATAAAAGGAATTAGGTATAGATGAAACAAGTAAGCTATAGTATGATCGGACGCAACAAGTAAGAACATAAAGAAATCAATAAGAAACAGAACAACTCTAGAAAACAAAACAAAACAAATATAGAAAACAAAACGAAACAAGTCTGCCACAGACGAAACAATATTAACAGACGAAAGCTTAAATGGACAGACGAAACAATTATTAACAGCAAAGAAAAGAAAAGACACTTATTCTAAGTAAAAATCAAAACCAATTCAAAGAATGAAAACAAAACAAAACAAAATAAACAGATTCAAAGAATAAAAGAAATTAACGAAAACAGAACGAAACACCTATAGAAACAAAAATGAACAAATCACTAATTTAAACAAATCACACAGACGAAACAATATGAACGAGAATAAAAAACGAAGAAATCAAAGAAATCAAAGAAATCAAAAGAAAAGCAATTAGAACCAAGAAGATAAAGAAAACAAAGAAAACTAAAAATAAAGAAAACAAATCTATGAAAACAAAAGAAGGTGAAAGAAAGTGTCCTAAGTAGCAAGCTCGTTAAGACTATCGATATTCATCAACAAATCCCTAAGAACAGCGCGCCATAAACTTGTTGACTAATTAAAAGTATGTGTATGTGTCAATCCTTCGAAAAAAAGTGTACCGGTCGTTACAAGTTTAGAAAAGATGAGAAAAGGTTGTCGAACCACGAGATCGATTGTGAATTACCAAATACTCAACATGCTTTGCTATTAGGACGAACAAATTGAGTGAATCATGTGTGTGAACTAAGTAATTACGTAAAAAGACAATTTACCGTAAAACAAGAAATGGAAAGCTATAAATGTTTAAGTTTCAGAGATGATGAAGACAGTTAGGGAATTGGTTCAATTGATTCCTTCCTCAAGTAACTACTTCCTATGTTAATCCAGCAAATCTCACTCAATTGGAGACTAGAATTCGTGATACCGTAGACTAATCCTATTTCTAGGTCTTAGTCCCTTTGAATGCCTACTATCATCCCTAATCTCTTAGGTGAAAACAGAGATTCATTCAAGAAGCGAACAGATGAATTCGTTACAACATCTCATAATATGCAAGTTCTATCTCTAGACTCATGCACTACTATAGTGATACATTTCCTCTCCTTCTTCAACTATTCATCTCTCGATCTCATAGTTGATACGAGATACAAATTCTCAGGAAATAGTTCAATTCAGTCAAACATTAATATCTCTATCTCTATTTGAATTTCATGAATTAAATCTCAAGAATAAGCATTAAGCAGGGAAGAGATCAATCAATTCGGTGAAATTACACTTGAATTAACATAAGGAATCCATTACAAGAATTCTGGAATCAAAATCCCCATCCCTAACTTACAGATTTAGCTAAACATGGAAACGAGAAAAGAACGAAGAAAAACAGAATTCAAACGCAAGAGAAACTCCATAATCGCTTGATTATGCTTTCGCAACTCACAAACTCAGGAATCTCAAGGTTGATGGAGAGAGAAGGAGAATGAAAGTGGAGAAGAGAAAAACGAGAGAAACTCGCAAGAGAAGGAAAAAACAGAGTAATGTTAGTTGTGGATCTCCAATACGAATCCCCGTTTTCGCGCCCAAGATATCCTTTTATAGATGAGGAAGTGTGCTCCCATTTACTAGAATTACGTCCAGGTGCATTGTGATAGTTTGAATACATTGACTTGCTTGATTCGACAAATAGCCGCAAATCGCAAATTATTGCTTCCGTCTCGATGAAACCTTCAATTGATTCCTTGAGAAAATACTTCGCTTAATTCCCTCGACGATCTGAGATGACCACGACTTTTATTTACTTTGCTTTGCAAGTCTCGAGAAGTGCACAAATTGAGCAATCTTGCATTCTAAGTGTTCTTCCGTCTGAGATCTTTCGTCGTGAGATCTTTCGTCCGACGAGGCTTCGCACCGTCTTTGTCTTGGCTTCGTCTCCGTCTTTGTCTTGGTATCGTCTCGTAGTGAACTTTGTATCGTTCGTCTTGGCTTCGTCTATATGAACTCGATGAAGTAAGCATAGACGAAACACTCTCAGACGAATTAAGCACAGACGAAGTAACTCGGATAATACTGGTACAGACGAAGTAACTTGGAGACTACTAGTACAGACGAAGTAACTCCCTAAGAAGCACGCATAGACGGAGTAGCTCTTCAAATGAAATAAGCATAGATGAACAACTCAGATGAATCAAGTATAGACGGAACAACCCATCAGACGGAACAAGAGTTCTTGCATCTTAATCCCTTCATTTGAGCTTCCATAAGGCACGAGACGCGTCCCCGAGCGCGACGACTAATTGAGAGTGGCATGAGCGCGCCTCGAGTGCGCCTCGCGTATTTTTGCCGCAAAGCGAGCATGAAGCGTCCCATGAGTGCGCCCTGCGCGTCTTGGACAGACGATATCATTTTAACAGCTTTGGATGCTCAACTTGAGGTTTGGTTTGCTCTACTCTCTTGGTCTGATGCAGTTGCGTTCGAGGCTTGATGCTTGTTTCGTCTATTGTCGCAGCAGATGCTACTCACGGGTGTCTTTCTCAGATGAGACAGACGATTCCCCTGGATGATTCTTACAGACGATACATATGATTACCACTTGCACTTCATTTAATGCAAGCCTTGAAGGACTTTGCACGAATTAGACGGACTTTCTTGCTTCAATGGGATTTGTTCGTCTCATGTTCGTGGGCTTTCCTTCCAAGCTTCTATCTTCTCTTCAATCAATCTACAATTAACAAGAAAATGGATAAAATGACTTAAAAATACACGAAAATTCTATAAAACTAACAAAACACTAAATCAAAGATTAACACTGGACGAATATGATATTTTTACTGTTTTCTTGCCTAAACTATGACTAAACATACTGAAATTAGATGGAAATGGACTGAAAACACCTTGGAAAACATGTATAATTTAGCACTTATCAGTTACACAACTCCAATTACGTTTCTCTTAGTGTCGTTTTAAATAAGACTTAAAGGAATGCAAAAGCTATAAAGACACCAAAGCTCAGTTCAGGATGCATCTAGGAGGAAATTGGACTTGAAGTTAACGTTTGGATGGTGTCAGGATGTTCCAGCGGGTGCCTAACCAGGTTCAGTATTTTGAGCATAATTTGGGCTACACAACTTCGATTAAGTTGCTCTTGGTGTTTTTTAAAGAAGACTTAAAGGGCTACAAAAGTTATGAAGATACCAAAGCTTAGTTGGGATTTAATCTAGGAAAAAATTGAGCTTGAAGTTAACGTTTGGATGCTGCCAGGATTTTCCAGCAAATTGCTTAAGTGTCCAGGCCTATTAATTTCTTTCAATTATGTATTTGTTTTTAAGACATGAATTTGGGCCTTGTAATTATAAAATGTACTTAGTCTAGGATGTCTCTCATCTCACCATTGATTACTCAATTCATCGTAGGGTGAAGAACAATTCAGATTTCTACCCTTAGACCCATTACACTTTCATTAAATTGTTCAACATTTCTATTGTAGACACTTTTAGTCAAAATTAATGAAAATTTGATAATTGTTTCTCTTGAAAGGAGTAAAGCACTCCTAGGGTTTTCTTCATAGAAACCTTGAATCTTATCATGGATCACTGTATCCAAGTGGCGGTTCAACCTTTGAGCTTATTGAATTTCATTCACGACGCTTTCATCTTCTTAATCTTCTCCATTTTATCTTTTCTTCTTTTTTGATCCGTTTTCGTGAGTTTAGTCTCTTGACCGTGAGTTCTTGTTTTGATTCCTTGAGTTCAAAAGTGTTTAAGATTGATTGAAGGTTGGTGAATGAAGATTGGGGCAACTTCCTTGTGAATCTGTGAAGAACCTCACTAATCTCCTCACAGGTTTGCATCATTATGGGTACCTATATCTCATTCATGAAAAGTCAGAGTCATTGGACATGTTCAAAATTTTCAAAGTTAAAGTTGAAAATCATCTTAGCAAGAAAATCAAGTTTCAGATATGACCGTGGTGGAAAGTACTATGGCAGATATTATGGGTTAGGAGAACAATGTCCAATATCATTTGCTAACTTCCTTAAAGAATGTAGAATCGTCCGAAAGTACACAATGCCAAGATCACCTAGCATGAACGATGTGGCTGAAAGACGAAATATGACTCTTGAGGATATTGTGAGGAGAATGATCATTCAATCCACCCTACTTGAGTCACTTTAGGGAGAGTACCAACCAAAGCAGTTGCTACAACACCTTATGAGTTTTGGACAGGTCGAAAACCTAGTTTAAAACACCTTCATATATATAGGGATATCCATCTGAGGCTCGACCTTACATGTCTAATGGAAAGAAATTGGACTCTAAAACAGTTAGCAACCATTTTATAGACTACTATGAATGATTGAGGGGCTATAAGTTTTATGATCCCTTAGTAAGATCAATTTTTGAAATGGGAAAAGGAACATTTTTTGAGGATGTCAAGTTTGGGGGAGAAATAAAGCTAAAAACATTATCTTTGAGGATGAATCGATTTCGATCCCTAATATTGATGTTGATAATGTGCGAGTTTCAATACATGACACTTATCATGAAGAAATTTCAGAACATCAACAAGATAATGTTGAAGAACTTCCACTCAGTTTCAAGATATTATTCTTGAAGAACAAACTCAATAAATTATGTCATTAAGAAGATCCATAAGAGAGAGAAGAAGTGTCATTCCAAATGATTATATAGCATTTCTTCAAGAATGTGAGAACATTAATAGTTTGATAGAAGATGATCCAATCAACTTTCATTAAGTAATAAGGGATTCTAACTCTAAAAAATGGATAGATGTTATGAATGAAGAGTATAACTCTATGCAAGACAATAAAGTTTGGGATCTTGTTCCATTACCTGAAGGAAAGAAAACTATTGGTTGCAAATGGATTTTTAAAACCAAAAGGAATTCTAATGGTGATGTGGAGAAATATAAGGCTTATTAGCTAAAGGCTTAAATGACACATTGTGATAGAGGTGGAAGGCTTACATCACATTGGTTACATGAGACTTTCTCTCGAGTTTTCTCAAAAGATTCATTTAGAACATTAATGACACTTGTTACATATTTTGACCTTGAATTACATTAGATGATGGATGCTAAGACAACTTTTGTTAATGGTGACATTGATGAAACATTATATATATAATGCAATCAGAAAACTTTATATTTGGTAATCTAAGGAATATGGTTTGCAAATTAAAGAAATCCATTTATGGACTCAAGCAAGCTTCCCATCAATGTTACTACTAATATCATAAGGCAATTGTCTCATTTGGTTTTAAGACAAATGTTGTTGAAGATTATGTGTATCACAAGTTTAGTTAGTAGGAATAAGTTTGAATTCTAAATCTTACATGTTGATGATATACTACTTGCAACTAATGATAAGAACTTATTGCATGAAACTAAAACCATTTTATCAAAAAGCTTTGATATGAAAGATCTTGATGAAATGTCTTTTGCATTAGGAATTCAGATATATTGAGATCTTTTTTGGGTTGTTACAAAAGAGTTATATAGAAAAGGTTCTTAAGAGATTTGACATGTAAGATTGTAGATCAATTGACACCCATGTTACAAAAGGAGACAAATTTAGTTTAAATCAGTTATCGACAAATAACCTTAAAATTAGTGAAATGTAGAAGATTCCTTATGCATCAGCAGTTAAGAGTCTAGTGTATGCATAGCTTTGCACATGTCTAAATATAGCATCCATTGTTGGAATGTTGGGCAGATATTTGAGTAATCTTGGAATGGATCATTTGAAAGCAGCGAAGAAAATTATGAGGTATTTATATAAAATTAAAAATTATATGCTAACATATAAGATGTTAGATCATTTGAAAATCATTGGATATTCCAATTTTGATTATGCTAGATGCCAAGATAGTAAAAAGTCCAATCATGTTACATTTTGTTGTTTTTTGGAGGAGCTATATCATGGAAGTGTCAAACAAACACTTATAGTTTCCCCTGCCATAGAAGCAGAATTTGAAACATGTTTCTAGGCATTAAATAAAGGAATATAGCTACAAAACTTTGTTGCTGGGTTACGCATTGTGAGTGGTATTAATAGACCATTAAAGATATTTGTGACAATAACTCAGCGATTTAATAGACCATTAAAAATATTTGTGACAATAACTCGATGATTTTATATTTTAATGACAATAGGAGCTCTTCTCGATCAAAATTCATTGACATAAAGTTCCTATTTATGAAAGAAACGATATAAAATGAATAAATTTCCATAAAATACATCGGGACAAATTCTATGATTGAAGATCCTCCTACCAAAGAAATATCATCTAAAGTTTTTTTTAGAGCATATTACTCATGTGGATATTTTTTCCTATAAAGATGCTATGATTTAGTGAGAGTTATATTATGTATTATTCTAAATTTTTGAATATTATATTATTTAATTTTATTATATGAATATTAAATTATATATTGATCTTAAAGATTAAATTAAGATCAATTGAAAATAACATAATTAGATCATATTTAATGTAATTTTCATCTTACATATTTATGATTAATACATGTGATATGAGATATAATTATTAATAAATTTAATTATATTATATCTAATGAAAGCTTCTTTAATCCTAATTAATATATAGTCAATAGGATATGTTATGTTTAAAGTTTACCGTAAAGTATGATCTAATAAAATTAAAGATTAAATTAAAAAGATATTATATTATTATGAAATTAATTATTCAGATAACACTATAATTTCTTATTTTAATTATGATTAAATTAAAAATTACACTAATCAGAGTTATGATTCCAATAAACATAATCAGGTGTCAAAAAGTATGAAATTTTAGTTATGATATTTTGTATATTAAGTAAAAATCTTAAAACTCAATTATCTTTATGAGAAAAAAATATGATTAAGGTAAATTTTTCTATTGTCTTTACTGCCATTTCTTTTGAAACCACAGGGAGAAACATGAAAATAAATTTGAATAAAATCTTTAAGTTTAATTTAATTAATCTACTAAATTTTCAACTGTCAATAGCTCATCACCAGGGTCAAGATATCAAGACTCAAAGACAGCTTATAGAAGTACTTACAAATTATCCATAAACATTCAACACAATCCTCACGTTGTTCATCATTTTAAACCAATCCTTGTATCATCTATGGCACTCGATCATTCATTGGCTTCAAGTAATGGGCAAGACTTTCCGTCATATGATTTTTCCGGTCATTGCACGTTTTAGACTACTTTCAATATTTTATTTGTCAAAAGTCGTGAACGTACACTACAATCTACTTAATGCAAGAGAATGTGGACTCACACCCTTTCCATTCCTTCCAATATATAGTATAATTTTGCAGATACAAAGGAAATAAAATGTGTTGATATCACAAAGAAAAGTATCATTTATTTTTCAAAAGCATGACAAATGAAGAGGATATTTTTCTAAAAAAGAGACCGTGAAGAAAAAGACATATAAATATAACATGATGTGATAAAAAAAAAAATGAATAGAGATATTATGAGTTTTAAAGATGTATTATCATTCTTTCATTTTAGGCTTAGTCATGATAGGTTTTACTGTGGACGTTTACTGGTGAATATTAGATTGAGATTTAAAAATTTAAAAAAAAAATATTGTAAAAAAATTAAATTAAATTAAATGTAAATCTATTTTTTTAATCTCTCAAATTTTATTTTTCTGTTTTTAATTCTTAAAATTGTGCTGGCAATGCTTATGCTCCTTTCCGTTAATGTTCATTGAGTAATAACTAATAAGTAATGATATTAACAATATTTTGTAGCACCTCGTATCCAAGACATAAGAAAATTACTGGCTGATAAATACCATAATTTTGAACAAATTATCCAAATACAAGAGCAAGAATGAGAAAATGTAAATGTGTAGAAGACTAATATAGTTATAGATGGAAAAATGCTACTTAGAAAGACATGAAATTAATTAGAATTAGTTAACTATTAAAGTATATATTGAAAAAATTGTATTAGTTTTACTTTTCTCTATATAAACCTTATCACTTTTATGTCATCTTTTTCAATGACTCTCATAACTTTGAATATTTGCTAAAATTTCATGACTCTTTGAATCTTTTAAATTCACAAAGTCTTTTCAAAGTTTGAATTTTTCTATAATATAAATCCATCAAAATTCAAAGGATAAAATTTGGATAATAAAAGTTTTTTAAGAAAAGCTTTATTAGTCAATACATTCATATATGCTCTTCTACAATTTAGAACCTTATATGTCCATTATGTAGGCTGGCATATGGGCCAGTGAAGCCTAAAACCAAATACACTAAAGTTTGTTTGGATAAATTTCTCCACGAGAGAAGAAAAATAAAATAAACTAAAATGAACTAATATAAAATTAAAAATTAATTTTTGAATAAGCTAACATTAGAGAAATTCTAGAAATTAATTTTATTCATGAGCTAATTTTAGTTTATAGACAAGTTTGTATTTTTCTGTATTTTGTATTTTCTATAAAACTATAGAAAAGTTTACATAGAACGGACCCTTAGTCATATATCTTAGTCATTGCAAGTTTTATGTGTTGACTTGGTATATCAGCTTCTAGATGGATGGTAGAAACGAGTGGCAACATAAACACAAGTTGTTAACTAGGCTTCATGAATTCATTCACTTGAGACTTGTATAATATATTTAATTTATTGGAAATTTCACGTCACCTACATGTATGTCTGTTTCCATATATATAAGTGGAGAGCAAATCTCACCTTACAAGTTAGTTTTATAAGATTGAGTTAGACTCATAACTTACTTTTCAATTTGGTATCAGAGTCTATCCCAGTATTATTTGTAAATATTGGTCACCTGTTGTTGGACCAATATTTAACTTTAGAAGCAAGTTTCATTCAACTTAGTATCACAATCTATCTTAATATTGTTTGTAAATGTTAGGTCACCTGTTATCGGACTAATATTTAATTTTAGAAGCCAGTTTTGTATAATTGAGTTAGACTTATTACCTAAATTTCAACTTAGTTTGTGCATTATATGTTACAAAATGTCTGGTCTTAAATATTCAATGCAGTGTAATTGGTGGAGATATTTTTAGAGATATTCAGTTTTTTTTTTTAGTTTAATTGTTACATGACGTGTGTAATTATTTTTTCCATATTCAACCAATTCCAATTTATAATTCGTGTACACTATAAGAGTTTCTCTTTGTTGAGTAGGTTTCAAACCTACACTAAATATTTTGTTTTTGTAGTGCACATATAAATACAAAAAGAGTATCCAATTTGATCACAGAGATTTTTATCTTCTTTAGAGAATCAAATGATACTCATAGATCAACTATTTCTATCGAACAAGCTTTTTCCAATATGCACAAGTCAGGATTCAGATCGTGGACAATGTGTTTAAAGAACCTGAATCTCATGTCATTAGAACCAATTGTTAATATTTAGTTTCAATATGCTGATTTTGATAACTTCTAGTTGCTGCAGTTTTCCTGCATAATCGACGCATCCAATGATTGGATAATTGAATTAATTAAGTACTGTTTAGTTTCACAAAGTATTATTTATTTTTATTTTATAGTTTCATTTCTACATTTTAAAATTCGAAGAAATATGCTTTAATTTCATTATTGTGTTTTTATTATTCTCGCTCTTCACTTTTCAAATTCTTGTAAAAATGGTATAGAATATTTGTTTCGTATCAAGTTCAACCTCTATTTTAAAAAGCTTTCAGGAAAAATATTTTCAAAATTACAATCAAGGAATGAAATTATGGAAGTGGTAAACCAATGCAAACCCTTATTTATATACTTTATTTTTCTAATTTATTCTAAATTTTTATTAGTATGGAACTAATTAAATATTTCCTATCAACATTGCATCAACCGTAGACCATTTGTTTTAATTAAACAATCGGATTCCCTTGGTCTATGTCAATTCTGAGTTAATTGTTCGACGTTGGAGAAGAGGCCACGAGATGCTCATTCCCAATCCATCCCCTAACCGGCACGGAACGGTCAGCTCTTATTACGCAGGCAGCTCGAGCAGTCCACTAACAGTCGACGGGTTCAGGGCCCGCCCGGAGACTTTGTTTTTCAAGGGTTTTCTTAAGGGGGAATTAAAAAAGACACAACAAAGAAGCCTTGAGGTACGTCATTCTTACTAAGGAGGCACAGTAATTGTGAGATTTATACTCTTTCTTACTATTTGTTCTAGAGCTATATTAATCAAGCTGTCACAATTATGGACACAACATTTTAAATTGAGTAGAACAGAGACAATTATATAGTAAATGGCTGCTAAAAGAATAAAGAATAATGATTTTGTCCAATTGGTATGCTATGTGAAAATTAGTTTGAAACGAAGGTATCTGAGGTAGATGTCTTGTTTCAAAGTAACATGCAGCAATCCACCATGTTCATCTCTTCCATATGAATTGTCACAATTCACATAGTGTTTGCCCCTCACTGCATGACTTAAAAATGCAAACATAGGGACATTGATTTCAATATTTAGCAGTAACTTCCTTGGTCCAAATGAACCAAAGAGATTTCATTTTTCATTCACCTCATACACAATTTTTGTTCATACAGTTTCTGTGAGGTTAATGGTAGACATCCTACTTAGTTCAACATGTCGATCTTCTAATCGACTCACAGCTCTAGAAAAGTTATTGCTAGCAAATGACAAGTTATCTTCTGTTAGATGGCGCTGTCGCCTTTGCTTTATTCTAGATATAACCTGACAAACTTCGCCTATAGAAGGGCGTTTTCGGGGTGATTTGTGCAAACATCTGTGTCCAATTTTAGCAAGCTGCCTCACTTCTTCAAGATTGCATTTTCCCACAAGTTGTTTGTCAAGTATCTCATCCACACCATCATGATCCATTGCAGCCTTGCAGTGAAAGATTAATAAGCAACTCAAACAGAAATTGTGGAGTCTATGAAGATTTTTTCTGATGAAAAGAAACTTACAAGGTTAATATATTCCATCAAATTTTGATGAGGGTGGATGGCAGTGATGAGCTCAAAAACTATGATACCGAAACTGTATATGTCACTCTTTGTTGTTAACTTGCTTGTGGAGATGTATGCAGGATCCATGTAACCATATGTACCTTTAAGACCAGAATTTCTGCCATCAAAGATCTCTTCCTTTGAGAGTCCAAAATCAGCAACCTGCAGAATAAAATTTTGAAGATAAGTTATATTTGAATAGAAGATTACTAATGCAAAAAATGTAAAGTCAATTTTCTATCTACTATAATATATAAAAGTTGAGACACACTTTTGAGATGCCACCTAAGTTTCTATCATTTAGCCATGTAAGCAAATTTTATCCATCTTTTACTCCATGGTTGAGTGTTTTTTTAACTTCTTAACAACTCTTAACCTTACCATAAATGCAAATAACTTAAAATATTAATTTTGTACATCAATTTCTAATATCAATGTCATTTTTAACAAGATCGTTTGTAGTTTGTTCCATTTTGTTTTAAAGGATTGTAGCTATTTTAAACATTTGTTGATTTGAACAGAAACGTTCATTGCTTATTCAACTAATTTGTAGGACCTGCCATTTCTATTTGAATTGATAATGTCAAACATGAATTAAACATGAATGTCTATCTACTTTTTCTTAAATTAATACTCAATTTATTTACTCTACAATCGTTCTAAAAATGTTACATTCTATAAGAACATTCATGCAAAAAAAATTTAATCTACCATCAAAAATTGTTTTTAATTTTTACAGGCAAATGTTAGTTTTTAGATTTTGTTAGAAATGCCCTTTTATCAAAATTTGTACCATCGCAATATAAGTTTTAGATGCAAGAAAGTCTTGTCCATTTAGGTAATGAGAAATGATAGCATCACTCTCTTTGACACTCTTTAATACTCTATTATTGGCTGAAATTTAATAAAAATTACAAATTTTGTGGGTCTTACCTCTCATTTAATATTTCTCTCACCTTATTTAGATGTGAACCCGCCAAAATATGTGATTTTCAATAAATTTCATCGTAGTATTAAAGAGAGTGTTAGAAAGACTGTGTTTCTAAGAATGACACTAGCATTTCTCTTCAGGTAATCTATGCTAAATTTTTCTCATTAAGTGTTATTATCATACCTCATTAAGTTTTAATAGTGTTAAATAGCATTTTAGAAGAGAAGTGATTAAGTAGTTCACTATGATGTTCCACTTCTCTCTATGTTATCATTCACAAAATTCGTTACCAATCATAACATAACTAGGGAAGGATTGCACTGTTTGATTCAATATCTTATATCATTAGGAAAATCAATTGGAAATTTGACTATCAAAAAGATCTTATGCAAACAATATTACCTTAGCTCTCATTGAGTGATCTAGCAATATGTTGGCAGACTTTAAATCGCGATGTATGACAGGTGGGACTGCCTGTTCCATGCATATTCATATTAAACAACACTTTCACATAGAATAAGAGAAAATTCATGAGTGAACATACATACTCCTTCATGAAGATATTCTATTCCGTGTGAAATATCAAGTGCAATTTGTAGCCTCTCATCCCAACTCAAGTTCTTTTCTTCACCTACAAACATTCACACACTATTCTCAAATGAGACAACTTAAGTGGTGTTCGGTTTGAGCGTTTCCTGTTTTCATTTCCACTGAAAATAGAAAATAGAGGTAAAAATGTGTTTGGTTGATTTGTTTGAAAATGTTTTCATGAAAATATTTTCAAAATTGAGTGAAAATAAGGAAACACTGTGGCTCCGTTTTCACAGTTTTCAGAAAATGAAAACAAAAACAATTCCTCAAACCAAACACCACCTTAGTTTGACAGTAACAACTAAAAACATGCAAGCAACTTGAAAATGAGAAAATTTTTGGATGAACAGGAAAGATCTTCCTCTTACCATATAAAAGATTCGCTAAACTTCCATTACTCATGTACTGATAAACCACGATACGCTGTCCTTTATCTACAGAATATCCAACCAAATTCACAAGATTCCTGTGATGCAGTCTTCCTAGAAGAGACACCTAAAGCAACATGTTAAATACAAAATGTTCAACAAACCTAGCTGGTGGCTGAAGTTGAATTAGCAGCTTAGTCCTCTGACTTGCTCAAATAAGAACTAATGTCATCCATTACATTTAACCTACTAGAAGTGATTCCATTTTGAATTGTAATAATCTTGCATAATAAAAGAAATCATTGCATCTGCAGGCTTTTATTTCTGATGATGAGAATCATATTACAAAATGCAAGTACAAACTAATAGTACCAGATTTAGAGGTCATCACCTATGTTTTCTGAATATTAACAATAAACTCTCTAATATATTGGGTAATTGAAGCAAAAAATGGATAATCACCACTATATATTCATCAGTTCGATTCAAGTCAAACAATCATTAAATCATCTATGAATTTTTAACTTCAAAATTTGATACTTTTATGAGTCTCTCAATCAAGAAAGGAAATGAAAACTGCTCAGGAAAAAAAGTATACAATCATCGTGGAACCCTTTTCCAGCACTATACAAATCTATAAAGATTACAAAATATAAAAAAAATTGCATCCCACAAATCAATTATCAAAAATGTTATTTTTCCTATACCTCTGTTTGGAATTCTTTCTCCCCTTGTCGGGAATTGGGTGCAAGCACCTTCACTGCTACAACCTCCCCTGTAGGCATTGTCGCTTTATAAACTGTGCCAAATGATCCTTGTCCCAAGGTAGTCGTGAAATTTTGTGTGCCCTTTTGAATTTCTCTGTACCATGTACAGGTCAGATTCATACCATTAAAACATAAATATCTCTTAACTAGTTTTTAATCAGTGATTACTTCACATCTTCATTCCCCTACTTTCTCCTGCTCCTTTGTTCTCTGAACTAAGGTAAAATGCAAATCAAAATTTGCAGGGCAATTCATCTTATTTCGACTAAACCATCAATTTATGACTCCTTCTCCTAAGTATAAATAGTCCCTTTGAGGGACTAAATGACTAATTTAAAGGATTTCTCAATATTTTAACTAAATAGCATGATTTTAATATTGCAAAACTATTTATGTAATTTCTAATACTTTAGGGACTATTTAGGAGAGCGGGTAATTGTTTAGGCACCAAATTGATGGTTTACTTTCTTATTTATAAATAAACTTCCCAATGAAAAATTATAAAGTTCTCAATTCCACAGATCAAATGATCAACAGATTTTGATATCAATAATTATGTCTATGTAATTTTATAGTTATTCATAACCAGAACAATTAGGTAAAAAGAGAGTTAACCTCATGCTTAAGACAGAAAAGTACATACCTATACGAGTACTTTAGAATGCCTGACACTGAAGAAAACAGGTCTTTGTTTTGATGATTCCACCAAGTGAAATGGGAATTCTTCTTTAAATTTTCTGACTTTGACATGGTTATGGAACTATCAAGAGATGCACTAAAGTCGGTACTTGTTCCCAATCCATTTGTCCGCATTGGAAGAGTTGTTAAACTAGTCTCATTTGCAGATCGTCTAAGATTAGCTCGATTCTTGTACCACCTTATGCCGAAAAATATGAGGCATGATATAAGAATTCCAAGGGCCAAACCAACAGAAACACCAATGATAACTAAATCAGCTTGACGAACCATTCTTTGATCTCTCTTGATACTCAAAAAATGAAATCATTTTGCAGAAGACTAGTGCTGCAGAGGCCCACTGTCACAAAGTTGGCACAATTTCATGTTAATTCAATATTTCATCTAGATCAAACTGACATCAATTGAACTTCAAGGTAGTAAGTGATCCATTTTTTTTAAAATTTTATTCCCCTTTTTGGTACTAGAGAAGATAAAAGATTATTTATACCAATGCATCAAATGCAACACGATTTACAAAACTTCAAATGTTAAACTTGTTGATGAATTATGAGAAAAACTGGATTCAATTGCTCCTATCAAAAATAGGATTAACCACGGATTCAAGCAATAGCTCATGATTTCATAAAACCATACTGTTTTCCAGATTTAACTAAAGCAGGTTTTCCAAACTTCTTACATAATTGCCAGAAAGGTAAAATTGGAATCTCAGCAAATTAGCCATACCATATATCAATATTGTAACACCTAATGCTCTCTTTAAATATCAGAACTAAAGGTGTGGCTTAAGTAAAGAAATAAAGAATATAACATGGAGACCTTAATTCTGAAAACAATGACTAACTACACGATTGAATTACTTTATTGTGAAGAAATAATACTCTTTTCCTTTTGCAATTTCCTATTAGAGCTTCTGAAAAGAAAAGGAGAAAAAAAGGAGCAGTTATTCCTAAAAGATAATGTTACCATTGATTCATATAACAGTGAACACAGCATGATTTGGGAGATAATGTGCTATTGACAAACTCATCAACATCAATAAATTCTCCATTCATTTTGCACTATTTATCAAACACAAAACAAATAATAAAGATTCCCACCACCCTCTTCAAACACTGAAAAGTGAAAGCATAAGCACAAATAAAAAAAACAAAGCCCAAAAAGCTTAAAACTTGATCAAAACCCATCACAGATTTTCCAAGAAAAACCAAACCCACATACCTAATCAGCAGAGAAGCACACCCATGATGGAAAAATCTTTTTTTTTTTTTTTCCTTTTAAGGGGTGTGTGAATTGTGAACCATGTTTCTGATATCAACCCTCTTCTAGTGGGAGGATGACTTTGGAAAAATCCAAAGTCAATGACATGAATGGAACAAAAGGGACCCCAGTTGAGGAAAGAAACTGAAGTGTCTGATTGTGGAGTTGAGACAATGAAAGAGTGACTCAGAAAAGTTGAAGAGGTCTGAGTTGGTGACCCCTTGGAACTGTGTGGGGAATAAAATGAAGGGTGTGGAGTGGGTGGAACATTAAGTTTTGTTGAATTCAAATGATAGTGGATTTTAAGGATTTAACAACTTTGGAAAATGGGTTCAGGTTCAGAATTATTATTGGTCAGTTAAGGAAGATGTTTGTTTCTTTGTCTTTTTTGTTCTGTTAAGGTTGCAACTTGGCCTATGGAGATTCATTGATTTTTTATTTATTTTTTGGTTTAATATCTTCTTATCCTTATTTTTAAAAGGAGAAATATATTTAGACATCTAAAATATTAATAAATATCTAGTGAAAGAAAAAAATATATAAAAATGATAAGTGATATGTAATTAAAGAAGATAGAAAAACAAAAAATACCAGACAAAATATTTAAAATGAGAAGATATTCAAATATTATTATCATTATTCTTAAAAGCTCTCAATGTTAGTTTCATACTCTCTTTTTTTTTATCTCTAATTAATATGTGAATTATTGTCTTATAAAAATGATACATAAGCGTATAATAAAATAAGTTAATGAAAAATTTTAAAATATGTCAAAATTAAAATATTAAAGACTATAAACGGATTACAAAGACGTTTTTCTTTTTACTTCATTTACATAATACTAAATTTGTTTTATATCCATCAACATGAATAAGAAAAAAAATATTCATTGGCATCTTGGTTGGACTAAAGTTAAATTTAAATATTATAAATAAGTTTTTTAAATGAAAAGAGAGTGATTAAAAATGGTAATTTTATTAAAAATGATCTATTAGATTAAGGTCAATGATAAATATTTTGTATTTATAATATAGTTGAAAAATATATATTTTATTAATATTTGTTATTTAAGATTTCTTTTATAAGGTTTGTATCTTAAAAAAAAAGTGTAAGGTTATATAAATATAAAAAGAATACATATGAAAGTGTACAATAATATATCATTATTTATTCAAATTTTAAAGAAAATTGTAAAAAATATTCAAATTATAATGCCATAAATTTTATTAGTTTAATAAATTATCGAGTTCTAAGTTTTAGATATATAATTACACTACTGAAAAGGAGAATTTTGTTTGTATTTTAAGGGAAACAATTATAACATACTATATTTTAGGGTATATTTGATATATAAAATTATATTCTTAATCAAATCCCTTCTTTGCGATTGAGATAGTTAGAAATAATTTTTTGAGAAAAATTGTAAGATATATTTAGATAGAAATAATAATTAAGAAAAATTGAACTACGAGTCAAAGACCAAACATAAAAAACAAAATAGAGTTTATTTTCCATGTTACTTTTCAAATATTATAAAAAAATATATTCTTGGACTAAACTCCATCTTAATTGTATTCCTAGAAATATATGTAAATTAATAAAGTAAGACAAATGATTTGTATAGTTAAAAACTAAAATTACATCATATTTCCTTCTAAAATTTCATCAACAAGAGAATCTCATATATATTCACAATGGGATGAATATTTCATTTTTAGTGAAAGCACAAAGCCGGTAATAAATGCAGTGTGGTTGTATTGTATTGGATGTCTGTGTCTGAGTTTGTTTTGTGTGTTGTTATGACTCATTTTCCTCAAACCTACTCTTTTACACCTTTTCATCTATTTATATTTCTGCCTCTTTATGCCTGCATTTCCATCTTATCTTCTTTCTCAATAATTTAATCTTCAATGTTACAAGGTGGGGTGACTTTATTCAATTTTTGGTGTATCTTTTCTTCTGTATCTTTCTTAATTTTTTGTTTTGGTTGAAAGTTTTTGAGTTTGTATGTTTTTAAAGGTGGGCATTTGGTTTGGGAAGTGGATAATTGACTTCAAATAAGAGATCTTAATCCACTCACTACAAGAATATTAAAGTGCTTTATTACTAGTTAGGTGGAAGAAATGTCTCTTTTTGTTTTTGTTTTTTTTTATAAAAAAAAATGATAAGTTGAGAAAATTCTCAATAATATTAATTAGTATTCTTAAAACACTGGTTAAGAAATTGAAAGAAAAAGAAAATATTAAAGATAAAATTGTATTGTTCAAGTTTTTTCATTGTTATTATCCCTTATAATAAATAAATATTTTATCATTAATTAATATCTTTAAATTATTAGTTGTTCTTATCAAAATAATAAGAAACAACAAGTGATTAGTTGAGTTGTTAGAAATTATCTTGGAAAGGAAAAGAGTTTGACCTCAAATCCTTGTATAGGAAGAAAGTATAAATTTGAGAAAGTTTGAAAGCAGTGTAAAAAATATTACTATGAACAAAAGTATTTATAAATTAAAATTGACGTCGTAATTTTGTTTATTAGTGTACGTCAATCTTAACTGGAGAGATAATCCCTTTAATTCATCATTAAATAATATAATAAGAAACTGAGTTCGACCGTCTTAAATAATATTAAAACATAAGAGTTAACATTTCTTAATAGTAAATTGTCATGTATTGTGTTTGAGTTAATCATTTAATTTAATACCTTAAAAGTAGTATAATACTACACTATTTAACTCATTAACTGACCGCTAATTAAACCTACTCAATCAACTATACTATTAAATATTAAAAAAATTCTTACTAAAAATGATCAGTGACTAAATTAACAACGTTCCTCCTCGTGTTGAATTACAAGAGTTTCATCTCTGTCCAAATTCTCTTAATATAGATATGAATGGTTTACTGTTTGACTATCTTTTATTTTGTATTCGCATTTGTATATTTAGCAAAACGAATTTTTTTTACTGATTGAAATATAATTTACATCTGAATTAATATTGAATCAAAAACTCTAGATTTTATCATGGGTTTGCAGTGTGCATAAAGTTTTCAATTTTCCATACTTCAACCTATAATTTGTTCGAGCAACGATAATTATTTGCGCATCATTTTTATTTTATCTTTTCATTTTTTTTAATAAAAATAATAGTATATCAACTTCTCTGCACACTTAATAATTTGTAATATTTTAATAATAGAATAAGAAAAACACATATGCTAGCTTGTCAATGTAAGTCACAGTAGTTTGTGTCGCATAATAAAATTATTTATTATTATTATCAGTCATATATGTTTTATATAATATCATGATAATAATAAAAAAATATTTTTTAAAATTAATTATCTTTATTTTCTTAACTGTTAAACTTTTAGATGACAATGGAAATTTCCGATATAGATAAATGTGTAATTAGAATGTTCAAATTTGTTTGATCATGCACTTTTAGTCGCTACTAAGTAATAAGATTCCAAAGAAACACGTTTGCTGGAGAAGACACTTTTGCTTTTATTAGCATTCAAGTTTTTATATGCTAATGGATTTGGGCCAGCAACTTCCACCAGGAGGCCATAACCCAGGACCAGAACATGGGCTTCGCAACGTGTTTCTAGCAGCAATGAGTTTCTTCCTGCACCTTTAATTTTTTCTCATACACCATCATCTTTCATAATGTCAAAACTGCCCTTATCTATCAGACCAAGATCAATCATGACTAGTTATTTTGCAAATTTCATTTCCAGATTTTCGGAAATCCGTGCTCATCAATTGGTGTTTTAACTCACAAATTTAGTAAGTAAATCCAAAATTTAAATTTTTAAAAATTAATTTACAGATTTAATAAATTTATAAATTATTTTTTTAAAAGTAATTTAACTTCAGAATTTATAAAATTAGTAAGTTAATTATGGATTTTTAAAATTTGTAAGTTTCCATAAGTTTGTTTTTGGTTAGAGAGAACACAAAAAATGCTTTATAGATTTCTAAATTCGTAAGATACAGGATTTCAAAAATTCACTTATCAGAATCTAAAAATCCATAACGTAAATTTGATTACAAATTTTTGATTTATTGTCTATGGATTTATGAATTCAGTAATCTCATGGATTTATGAAATCCTGTGCCTTACACAGAATTCATAGGCAAAATTCCAAAAATTTGTTATCAAGTTTATCTTAAAAATCTGTAGAGTTATGGAAATCAAACATTGGAAGGTAAAAACAAAAATTTGGTAATGGGTAGGATAAGAAGAGAATTGTTTAACGAAGATACTATGAAGCTTAAAATGCAATATAGGGTAAAACTAAACTTAAAAAGGGGAATGTAAAAAATAAAAGCAAAAATATTCCTAAAACTAGACTTAAAATTATGTTGACTCACCAAGTGCTTCCTATGATTGTGTTTGGTTTATGGATGATATTTATTATCCTTGGGACATGTTCTCGTTAATATAATATTCTTTTCTAAGTTTCATAAATTCATTATTAATGTTAAGAGTACATGAAATCTCGCTCTTATTTATTTATGGTCTAGAGTATTCAGAATTAATAGGTAGTGTTAGTAATAATTTTATTGAAGATATTTTATTTGTTAACAATGATGTAATAATGAGAGTAGATCTAAGTCAAGGTCAGGTGGATTTATTTTGTGGGGATCTCTCTAGGGTGACCATCATTGACAAGGACTTCTCCTGCAGGGGAGAAGGTTCAGTGGTCCTTGTTTGAGGAGAGATTGTTGGGATGCAAATAATGTCCCAATCGAAAAAACAAAAGATGTCACATGAATTTATAAACACACATAGTACCTTCATTGATGAACGAACTCCAAGCATCTTTCGAAGCTTAACAAAGACATCTTACTTGAGTGGTTTAGTCATAATATCTGTCACTTCATCTTGACTTCTACAAAATTCCAAATCAATTGTTCCATTGTTGCAAAGATCACGAAGAAAATGGAACCTAACGTCGATGTGTTTGCTCAATTGTTCCATTGTTGCAAAGATCACTAAGAAAATGGAACCTAACATCGATGTATTTGCTTATCGATGTGTTTGCTTCTTCCATGTAAAATATTGTCTACTTCCGTAGTGGACAAACTAACGATCTGTTAGAGTCAGGTGAACCTACTTTATGGGGATCCCTCTAGGGTGGCCATCATTGACAAGGACTTCCCCTGTGGAGGAGAAGGTTTAGTGGTCCGAGGAGATTGTTACATACAAATAATGTCCCACATTGAAAAAACGTAGTACCTCTAATTACCTCCATTGGTAAGAGACCTTTTCGAGGAAGTCCAAAAATAAAATCGTGAGGGCTTAGACTCAAAGCGGACAATATCTTACTATTGTGAATATATGTGTATGTGAAAGTCCTCCTCGTGTTAATTAACTCTGGTTTCATAGCCTATGGTTCGACTTAGACCAAGTCAGGTGGACCTACTTTGTAGGGATCCCTTTAGGGTGACCATCATTGACAAGGACTTCCCCTACAGGGGAGAAGATCTTGAGAGAAGATTGTTGAGATACAAATAATATCTCACATCGAAAGATCAATTCAAGTGAAGGTTAGTGATGCAATGTTAGTCTTTTAATTTTTTTACACATGCGATAGGATCTTAAATTTATGTTACAAAGTAATAATACGGTGGTTTTTCTTTTGTATCTCCTGACAATTTGTTTGATTTTATATAACCAATTTAAGAATTTGACATAAAAAAGAAACAAAAAAGGAAATTGGGGTCTGATCTGATTAGATATTTTGGAATGAAGTTTAGTAAGTCACACTTTAAGTTCTTAGATGGGTGGTGCTCAACTCAAGAGTCTTATGTAGGAAAACAAAAAACTAAATTGATTTAATTTTAAAAATTAAGTAAATTGGAAGTTTAATAAAATTATACACAATCTATATTAATTGCTGTGTTTAGCCAGACATTGCGGATCAACATGTAAGTCCAAATTTTCATGTTAAAAATGAGCAAAGATGCAAAAGCTACAAGCAATCTTGTTGTGTTAGTTTGTTGATTCAAACACTACAAATCATTTATATTTAACCTGAACAAAGATGCGAAAGTTATATGTAACATCACGAGCCTTCTCATAGTCCACCTTGAAGATTATACATTCCTTCTTTCCTCTTTGCTTCCTCCACTACTTCACTAGCCACCAGGGTATTATGTATCAAAGACCTTCCTTACTAGTAAAATGTTGAATACTAAAAGTAGATAAAAGAGAAGGCAGAATGATTAGAATTAACGTCAAAGTATACCAAAATATAGAGGGAGACAAAAGACAAAAGTCTCCAATGATATTATTGGTTAGAATTGTGACATAAGAGGTCATTTTACCAACCAATGCAGAACTTTAAGGAAGAATATCAACAAAGTTAAGAAGTATGATGATGAATTTGCAAATGCAACAATTGATGAATTTATAGATGCATTACTTTGTAACTTGGAATTAATATACATTTTTAGTATATCGTTA
This sequence comes from Hylodesmum podocarpum, assembly GCA_026586105.1. Classification (NCBI taxonomy): domain Eukaryota; kingdom Viridiplantae; phylum Streptophyta; class Magnoliopsida; order Fabales; family Fabaceae; genus Hylodesmum; species Hylodesmum podocarpum. The sequence goes on along the minus strand of JALJEV010000803.1, from coordinate 3,303,820 downwards.
ACTATTTATTGACGAATGAGAAATGTAAAAAATAAGTTAATTCCATTTTGCTATTATAATTATTTTAAATGGCACCAAATCTGTCCATTTAGAATGCTACCAAATTAAACACTAAAAAAATAGAGATAAAATATAACTTAATTAATATAAAAGATAAAGTATATATAAAAAAATTACACAATAACTTTTATAAAATTGTATTAATCACATTTAAAAACATCAAACACTTGCTAGTAAAATAAGGTAAAATAATTTTTTTTTGCCTCCGTTAAAGATTTTCTAGACCCATCATTTTACTATAAACATATGCAATTCGAGACCATATAATAATTTCTCAGTATTTAACCTCTTATGTACCTATGTTTGGACGAGGATAGGTAAATTTGTTTTTTGAATGGAATTGATTATGTAAAATTGATTTTAAATTGATATAATTTATGTTTATGAACATTAAGTTTATGTAGGAAAATTTAATATAAATGTTTTATATCTAACACAAAAGTTATTTAAAATTGTTTTAACTCATAGTCAATTTTAAATTCTTAATCCATTTTAAACTTTTTTTCCGACATGAAACGATACAAATGATAGAAAGACAACTCATTGCATTGCCAAATGCCATGCTCATCTAATCTCTAGAACATATATGGCATGCAACACACTCAAACCTTTGCAGCTTCTTTTCCCTTAATTTGATTTGATCCAGCTTTTTAGGTCCAACACATGGTGACAACCCCTTTCCATTATTATACACACAAATACATGTCACTAAATCCGAACTATGAGGCTCTTTTGCTTCCCACCCAAGGTATATATATTGGGTCCTCTCTTTTTGAGATCTTACACAAAGAAATCAAGACACTATACCTTCTAAAAACTTTCTACTACTTGGTGTGTAGTTGAGGTGGGAAAATGTTAAAAATGAGATTTATGATGATCTTTTTCTCTTTGGTTTTCTTTCATCTTATTAATTTGTCACCCATTTGGGCCAAGCCCCTTGCTCCTGCATTGTATGTGTTTGGTGACTCCTTATTGGATAGTGGCAACAACAATATTTTGCCAACTTTGTGCAAAGCCAATTTCAAGCCTTATGGGGGTGATTTCCCCAATGGCCCCACTGGAAGGTTCACTAATGGAAGAACAGTTGCCGATTTTATAGGTAATTTTTTTTAGTTTATTTTTTATGCAATAGTAGTGTAATTTTTTTATATTTTTAATTAATAAAAATTTATAATTAATTAAGGTGATTTTTATTATAATTATCATAAAAATAAAAAAAGATTATCTATCATACATGACGTGAGTTTAGAATTTAGATATTCTGTAAAGATATTTTCACTAGATCAAGTCTTATTCAAATTTATTTATTTTATAGATTTTATAAAGTCATTTAAAATTTATGGATGGATAAAACTAGTTTTATGTGACCCTCTAATGTTTTTGCTTGGCAATCATTATTTACTTATATTGGTGGTGTTGGTTTTATTTCTAAAAGAATGTTCTTTGAAAAGTTTTTCAACCACTTAGCTTCATTACTTGGTAATTACAATTACAAACTCTAACTCCATTGTCAATCTGACAATTGTAATTTGTTTTGAATGATCTTCAAACTACTATATCATCACTAAGAATAAATACATAATCACTAATAAATTTTGTCTCATCTAATCATAGATCTAGCTAGTATCACTATATTCCTCCAATACAACAAGAACTCCACTATATTAAATATTACAATCAATGGTATTTCTAAGTATCTCATAAGTCTCACAATCCAATGATCTTGATTAAAACTAGGAATATATCTACTTAGTCTATCCACAAAATACAATATGTTAGACCTTAAAAATTTCTTAAGTTAGTCCCAATGATTTAGAGTGTTAACAATATGTTAGACCTTAAAAATTTCTTAAGTTAGTCCCAATGATTTAGAGTGTTAGAGTCACGAGGAATACACATTGGGTTGTAATCAAAATGACCAAATTTCCTAAGTTTCTCAGCGTAGTATTGTTAAGATAATAATATGCTATCATCATTCCTTATAATTTTAACACTCAATATTACACTCCACTCATGTTATTCATGTCAAACTTTGATGTAAGAAAACATTTCGTAACTTTTACTGTAATAATCGAAGTACTAAATATAAACATATCATCAACATATATAGACAAATAATCATATGTTTATTGTCCATAATTTTTGTAGTAGGCACATTTGTCTACTCCAATAGAAGAAAAACTATCATCTAGTAAGTAAGGTTTCTTTTTATATCATTATTTAAGGATTTGTTCTCAACCATATAATAATTTTACAAATTTTATTTTCTTGAAAAAAAAATAAGTTGATATATATATATATATATATATATATATATATATATATATATATTTCTTTTTCTAGATTATCATTTAGAAAAACAATTTTCATGTATGATCAATTTATAAATGGGGGCTAAAGCTATCAAAACTTATATTAAAATAATTTTAAAAATGGAAATAAAAGTATTAAAATAGTTTATATTTTGTGTTTGAGAAAATCTTTTAATTACAAGTCTAATTTTATATTTTTTAATAGTTCCATAAGCATTATATCTTCTTTTAAGAATCTATTTGCACTAGTAAGCTTTGCTTCGGGAGGTAAATCAATTAAAACTCAAGTTCTTTTATTTTAAGAAAATCAATTTTACTTTCAATAATTTCATTCAAAAAATGAAAAAAAATATGGCTTAAAAAAGTTGAAGGATTATTTCCTCTAAAAATCATTTAAGTTTCTTTCCTTTATCTCGTAAGGATTGAATATTGTTTATAATTATTTTTAATATTAAATTAAAAGAATTGATGACTATTTCTGTTAAAATATTAAATTTAAAAAAAATTATGGTCATAAATAAAAACATAAATATTGAAATATTTAAAATCATGCTTTTTAACACATTTTTTAAAATAGTTTCTCTTTTAATTGAAAAATTATTCAATACTTTTTTCTTAATTTAATGTTTTCATAAAAATTTTTTTTACCATTTTTATAAATTTATAAATTTTAATACTTTTCTACCAACGACTATGCTATTTACTCTTTGTCTGGAGTGACACTAATTTAAAACCTAGATTAATTTTCTTGGCCAATTTCTGTTTGACATTTTCTTGTAATATGATTATTAATTAAAACATTTGTTTGAATGGTTTGGATGATCAGCTGAATATCTTGGATTGCCATATTCTCCACCATACATTGGTTTCAAAGGTCCAAGATCAGTAACAGGAATGAATTATGCATCTGCTTCATGTGGAATTCTGTCACAAACTGGATCCTTGTTTGTAAGTATATACACAACATATGCTTCAAAATTTCTTTTCTTCTTTTTTCTTAATTTCTATATTTAATTTCTTTCCCATGCATAATATATACGTATAGAATTTATCATAAATTTTAATTTTATTCCACTAGACTACTCATAATATTAAATAGCTTAAGAGGTGATTATTTTTCAAAAGTTAATTTTCTTAACCAATGAATATACATTGTTTGGTTAATAGCTCAATAAATTAATACACCCACTTTCTTGGGAAAATTAATACTCCCTCTTAATTTATATATAAACAAAAATATTTAATTTTAGATCAATACAGAGAAATAATTAAGTATATTTAATTTTTTTATTTTCATATAAAAATTGATGTTTTTTAAACTATTATTATTCATATTTATCGGAGGGAATGCAGACATGGAAAGATGAATTATTTCAAGGGTTATTTTAGAATAAGATAATTAAATAGAATTTAATTAGTTGAATTTCTATTTAAATAGATTTAAGAATTTTACAAGTAATTTCACTTTATTTTTTAAATTTATTTTGGCCATGAGATAATAATGATTAATATTAAGAAATTTATAAACAATGTTAATTATGTAAATAAAATTATTTATATAAAAAATTATAAGTTATTTGCTCCAATAATATATCTTAACATTTTAAACAACCTTTGGAGATGTTCTTAATAACAAAGAAAACTTTACCAAATAGTAAACAAAATACATTGTCTACTTCAAAAAGAAAAATTTGTCTATACTTCCAAAACTTTAGCAATCATAATATTCAATTTTCTTTTAATTTACTTATAATAAATTCTCTCATTTTTGCAGGGAAAATGCTTGAATCTAGAGGAACAGGTTAACCTATTTCAGAAGACAGTGCAAATAGATCTACCCAAAAAAATAAAAAGCTCAGCTGAGTTATCTGAGCATTTATCAAAATCAATATATTTAATCTCTGCAGGGAGCAATGACTACATCAACAACTATCTTGTACCCATTTATGCAACAAGCAAACGTTACACACCTGAGTCTTTTGCAAATCACCTCAGTGAAAAGCTTTCTCATCAATTAAATGTACACTATTTCTCTCCTCTTTCATTAAGTTTTTAATTTTATAATTATTTCAAATTTTTTAATTTTGATCTGTATAAAATTTCTTGTTAACTTCTAGTTTATTATTTTATTTTTATCCATATTTCTAATTCTGAACATTAGATTGAACTGTCTTAGAAAATGATACATAATTAATCTCTCTCTTGAGTAATATATATGTATTTAACTATTCTAATTTAATGATAAAAAATAAATATGAAATTAAAAATTAAAAAACTTTTAGAAAGATTAAAACCTGAAATAGTAAATAATTGAGGGATAACAAATTTATTTAAAATTTAATTCTCCTATAAAAAAAAACCTCATGAGTGTGGATTTCCTGAAGTCAGTTTCCCACACATTCAAATGTTAATTTTTATGATATTAGACTATTCATATATTATTCTGATAAATTTTCTTAAAAACACACATTTGAAATATGATTGATCTGATCTATATCTAATTGTTACAAATGTCTTGATTATGTGAAAACATGCAAAATTAACTTATATGTTAATTGATTTTTTATATAGGCCCGTTTGTTTAAATTTTTTTAAAAACAAAAATTCTTACAAAATTGTTTTTCAATATAGCAGTGTCAAGTTGCTTCATTAAAAATGTTTTGAAAAAAAAATTCTCTGTATTAAAAAACAGTTTACCCAAACATTTCAATAAGCAATTTTACTTCATAGACAACTGCAATATATAATTAACTAACCAACTCACTTACAGAATATATATATATTACTCTCTCTTCACATTTTATAACTAGTTGTTTCTGGATTGGAGTTGTCTAACCGATGCATTTTTAAACAAAACACTTTTTCTAAGAAAATATTTAATAAAACAAGTCATATATAATATATGATTTGTTTTTGATTGACAGAGATTATACAAGTTAGGAGCTAGGAAGATCATAATGTTTGAAATTGGACCTGTTGGGTGCATACCATCAATCTCAGGGAATCATCGACACGAAGGGCTTTGTGTAGAGAAAACAAATCAATTAGTGGCACACTTCAATGATAGGGTTTCTCCATTATTGACAAATTTGACATCCACACTTGGAGGCTCCACCTTTGTCCTTGGTCGTGTCTATTCCCTTGCCTATGATGCAATACAAAATCCATCCAAATATGGTAAATATCCCATCTAAAAATATTACAATTCATCAAAATTAAAATTCACACATTTAAATTTCTTGTAATTGAATTTCTCTCATTTTTTAAATGTGTTGTTTATGAAGTGATAGAAGAAAGAGGTAGAGAAAAGAGAGACTAGAGAAAAAATGAAGAGAGAGACTTTATGGCATTAAATTTTCATAGGATGAAGTGAAAACTCAATCCATCCTTTATACTCTTCTAAATCAAATAGTATTTAGGAGAAAGATGAGAGATAGAAGAGAGGGAAGAGAGAAAGAAAATAGAGAGGAAGGAAAAAATAAGAAGAATTTGAAATTCTTCGTATATAGCTGAAATTTGAAATTTTTAATTATTTAAAATTTTATATTAAAATTTTCAAATTTTAAAACAAATATACACATTTTATCACTCTAAATTTTAAATTCATTTTCAAAATTACTTATCCGAGTTCAAATCACTCATCCAAATTCATCCAAATGCATTGTTAGTTAATTTGTAGAAATGATTTTAAAATAAATAAATAAATAAAATATATGTTTATCCCTTCATATTTAGTTAAAAATTTTCTTAGTTATTATATTTTACAAATAATGATCTGGTGGTAGATATTATAATCATGACAAATTAACATATTAGAGATTGGATCATATTTTCATTTGATTATTAAATTATTTCAATCTAATATATGTTTTTTAAGAAATTATATTTAATAATTCAATGTTAAAAAAGAAAAAAAAAGAATCATATATTTAACATATGATAGGAAATATATTATAGTCATTAGATCATAATATAACCAATAAATGAAAATTAGTGTAACACTAAAAAAGTTATATATAGACATAGAGAAAGAGAATATCTTCATTTGTTTCTCATTTTAATCCATATAAGATATCTAGTATCATTTTAATTCTTTAAATATATCATTTATTTTCATTGTAATGTCTGGGTCAAGAGACTAAAACGAGAGTAATTAAATTCATAAAATTCAAAAATTAAAATAACTATAATATCTTTTAATCTTTTAAGAAATAAATTATTTCATTCTTATATTTATAGAGATTAAAATGATAATTCAATACATAAATATCATTTTCGTGTAAATATATTTGATTAGTGCTAACCCAATGGGCTATATGTATAACTAATGCCTAACAAGATTTATTTAGCATGTTGATGTGTATATATTTTGTAGGTCTAAAGGATACAAGCAATACATGTTGCCATAGTTGGCTAAACGGGACTTTAGGATGTATCCCAATGTTAAAACCATGCCAAGACCCAAACAAGTATTTGTTTTGGGACTCTTTTCATTTAACAGAAGCTGTATATTCACTCATAGCCTCAGGGTGTCTTGGTGAAAGATCAGTGTGCACACCCGTCACCATTCCACAACTTCTACAAATGTGAAGGCTAAATTTTGAATTTTAGTATTTTAAGTTGGGAAATGTTTTTGATCTTTTGAGTTTAAAATGTCTTAATTTAAAAGGGTATTGTTGTGTACGTGATAATGGTGAGCATTTGAGAATAAATATACATGATCCATTATATGCATAGATTGCAAGTGACCCTTGCATTGAATTATCTTGTGTTGTTTTTATTTGTTGTTTATTCTTGTGGTTCTAGCAAAAGGTAGCAAAATATGGCATATCAATTTAGTCCTATGAAAGTTATAGGTATAAAATTAGGTTAGTCTAAAGTGAGTTGTGGGCTATAAAAGATATCAAGACCAAAAAAAATGTTTGGATTCAATTTGAATCTCTAAAATGAAAATGAAATTAGATGAAAACCTTTTCTTTCCTTTTTTTTTCGATTTGGACAAATTTTATGTGTTAATTTCTATCTATTATGATTAAATTCGATTAAAAAGATGCATTTTTAATTAAAATATTTTTTCCTTTTACACTTTCTACCTGATAAATACAATTTTTTTCTTTTTTTTTTAACTAAAATGTCATTTAATCAATTCTCATCTTATTTGTTATGTTTGTTATATTTTACCTATTATTTTTTTAAAATCACACCTTACTTTTTTCATATTACACTTTTCCATTTAATATCATACTTCTCATCCATGTTGGCCTCTTTCTCTAGTTGTTGAAGGCAGTCCCCTTTAGTTGCTAATGTCGATTTCTAGCTCTAAGTCTTAGCCTTCTTATTTGACCATTGAAGTAAGTCTTTTACTCTAACTATTGTGTCAATGTCCTTCTTGGACTTCTTATCGGTTTCTTTCTTGATTGTCTTGTACATTTACCATGAAATTAAAAAAAAATTAAAATAAAAACATTAGCAAAAGAATAATTCAATTTTGGAAAGAGCTTTTCCATAACTCTATTTTGTATTTCAAAAAGTTCTTTCCAAAATATAAAAAAAAAATTAATAGTACGGAAAAAAATTTAGAATGATAACCACATTGAGTTTCGAAAAAAGACATTGGCTAAGGAATTAGAGGAGCTCTATGACATAATAATCGTAGAAGAAAACTAGTTGATGATCAGAGAATGAGATTAACATTGATAGCAAGAAAGAGAAATTGATACTAATAATTGAAGAAGGAGACAAATGTTATCAACCAAAGAAAAAGATTGCTGTAGAGAGAAAAATATAGTATTAAAGGAACGAATGTGGTGTGAGAGGGAGGAGAGTAATTTAGAAGAAAGGGGTGAAATATTACAAACATAACATATATAATATGGGAATGAAATGATATTTAATAAAAAAAGAAAAAGAAACAAAAAGGAGAGTATAAAAAGCAAAAGTCTTAATTGAGTAAAAAAATTTAAAGATCAGTACTTATATTTCATTAAATATAAAGAAGGTCTAACTATATTATATTCTATCACAGAGCTATCACATGTTTACCATTTGAATGTTGTTACAACCAAGTGAAAAATAATAATTTGAGGAGCAAAATCAACGAGATGCATATGTAAGTGGAGTTTATTTAACTACAGTTTTGGGCTGTGAATTGAATAAGACTTATTTTTAATTATTTATGATTTTTGTATTTATTTTTTATATAATTAATTAATATGAATTTTGTATTTATTTTTTATACAATTAATTAAGATGACTTTTTTTTTCATATTTTTCTATTTTATTATCTTTTAATTTCCTAATTCATTGAGATGATTAGTAAGATTTAATGAGTTATTATGATGTGATAGTTACTAAGGAGTAATTGTTAATGAGAAATTACTACTTAGAGGAGTAATAGCTATTTGAAAATAAAAAATTAGTAGAAATAATTGTTAGTGGAAATTAATGTCTGCATTACATATATAGAAAGAAGTGTTTTGTTTGGTTTATAAATATGAATCACTTATAAACTTTTAAGACAGAAGTGAGATTAATCAAAATCAAGTTTTCTTCTCGTTATGAAAGTTTTTTTTGTAATTCTCAGGCAGATGACTAAAATTAATCTTATTAAGAAAACTTAAGGCGGATATGTATATGACTTATGACTTATATTTTCACATTTTTCTTTAGTATGACATCAATATTTTTTTATAAAAAAAAAAAATTAATTCTCTTATTTGAACTCTTCAAGACAATTCAATACTCTCACAATTTACATTACAGCTACTTGCATGCTTTGCGGACATATAATAATTAAGGTCAAGAAATGTAACATGTATAATATCATAAATTTCAACAACGTAAAATGTTAAACATATAGAATCTTATTTAGCAAAAGTGTAACAAAACAACATGTAAGTGATAAGTAGATACAAAAGATAAATAGTAGATTACCTATATAAATGCAAAGAAAATATATCTAGGACCTAGAAACTTATAGTCACGATGTAAAAGTATACTCTCCATAATTATACATCTAACCTTCAGATCCACCTAAGGATGTTCCTTAGAGGGATGCTCCTTAGAGTCCTTTCTATGATCTTCATTAGTATCATTCTTTTAGAGCTTGATAATCGAGCATTGAAACAAGTCCCCAAAGGTGAAGAGAAAGGTGTGCCAGAGGTGTATTTGTAATTAGGTACGTATTTCAGTGTAAAGACAACATATATGTTGAAGAAAATTAGATATACATGTAAACATTTATTGCTAGTGCAAAACTAAAATGCATTAATCTTTCAAAAGTGTCTTTCCAAAATAAACATTATGGATCCAAATATGTATCACTAAGCAATTGGACCCACATCCTTATTATTGAAGGGTGACTCCTATTCATCTACATGTGAAAAAGATATGATGTATGGAGTGAATTTTTAGCTTCATTTAAAGTCGCAACTAAAAACCTTATAATCAGTTATCATCCTAATCCTATAAGTCATTGTGTCGTAATTTGACAATGGACGTACCTCGTAACTCATATTAGTTTATTTGACTAGTTTCTTAACATAATACACTTTAGACCCCATTACCACTATAACTTTCTAAACTTAGTGGTCTTATTTGCTTATAATATTATGACAAATGAAAATACACCTCATGCTGTAATACATTATGAATGTGTGTAAAGGTTGTCGAGTCATCTATGTGAAATTGTGATCTTAATTCAGTGTTATGCCCCAAACAAATAAGTTATTTGCTTATAATATGATGAGAAATGAGCGAACACCTCATGCCATGATATACTATGAATGTTTGTCAAAGTTACCTAATTATTTATGTGAAGTCGTGATCACAACTTTGTGTTATAACCTAAATAAATAGGTTATTTGCTTATAATATGTTTATAAATGAAATACAATATGAATGTGTTTTAAGGTTGTCGAGTCATCTATGTGAAATTGTGATCACAACTCTGTGTTATGCCCCTAAATAAATAAAAAGCTAGCAACCATTCTCTCAATACCACTTAATGATCATCCACTTTCTCTTGGTAATAATGCAACACATAACACTCCTCACTAATGGTCCTTAACAAAAACACTAATAACTAATTATCCTTAATAATTCCTCGTGGGATCTATCCATCACTAGTACATGTGTTGATTGTTACTTGACATTACAAGTATGAGTTTCCCTCGTCTCTAAATTATATCATAATAAGATTTACATCTTTACCCACCAAGTGGTCAATGTCACCGTAACCATGCATGCTCCTTATTCTTAATTTCTTTTCATAATCAGGATTTAAACACAAATTCCTTTACTCTTCGCCTACATGAATATGTTCAACAAATCATGTACAAGTCCTTAATACGTGTGTTTGAGTTATAGATTTTTTCTTATCATAGGTAAATTTCCCTACTAAACCAATCATCAATCCCTTTAACACCGATAACACCTACACAAAATTGAATACATGAATTTCTTAAGTAAATTGTCCTATTGAACCAAACACCAATCCCCTTAACACCTAAATAAATTAAATACAAAAATTTTTATAACGTGAAAGTCTGATGTCATTAACTTATCAATCCATCAAATTAGATAAAAGTGATTTAGAAGTACTCTTAAATATAAAAATAATTATATCTTCATTTCTCATTTTTCTTTGAAATTAAAGATACACATAATTTTATTTAAAAATAAAGAAGACTTTTACAATTTTATTTTAGACATAACTTCAATTATTAGTTCCAATATATAACGTGATTGATTGGCACGAAATTGTAACATAAGTTTATAGTTTATGCGGCATTTTTCACATAAAAAATGGATAATAATGTGAAAATTATTTTCATTTAAAACGTTAAATTTGACGACAGAAAACAAAATTCAGATTCTAGTACGAAAGATCTTGCTAAGTCTCCAGCATGAAATTTTTTTGTAAACCCTTGAATAAATCTTTATTAAAATGAAAGATATGGATAGATTTAACTGTATGGTAAAAGTCTCTCATACTAATTTTTATCATAAGAAAATGAATATTTTTGTGTGAAATTTTCTAGATAAGTTTTTATTAAAGACAATAAGAGAAAAATGAAATATATTTTTAAAAATTAAAATTAATTTTTTAATTAATTTGTAGAATTCTAAAATTAAATTAAAAATATTGTGCTTTAATTTGCCACAATGAGATACTTTTGTGTCACATAACCAATTAATATAATATCATATTGCTGATTTGATCTTAAGTCTGACTTAGTTAACCTACATAATTTTTCCTAGTCAATCAAAATTAGATAGACATCTTACAACCTACAACCTCATTTGCTTTCCATTCTCATCATTATAGAAAAGACATCTAAATAAATCAACAAATCGACAATCATATTCGCCTTTAATCCTAATCACACTTCACATCGACACATTACCTAAAGATCATTTAACTTGTTAAATTTAATCAACTCACCAATTTATAAATATTTTATTCATTACCAAAGAGTACATCATTACCTTGATATACATTCGTTACCTTATATTACTTATACTTCCACTTCCTATTAAAATTTACCCTTTCTCACTCTAAATCAACTACTGACTTAAGCAAAAAAAAAAAAAAAAAATTCTCACAAGAACAATTCTCAGTTTTTTATAAGTACCAAACTCTCTTCTACAAAGTTTTTTATCTACACTGTTAACCAGAGCTGATAGAAAAATAGAAATTTTACTCTGTATTAAACTCATAAAAAATAGCCTATTAAATAGGCATTACAAAAGACTGTTCCACTATTTGAACAGTAACTCATTAATTCACTAGTTAATCAATTATCAATTAACATTATTGACTAAATAAAACTACTGCCTAACCAATAAAACATATTTAATAAAATTACGGCTAACATTCCCTCCCTTGAACTGACAACTTCTAAGCTTCAGTTTACATTCATCTGCATAGCAGAAACACCCATCAACTTTCTCAAATTTTGGAAGGGAAACAACCTAAGAGGTTTAGTAAAAATATCTCCGAGATTATCTTTACTAGGACAGTACTTTAGCTGGATTACTCCATCACTGCAGAGATCTCTTAGAAAATACCACTTCACATCAATGTGTTTGCTCCTTCCATGCAACACTGGATTCTTTGACAACTTGATGGCAGAATTGTTGTCACAATAAACAATAGTGGCTCCTGCTTGCTTAAACTGCAACTCTTCAAGAATTCTCCTCAACCAAATAGCTTGACAAGCACAAGCTGTAGCAGCAACAAATTTAGCTTCTGTGCTTGATAGAGTGACAATGGGTTGCTTTTTAGAAGACCATACCTAGCATAAAAACATAACCTGAAGTACTCCTTCTAACATCTTGATCTCCTGCATAGTCACTATCAGTAAAGCCAATCAAATTAGACTTTTCACCCCTCTTGTAGAATAGCCCAAAATCTTTGGTTCCTTGCAAATAACGAAGGATTCTCTTAGCAACTAGCAGATGCATTTTAGTTGGATTCTCCATATACCTACTTATGAGACTCACTGAATACATTATATCTGGTCTTGTAGCAGTTAGATACATCAAACTACCAATAATTTGCTTGTAAAGTGTGCTGTCTAGCTTTTTCCCTTCTTTATCTTTGTACAGTTTCAACCCAAACTCTGATGGAGTGTTTGCAGGATTGCAATTCTGCATCTTGAACCTATCCAACAGCTCTTGTAGATACTTCTTTTGGGAAACAAAAATTCTACCATCAGATTGCACTACTTCAAGGCCAAGAAAGTAATGCATCTTACCAAGATCAGACATTTCAAACTCATCCATCATAGACTTCTTAAAATCATCAAACATGTCACTATCATTTCCAGTAAATATAAGATCGTCAACATATAAACAAACAATGAACATTTTTCCACCATCTCTAATCTTAACAAAGAGTGTATGTTCATAAGGACACTTTTGAAAACCTGTTTTCAAAAAATAAGCCTCAATACGACTATACCAGGCTCTTGGAACTTGTTTTAGTCCATAAAGAGCCTTTTTTAATTTATAAACTTTATGCTCATTTCCGATCTTAATATAACCCGGGGGTTGTTTAACGTATACCTCTTCCTCCAAGTTTCCATGCAAGAATGCCGATTTAACATCTAGCTGGAAAATAGACCAAGAATTTTGCGCAGCCAATGCAACCACTAATCTGATTGTGTCATGCCTTGCAACTGGAGCAAACACTTCTGTATAGTCAACTCCATACTCTTGCTTGTAACCCTTAGCCACCAATCTTGCTTTGTGCTTATCAACCTCCCGATTTTCCATGAGTTTTGTTTTGAAAACCCACTTTACACCAATAGTCTTATGCCCTTCTGGAAGATTAGTCAGCTCCCAAGTGTCATTCCTTTCAATGGCTTCAATTTCAGCATCTATCGCCTTCTTCCACTTTGCTTCTTTGACAGCACTTTCAAAGTTTGTAGGGTCACAATCTGCAAACAATGCAAAATGAGTAATTGCATCATTATCAATTCCAGTTACCACATAATCTTGCATCCATGCAGGCCTTTTTCGAATGCGAGTCATTGCATTGGCGTTTTCTTCTGTTGTTCGTAAAACTTCAGCGACTGCTGGAGTAGTATTTACTGGAATTTTAGACGTTGGAGTTGCTTCTTCAACTTCGTTGTCACATAGGACTTGACTAGGTTGCTGCTCATTCCAATCCCAAATGTTTTCTTCATCGAAAATAACATCTCTGCTGATCACAATCTTCTTCGTCAGTGGATTAAACAACTTGTATGCCTTGGATGCTTCACTAACACCAAGAAAGACATACTTCTCGCCTCTGTCATCAAGCTTCTTCCTTTTTTCTACCGGGACATGTGCATAGGCAACGCACCCAAAAATTCTGAAGTGGTTTACAGCTGGTCTTCTTTCACTCCAAGCCTCCTCCGGTGTCACATCTCGAAGAGCAAGTGTGGGACTTCTATTCAAGATGTGATTGCTCCAGTTTATTGCCTCCGGCCAAAACAACTTTGGTACTCTACCTCTAGCCAATAAGCTTCGAACCATGTTAAGAATAGTTCTATTCTTTCTCTCCGCTACACCATTTTGTTGTGGTGTATAGGCTGTTGTGAGCTCTCTTCGAATGCCTTGAGCTTCACAAAAATTTTCGAACTCCTTAGACCGGTATTCACCTCCTCTATCAGTTCGGAGAGTCTTGATGATCTTTCCCTTCTTCTCGTTCTCCACACGAGCCTTGAAGGTTTTAAATACATTTAAAGCTTCTGATTTTTCCTGTAAGAAATAAACCCAAGTCTTCCGGGAATAATCATCAATAAAGGTAATAAAATACCTTTTACCTCCATTCAAAATTGGACTTATTGGTCCACAAATATCAGAGTGAACCAACTCCAAAACTTCCTTGGCTCTCCATGACTTGCCTTTGGGAAACTGAGAGCGGTGTTGTTTGCCAACAACACATTCTTCACAAACTTGAGAGGGAGCAATAATTTGAGGAAGACCAGTCACCATATTCTTCTGTTGAAGGATCTTTAATCCACCAAAACTCAAGTGACCATACTGAAAATGCCATAATCATGAAGAGTCTTTTACTTCCACCATTAAGCATGATTGATCAATCTCAATCTTCAATGGGAACAATCTTTTTGAACTCATTTGTACAATAACAATAGTTCCAACTGCAGGGTCAGAAATCTCACAAGCACCATTCTTCATGGTGATAATATAACCATTTTCTAGCAATTGACTAACGCTTAGCAAATTGCTCTTCAAAGCAGGAACATACAAAACATTAAAGATTATTTTCACTAAGCCATTCTTGGTTTTAATCCTAATGTCACCCTTTCCCATTACATTCACGAACAGAATCACACCAAAACTGATCAGAAACGAAAGCCTTCATTTAAATGAGAAAAAGAAGACTTACTTCCACTCATGTGGTTACTACAACTAGTATCGACGTACCAAATATCTTGCTCATCATGTTCCTTTTCAGCTTGAACCGCCATTAACAAAGTCTCTTCTTCTTTATTCTCAACAAAATTGGACTTCTCTTCCTTATTATTAGGTAGCCTAGTATAGCATTCAGAACGATAATGACCAAATTTATGGCATCTGAAGCACTCTACCTTTGATTTGTCAAAGTCTCATCCTCTACCTTTGCCTTGATCATCATTGGCTTTGAAACTCCTGTTGTTATCTCTACTACTTCCATCTCTATTACTCCCATCTCTATTTCCACGATCTCCCCTTCCTTTGCCTCTACCGCTGCCCCTTCCTCCTCTAGAGTTAGAGAAATGAGTATTAGTAGAGGCCTTCAAAGCTTGCTCCTCAGAAGATAAACTCTGGTTCATCTTCTGCTCATGGACCAGCAAGGAGCTTTGCAATTCATCAAGAGAGAGTACATCTATATCTTTTGACTCCTCAATGGAGCAAACAACATAGTCAAACTTTGGTGATAAGGAGCGCAAAATCTTCTCCACAATGGTGACATCCTCCATCCTCTCTCCATGGAACCTCATCTTGTTGCTTATCTCCATGGTTCTAGCACAATAGCTAGTGACAGATTCTCCATCCTTCATTTGTAGAGTCTCGAAGTCCCTCCTCAAGGCTTGAAGTTGGGCTCGCTTTACTCTAGCAGAGCCTTGATACTTCTTTTTCATTGAATCCCAAATATCCTTGCAAGTATCTTTGCAAAGAATAGTTTCCAAGATGGAACGATCAATAGCTTGAAAAAGAAAATTCTTCGCCTTCAAATCTTTTAGATTTCTTGACTCAAACTCTGCTCTCTGAGCATCCGTTGCACTTTCCGTCAGTGCTCCGATGCCGGACTCAACAATTGGCCAGAACTCATTTGATCGTAGGAAGTTTTCCATCAGCATACTCCAATGGTCATAATGACCATCAAAACGGGGAATAGCTGGTTGCACAAAACTGCTCTTTGAAGTCATGGTCATAAAAGAGAGAAGAAAACAATTACAAAGCTACGGCTTTTTCTGGGTGAACTCTCCCTCGCTAAAGCTACGACTTTTTCTGGGTGAACTCTCCCTCGCGTGTTTCTCTCCCTCACGTGTTTCTCTCCCTCACGTGTTTCTCTCCCTCACGTGTTTCTCCTTTTTTCCAGATCGAACCAAATCTGATACCATTATTAACCAGAGCTGACAGAAAAATAAAAATTTTACTCTGTATTAAACTCATAAGAAATAGCCTATTAAATATACATTACAAAAGACTGTTCCACTACTTGAACAGTAACTCATTAATTCACTAGTTAATCAATCATCAATTAACATTATTGACTAAATAAAACTACTGCCTAACCAATAAAACATATTTAATAAAATTACGGCTAACATACACTACTCATTCTACCCTATATAATTTAGAATTCGAAAAAAGAATAAATATAAAATATTGAAAAGTGGATTTTAACCTTTAGATAAATAAATTTTATTATTTTTTTGTTTTTTTTTATAAATTCTTTTTGAAAAAAATCTAAAATAACCTTAAGAAATCATAAAAACCAAACATAACAGTGTTAGGATTTTATGGATTGGCAGCACTTTTGGATTGTTGACGTTTCAAACTATGCTTGCAATTTGTCGGCACTTCACGTGACAGCTAGACGTAGATTCTGCAACAAAATAGAATTTATAAACCTAATTATTAAATTTGAAAACGAAAAAAGCAAAGTTGGATTCAAAATCCACTGCAAAATTACAAACAAAACAAGACATGACAACTTTCATAGAATAATTTATTAAAAATGAAAAACCAGAACAATTAGTTTTAATAAATATAAAAAGGAGCTTTCCATTTTGAAACCGACCAATGAAAAACTCCAATGTGAACACATGAATGAGAGTATTTCTGTTATTCATACACATTTTACATATGTTAATAGTGAAAAATTATTAGTTATAACATTTTACATATTTTATTTATTTCATTTCTATTTTTTTGTCTACAATTTTTATAAGTAAAAATGTATTAATTGTTAAATTATAAATTTATTTTATTTACTCAAAGTTATCAAACACATGCATAACATATTGATTGATTATTGAGCTAATAACCTTGCTTTATTATTAGCCAATAATTTACTATATTATAGGTACATTTATTTGGTGTGCTTGAATGAAGAATATATATATTTATGAAAAACAATAACGGGTATTTCTTGGTTGGTAAGGAAAAAAAAAACAAAAAAGTGTTGAATAAAAAAATATTTTTTAAATTTTTATTTTTTCTTAATTCAAATTTCAGAAAAAATAGGATATAGACATTTTAATATTTTTTATTGAGTAAAATTTATTAAAGGAATAAAAAAGATGAATGAAATTCATTAAGTTCATCAAATAATGAAATGAATAATATAATTTTAATAAATTTTAACTAACAATAAAGAGTGTATTAATCATTAAGATTATTAGCATCACTTTTTCTGCCACACAATTTCAGTATCATCCCTCTTTTTTAAACATGAAATTGTATTTTATCATTAAATTTTTATTACATTATTGAATTATATTTAACTTTCAAACTTTAAATTTATATTAGTACATATAATTCAACTATAAAAAAAAGTCTTTATTATTGTCCCATTTATTTAAAATTTTAAAAAATATAGAGTTAAAGAATTGCTTTTAGAATAACATATTAAATTAAATCTTAAAAAAATAAATTTCTATTTGTTCAAATCTTAATTGTTAAAAAAAATTATCTATATATTTCTGGATTCTAATAAATAATTTTTCTTGAAATAATTTTTCTTTTGAAAAAAGTTGAAAAGAAACACGTGCATTGTTGAACACCACAAGTAATAATTGAGGAAAAGCAGTAGATTCTTTTGGTCAAACTCACTTTGGAAAACAACGAAAGACCCCATTTTGAAAGCAGATATATAATTTACACGTGGCGAACATTGAGTGACCGCGACCGTTTGTCTCTAAAACATCGCCGCCCCACTCAATCATTCCCCTCTCTCGCACGTGCCTTTTTCCTCTTACCCGCCGGAAATCCCTCTCTCTCTCTCCATACCCCACTCTCCAACCCAAAAATCCAAAAATATAAAAAAAAAAGAAGTTTAAATAATTAAATTAGTTATGGACTATAAATATTAATATTTAAATTTTATATGAATGTTAATGTAATTTTATGATATATCATCTTTTTCACTTTATTTATTAGTTGGAATAATTAATGAAATGGATAAAAATAAATATATTAAGAGAAATGGTAAGAATTAAAGTTAATTTAAGGATATTTTTGAAAAAAAATTAAATAAATGCCATTTGATTTCAGAAAGTTTTTTTTTATTTACTGTTATTATTTTTTGAAGATTGATTTCGTTTCTAAATTTTGAAAAAGAAAATATATAAAATATTTAAAATTAAGAAATATTAGGAATGAGTTTTCTTTTCATTTCTTATTTTTAGCTATATTTTTAAAATATTTTAATTAATTTTTTTTAAAAATTTAACTAAACATATTTTTGTAGTGATATATTTAGTTAATTTTTGAATACTAAAAGTTACTGTACTCGTATGTTTATATTTTTACATGACTAAATAATTGCAAAATGAAAAAAGAAAATATGATAAAAAAAATTAATGAAAAAAGAGAATTAGTTAGAAAAAAATAAATAATAAATGTTCAATTCAAACTAAAGTGTGAGTCTTAAAGAATATAATATTTTATAAAATTATGCATAAAATTAATTTTAAAATTTTATTATAAATAATATAAAAGCACAAAACAATACCTACCATTTAAAGTTTAAAAAGATAAAATTATCTCTTAATAATATTACATAACAGATAAAAAAAATCAATTAAAACTGTTTTAAAGTTTAAATGAGTAACTTGAATTTTTAATAATAGTAAAACTAAGTTAAACTAAATAATAAAATATAAAAAATTAATTAAACTCTCTACTAAAGTCAACAAAAATACACAATAAGGGGTTAAGCTAATAACGCAATCTAGAAATAATTAATTATTTCCCCACCTACTCAATAAATTAACAAAAAAAAAAAAACCCTAGAAAAAAAAGAAGAAGAAGAAAAACGTTAGAAAAGAGAAGTTTCCTTTTGCAAATAGCGAGAATTGAATTCCCTATTGAACCAAACACGCCCCAATCCCAAACCACGACACGAATATATTCACACTCTGCAAACCTTCCTCTCTCTAAAACTTCGCTTCATTCACCCTTTCAAAACTAACCTTCTAATCATAAATAACGTTCACTTTTTATTTATTCATTTTTTATTTATTTTTAATTCATCATCGTCAGCATCATCGTTTTTAATGGGGGCGGTGACGTCGTCGATGGCGGCGAAGTTCGCGTTCTTTCCGCCGGATCCGCCGTCGTACACGGTGGCGGAGGAGGAGGAGGAGGAGGAAGGGAGAGTGAGGATGGTGGAGGTGGAGACAAGGGAAAACGTGGAGGTAATGAAAGTGAAAACGGAGAGAGGAAACAGAGTAGTGGCGATGTATATAAAGAATCCAACGGCGTCGTTGACTTTGCTTTACTCGCACGGAAACGCCGCTGATCTGGGTCAGATGTACGAGTTGTTCAGTGAACTCAGTCTTCACCTCCGAGTTAACCTCATGGGGTTTGTTTCTTCAAAACATTTTTTTTCTTATTTTTTTCTTATTTTTAAAACTAAAATGTTAAGTTTTCATTCTATTTAGTTTATTTTTTTACAATATTTTTGTGAAAAATATTTTTAAAATTGGGTGAAAATTACAATTTTTGAATTAGTTGATTTTTTTTTAAAATGTTTTTGTGTAAATATTTTTAAAATTGAGTGAAAATTACGATTTTTGAATTAGTTGATTTTTTTAAAAATGTTTTTGTGAAAATATTTTTAAAGTTGGTGAAAATTATAACCAGGAAATTTATGAGAAATGAAAATTGAAGATAATTCTTATTCAGCAAATAAAATGTTATTTTGGGTTATTCACATAAAAAAAAAATCTTGGGTTATTCACTATCTTTTGGATAATTCTTATTCAGCAAATAAAATTTTATTTTGGGTTATTCACAAAAAAAAAAATGTTATTTTGGTTATTTATTTGTGGGATAAATATTTTTTTAAGCCTATGAAAAAAATATTTTTTTTTATTTTTTATAAAGTAAGGGAGTTTCACTTTTGGTTCTTGTAATTTTTATGAAACGAGGGAATTTTTATTTTATTTCATTCTAAAATATAAATTCATCATTATTTTTTGTAAGAGGAGCATTGATTTTAAGATAAATAAATAACATTGAATTTAGAAAATCTTTTTACTAGTAGTATCTTTTGAGATTTTACTGTGGAAATAGTTAATAAGTGTCATGAAATAATAGGGAATAAAATAATAATTTCAAATTTTCCAATGATAATTTTTTTTTTTTTTTTTGTAAGACTGAAATCAAAACTCACCCATTTTTATGTGTGATATAAACATTTATTTATGTAAATTTAGAAATTTTCTTCTTTGTTTAAATTATTATGTCTACCTTTTAATTAAGCATGTAAATAAACATTATTAGACCGTACAATTTCTTGAATAGCAAAATTAGGTTGTGAGAGAAATAACATAGTTTTTTCCGGAAAATGAAATTTTGACTTGCATTCTTGAAAGATTCATTTTTTTGATCGAATTAAACCTTTAATGGTGTTACAGATTATGATTATTCTTTTTGATTAATCACAATCTGTCCTTCACTTTTTATTTTAAGTAAAGTTGCTTAAATTATAGACTACATTGCCATAAAGGATTCACCCTGTCCCCCACTTTTTAATTGGAGAACCTGTTACAATTTCTGAAATGTCTTTTTCTTTTCCTTTTTTCCCTGTAGTTATGATTATTCTGGATATGGACAGTCCTCAGGGAAGGTATGTGTATATTTGTCTTCATTTCTGTTGAATGATGGTGCTGATTTTTGTTGTTTTATTTTAGTTCATAATTGAAATTCATAATAGTTAGTTATCTTTGAATATAAAGTTTTGTTTTAGGTTTATAATAAAAGTTTAAACTTTGATATACGGGTATTTTGTAGTTATTTATAACTTTTTGAAAAACTATTGAAATTAATTTAGAACTAGATTGAAGAAGGTAGATTAAAAGAGATGCATTGATTAAGAAAATCAAATATTGAAAACGATTTGAGATATTTGAGAGAATTTTTTCACTGGTTGTGAGAATAGTATGAGAGATGCTTATGCAAAGGACTGAAGGAGAGAAGATTAGGAATATTGAAAATGCTTAATTGAGATGAGTATAGTGAGACTCTCACTTATCACTCAGGAGTCAATTGTAAGGCAGATTTAGTGATTTACACATTTTTAAAGACTATACTCATTATTTACTTACATTATTTCATTTGAACTTGCAATTGTAACTGTAATTATAATGTGTGTATACTGTAGTAGTGACTATAATTTAAATTGAATAGTAAATTTTATTTAAATTAATGTGATAAATTATTGCATTGTGACATAGATTTGCATGACCGTTAAATGAGATCGTGGAAAGAGTACTGAAATTTTATTCAGATTTTATTTTTTTTCTCAAGTAACTTTTAAGATAAAATTATCTTCCCTTTCCCTCAGAGATGCTTAGTTACGTTATATATACATTCTTTTTTCCTCTTATTTTAAAATATATACTCCCCTTTCTGTAAATATGAATGTGTTATATTATATCTGAGTTCATTTTAATGTGAATGAGCTTTTCTAGAGATTTTTACCCTCTCTCGTATGATTTTTGACCTGACTATACACTTAGTTTTGAACATCTACCAATAACTTTGTGACTTCAGAATATTATATATTGAAGATGAATTTTCAAAGATCATAATGAAGGTATTTAAATTTGAAAACTTAGTTTTCCCTCATATAAAATACTAAAATCAATAACAGAATGCTCAAAATTAGATGTCGACTTGTCAGTGACCCAGAAAGTAGTTAATAAGATCAAATATCATTAGGAGACATTCATAACTATGCACCACTTTTAAGAGGTTCGTATATATTATTGAAAAGGATTAAAATGCAACTTATTCATCTCTCAGGGGATGAGAGTTATTTGAAAATAAAGGGAGGGAGGGTATAATTGAAGCATCTCTTGAGGGAGGGAAGAATTTTAACAAGGGGAAGTTTATTTAGGGGTATGCATATGGTAGCTTGAGTTTTAACAATTTGATTTATTTCTTTTTGGACAGCCTAGTGAGCAGAACACCTACGCAGATATAGAAGCTGTTTATAAATGCCTCCAGGAAAAATATGGGGCAAAAGAGGAAGATATTGTTTTGTATGGGCAATCTGTTGGTAGTGGACCTACTATAGATTTGGCTTCTCGTTTACCAAACCTTAGGGCTGTGATTCTCCACAGTCCAATTTTATCTGGCCTCCGAGTCATGTATCCTGTGAAGCGCACGTACTGGTTTGACATCTACAAGGTTTTACCCATATCAATGCTAAATTGGTGAATCATAATTCATATTGTTTGATTTTTGTCCATGTTAATATTATTGGTCTTGTTTTGATGCAGAACATTGATAAAATCCCCTTAGTGAAGTGTCCTGTTCTTGTGATTCATGTGAGTATTCTACTAATTTCTGAGAGCTATCTCTTATATTTATAGTTATAGCTTACATATACCATTGCATAGAAGAGGCTGCAATATTGGAGTAATTATATGATGTATTTTCTATTGTTGCTTGTTAAATATTTCTTTGGTCAGCTTGTAATTTGCATACATCTACTCTTCCTAGACCCCAATGAGAAGAAGCCTCAAGCACTAGGTCACTTTCTCCTTCTAATTGCCCCTAATTTATATTGCTTCCATTTCTATACGGGCTCTTATCATTCCCACTTAATGAATTTATTGAACCATATAAACTTGTTAATGTTATTTGGAGCTATTCTGATTATGAATTATGTTGTCAATTGCTGACTAATGATCATTGTGGTTGCTGATGCCTGATTTAGCTTCCTATATGCATTTTCCAAATTAAATTAATGTCTGTCTCAAATATGCCATAGTATTTCATATTCATGTTCCAATTAATATGCTAGTATCATATGTTACTGATCAACACTTGGCCAGTCTATTTATATTAGATATTTGGGATCATATTTTTCTTTCATTGGCCAACTACTCAACTGTGTAGTAAGTGAGGATATGATTTGATCATATAGCCAGTTTATTAATTTTAGATATTTGGGAAGATATTTATGGGTTAGAATGATTCTTTCATTGATCAACTTTGTCAGAAGCTAGCATATGAATTGCATGATGCAACTGAAGGTTGTGTTTTCAACTTTCAACGTGTTTATAAAGTAAGATGGTTCTTTGTATTGCCTTTTATATTTTAGGGAACAGCTGATGATGTGGTGGATTGCTCTCATGGAAGGCAACTTTGGGAAAATTGTAAACAAAAGTATGAGCCCTTATGGATTAAAGGAGGGAATCACTGTGATTTGGAGCTTTACCCTCAATATATAAAGCACCTCAAGAAATTCATTGCAGTCATTGGGAAGTCACCACATCAAAAACCTGCATCTGGTCATATTCATGATCAACTGGACAAACCTAGGAACAGCATAGATTTTCGAGAGAAATCCAGACCCAGCATGGATCAAAGGGAGAATTTGAGGAGTATTGATAACAAAGAAAAGCTTAGTACTAGCACAGATCATAAGGAGAAGTCAAGAGCCAGCGTAGACCGGAGAGAAAAATCTAGAAAGAGTGTAGATCGCCCTGAGAAGGTGGCATATAATGGAACAGATATACCTGAAAAAGCTAGAAATAGCATTGATCGGTGAGATATCATCCATGTCCAATGTAGTGAGTTCAAATGATGCAGTGATGATGTTTTCTGAGTTCATATTTTTCTGTTCTGTGGTTGCAGTTTCGGGGAGATGGTGAGATCAGTTGGATTGTGCAATATCGATTGTTTCAGGCCCACAGCCACTCATGCATAAAGGAGACAGTGAAGCATGCTTACATGCAGAGCTTGTGTTTTTCTCATTAATTATTTAATTGGTTGCCTTTGCCAAGGCCTGCACCATGCCCTGGCCTTGGAATTAGGTAGCCTACACACGCCTTTAACTTTGTTTTCTTTTTCTCCCAATATATATATATGATTGGTTGGTGGGGTGCCTTGGGGATAGGTCAATGTTTCATTGTGTCTGATTTATTTCTAAAGAAAAATAGATAGGTAAGTAATTTAACCATGCAGAACATGTATCGGTGAATTCACTTTCAAGTTCTATCCAATAATCTAACCTCTTTCATTTTGGTCATGCTAACATATATGATAGATGCATTTGAATTTGATTCTTTTATTGGGGTATGACCTCATGAACTTGTTAGCATTTATGTATGTTTCTTCCCTATGAAACGAGCTTGTCAAATTTTTGTTGGTCTCAGTAGTATGCCATGGTGATTTTGCTGTCTGACAAAGATGCATGTGGGATCAAAATCAAATAGCAGGGGATTGCATCTACCCTGGTCTTTTATTTTGTTGCAATTGTTTTCATGAGGTTTTGTTTTGTGTTCGAAAAAAGTTTAATCAAATTGTTGTGGAGTGGTTTTTGCTGAAAGGCTATTTTTTATCTAAAGAGAAGAAAAAGGGTGGTGGTGAACAGAAATGAAATATTATTTGGGAGACCAAAGTTTAATATTTTGAGAACAAAGTCAATACACTAAACCAGCCTCAAACAAGAATGATCCTTTTATTAATATATCAACCCAATAGTCAATAGATAATGTTGTACTTGTAGAACTTTTGGTTAAGAAACGCTTATGACAATTAGGTTAAAACCAACTCAAATCATTTAGATATATTTATATTTATAATTTTTTTTTCTTCAATATATTGTATTACAGGTACATTCCAATTTATTTTTGCATATATTTGTGTTACAATTATCATTGCATTTTACAGTAAATGCACAAGTAAAAACAGGAAATAATACCACCTAATATTTTGTAATGGAAAGGAATACTATTGAGGAATATTATTTCTACTTTTTATTTTTCATTTTTTACTTGTTCTTATGTTATACGAAAAAATATGAAGAAAAATTCTTGTTTTTGAACATTTATCGGTTCAAATTTAACTTTTTCGAACTATTATGATCAAGTAATTTGGTCCATTATATTTTGTTTTTATTAACTTCTCTTGAACTGCAGAATAAAAAGAGCATAATATGCGTACAAGATTAGAAAATAACGTAAAAGTCCAAAAAGAATAATGTTTCAAAAATGCTTTTAGTCAAAACAGTATTCAAATTTATATATACTAAAGATTGTGGTAAAAATTAACAAATTTAATACAATAATTTATAACTAAATGATAATATAAATTTACGGTAAATAGGTGCATGTGTTATTTGTTTTTAAAAGATAAAAATAAAATAATCAGGGAGCACTAGTTTTTTTATAAGCAAAAAATTCATCCAAGTGACATAAATATGAAATTTTAAGTCTAAAAGAAGTAATTTTATTTATAAATGTCATCTAAAAAAAAGTTAAACATTACTTCTACATTTATTAAATTTCAATTATTTTACTTTTTAATACATAATATTTTAAAAAATTGAATTTCATATTTTATTTTTTTACGAGTACACTTTAGTTATTTTCGTTGTTAGATATATCGGACATGACATTTCTGGTCCATAACATTAAATTAAAATGTTAAATGTTGATAGGAAAATGACAAGTAATCTATTGTTACGAAACTATATAACATTTACACAATTTTAATTTAATGTGAAAAACTAAAAATACTAATAGAAAATAAATAAGGGATTAAAAATTGCAAATAAATTTAGCCTCTATATATAAATCTTTAATTGCTTGTTTATTTTCAAATAACATTTTTAATTCATAACATTAAATTAAATGATTGAATGCTTTGATTTAGAGTGAGAATTTGGCAAAGAAATTGTTATGCTATAGAGCTTTTCTCACTCAAGTGAAAATGTCTCACTCAAGCGAGAGAGTGACAAAAAATCTTCCTTGCTTATGCTTAAAAGAATCTTCTAAATCTTTCTTCAACTTTTAAGTCTCTTCCTATTAAATTAAGATGATTAATGTCTAAATTTTGATTAATTACATAACAGACGAAACTTATCAGACTGAAACATTGCAAGCCAAAGTCAGACGGAACAAACACAAACAAAAAATAACCCCTCAAAGATCACCTAGGTTCAAGTCTTTCGTTTGTCCCAAGCCATGCCTTAAGACGAAAGCATAAGACGATATGCTTAAGACGAAGTCTTCAGACGAAGCTCTAAAAGTCAGACGAAGTATCAGACTGAAGCTCATGAAGATTGCATCGTCTATGAAGATTGAAGAAGTCCAAGTCTTTTCACTTAAGTAACGCACACCAATTTCAAATGTTTACGTTACTCAAGAAGCTTCCAAAGTCAGAATGAGGACTCGCGCTTAACTTCTGCAATACGAAAAGTAAATCTACTTTTCGCTGTTATTTATGATCAGTCAGAAAAAGGTTCTAACTCCGCTGTGCAACTTGTAAAATTCATGATTATACTCTGACACAGTTGAAGACTTCAAGGAAGAAAATGACAACGACTAGTTTATGGGTCTAACAGATCTATCAAATCACTACCTATATAAAGAACTTCTCACGCACTTATTCAAGTTGGCGAACACGCTACAATAACTATTCATTTGTGATTTCGCTCACTTGCTCTGTACTTAATTTCTATACCCCACTCTACGAAGAGGAACTTGTTTCTTAGAAACTTTTCTTAAATCCACTTTTGTGGTGCTTTAGCTTGGGGAGGCAACGTTCTAAAGAATAACTAGTGATTTAGCCTGAGAAGGTTGTGGATAAAGAATATCTTGTTTAGTCAAAAGTGGTTGGATTCAAAGAATACTTGTAACCTTTTCACGATTCGTAGTGAAAACTCAGTAGTTACTGGGTAACTGGATGTAGTTTGAATAGACGAACTAATATAAAAATAACTGTGTTTATTTTTATTCTACTTGTTGACTAATGAGGATAATCAAACTTTAACGTCTGTCATTAAAATCAACATTTAAAGAAGAACAAAGTTTCGTCTGATCGATTTTAAACCAACAAACGAAAGCACAAAATTTTTAATTAACACAATTCAACCCCCTTCTTGTGTTTTATCTTTTACATCCTATAAATCTCAACTTTTGGAAACTTTTAGCTTCAATCTTCTTTTTACCATTCTCCACTTTCCTGTACAAAAAAATAATATTGGCATTTAATTTCTCTAAAATCTCAAAGCTTCAAAAATTAAGATTACTTGTAATAATTCTAAATTTGGGAGAGTTTCAATAATAAATTCATAATGTTAACATGATAAATACCAAAGAATTACTTGAATTTTAACTAGAATATGAAATTACTAAGAGCATAACTACAAGTAGCTTTACGGTGCTTCTTACTAGATATATTGAATTCTCAACAGGGACCTTTAGCTACTCTTTGTATAATGAAAAAGTGAATTGTTGATAAGTTATTACATATATATTAGAACTATAGGCTACTTATAATGTGTTAATAAAATTCTCATTATCCCTTAATGGTTCAACACTTTAGGTCCATATCACCATATTTACTAATCTAATGACTCACTTAATTTGATCACATAAGGTAAAGTCAATCAATGATAAATAAAAAATATAATTACTTTATAATATTACTTCATATTTATTACTAGAACATAAAATTTCAACAATTTCTCGCTTGAGTTACGTATTGTCCTAATTATATTACAATTTTTTAACCACCTAAACAATATGGTCCATCTCATATATCGATAATAGGACTACCATGACTTTCGTCACAAACCATAAAGTCGACTAGATCCGATTGACCACCGTGTCAATATATTTAATGACATAAATATATTAATATGGATGAACAACATGGAAATTACATGTAATGTGCTCTTATTCATGTCTGTATCCAACTGGTCCAGAGCGTTATTTTTTATAGAAATCAATATGAATTTTTTGAAAGACAAGAATAGGACGAGTCAAACTAAATTTCATACTAAGAAATTTTTTGATTTTATATTTGAACAATATGGATTTCTTAGGTCAAAGAATATTTAAAAATGTCAAAGTCTATTGTCTTTTGACTAACTTAAGAGAAATTATTATAACCTTGTTAAGTCAAGATGATTTAGCATCTTAGTTTTGATAATTACAGAACAGTCTGTTGTGCCCGTAGACGGAAGAAAGAGCACAGACTGAAGAGCCTCAGACTGAAGCATAAGACGGAAGAGCACAGACTGAAGCATCAGACAAAAGAGCACAGACCGAAGTAACAGACGAAAGGAGACGAATGAATTCAACACACAACCCATTTATTTATTCATTCGTCTACCTCGTTTAATGAAGTTCAGACGGAGTAACTCGCGCCCCAATTCAAATCTAACCGTTACTCGTAGAAGACAGAATAAAGATCTGTGCAAAATCCCTGCAAAACAAAAAGTAACTATGCTTTTTATTGATGTCCCTGATCAAGTTAGAAAAAGCCTGTGCAAACATTAATTATTCTGATTGATCTTTGTTACACGTTTGAAGACCCCAAGACAAAGGACTAGCGTTCAAATCTTTAGTCTAACAGATACTTCAAGAAGCTCTCTATAAAAGGACTTCATTACTTCAAGAGAAGGCTGACGAACTGCAGAACAAAGAAATCATATTCAAGCTTCAAGCTCTCAAGCAAAGTTCACTCGCCCTGAACTTAGAATAGATCTCATTGTAAAACCCCTCTCTGCGTAGAGGATAAACTTATTCTTTCATCTTCCTAAATCCACTGTTGTGGTGCTCTTAGCCTGAGGAGGCTGTGTTTCAAAGAATACCTTGTTTAGCCTGTAGAGGCTGGGTTTAAAGAATATCGGGTTAGCCTGAGAAGGCTGTATTCAAATAATATCTGTATTTAGCTAGGAGTGGCTGAGTTCAAAGAATACTCATAGTGGAACCTTAGCGTGTTGCTGGGGAATTGGATGTAGTCTTGATCAGACGAACCAGTATAAAAATATTGTTGTCTTTTCTATTGTTTTATCTGTTAACTAACAGGGGATAATAACTTGAACAGTTTGATAATAAAATCAATCTTAAAGAAGAAAACAATCTTACGTCTGATCAAGTTTTGAAAACAACAGACGCAAACGCATCATCTTAGAAAAAAAGTTTTAAAAACAGTCTACACAATTCAACCCCCCTTCTTGTGTATTTTTGTACTTTA
This sequence comes from Hylodesmum podocarpum, assembly GCA_026586105.1. Taxonomy (NCBI): domain Eukaryota; kingdom Viridiplantae; phylum Streptophyta; class Magnoliopsida; order Fabales; family Fabaceae; genus Hylodesmum; species Hylodesmum podocarpum. The sequence continues at coordinate 3,274,214 of JALJEV010000803.1, read as the reverse complement.
TAAACCTTTATTTGAAGAGGAAAGCTAGGTCTAGTTATTATGATAATTCAAAATCAGAAGAATTTCATTCTTCAAGGCTTAAGAAAAAATAAAAAAACTTATGAAAAAAGAAATATTTGTAATAGAATCAATTTGTTTATCTAAAAAAACAATAAACAGTTTCCTACGTATTAAACCATGGTTCTTTCAATAATTCATAAGAATAAACACAAAACTTAAGAGTAAACTTTGTAGACAATAATATACAACTAAATAATGAATAAACTCGTAGTCTTTATTTTTGTAGAAAATTAAGATAAAACAAGTTTGTATGAAATAAATATAAAACATAATGAAGGACTCCCATTAAAATGAGATAACCTTAGGGATAACACCTATATTAGTAACATATAACCTTAGGCACCAAACCCTTAGTAAGTGGACCAATTAGTATAAAATCAGTCCATATATATTCCATATCAAAATCTGCTTATCCTAAACTCTTTCTTTAGTAACTAGAAATTTGATGTTAATAAAATTTGACTTGGTTATAGTCCAACCAAGAGACAACTCCTTTGGCTAGATGTAACCAGATGTAAAGTGTTTTACCATCTAGACAGCCAACAAAATCAGAGTACCTAATGATGTTTAAATGATCAAACATTTTGATAACTAAACATGTAACCTTCTGTTCTCTTCAAACAACATATCACGTGTTTTGTTGTCTTTAAGTGTTACATTCTTATACTACTCAAGTATCTACCTAAGACCCCTACAACAAATACTATGTCTTGACAAGTACAAACTTGAGGTACACTAAACTTCCCGCAGGTAATAAACAAGAGATATTTTGCATCTCAATTATTTCAAAGTCATTATTGGGGCATTGTTTAAGACTAGATTTGTCTCCTTTAGTTGTAGGGGTATTTCATGGGCTACTATCTTTCATGTTGAATTTTTCTAGAACCTTATTGATATAATTCTCTTAGCCTTAGGTTACAACTGTCTCATAGTATCTTGATTCCTAAAAGAAACTTCGTCAAGATCTTTCAATTCAAAATTTCTTGGATTCATGTAAGAAGCTTGTATTACTTCTAGCAAACAGTGTATCATCGACATATAATACCAAGAATATGAATCTACTCCCCATCGACATATAATACCAAGAATATGAATCTACTCCCACTAAATTTATGATATACACTATCATTAACCATATTTGCTTGAAATCCATAATAGCTAATAACTTGATGAAATTTGTTATATTGTTGATGGGAAGCCTATTTGAGACCATAGGTGAATTTCTTTTATTTATACACTCTAAACTTTGGTCCACCTGATGAAAAGTTTTTTAGTTCTAGCATATAATTTGTTTCTTCAATGTCACCATTTAGAAACATAGTATTGAGATCCATCTAGTGTAACTGAGTCAAAATGAGTAACAAATGCCATATTTATTTTAATTAATCTTTTGAGGATATTAAAAAGAATGTTTCTTTATAAACATGTTTCTTTTTTAGTAAAGTCTTTAGCAACTAGACAAGCTTTATATCTCTTAATGTTACCCTTTGAATCCCTTTTGGTTTTAAATTTCTATTTACAACTAATAGGTTTCCACCTTTAAGTATTTCAACGAGATCTCAAATGTCATTATCTTGCATGGACTTCATCTCATCCTTCATGGCATTAATCCATTTTTCACTATTAACACATCACTTGACAGAAGTTGATCGAATCATCCTCAATTAAAGTTGTCATGTTCTTGAAGAAAGATAATATAATCATTTGAAATTACACTTCTTTGTTCTCTAATAGATCTTCTTAGTGACACTTCTTGAGATTGTTGAGATTACTTTAATAGGTACTTGAGTCAAAATCTCATTGTTATCTTGTTCTGAAACAATATCTTCAACAAAAGTTTGAACATCGTCTTCTATTATTAGAGTTGTGTTGAAAAGTAATAGATACGAGGACTTGATCATTATTAATGATGTGATCTTCCTTGAAGACAACTTTCTTTATACTCTCTTCCTTCCCAAACTCAACTTCATCAAGAAATCTTGCATTTTTCGTTTTGAAAAATGATTTAGAAATGGGATTGTAAACTTAAAACCTTGAGCGTTCAACATAACCAACAAAGTAGTAGCTAATTTTTCTTGATTCTAACTCCTTTATAGTTGGTTATAAGGTCTCGCCTCACGTGGATGTGTAAGTGTTTGATCCTTGGCTAATTCAAAGTTTATAGGGGGGTTTTATTAATTGTTTTTCTTAATATTCTATTAAGGATATAAATTGTAATCTTTAAGACTTCTCTTTATAGTAGCTCTAACAAAGAAGAATAAGTAATCATACTCCTCACCATATTTTAAGAGTATGAGTTCTTCATTCTACCACATCATTCATGTTAAGTTTTCCTTATGTTGTATTGCTGAACAATACCATACTCTTTGAGATAAAACGCAAAAGGTCTTGAACATTATTCTCCTAATTCATTATGTCTATCATCATATTCACTGCCTTAAATCTAGTCTTAATCTTTTTTTAAGTTGAAATTCAACTTTAATCTTGCAAATTAAAAGATATCCAATGAATAGAACTTTTGACGTACAAATATAAATATCTGTACTTAAAATAGTCATTCATAAACGTAATAAAATATTGTTAATATTATTGTCTATTTTAAAAAAAAAATAACCACAAATATTTGTATATCTCACATTCTAAAGCGTTTTAAATTATTTCAATACATAATTTTTTTATGTTTATTTTCTCTTTATGTATTTAACATAAACTCAAGTTAATTCTAACACAAGTCTTTAAATTCTTTATTTAAAAAGGTTCTAATAATTTACATGATGACATCTTATTCATCATTCACGCAAATAACATCAACAACTCCAAATTGCCATATTTTAAAATTAGGATAGATAATAAATTTGATTTTAGTCACAATTTTCTTCAACGGTAATTCACAATCATAATTAAAAAATTATATTTTCTATTTTAAGAGTTCTTTTATTTCATGCTTTCACATGTATAAAATTTTGTTGGAAGAAGTATTTACTAATATTTACTAGTGATTTACGTTTTAATTCTTCTTACCTGTGGGCGCTGTCTCCTTGTGACGTGGTGTCTTCCATCAGTTCCAGTTCTGCGTCTTTCTCCATTGCTTCTCTCGGTAAACCCTTCTTGCACTTACTTTTCACTCTTGCTCTTTCTTTCTGTCACCAATAATCTTCGCGACTTACAATTATCAATAATTAAATGCAATATTACATATTTTCGATTTTCAATTTCTCACAATTTCCTTCTTCATACATTCTCTGTTTCCTCTTTCGTGTCACCCTTTCTTGATGAGAGTTTAAGTTTTTTCACCCGTTCGATCTGGACCCTTCTTCAGAGTTTTCTTTTATGCATTAAGAGTTTTTGTTTGATGAGGGTATGTTTTACGGTTTGCACACCAAGTGTTTGATCAAATTAAATAAATTACTTGCATGGCTGGGAATCTTATTTTCTGTAGTAAGGTATGTTACTAATGTTAGAGAATAGAAATTGTGTACGGTATGTGGCTTGGAGTTTCCTAGAACTTGAGGAAAGATTCTGTTTTGGTTGAACTCAGAATGTTGGATCCGCAAGTGTGTGTCTGGTTGAGATCCAAGCGATCTTGGGGTGCTTCGTGGGTGTTCTAGCAATGGCAGGGGACATGTGAGAATAATCTGATGTTTGAATGAGTAGTTTTCGAATAGAGTTTCAGTACTTGAGTGTCAAAATGTGCATGAGAAAGTGCTTAGTTTTTTTAATTTGAGAAAATGTACATGAGAATGTACTGTCTTCTGGATGTAGAGGGTTTGTGTTTGTGCATACTATGTCATGGAGTGGTTCTAGGAAATGCAGTGAGATTTCCGTTCCTGAGGGAGAAAAGTCACCAGTCATTTACATTTGTTGGCCGAATTTTTCCTTACAAGGTGGTTAAATGAGGTGTATGTTTCATGCTTTTGGTATTGGATGAAATAATTATCTATGCACTTCATTTTTACTATTATCTCAATTCTTAGAGTGAATGTGGAAATATCTAGTATTCTCCATGTTCAGGGCCTTGCTCCTGGAATACTCATAAAAATTCATGTTCTGTTCTCTGTTTTAACAAGTCCATCACTAGTTCCTTGGTTAGACTTTTTTAGTTGTCCTGTATTTGGGCCAAAAAGTATGCAAATAGAGGTTTTTTTTTTGGCTCTAGTACTGTGTGAGAATATTCTGTATTACTTTGGGCTGCTTAAGATCTGAATGTTGTGCTGTTCAGATATTTTGGCTTAAGATCTGAATGTTTAGAATATACTTTATTAGTTTCAGTTGCTCTTGCACACATGTTTTTTCTTCTGTCACTTTCAGTTAGTTTGGAGTTGGTTAAGTTAGCTTTGACTCTGTTGGGTGCAATCTAATTGTATAAATATCTCCCACACTGTACTTGCGACTAAGCTTGAATAGTAGAAAATCATTCAATTCATTTCTCTCATTCTCTAAAATCATGAACGCAGTAAATACTTGGATTTTTGTAGATCACAATCTAATGATCTATTTGCCAAAGGTATCGTAAGATGAATAAGTGTGCTATCCTTGTGAACTTAACCTCTATAATTTTCACTGTTCCATCTTTAGCTTTTGAACATCTGAAATTTGTTTCTAGAAGGCTATAAAATACATGGGAGGAGGCGAGTTGTTTGGTATTCTATGGCCTGATTTAGTTTCTGATGTATTACATCTTGTTTACTTGATTATGTGTCCATCACATTTTAATGTGCACCAAACTTCATGGTTTCATCAACAGAAAAGTATTTTTTATATCACTTGCAACTTGTCTAATGCTAGATTAAAATTCAGGTGAGAAAAATAAAAGAGGGAACAAGAAGTTGCCAGTAGCAGAATGGTGGTCTCCAGTACAAATCCCCACAATAAGGAGATAGCCATAAGGAGGCGAATTGCGAGCATGTAATAATTTTTTCTTATCACTTTGTATCTTCCTTGGTAGGTTCATATATGTGACATGGGAAATAATGTATGTCTGTTTGGTTTCCAACTTGTAATAGAAAAACCTGTAGATTTACAGTGTACATCTTGACTCATTGCTGAGGGGTCTAATTTTGCCAAGTGCAATAATGTGTAGGACCATACACTTAGTTACTCTCATTTGTTATGTGGCTGGGAAAGGAGGAGCATAGAAATTGGCATGAAATGTGGAATATTTTTTGTTTCTTTCAAGAGTTAATCTTCCTAATCATAATGTCAATCAAATGTAGAATTCACAATTGAGTAGATATACTCAGAATATGGATTCTGTTGTTACTCTGAAGGTCTTTATGATATCACAAGTATTTTGTAGAATAGAAATTAATATCATGATCATGGTGCTGTATTCACTGTTTCGATTATTTCTCTGCGTGGCCATGTTAAATCAAATTCATTCAATTATGTAATTCTGCTAAGTTCACTGTAAATTTATAGATTCAATAAACGTGAAGATGATTTCCCAACTTTGAAAGAATACAATGATTACTTGGAGGAAGTAGAGGACATGAGTAAGCTTCTATTTACTGTTTACAGCTGTTTGACTTAATAATTTTTTCTTTCTTTTGACAATTCCCTTCCTCCCCTTGTTTTCCCATTGCAGCATTTGACTTGATTGAAGGAATAGATGTTGCTGCTATTGAAGCAAAAATTGCTGCATACCAGGAAGAAAATGCTGAACAAATAATGATTAATCGAGCTCGAAAGGTACTTCTGAGAATGTACTTTTCATTAGTGGTCTTTTTCATTCATGTCCTTTGTGTCTCAGTAATTTGTGGAATCATTTCGAGTCATTTCCAAGATGTCTCTGCTTAATCATAGAGTAAAATTTAAGTGTTATACAAGTGTGAATTTTTTAATGTGGCATTATACTGATATTAATTAAACAGGCTGAAGAATTAGCTGCAGCTCTGGCAGCAAGCAAGGGACAGCCTGCTCAAACAGATAATGATGTGGTGAGCATTAGATTCCTGTTTTCATAAATTAATTTGTATTACGTTTTTGGCTCAGTATTAAAACTTTCTTGAGCTTGGAGTGTTATGTGAGATTGAGTTTATTTAGTTTTGTCATGTCACTTCCACTATTAAGTTTTATATTTTGCCTGCTCAAACCAATTATCAATACAAGTATACAACAACATCACCTGTTTAATATGTCAAAATTGTTGTTTGTTTTTTCCTTAACTCCATGTTTGGTGGCCTTCTGATCTACATTTGGCCGAGAAAAGTATAAATCCTTGAAACACCAGATAAAATAATAAATCACAATCAGATTCTTTTAAGAAGAAAAACACTTTAAGAAGGATAGAAAATGTGCTGATATTATCATAGCATAACAAGCTCTTGGACACTGAATGGTTGATGGTACATACGAGGAAAATTTGCAGCAGATGGGAATTGGGATGCCTGAAAGAAGTGATCTAAGGTTGCCTTGTAAAAATTTGGATTCATTGAATCACTGATTGGGTTTCTAGAAGGTTCTTCTTGAAATTCCTTTGTATTTTTCATTTCTCATTATGAAAATGAAACCTGGATCAGATTACAGCTTACAGGAAGCACAAATGTAATTGTGCATGTGCATGTTTCTTTGTGTGAAATCTTGTAAGTTGTGTATAATTATAATTTGTGATTTGCTAGCAGTTTTGTGATACCAGTGTGAGATTGTTAATTTGAGACCTTCAAAACTAATATGGTTAAAACTTTAGGGTCCGTTTGTTTAAGATACAACTATAATTGGTTTTGGTGGAATTGTTTTTAGAAGAATTGGTTTTGATAGAACTGATTTTAGAAGATTTGATTATGTATGGAAATGATACTGTAAAAGTGTGTTCACAGAAATTGATTTTGTTTGGATAGAAAAGAAGAGAATCACTTTAAGAAAGAAAATGACTATAAAGGACATACTTTTTATGATTAATTAAACAATTTATCTATAAATGATTATTGTTTAATATTATTTGTAATTTTAACTTTAATGTTGCCACTGTATAAAGTAAAAGCTACTTTTTGTTACTTTTAGTAGAATGAATTCCTACAAAATGAAAATTCACTGCAATTATCCAATAGCATCATTCTGGTTGGGGTTTAACTGTGTGAACTTGCCAATAGCATCTGCATGTCTAAATATCTAGTTTGTGCTACATAGTCATGGAGCACATTTGCAGAGTAGAATGAGCTTAATTTGTATGCACTGACAGTGTAAAATTCTTTATACAGTCATCCAATCAGAATTTATGATTGGTATCACTTTTAAGATATTTATGTTAAAGTCCACAAACATTACAGATGATGATTTATGATTGAATGATTGTGTAAAACTCTTTTATATTGTCAATATTGATGAAATCCATATATAATATATGCAAGATTATCTTTCTCTATTCTCTTGATGCAGACCATGAACCAAAACTCCCAAGCAGGAACTGGTGCTGTTCCTCAAGGACAGTATGCACCTACATTTGGAGGACAGCCAAGGCCCACAGGTATGGCACCACAACCTTTACCACTTGGAGGGGGTGACATGCTGGGCTTAGCAGGTGGTGATAATGAAACAAGAAAGTTACTCGCAGCTAAGGCTGGTGGATGGAGCGTTGAAATTAGTAGGAAAAGGGCACTTGAAGAAGCCTTTGGAAGTATGTGGGTTTGTTGAGTCAATACTCATGCTAGGTTGGACATGATTACATAACCCATTTTTGCATGTAGATTCCAATGTAAATTCTGTAGAGTTTAAGATTTGTTACATTTTTGTTTTGTCAACCATACTGAAGTTCATTGCAAGAGGCTTTAGCTCATTTTTACTTTTCAAACTATTTCTCTGTTTCTAGAATTTAAAATGAAGTGTGTGTGTGTGTCTCTCTCTCTCTCTCTCTCTATATATATATATATATATATGTACACACACTAGCTCACGTATCCGTGTATGTGCATGTGATTAGTTTATATTTTTTAAAATTTTAATTAAGATTTATTTTGGCTTAATTTGATTAAGAAGTTTTTTAATTTATTTTATTTAGTTTAGTTTTTAATTTGGCATTGACATATAATTAATTTATTTTTCAAGGTCATAATATATCTAATAATTTTTATCAACTAATTTTTATAAGCATACAAAAATCAATATTGAAACACAACGTGATAATTTTTTAGGTAGAAAGATTTCTTATATAGATAGTTACTTAACAATTTTTAGAAATTTTTTGTAGTAGATTTGAAGGTATTTAAATTGTTAAATCACAAATTACTATAGTAACTCCAGCAATTATTGATTTAAAAATTTTTCTAATATATTTTAAGTTAAAAATAGCCCAAGTTTATTTAAAAAGTTAAGATTGAAAGTTTACATTTAACTATTTATCCTATATCTTCAATTACAGAGAGTATTTGCAAATTTTAAAAATTTAAAATTAAAAGAAAACATTTATAATAATTTCTAACTAATTAAAATTAATAAGTTTGACAATTTTGATTTATATATATTTAACTAATACTCAATTTCAAGAAAGTAAATATATCAAAAAATTTGAATTAAAGTAAATACATACAATATTTTTTTAAAATATAAATAATTTCAAATTTAAGTTTACTCAGAACTCAAATCTAATGTTTATAGTTTGAATCAAACATTTCCCTTGACTGAATTTTATTTTTTATAGTTTGAATTAAATTTTCTCTTTTTAATAAATATTTATATCATTTATCTACTGATATATAAAATTTAGAATATTTGTTATAATCAAGAAATATTAATTTTTTTTACATTTCTCAAAAGATATTAAAATGTTGCAAAAAAAAATATTAAATTAAAACTTATTTTATACATTAAATGATCTTAAATATGAAATTCATGATCATCGTGTAAAATTTGAGACCAATATAAAATTTATTTTCATTCTTTGTAATAATTAAAAACAATATTTTTACAATTCACATTTTAGAAATTATGATATATCTATTTGATAATTCTTTGAATATACAAAACTATTATATATATAAAAAACATTTTTGTAGTATAAAAATATTTTATAATTATCATAATTATTAATATTTTATTTACTATTACTTAATTTTTAGAACATAATACAAGATTATAAGGAAAACATAATTTTTTTTTTAGAAAAATAGTAAGATTTTTTTTAAATAAACTTTATAAAGGTTTTAGATAAAACACCGTTGTTTACTTGAAATAAATTGCCAAAACATGAAACAAAGGCAACAGAGGAAAGAAACACTGCATCACGAAATTGTTTGCCCCAATATCACTATGCTTCCAATTGCACTGTATTCAACCGATCCATGAGAATTAAGTTTTCCCATTTGGTGAGTTATGGCCCCTTTCCTCGCATTTACAGTATAATCAATTTTCGCTTTTCGTGAGAGTGATTGAAATGATTTCTAGTTTGCTCATTCATTTCGTATTAATGCATGAATTTCCCTTATCTTGACGAATTGGGTTGGAAGAGAAACCTGTGATTCGGTGATTGAATTCAATTGGAACACAATATTTTCTTTTCATTTCTGATCGCTGGATTTGCAGGTTTTTATTGGTGGCTTGTTTTTCTGTTTCATGAAAAAAACTAGAGTGAGGAACCTCAAATTTTAACAATGATTTATAATCCACTTGTTAGTGGTAAGTTAATCAGTTGGGTACAAAGAAAGATTTGATTTTCCTGATGAATGAGTTAATGGGTTAATCTGGATTTTGTTCCATTTCTTGAAGAAACTCTGCCAAGGCAACTGATAACATGGTTTTGATTATTAGAGAAATATGTACTCTGTTGAGTTGTTTACTTAATTTCTGCTGGTTGTGCTGTTTAGATATTTTGGCTTTAGTATTTGGATGTTTTCATTGTTATATTTTGGCTTTATAGTGTTGTTAAATAGCAGCCATGGCAGAATGGTGTGGTAGATTTTTTGCTAGCCACCATAGGCAATCTCTGAAGGGTAGGACACCATGGCGGTGTCATTGTGGCATATGGCGTTTTTATTTTGTGGAATGTTGGCCTTCTGCCATGTTCCGCCATCCGCCATTGATAACAATGAACCTATATTGCTACCACAGTTCCAAAGGGTAAAGCTCACGAGCTTTAAGAACATTGCATATTGATGTTGATTGTTTTAAGGCTCTATAGAAGATGCGGGGAGAGTGGTAGTTATTTCTGATTTAATTTTGATGATACTTGCATTCTTCTGCCTTTGTCGAGGTCTTCTTTTACCTTTGATTGATCTATCTTGTTTGCTTGATTTGCTTCTGTGGCATCTTAATATTCACTAGATTAGTGTTTGATTTATGTGCTTGCAATTACATTTTTTGTTTGTTTTGTTTTTGTTTTAAATTACTGCAGATTGGACCTGAGAAACAACACTCGTAATTGTTTAGATTGTCACTTTGCGTCGCACAGTTATTACTATCCTTCCATTGCAAATTAGTCAATTATATGCTCCAACTATGGATAATGTGAAGAAAGATGAACCCCAAGATCAAAAGCATGATGAACTCGCTGAATCGCTTGATGATCTCTTCAGTAGTATTTCCACCATGGTCAAATCAGAGCTTCAGGTGAAACCCCGCATTCTTTCCTTATGTAAATCCTAATTCTCATCTTTTCAATGGAAGTTTTGGTGAGTTGGATTGTGGTGATGTTTTTCTTTGGTATGGTAAAATTTTAGTGAGGGGATATTGTCCCAATCCAAGTTAGGCAAAACCTCTGGGGTTAAATAGCTCTTACAAAGGAACATGCATTTTATCTCACCCTAGAGAGACAAGCAAGGGCTCAAACTTGCAACTTGCCAAATATGAGACTCTCTCTCGGTCCACTCGACCAATGGCATTGTTTGAATAACTGATTATGATTTTTATTTGTTTATTTTGTTTTAATTTACGTTGAATTTTCATGTTAGGGGACTAATAATCACCTAGAGTTGTTGGAGAAGATGAATACAAGGGTGGCAGAAGAGTACAAAGGGTTTGGTGACTTGGCTTCAGGGTTGAGGGTTTTTGTGGAGCAGTTGAAATGCAAGAGTGGTAGCTTTAATGAGTATGTTGAGCAGATTGATAACATAGAGAAGCAGGTAACTGAGTTTGAAGCTGTGGTTTCTATGCTTGATAAATATGTGGCTTTGTTGGAATCAAGAGTGCAATCCGTGCACCAAACCAAAATCCATCTTCCTAATCATCAATAATGTACCACTATTACTTTTCATGATAACATTTACCTTGTTTCTAGCCTCAAGTGAATGAATTGCTAAATTTACGATCTTCATTGATCCACATATTTACTAAAGCATTTAAAAAGGATGGAAACTAGAGCCTACGCATTAAATCAGTGTTCTGATCTTCCATGACTTCTTATAATGGCTAATTTTATATTCTTCTTATCCTATATATTTTATATAAGAAAAAGGTTCATACACTAACAGTACACATTTTACACAGTTACCTAATCACAATTCACCAAGTGTGGTGAGTTTGTTGATTGGCATAGCCTTTAAATTCATTTTTATGTTATCATAACCACCATATAGTTGCTTAAAGTACTGAAAGCAAAGAATACTCGGCAGATCACATTACATTGTCTTTTTACCCTTTTATTTTCACGTTCATTCAAATAAAGGAAAACAAATGAATAACTTGCTTTATTGAAGATGGGAAGGAGCAAAAATATTGCTGAGAAAACTTTACACGACAAAAGCAGGGACATCATGATGCATACGTGGTATCTTTTTAGTTCAAGACAAGACTGTTGACTTCAACAAATGAAACTGAAATGTGTTTACTTTAATAATTGAAGTAAACTGTGTAATTGTAGCTACAACATACAGTAAAAAAGCAACTACTGACATACAGATAAGTAGTTCAATAAGCTACACAATTCCATATTAACGTAGAATTCACTCACTGTATTCCTTGATATTTAACTTTAAAGTATGTGTACATCAGTACAATATATGTAAATGTTTATGTTAAAAATTAATATATCAAGACAAAATAAAAAGGCAAAGCTAAATTTATCAGTACAGTAATGGCGGGGGACAGTTTACATCAGAAAAAGATAGCCACATGTGTGACACATTTGAGATAGTGTTTGATCTATTAGCATTGATACAAGCGATTAGCATTTTTCTCCATTTTCATATCTTTTATTTTATAAGTAAAAAGAAATGACTACGACACGTTGTTTCAAAGATGGGAAGGACAACACATTGTAGTCGAAGAAACTACTTGGAAAAAAGGAGGCTACACCAGGATGTATCTATCACACATTGTTTTATTGCACACAAGTCTTGCCCCTCAACTCAAGTTTAGTTGATTACAGTAATGATGTATAACATGTTGTTTTGTACTAATGAATAGGAGTGTCATCATGATGTATAACGCATTGTTTTATTTTATAAAAGTCTTGCCCCTTAAATCAAGTTTAGCTGACTATACTAATGATGTATAATATATTGTTTTATAGTAATGGCAAGGAGGGTCATCGTGATATATAACATATTGTTTTATTGTAATGGTAAGGAGGGTCATCGTGATATATAACATGTTGTTTTACTGTATATAAGTCTTCCCCCTTGTGTCAAAGTTTAGTTGACTTGGAGCTATTAGGACCATATTCCTTGGTTTAAAATAGTACATTTGATCAATATGTTGGGATCTAAATCAAAAAATAATGAGAAGAAAGAGACATCACACCAATGTGTTTTGACACACGTATCAAGATGTTGAGATATAATCAAAGTCCTACATCAGAAGATGCAAAACTTGAAAGAGAAGAATGATTTTGCCGGTTAGAAGATTTTGCTACAAGAGAGAATTGCTCCAAAAGTCAGAAGATTCTGTTGTAAGGGCTGTAAGGGAGGATTGTTCCAGAAGTCAGAAGATTTTGCTACAAGGGAGGATTGCTCCAGAAGTCAGAAGATTCTGCTGCAAGTGGGGATTGCTCCAAAAGTCAGAAGATTCTACTGTTGCAAGAGAAGATTGCTCTGGAAGAATTTTGTTAGTTTTGATGTAAAAATAGATTATTATAAAAGTGTAGGACTTTAAATTAAGGGGAGATTTGTTGAGTCTTATGTTAACTTAAAGTCACTATATTAGGTACTAAAAAGAGAGATGAGTGAAAAACCTATATAAGTGAAAGTATTAGGTTTTATTCACTTGCACCACATCCTTGATCTATAATGAGTGTTTTAGATCTTAGGTAGTGTGTGTCAAATATGTGGCGAGGGTTTGTAGTTTTTCTTCCGTCCAAAAACTACAGCGTGTGTTTATGATTTTTCCGTTCAAAAATTACACATAGTGAATTTTACCCCAAAGGGATCGTGGACTAGGTCTTGAGGCACACCGAACCACGTTAAATCTTTTTGTGTACTCTTTTCTTTCTCCCTTATATGTTTTTAAATAGACTGAATTTCTAATACAAGAACTACTCAGTCCCACTTAAACAAACTTCACTCCTAATTTTAGGGTTTAGGATTTAAAGTTTACAAACTCCTAAGGGTTTAGGGTTTACAAACTCTCTCATACACAATTTTTGCATGACAAAATTACAAAGCCTCTCCCATATAACATAGACCAGTTACCTAACATCTAATATGCTCCGTGCATAAATTTAAGGATGTGGTACTCTTTCATTTTTTCTTTCTTTCTTTGATGACCAGAGACTTTCAATAAACATAATACGCAATTTTAATGAAAATTTAGAAATGACAACTTTTCTCAATTTTCAATGATATATTAAATTCCTTTCCTGATTTTCTCTCACGTAATTATTGGTAGAGTATGTGCAGCATATAAAAGTAAAACATTTATGACGTCTGTGAGAATATTTAAGTATAATTGTTTAAATAAGTGACATGTTAGTTATTTTCCTTAAATTATGTGCAAAACCTTAAACTTCAGTCATACAGCAAAAAAAAAAACAAAAAAGAAAACCTTAAACTGCATGCATTTTACGTGGAGGTAGTATATAATAACCAATTAAAAGTGTAGTAAATTAAAACAATGAAACAGGAGTAAATAGTTTTCACGTACTTGATGTTAGCTTCTTCTAGTTGTTGTCTATAAATGGCCAGCCCAAACTAGATTTCATTTCATATTTCAGTTGACACATCGCCCTTACATTCTTCAAATTTAATATCCTAAAACATTCCCACAAATGTTTGAGCTGAGAACCATGTTTAGTTGCAGGTTCTGTCTCTTTTGCTTGGTGACTGTTTTATGCATCTCTTTATGCTTTGGAAGTTCTCCTATAATGAAGTGCGCAGAGTCAGACATGCAAGCTCTTCTCAAGTTAAAAGATGGTTTCGTTCATGGGAGCGATATTCTTTCCTCGTGGAACGGTGACGATTGTTGCAACTGGAAAGGAATTTCATGCAATAATTTAACTGGTCATGTAACCAGATTGGATCTCTTACTCTCAAATTTCACAACAGTTGAAGATTTAAATTATCTAGCAGATAAAATGCCAACAGTGAAATTTTACGAAGGAAATGCAGCATTCGGAGGTAAGATAGATTCTTCAATATGTGAACTTCAACATCTCACTTTCTTAGATCTCAGTAATAATTTCCTAGAAGGAGAGATCCCAAAATGCATTGGTTCACTTGGTCAATTAATAGAGTTGAAACTTGCTCGGAATGGCCTTGTTTCCATTCCTCAAACTCTGGCAAACCTTTCCAATTTGCAAAGTCTTGACCTTAAAAACAATTATGGTTTAGTTGTGAATGACCTTAAATGGCTTCCTCACCTTTCCAATTTGAGATACCTTGATCTCTCAAATAGCAATCTTAGGGGGGTTATTGATTGGCCATTATCTATAAGTAAACTCCCATTTCTATCAAAGCTTTATTTAAATAAGTGTGGACTCCCTAGAGTCAATCCTGAATCTATCTTCCACATGAATTCTTCCACTTCTCTCCAAGTCTTGAGTCTATCAGAAAATAATTTTGACTCTTCAATTCTGACATTGGTGCTGAATCTTAGCACAGACCTCACAGTTCTTGATCTATCACATAATGAACTTGATGGTAGAATAATAAAATCCCTCAAGACTTTGTGTCAGCTTAAGGAGTTGTATCTGGGTTTCAATAATTTGTCTGGCCACCTCAGGGACTACTTACCAGAAATGTGTTCTGCACGGCATGATTTAGAGGTGTTGAATCTGAACCAGAACCCCTTTAGTAGTGGTCCTCTTCCGGATTTTTCCTGGTTTTCATCCTTGAAGAGACTATCACTTCAAAATACCAAAATTGTTGGGCCATTATCATCAGCTCACTTGCCTTGTCTTAAAGCTTTGGATCTTAGTTTAAACTCTTTGAATGGATCATTGCCTATATTCGAGGTCACTAAATTTGGCTCATTACAGTTTTTCGATCTTTCCCACAATCAATTGAGTGGGGCAGTTTCATATACTATTGGACAACTTTCAAATCTCTGGTTCTTATCTCTCTTTTCAAATGAGTTGAATGGGATCATCAATGAAAAGCATCTTTCAGGCCTATCTGGATTAAAGATATTGGATGTGAGTGAAAATTCCCTTTCGTTTAACCTGAATCCAAATTGGGTTCCACCTTTCCAGCTGCAGCAGTTATATACATCATCATCCATTTTGGGGCCTCAATTTCCAAAGTGGATCAAATATCAAACAAAACTTCAGGTGCTGCAAATCTCTAACACCCATATTATGGATTCGTTTCCCAAATGGTTTTGGGACATATCATCAAGTTTGGTATACTTAGATGTTTCAAAAAATAAACTTAGTGGTGTGTTACCAAATTCATCAGCACCAAATTTAAAATCAGAGCTTGTGAGTACATGGGATTTTAGATTCAACAACTTGTCTGGTCCCCTGCCTCCTTTTATTACAAAAATAAATGTTCTGTTTCTGTCAAATAATATGTTCTCAGGGTTTGTATCTTCCTTTTGTACAATGTCGCCAACATCCATAACTTACCTTGACCTGTCCAATAACTCACTATCAGGGCCCCTTCCAAATTGTTGGGAGAAATTTCAAAGTTTAGTAGTTCTGAATTTGGCAAACAATAGTTTATCTGGGAGAATACCGACCGCATTTAGCTCTTTACAACGTATTGAGTCGCTGGATCTTAGTAGCAACTACTTCTCTGGTAGAATTCCATCTCAACTGACTCGTTGTAGAAGCTTAAGATTTGTTAATCTTGAGATGAACAGATTTGAAGGAACATTTTCAACATGGTTAGACTTCAATGATTTAATTGTGTTGGTTCTACGAGGAAATATGATCCAAGGAAGCATATTGATACGAGGTCGCACTCGCACAAATTAATACAATTTAGTATGTAGTACTAGAAAGTGACTCCTAGATCGTCTCTCTCAAGGACCATCATTCAAATTTCTATCAAGTGTAGAACAAAAGTAGGGGGGGTTTGGTTGGATAGTTCAAAACAGAATTTGTCAAAACAGATTTACTAAACAAGTTCAATTGATAAAAATAGGTTAACCTCTTGATTGGATTGCAATTTACTTATCCTTGATAATAGAAAATCATGCTCAAATTACTGATGTTCTTAATCAAACCAAAATCAATCAACTAAGCGAAAATTAATTATGGTTTTCCTTATGTGAATTAAGCAAACACATACATCATTCATTCTAGTTATAACAACTTATACTTCACTTCATTAAGCATGAAACCAAGGTATAAGTTGTTACCAAATCTGGAATATTAAGTATAAACCAAATCATAAAGAACTAGCATGAATGATAAAGAACAATCAACAATTACAGCAGAAACTAAGTTATACAGAATCTCAAAGCATCATTACAATCCTTAATCAAGAGATTAACCTTTTGATATTTAACCTTCCATCTTATTTAAAAACGAAATTGCAAGCAAGAAATTGAAATTATAGCAAGTTAAGATCAAGGTGAGATGATTATAAACGAAAATTGAAAGCTAGAAAAATAGAACAAAGTCATGCATTGGAAAAATGCAGAGAAAAACAGTTGAATAAAAACAGATTTTCATACAAGAACCAAGTCTCCTCTCCAACGAAAATTACAATCTGAAATCCCAGGAAAACTCTCACTACCAATCCCTCATAGCTGGACATGCCCCACACACTACATAATAAGTCAATATGACAAGAGAAGGTGGGGAGAAAAAGCCCTAAAATCAGCCCAAAGTTTCTCCCTAAAATCTGGAATGTCCCCCCACCAAGTCTTTGGAATGTACCCCACCAATTGTCCAATGTGCTCCAGCTTGCCTCTCACTTTCTCTTCACTTTGGCAGCCACCTTTCACGTGTTAAAATAGAGTGTAAGGTCCAGGGCTCAAATCCTTATGTAGGCATTACAAAGTGATCAATTAAATGCATCTAAATTCAGTCCAATTTCGCTGGAATTCTGTTCTGGAACCATGGTTTACGTTCAAGGCTAAATTCACCCCAGATGCAATCCGAATTGGATCTTCATGCCTTCACAACTTTTGTAGATCTATCTCTCTTCTTTAAGAGGCAATTAATCGCTCATCAATTGGACATCTGTGGAGGGAGTTATGCCTATTTTACCGAGACTAGTCAAATCCTTAAATGCTGGAATTTTCAGAACAGTTCATATGCTGCATTCAAAGACATTTTCACACTAGATGCACTCCGACTGGGAATTTTATGTCTTCATAGAAGTTGTAGATCTTTGAGTCCTCTTTAATTTGACATAAAATTCAGCTAAATCAGAGGTCTGTAGTGAAAGTTATGCTCAGTTTTGTAAACCTTGTCAAATCTGGATAAAAATAACGAATTAGACCAAATTTATCATTTAAAGCCAAAATGAGTATAAACTCATAATTACATTAAATCATACTAATTGACCACTAATAATGCTATTTTAGGATATAAATAATGTAGAGAAAGTAATCAAAATATTGACTTATCAAATTCCCCCACACTTATTCTTTTGCACTCTGGGCAAAACTAAATTCTAAGAAAACATGAACTTGGATAAAAGATCATCTTCTAAGCTATTTCATACTCTCCAAAACAGTCATGAATGTATAAAAATTGAACACATTAATCAGAGCATAATTAATCTAGAGATTACATATCATAGTGTTGAACAATTCCCCGTTGAGATAGGATTAAACGAGATATTGAATTAATCATGCATGTCAATCATAAGCATTGATCTCACCGTAAGTGTATCTCTCAAAATCTCAAGTGTATCGTAAGTGTTTAATCTTAGACCATTAAAATAAAAATTATTTTATCATAGGCTTGCAATTATTCTAATTCTCTACCACTAACAATCACAAGTCATGCATGATTCAAGAGGACTTTTCGAGAGGTTGTAATGGGGCTAAGGATGAGGTTTGATAAATATAGTTCGGTGACTACTATTTCACAGATGTTGAACAGTGACAGATTACAAAAGATATCTCAATTACATAATAAACCCTGTAAAGTCTCAAATTCAATCATATTTTCCACACTTATTCAGGTTAAATTTTTTTTTTTTTTTTTTTTTTTTTGGAAAAATCTACTAAAAATTTATCCAAATTATACAAACTTCATAACTCGACCCGAATCATATAATTCAAGTATTCACTCCACTCCCCCACACTTAATTTTCTCGCAAGTCCCGAGCAGATACCCCCACACTTATCTCTGTTTCACAATACCAAAAGATAAACAATTCAATCGATATCTGTAAAATTAGGACAACATTGTTTTACTCTTCTCAAAGTTTGTAATGCAGTCATTATCAAAGAAAAGGTTTCGAGCTCAAAGGGGCTAGCAAGGGATACAATTGCAAGGTAGGCTATCTGGTCAAGTGGGAAAAATAGAAATGAATGCCTCAATCATAATCATGCATTATATGATAAAATGCGACTTTGAAAAGAATAAAAAAAGTTCTAAAAACAACATTCACCAATGGCATATATCACACCGAAAGAAAGAGAATGGCATAAAGATGAATCCATTCAAAATAGGCTCAAATAACTCACAGGTTCAAATTGTCAAGTACTTATCAAAGATAATACACAACCAATCCATACAGACTAATCCACAATCCATCGAGGAATTTATCAACACTACAAAATAATCCAAAAATTAACTTAGCTGGATTTCAGTTCAAATTTTTAATGTATAAACCATAATGCAGATATAATAATAGTTAGACCAGAATCACAAAATCTCCAAGTGTAACGAAACAAATACGAAATCCTAATTAAAATAAAACAGAAAGAGTGAAAGAAGAAAAGAAAAACTCCCTTAGTCGCTAAGAACTACAAAAATCTTTGGTCGTTTCAATGGTGGTGGAGGATGGCGAGAGAATGAGGTCAAGCAAAGAAGTCTCCTCCACAACCGTGTTCGCAGAGATGGATTGTTGAGGAATGGCTTCACCGTGCCCATTAACCTTGAAGCTTTTATCTCATGGACTCACTTTTGATCTCAACCGTACCATGGGGATAAACATTAGTAACAACAAAAGGTCCAATCCACTTAGAACGTAACTTACCACCCATGATTCCGAGCCTAGAATTATATAACGAACTCCTCGCCAACCACAAAGTCCTTTCTCGCTATCAAGTCATCATGAAACTTTTTGGTTTTCTCTTTGTAAAACTTAGAATTCTCATATGCTTCCGGACGGATTTCATCCAGTTCATTCAATTGCAACTTCCTCTCCTCTCCCGCCTCATCAATGGAGAAGTTACAGGGTCTTCACAGCCCAATATGCTTTGTGCTCTATTTCCACAGGGTAAATGACATGCCTTTCCAAAGACGACTCGATAAGGAGACATCCCTATGGGTGCTTTGTAGGCGTCTCCCATGCCCCAAAGAGCATCATCCAGCCCCGAGACTCCAATCCTTCCTATTGGGTTGGATAATCTTCTCCAATATTCTCTTGATCTCCCGTTGGAGATTTCTGCCGCCCGTTTGTCCGGGGGTGGTATGGTGTAGAAACTTTGTGCACAACCCCATACTTCTTAAGCGAGCTGCATGGATCCGTTGCAAAAATGGGTGCCTTGATCACTAATAATGACTCGGGTACTCCAAACCTGCAAAATAGGTGAGATCTAACAAAATCCACAACAACCCGAGCATCATTAGTTCTCAGGCTTTGGCTTCCACCCATTTCGAAACATAATCCACAAATTTAAGAGAATGTAAATAAAACCAAAAGAAATAGGAAAGGGACCCATGAAATCTATACCCCAGGCGTCAAATACCTCCGCGAACAACATGGGATGTTGAGGCATTTGTTGTCTCCATGTAAAGGATCCTCCGCTCTTTGGCATTGCTCACAAGTGCTACAAATCTTCCATGCATCTCTCGAAGATAGTGGGCCAAGAGAAACCACAAGCCTAGCACCTTGCGAGTCAGTCCTTTTGAATGCCTGCATGACCACCTCAGTGCGGAAGAATGGCAAAACTGCAGGACCGAATCAATCTCGTGATCCGGAATACATCTCCTAATTACCCGGTCACCGCACAACTTCCATAAATAGGGGTCATCCCAAATATAATGCTTAGCATCACTCTTAATTTTATCAATCCGAGCTCTAGATGCTAAGGGAGGAAAAACAGAAGCAACTAAGAAATTAACAATATTCGCAAACCAAGGGGTGGTGGGGGTAAGAAGAATAGATATAGATAATAAACTTTCATCCGAAAGTTATCTCTCGATGGGCAATTTGTCATCCTTACCCTCAAAGCCTCTCAATCCGGCTTAGATGGTCTCGCTACCGTTCTCGTGCTCCACTCCTATCACGGATATCCAAATCAAACTCTTGGAGCCATAACATCCATCCGATCAGCCTAGGCTTTGACTCGACTTTCTTCTTCAACAGTATTTCGTAGCTGCATGATCAGTGTACACAATAACACGAGAACCAAGCAAATATGATCTAAACTTATCAAGAGCAAAAACAATGGCTAAAGCTCTTTCTCCGTAGTAGTGTAATTTGTTTGAGCAGCAAAGATCCAAAGTCCTGGAAGCATAATATATCACCCGAGGCAGATTTATCTACTCTTTGTGCAAGGACAGCTCCTAATGCATAATTTGATGCATCACACATAAGCTCGAAAGGAACTGTCGAATCGGGTGCTTGGATGATAGGGGTGGTGGTTAGTGCTTTCTTGAGGCAATCAAAAGCCTCTTTGCATTGATCATTAAAATCAAAGTCGACATCCTTTTGAAGTAATTTGGATAGTGGAAGGGCCTTCTTACAAGTCTTTGATAAAGCGCTGTAGAAACCGCATGTCCAAGAAAAGATCGAACCTCTCGCACGCAAGAGGGTAAGGCAACTGTGAAATAACTGATATTTTTGCAGGTCTACCTCTATGCCCTTCCTAGAAATGATATGCCCTAAAACTATACCTTGTTCTACCATGAAGTGACATTTCTCAAAATTAAGAACAAGATTAGTTTCAATGCATCTATTAAGTACTTTATCCAAACTATCTAAGCATGCATCAAAAAAGAGGATCCATAAACAAGAAAATCATCCATAAACACCTCTATGCAATTTTCTAGAAAATCACTAAAAATACTCATCATACAATCCGCTGGAAGGTACCAGGGGCATTGCACAAACCGAAAGGCATCCTCCTATAGGCAAAAGTGCCAAAGGGGCGGTGAACGTGGTTTTTTCTTGATCCTCGTGAGCAATATGGACTTGAAAATAACCCGGAAAATCCATCAAGGAAACAATAATGGGATTTACCCGCGGACGTTCCAACATCTGATCAATGAAAGGCAATGGAAATGATCTTTCCTTGTTGCTAAATTAAGCCTTCGATAATCTATACATACCCTCCAACTATTCTGCATTCTAGTTGGGAGAAGCTCGTCCTCTCATTCTTAACAACAATCGTGCCTGTCTTCTTAGGGACTACTTGGACCGGACTAACCCACTTACTTTCCGTAGAGATAGGATAGATGATCCCACTTGTAGAAGCTTGGTTACCTCCTTCTTCACTACATCCCAAATCACCGGTTTAGTCTCCTTTGTGGTTGTCTCACCGGTTTTGCACCATCCTCCAATAATATTCTATGCATACATGTGGATGGGTGATACCAGAATATCCGCCAAGGTCCAACCGATGGCTTTCTTATGTCTTCTTAACAATTGCAACAACTTCTCCTCTTGAAAAGCATCAAGGAGGTGGAAATAATCACTGACAACTTTTCATTATCCTCCAAGTAAGCATACTTGAGGTTTTCTGGTAGGGGTTTAAGTTCTCGAAGTGGGTGTTGGCTGAACAAAGAGGAACCAAAGAAGGAAGAAGAACAGGTTCCACAAACTTGTACCTCAACTTGTAAGTCGATTCGGATGTACGTCGTGACATGGTTAGTGCAATCCGACTTTAAGAATTCAATGTCTAGAGGTACAACACCTAAAGGTTCATCACAAATAGTCTCGAGCATGATTCGATGTATAATCATCATATTCAACATCATCACATTCGACATCGAAACAAAAGAATGTTTCATATGATGCAAAGAGTTAAAATCAAGATAGTACCCATCCACAATATCATCTATAATCTCAAAGACGAAAAACGAGAATGATCCTCGGAGTGGATGTTTCATGGCATCAAGAATGTTAAAATGGATAACACTTGTCACCAAACTCCATAGATAAGGTACCTGCATGCACATCTATCTTAGTTCTTTGTTTTCAAAAATGGTCTCGCCTAATATAATTGGAACGGATCCATGGGAGAATCCTCCTCCATATCAAGGACATAAAAATCAGCGAGGAAAATAAGCTCTCCAACCCTAACTAAGACATCTTCAACGAGACCGATGGGGTGGGCAACACTTCTATTTGCCAATTGTATTACCACACCCGTAGGTTGCAAAGGTCCAAGAGATAAAGATTTAAAAATGGACAGAGGCATGACATTAATGGATGCACCCAAATCAAGCATGGCATTTTCAAACTTATTATTTCCAATAACACAAGGTATGCAGAATGTACCTGGTCCTTACATTTTTCAGAATATGAGGAAAGCAGTTTTTCCTATTAATGCAGATACATTTCGCCCATGCTAATCAGCTCATTACCCTTCATCCTCCTCTTGTGTGTACACAACTCCTTCAAGAATTTTGCATATCTTGGAATTTGCTTAATAGCATCAAGCAGAGGTATGTTCACCTCTACCTTTCTGAAGGTATCCAAGATCTCCTTATCTACTTCTTCCATCTTTTTGCTTGGAATCAATCTGGGAGGAAATGGAAGAGGTACAGGAGGCTGATGCAAGTCACTACTAGTACTAGGAACTGGTGTAGAATGTGGAGTTGAAGAAGGAATAGAGGATGGTTCAGGTACATGTGTAGGAATAGGTGCAGGTGAAGAAGAAGATGCTGATATTGGGTCACTCATCTGTTTACCTGACCTCAGTGTGATGGCACTAACATTCTTTGGATTCTGCACTGTCTGAGAAGGTAATTTGTCTGAGTTCTGTGACAGTGCCTGATTCAACTGAGTAGCCATCTGCCCCATCTGATTAGTCAAGCTTTGAATAGAGGCTCTATTCTCTTGAATAGAAGCTCTAGTCTCTTGCTGAAATTGCATATTCTGAAGAGTCATCTGCCTGACCAACTCCTCAAGTGAAGGTTCAGAATTAGAAGGTTGAGAGGCTGGTGGTGGTGCAGATGTCTCAGATTGCCTCTGATACTGCTGTTGCATAGGTGGAGGTACATAAGGCCTATTCTGACTAGCAGAATTCTGAAAGGGAGGTGCTGATTGCTGCTGCTGTGGAGTGTTAGACCATCTCAAATTCGGTGATTTCTCCAACCCTGATTGTATCTCATTCTTTGGACAAGTCATAATTTTGCTGCTGTTGGGGTCTATTATTATAGATGTTAGCAGCATAGGCTTGAGGAGATTGGGAGTCAGAGCCAACAGATTGATGTAAAGAAGGACATGAATCTGTATGATGATCATTAGAGGTGCACACCCCACACACTCTAGCAACAGATGTAGATTTTTGATTGACAGCCATCTGTGTCATCAAATTCACAAGAGCATCAAGCTTGCTCTCTATCTTGGTCTCTGAAGAAGATCCAGCAGCTATGTCATGAACTCCTCTAACAACAATAGCATCATTTCTAGCACTGAACTGTTGGGAGTTAGAGGCCATTTTCTCAATCAAAAGTCTGGCTTCAGCAGCAGTCATATCACCAAGCGCTCCACCACTAGCAGCGTCTATCATACTCCTTTCCATACTATTCAAACCTTCATAGAAATATTGTAGAAGGAGTTGTTCAGAAATTTGGTGATGTGGACAACTTGCACAAAGTTTCTTGAATCTCTCCCAGTACTCATACAGTGTTTCCCCACCAAGTTGTCTAATGCCCGATATATCTTTTCTTATTGCAGTGGTCCTAGACGCGGGAAAGAATTTTTCCAGAAACATCCTCTTAAGGTCATCCCAGCCAGTAATAGATCTAGGCGCAAGGTAGTACAACCAATCCTTAGCTACACCTTCTAGAGAATGAGGGAATGCCTTCAAAAAGATGTGGTCCTCTAAAACATCTGGAGGCTTCATTGTAGAACAAACAATATGGAACTCCTTTAGATGTTTATGAGGACATTCTCCCCAAAGTCCATGGAACTTGGGCAAGAGATGTATGAGTCCAGTTTTTAGAACATATGGAACATCCTCATCGATATCTGGATGCACGAGACTTTCATGGTGAAGTCGAGTGCAAACAACTCTCTAAGAGTCCTCTCACGAGGATTAGGTTGAGCCATAATGTTCTCAAATAGATAATTACCAAAAAAGAATGTATGAACCAAATTAGAATTGGTTGCTTTGAGATGGGAATGATCACTATCAGTCAAACTAACAATATCTAACGGTACAGGCTCTAAAGACAAATTCCTAAATTGCCTATCTAGTTCATGAAAGGTCCTATCTATCTCAGGGTCAAAAGGTTGTAAAACACCTGGATTACCTCTAGTCATGCACTAAACACAACATACCATGTGGTTCACACTAAGCAAAACCAAAAATCACAGTTAATAAGAAAATGCTCACAGTTAATTACTATTTTACTATTCACTAATTACTATTCACTATTTACTATTTATTATTTACTAATTACTATTCACTATTTACTATTCACTATTTACTATTTACTGATACAAGTTCCTGCATAATCAGTTTCTGGTGCATGTTCTGAATCTGATTTTCTAGAAAACTTCATTGCAGCCTATGTAATTCATGTTCAACTATCCCAAATACATTCAAGAATGATGAAGCATGCGAAATCACTAACAACAAAAGTGCGATATGATTGCACAACAGATTGATTTTATTGAACACCAAATTAGCACCTATGCAACAACAGATTGCCTTATACTAGCAAATTAAGTGCAACGAATTGAGGTGTAGTGCAGCAAAATTAACAACACAACAACCTAAATTAACTACACTAATATGCAGAAATAGAATGCACTAATATACAGCAGTATGCAGATTGTGCAGATGCAGATAATGGCAAAACCGAAAATGCAGTGATAGCAACTAGTATGTGCAACAAAATGCAAACAACATGCAGTAAGGTTTCAGATGACAGCAGATTGCAGTACATGACAGATGCAGTTGATGCAGAGCAACACTTAAAACAGCACCTTATGCAGCACAGATGGTCCTAACAAATGCAGATTCAAAGTGAGCAACCACAAAACAAAAAGTAGGCCAGGGCGCATTTCGAGCTTGAGTGGCGTAAAGTACGCCGGGCGCAAAGGCGGCGTAAAAAAGTATGCCAACTCCCTGGAAAAGTATGCCCGGGCGCAAAGGTCGGCGCAAAAGTATGCCAGGCAATAGGCCAGGGCGTAAAATCCTGATGCTGCTTCTTCTCCAATTGCGCCAGGGCGAACTCTCACTTATGTTAGTCCTGTAATTGGAGTTACCATTCTAGTGCTCTAAATTGAGTTTCCAGTGCTCCACTTCACTTGCTACTCCTGCTACATGAACAACAACCACAGAAAACGAAAATTAAACAAATTAACAGCAAAGCACAAACATACTTCACAAGAACTTGATAGAAACCGATGATCCCCGGCAACGGCGCCAAAATTTGATACGAGGTCGCACTCGCACAAATTAATACAATTTAGTATGTAGTACTAGGAAGTGACTCCTAGATCGTCTCTCTCAAGGACCATCATTCAAATTTCTATCAAGTGTAGAACAAAAGTAGGGGGGGTTTGGTTGGATAGTTCAAAACAGAATTTGTCAAAACAGATTTACTAAACAAGTTCAATTGATAAAAATAGGTTAACCTCTTGATTGGATTGCAATTTACTTATCCTTGATAATAGAAAATCATGCTCAAATTACTGATGTTCTTAATCAAACCAAAATCAATCAACTAAGCGAAAATTAATTATGGTTTTCCTTATGTGAATTAAGCAAACACATACATCATTCATTCTAGTTATAACAACTTATACTTCACTTCATTAAGCATGAAACCAAGGTATAAGTTGTTACCAAATCTGGAATATTAAGCATAAACCAAATCATAAAGAACTAGCATGAATGATAAAGAACAATCAACAATTACAGCAGAAACTAAGTTATACAGAATCTCAAAGCATCATTACAATCCTTAATCAAGAGATTAACCTTTTGATATTTAGCCTTCCATCTTATTTAAAAACGAAATTGCAAGCAAGAAATTGAAATTATAGCAAGTTAAGATCAAGGTGAGATGATTATAAACGAAAATTGAAAGCTAGAAAAATAGAACAAAGTGCAGATTGGAAAAATGCAGAGAAAACAGATTGAATAAAAACAGATTTTCATCCAAGAACCAAGTCTCCTCTCCAACGAAAATTACAATCTGAAATCCCAGGAAAACTCTCACTACCAATCCCTCATAGCTGGACATGCCCCACACACTACATAATAAGTCAATATGACAAGAGAAGGTGGGGAGAAAAAGCCCTAAAATCAGCCCAAAGTTTCTCCCTAAAATCTGGAATGTCCCCCCACCAAGTGCTGGAATGTACCCCACCAATTGTCCAATGTGCTCCAGCTTGCCTCTCACTTTCTCTTCACTTTGGCAGCCACCTTTCACGTGTTAAAATAGAGTGTAAGGTCCAGGGCTCAAATCCTTATGTAGGCATTACAAAGTGATCAATTAAATGCATCTAAATTCAGTCCAATTTCGCTGGAATTCTGTTACTGGAACCATGGTTTACGTTCAAGGCTAAATTCACCCCAGATGCAATCCGAATTGGATCTTCATGCCTTCACAACTTTTGTAGATCTATCTCTCTTCTTTAAGAGGCAATTAATCGCTCATCAATTGGACATCTGTGGAGGGAGTTATGCCTATTTTACCGAGACTAGTCAAATCCTTAAATGCTGGAATTTTCAGAACAGTTCATATGCTGCATTCAAAGACATTTTCACACTAGATGCACTCCGACTGGGAATTTTATGTCTTCATAGAAGTTGTAGATCTTTGAGTCCTCTTTAATTTGACATAAAATTCAGCTAAATCAGAGGTTTGTAGTGAAAGTTATGCTCAGTTTTGTAAACCTTGTCAAATCTGGATAAAAATAACGAATTAGACCAAATTTATCATTTAAAGCCAAAATGAGTATAAACTCATAAATACATTAAATCATACTAATTGACCACTAATAATGCTATTTTAGGATATAAATAATGTAGAGAAAGTAATCAAAATATTGACTTATCACATATCCACAAGTCTATGCAATCTATTACTTCTTCAAATATTGGATCTCTCTTCAAACAATATCACAGGGGAAATACCACAATGCCTGAGTCGCATAAGTCCATTAAAAGACGCGAAGTTTCAACAAGAAATCATTTTCTGTGGCATATCTACACCTTTTATATTTCATGATAGTGAAGTTGGCTCTTTTCTTAAAAAAAAATCAGGATTGAGTAGTCTTCTATCTTTTACTTATATTGATCTATCTGATAACCACTTAACTGGAGAGATACCCCAAAGTATAACAGAACTTATGGCATTAAATGGATTAAATCTTTCCAGAAATTATCTCACAGGATCCATTCCCAACAACATTGGTCATATGGAAATGTTGGAAGCACTTGACTTGTCAAGAAACCATCTCTATGGTAGAATTCCAGCTAGCTTTTCAAATTTGAGTTTTCTCGAGGTCTTGGTCTTGTCTTTCAACAATTTATCAGGAAAAATTCCGCAAGGCAAACAACTAGATACCTTTTCAAACGATTCATACGAGGGGAATATTGGGCTTTGTGGCGTTTCACTCTCTAACAAGTACTGTCCGGCAGAAGCGATCCCAGTATCAAGGATAATTGATAAAAATGAACTCACAAACTTTGAGTTTTACATCAGCTTAGGTTCGGGATTTTGTGTTGGATTTTGGGGAGTTTGTGGAACTTTAATCATAAAAAGTTCATGGAGACATGCCTACTTTCAGTTCTTCAACAACATATATGATTGGATATTTGTAACTGTTGTCATCTTCATCAACAAAATGAAAAGGAGATTCCGAATCCAAGAGTAGAAGGTAATGTGCTTGACACCTTTTTTTGTTATTATAGCATACTAATGATTTATTGCTTACTGTGCAGCAACGTAATTTGTTGAAAAGTTTTAAAATCTATTCATAACTTGTTCACAATCAATGCCTGTTGAGATGACGTACTAGTCTTATTTTTAATATTTGGTAGGTAAAGATCAATCTGAGACAATGAAGCTGCAATGTGTTGGTGAACTTATTGAAGGGATACGTTTGTACCATCATCTGACACATGCACTCGTGCAAGCTTCATGAATGGTTTTGTGCTTAGTTATATGCTTACTTAGATAGAAATCCGTCGGTGTTGAGATTGAATAAATCAGCAGCAGTAAATTTTATTGTTAATGTATTTGTATGACTGAAAATAATTTAGTGCCTTGCGGGCTTGCTACCTTCTTTTAATCGATGATTATTGAATGATGTGTGCTCATTTTTCTTTTAGTCAATGATTATTCGGCCCATGACAATTAACCTTTCCAATTTGATGAGTTGTGAATATTTTCCTTACATTGCACATTTGAATTCATTTTCACTTTAGGTAACAAAGTTATTAAAGTCATATGTAAAGATTTAATCCAATGGTTCAAATTAAACGGAGTCACACGCCCGTGTTAGAAAAAGTGGGCGTAGGAAGTTACAAATCAGAGTAGCAGATGAAGGCAAATTAAAGAGTATAGACACAACAAAAAAGTTTAACATACGAATGTTGTGTATAGCATCCTTATCCGGTTCCACCTATTCTAACACTAAACATGCATGATTCAATTTTAGTATTTAAAAGAATTAATGAATTTAAAAAACATATTCTCTTAATTTCATAACTCTATGAATACAACTCTAAAAGTCACAAGGAAGGAAACACAACAAGTAGTCCAAACTCCAAAAACAAAAAAATAACATAATTTAAAGAGGAAACTATAATCGAAGAAACAACAGGGTCTCCTAAAGGAGAAAATGTTTCACTCCAAAGCACCCTTTTCCTAAGTGCCTCGAGAATCTACTCAACTTATTGGTCATCTGCTCACCTAACAATTAGGGTCCATAGGTCTCGACCACATAAGACACAATAAAGGTTAGCTTATAAAAATAACTATAATAATAAATATGAAATAATTAGGAGATAAGGCATTCACCAAATGCACACCAAAACCATACATAACAACAAATCACAATGAATGCAACCAAATATGATGCATGAACCTTACAATCTCAAATGTCATGTGATACCAATAAAAACAACTAAGTGATGTTTAGGAGTAAATTATACCTCAAACACTCTCACTAGAGAATACTATGCAGTAACAATCAAGGTCACCGATACTGCAACGGTCGTGCTACCCACTTATGGTGATCAGTCATAGTAGAAATTTTTCCCTCCAAGTGATAACCCTCAAGTCATAGGTCTCTTCATTGACCTATCAAGGATATGCACTAGTTTTCCTCATCTTCACTTTCCAAAACATTTTCAACTCACTTAAAAAATTATGATAATCTCCAGATTTGCATTAAAAAAATATCATGTTCCAAGAACATATCCATAAAGTGGTAGACATTCACCCCATTTGGGTAACCTGATATATTATTATTTTGATCAATTTCTATGCATTTATTACATCATATTAGAGCATAATTAATAGTCAATTAACATGTTTAATTGCATTTATGAGTTTGGATTCAATTAGATCCAAAGTACAGATTTTTGTATTAATTCACTACAATTTTTGGTTTTGAACAGGTTCAGTAAATCAAGCATAACTTTTGCTCCAAAACTCTAAGCTCCATTTTATGTCGTTTTAAAGAGGACTCAGAGAGTTACAAAAGCTATAAGACATTAAGAGCTAATTCGGATTGTATCTGAGGTGAAATTGGGCTTGAAGATGACGCTTGGTTACTGCCAAAAAGTTCCAGCGAAAAAACTTTAGTTTAGGCCCATTTAAAATTGTGTGTAATTGTACCATTTATTTTGCTGCAAGTGGGATTCGAAGGTTGTGCTCTTGTTCATTAAAAGGTCACATGACTAGTACATGTGTTGGTTTTAGGGAATAAAAAAGAAACAAAGTAATGAAATATTAAAGAAGAGAATATATGAACTTAGAAGAGACAATTTGTGTTGAATGCTTAATATTATTCAGCTGCCAATTACAGTATTTATAATGGTTGTAGTGAGAGAAAGATAAATACTTGTTTCTAAAGTCAAGGAACCACTACACCACTAAGTGATACTTGTTCATAAAGTTTGAACCACTACATCACTAAATAAAAAGAAAATACTTTCTCATAAAGTCTACGAACCACTACTTTGACTAGAAAAAAACTAGTTCAATAATTGAAATAATAAAAAACCAAAATAAAGTTGACAGTTGTAAAAATAAAGATGACATGTGCAATCCAAAAGCAATTTTCTTAACACTCTTCTTTGCTTTCGGATATGCAAAGTCCTATTTTCTTTCTTAGAAACTCAAACTTGCTAATTGGCAATGGCTTGGTGAACAAATCTGCAACTTGTTCTTCAGTTTTGAAATAAACAAGAACAACAACTCCATCTTTCTGTACCTCCCTTAAGAAGAATAACTTAATGTTAAAATGTTTGGTTTTCCCATGAAAAACAGGATTATGGGAGAGAGCTATTGCAGCTTGATTGTTAACAAAAACTTTTGTGTTTTCCTTCTGCTCCATGTTGAGATCAATTAAAATTTTCTTCAACCACAAGACTTGTTTAACAGCAGTAGCAGCAACAAATTCAGCTTCTGCTGTAGATTGCGCAACGATGTCTTATTTTTTCGAGCTCCATGAGAAAATACCATATCCAAAGTTGAACCAGTAACCTAAGGTACTCCTCATATAATCAATTGAGTCACCTCAATCGCTATCTGATATGTTCTTGAAGAAGAAGATCCACCACATTCTGGTAAAGTCATCAATAAAAAGAATATAGTAAAGATTACCATTCAATGAAGGTGTTCTTTTTGGACTAGCAGCATCTTTGTGAATCAATTGGGTCTTCCTTGATGCTCTCCATATTGTCTTTGAGGAATGTTTTCTTTTTTGCGTGCCAAATGGACTGGTTTTGCAGTTTGAGATTCGATCCTCAAGTTCAAGAACATCAAGTATTAGTCCTTTTTGACTCAATTGTGACAACCCTTGGTGATGATAATGCTCAAGCCTCTTGTGCCAAATTTCTGTGACATCTTCTTTGAGTGAGAAATCTCGCTCCTCCTCCAATAGATTTAGAGCAAGATTTCTTTAATCAAGCAATATTTGTTTACAAAAATAATTTTAAATCCTTTTTCAATCAGTTGACCAACACTTAATAAGTTTTGGTCAAGTTGAGGAACAAAAAGAACATCATGAATAAATTTTGTGCCTACACAGCTT
The DNA here is from genome assembly GCA_026586105.1 of Hylodesmum podocarpum. Taxonomy (NCBI): domain Eukaryota; kingdom Viridiplantae; phylum Streptophyta; class Magnoliopsida; order Fabales; family Fabaceae; genus Hylodesmum; species Hylodesmum podocarpum. Next base: position 3,242,262 of record JALJEV010000803.1, on the reverse strand, counting down.
GTTATTGCAACTGTTCCTTTTCCTTTGACTGTAATGTAATCACCATTACCTATTTTAACTTTAGTAACATTAGTTGGCCTCAAATCTTTGAAGAGTGCCTTGTTAGAGGTCATATGGTTAGTATAACCGCTATCAATTAACCAACTTTCATTGACTCATTACTCAAGAAACAAGTAGCCACAAACAATAGGTCCTCCTCCTCTTGATCTACAATTTGAGCTCCTTCATCATGGTAATTTTTGTTTTCACAAATTACAACTTCATGCCCCATCCGATTACACTTGCTACATTTTGCCTCTGGTCTTTTCTAACATTTGAAAGGTTGATGACCTTTTCTACCACAATGTTGACAAGGTGGATAATTTTTCTTTCCTCCCTTGCCTTTCATCTGATTATTTGTTGGATTTTCATTGCTTGAGGCTTTGTTCTTCTTAACTCCATGATGCGTGACTGGCAAAACACCTTTGACAACACGATCTTGTCTCATCAACCTTCGCTGCTCTTAGGCCTGCAAGGCATGCAACACTTCTGCCAAAGTGATCTTAGAGAGATCCTTTGTGTTCTCCAATGAAGCTATAGATGCTTCGTACCTCTCTAACACCGTTACCAGAATTTTCTCAACAATTCTGGAATCTGCAAAATCATTTCCCAACAATTTTATCTTGTTGGCAATACTCAGCAATTTGTCTGAATATTCCTTGATTGTGTCAGACTCTTTCATTCTTTAAAGCTCAAACTCCCTTATTAAGTTAAGCACTTGCATGCTTCTAATTCTTTCATCTCCAGCATATTGCGTCTTTAGATAATCCCAAATGGCTTTTGCTAATTTGAGTGTCATGATCCTAGTAAAAATGGTTGTAGAGACACCAAATAAAAGGCATGACTTTGCCTTTGCCTTTCGGGTTTTTTTTCTCTTTATGATTCTTGATTTGGGCTACGGTGGGATTGTCCAACAGCGGAAGGACTTTATAATTCTCTTCTACAATTTCCAAAAGATCCAAAACCTCTAGGTAAGTCTCCATCTTAACAGCCCAAAGATCATAGTTTTCTCCATCAAAGACTAGAGGTGCAACTTGTGAGAAATTTCGTTCAACATCCATTTTCACAGATCCGTAAGAAAAGGTTCTAATACCAATTGTTGATTTTAGGGAATAAAAAAGAAACAAAGTAATGAAATATTGAAGAAGAGAATATATGAACTTAAAAGAGACAATTTGTGTTGAATACTTAATATTATTCAGCTGCCAATTACAATATTTATAATGATTGTAGTGAGAGAAAAATAAATACTTGTTCCTAAAGTCAAGAAACCACTATACCACTAAGTGATACTTGTTCATAAAGTTTGAACCACTACATCACTAATTAAAAAGAAAAAATTTTCTCCTAAAGTCTAGGAACCACTACTTTGACTAGAAAAAAACTAGTTCAATAATTGAAATAATAAAAAAACAAAATAAGATTGACAGTTGTAAAAATAAAGATGACATGTGCAATCCAAAAAACAATTTTCTTAACAACATGACCTAGACCCCCTTTATATTGGCAAAAACTCAAAATTCTGATACACTTTTACATTTGGTGCAGTTGTATTTTGTTTTTCAGCATTCTTGTTCTTCCTCTTTTCTCTGCTAGGGTTTCAATAGTTCTTCATGTTCTTCCTCTTCTTCTTGCGTTTTTTATTTCAATTATGCAATTGTGATTCATGCTTTGTTTAATTTCAATCATGCGTAGCTAATTTCATCAATCAATTCGATCTTAATAGAATCCTTAACTTCCTTAGGTTCTCTATTTTAATTTAATAGAGCACTTCGTTTGAGAATCTGCAATTTTAATTTCAATGTATCGATTGATGTTTTGAATTGGTTTTGTTATTGTTCTGGCATTGTTGATTAACAACAAATGCAGAAAACTAATTTTATGATTCGAAACTGAGTTGTGTGCTCTCATGCGATTTTGTAAGTTTAAAGGTCACCAAGTGTTTGATGAAAATCCTACAAGATTTTAGAGCGTTAGTTCAATGTTGGAATGTAGAGATTTCGGTTTCAGTACACTGCATAAATGAGTTTTCTTATTTTGTTGAACCAGTGAAGGAAATTAGGAACCGATAGAGATCAGATTAGTGCCTTTTAATTGATTATTTTTAGCATTTTAATTACCTTGCGATTTAGTTTAATTATTGTTTCTGCATTAATTACTCGTTGTTTAGTTGTTTTAATTTTACCTAAGCATAAAACCCCTAAACTGAGTTTTTCATTTTCATTTTTCAAGAAATAGTAAAGTAATATGTGGGAAGAGATCTAGATCCAGGTCCACTATTACTGCAAAGTAGTAGCCGATTTGGTTATATTTGACACACGTTCGACACGTGTGTCACAACCTAACCACTACAAAGTAGTAGGCATACATTGTGATAATTACTGCTTATTTAGTGTTTAGTCCTTTTTGGCTATATGACGGTAGTTATGTTTAATTAATTGTATGTTAATTTTATTGTCTTTTGTTAAATTAAATATTCTGTTATAGGGATGATTGATATGGATTGATAGATTAATTTTGTGGGTCATATTGCATTGATGAGTCATTTAGGTTCATGATAATCTGTTCTAAATGTTTTTGATGAGAGGGATGGATGCCTACTGCTAGAATGAGCAGTGAGGTTGCCCCTTGTTGTTTTAAAAAGGAGAGAGTTTATTATGAATGATGAACGTATGAAAATGTTTTTGAAAGGTGAGGATGAATGGAACTAGGACTTTGAGAGTATTCGCGGTGGGGAAAGCTCCTACTATAGCTAATCACCATGAGTGGGAAGTGACTCCTGTTTCAACACTGGTTGCCCTGACTGTAACTGTCTAGTATTTATAGTGAGAGTGTTAGAGGTGACATGTACTCCTAGACATCGCTCAATTGTTTTAATGGTACCACATAGCATGAGAGTGAGTTGTGAGTAGCATGCATCATATTGGGTTGCATGACATGATTGATTGTGATAAGTTGTGAATGAGATGTTCCTGTAACTTCTTATATGTATTGTGTTGAACTGCTAGTGCTAAGCTCATTGTTATTATTAAAATGTGAACTAACCCTATGTTGTGTATGTGGTTGACACCTGTGATGACCCGCGAACGGGGGAGCAGATGAGCAGTTTGTTGGAGGTGAAAATAACGTAGGCTAGGAAAGGAGCCCGATTGCTTGAGGACTTGGCATACTGTGGCCCTTTTTTTCCTTTCTTGATTTTTAGTGGTTGTTTCTATTTATAAATGTTAAAAATTCTTTAGATATTTTGTTATTTGCAAGTTTTTGATTTGTTGAGACATATGTAATTGTGAGATTTCGTTTTAAAATTTATTCCATGAAATAAAGATTAGTTCCCCTCATTTAATGACGTATTTATTTTTCGTGAATCATAGAGAATTTATAACACTACGGTCATAGTAGTTTAGGGGTGTAACATTCGGCACGTATGTCACAACCTAACCACTACAAAGTAGTAGGCATACACCTCATCCAGTTTAAAATATTTGATTATCATAATCCTTAATGATCTCTTTACAAACAAATCAATTTACCATCAACATGAACTAAGACTAAACTCATCCATTTAACACATCATTACAATCATAATTTATTGCCCACAACAGTACAAAGAAGAATGAATGCAATAAGAGAACCAAAAATACTAACTTCTAAAGAGTCAAAGTTCAATTTAGAGTTTTTCAGAAAGTATCAAAGGCTCAACCAAGTTCCAACTACTAAAGTCAATCCTCATACCTCAAAAGTCCAAATATCTACTTATTTTCCCAATTTCTCTTATGAGTCCTATAACTTTACCCACTCAGTCATTCTCTCGTCACTTCAATTAAAATATCTCACATACCGAATGAAACACTACAACAACCTTAAATTAAACTGCTATAAGACTAGGAATCAATATAGTTAATGGAAAATTAGCATATGTGCTCATATGCATGTATGTTTTTACATGATTGCATCTACCTTCGATCATAGGTCATTCTGTTTTTTCCATCCATATGTATACCTAATGATTTAATTATATCCTCGATAAGATTAATGTATTTTCAGTATCGTGTTTCTTTTCAATAAACACCCACAACCTTTGCATTACTTAGCATATCTACCATAATGATAGGAACACATGACAATTCTATACTACTTTCAACTCTACTCAAACTCTCAAACTCCCAAGAACAACGAGGTATCATAGAAATCCAATACTAAAATCAGAAAATAATAATCACACAATTATTCACAATTTAATAGCAACAACATACTCACCTAAGAGAACTCATCACCATGTACATATCTCATGAAACGACAACAATAACAAATAATTCCATAAAGAGATCATAAAAAAGTGCATACTCATCATCATTGAATTCTTAGAACTACCCTCACCTAAAGGGAGAAAAAGTGTACATAGAGGAGAAATTGAGAAGATGACATCAAACGGGTTTTCAAACCCTAACCAAAACATTAAAATGTACAACAAAACAAAGGGATAGATGGGGGATGATGAGCGTTCCTCTGAAGCTTAGTGCTCCAAATTAAGAAGATGAATTTACCAAATAAGAGGATTGAAAAAGTAGGAGTGGGGGTTTCCAAAACCCTATCAGAAATCCTTTCAGACTTAAAGAAGATTGAATGAAAGGAGGAAAAATGGTAGCTACTTAGGAAGTGTCCTCTGTCAAAATGATCTAGTTTTACGATGTTAGCAGTCATGTCCTTGATTGAAGCCATCACGCAAGTATTTCTTTAGAATATTAGAACAAGAGTATATTGATGACTTCAAAATGTATATCAATGCCACTTTCCTAAAGAAATATTTGCACTCTATTCTGGACAAGTCTAGCAAATCTCCTTCAGGATACAATGAAGTTCCTGTCTGCACTTGAAGAAGTGAAAATAGTTGTACAATTCCTGATCTTGTTTTCTCAAGTTGCTTGGATATATATAGATGTGCGAGTTTTTTGATCTTGTCTTCTCAAGTTGTTTGGATATATATATATATATATATATATATATATATATATATATGGACGTGTGTGATGGTCCTTACGGGTGAATCTAGAGGGGGGTGAATAGATTCTAGTTTCAAGATAGCCCAATTTTAGTGCGTTTCTACTTTCTTTTAATTCAATCAAAACTATTCTTGATTAACTATCTAATCTTAAGACAGAGAAACAAGATAGATCAAAGATGTATAACGAAAAGCACAAAAGAAAGATCAAGAAACACATTAGTAATCAATAGGCATGCATAATCAATTTCAATATCTAACTGTTCCAGTTTTAGTTGACTACCGAGTCAATTACCGAACGTAAAACAGAGATTAATCGATGATAATGAACAACGTAAGACAAAAGATAAAGAGTATAAGGGAGAAAAAGATTGCACGGTGATTTATACTGGTTTGGCCCACTGCCTACATCCAGTCCCAACCCAAGTTGCGATCGGTTTTCCACTAAACCAATGATCCCTTTTGCGTTCTTTACATTCACTCTGCACAAGCAACACAAAAATGAAATCAAAGACACCCAATCACCTGTTCTTTAACCCATAGAATAGTTCTCCTTGACCTTGGCACCTCCAACATCAAACCTTTGAGAAAACCCTTCTCAACGAACCTTATTCTATCTAGAGAGACCTCTATCCTAGAGTAATCAACCCAATTCCAGAATGGAAACAAAAGATCAGTTAGAAAACACATGTGTGTGTAGATTTTGATCACCTATGAAGATTATGAATGCCAACCAATCAGAATGTTCAATCAAGATTGCCTGTTAAAAACAAGTTCTTTGAAGAACCTTGAAGTTCTTGATGAGTTTCTTGGAGAAAAGATAGAAAGAATATGAAAGTGTTTGAGTAATCCAAAAGATGTATTTCCAAGAATTGTAATTTTGTTCCAAAAGATTTTCAAAAAAGGGGTATTTATAGTTTCATTTAAAAACCCAATTTAGGCAATTTAATGAATTTCTGATGATGGTAATTGATTGCCCAAAACAGGTAATTTGATTGAACCAAAGAAACAAAGCATTTTGAGGTGATTTTTCTCATGGTAATCTATTAATGATCGATGTCGTACTCAGTCAAATATATGCAGTTCAAAATGCAGTATAGGAAGTGACTCCTAGGTCGTCTCTCAGAGGACCATCAATTTATTTCCATCAAATACAGAACACGAAGGGGGGGGGTTTGTTTGATTATCATAACAAAATTACTAAACAAGATACTTAACACAAGTTGAAATAATAAATGAAAACATATTAACCTTTTGGTTAGATTGCAAATTACTTATCCTTGATTACTGAAACTCATGCTCAATTTACTAACCTCTCAATCAAACCTGAATCAATTAACTAAGCGGAAATTAATTATGGTTCTCCTTATGCGAATTAAGCAATCACATACAACATTTACTCCAATTACAACAACTTATAATTTCCTCCATTAAGCATGAAACCAAAATATAAATTGCTGTTAAACTAGATCATTAAGCATGAATAAAAAATTGGAATAAATGATTAAGAGCCAATAAAAGATTGAGCAAGCAAAAATTACGAACAAAACCTCAAAGTTATTGCAATCTAATTCAAGAGGATAATCCTAAACTTAGCCTTCCATTTGATTCAAAAACAAACAGAAAATTAATTAAACCTAATTGAATCAACCCTAAACGAATTAAACCAATCACCAAATCAACTCTAGATGAATTGAATCAACACCAAAAATTGCCAAACAGAATCAAACATAGATGAAACAGCAAAATGAAAGTGTAGAAGAAAAGGAAAGGAATTCAAACCGAATTGAGCTTCAACAATGAAATGGCAAGTGAAAATCAAATTGAATTAAAGCTCCCAATTCTGGAATGTGCACTACAGAATCATAAGAAAATGAAGGAGAAGGGAAGAGAAGAGAGAAAAAGAAAGGGGAACCTAAGAGAACCCCTAAAACCCTATGCTAGAATATGAAATTGAAAAATTGTGAAGTCTCTCCCATAATGCCCATTCACCATCAGTTTTCAATTGCAATTTTGTAGTCCCCCATTTACCTTGCACATGCCACTTAAATGAGAAAAGGGTCCCAATTTGAATCCCAAGTACAACAAAAATAGAAATGGACCAATTGCATGAATAAAAAGGCCTAAATTTGCTAAATTCTCCATCCAGTTTCCGCACGCCAACTTCAAGGCCGAAATCACCCAAGATGCAGTTCGAATTGACTCTTCATGTCTCATGACATTTGTAACTCTGTCAATCCTCTTTCATTTTCAAAAAACTTTAGCTCAAAAATATATATGTGGAGGAAGTTATGCCTGTTTTAGTGAAACTACTCAAATATGGAAAAATATAGCAAATTGAAACAAATTAAGCACTTAAAACCCAAATGAGCCCAAACTCATAAATGCATTAAATCATGCTAATTGACCATTAATCATGCTTTATTAGGATATAAAATATGCATAGAAAGTGATCAAAATAATAACTCATCAATTAACCCGATGGGTAATCGATTACTCTAGAGCCAAATGAAGGTTCCCACTCTGTTACCCACTGATGGCAGTTGATTACCTTCTGTTGGTAATCTATTACTTCAGTTGGTTTCAAAGACCTTTTTCAAAACATTTTAAGAGGGAAAATCAAACATTTGAATCATGAGAAATCACACAAGATCTACTTAGTTCTCCAGGGCATTCCAACCAAGAACAACCACATGCAAGCCTAAACTAAACAATCAATACATAGGAAACACCTAATTACATATCATCTAAGAAAACCAAAATTACATTGCATCAAAATCAAAACAATAAGAGAGACACCCAAGCATCTTCAAGCTTTAAGTCCAACAGTGCAAATCTTCAGAAATGGTTAAAAACAATTCAAAATTGCTTCAGAAACCGCCAAAAACCGTTTCCGTAATCGCCCAAAACCGACTAACCGAATTTGATGACGTGGCACCACATGTACGTCTCATTTAACTATTGAAAATAGTCTAACAATCCACCTTCATTTTCAATATATTAAATACAAATCAATGATCCAAGAATAACTCAAACATTATATGCCTAAATAATGGTATCTTGCGATTCAAACCACTAAATTGGAAAAAGTTCATTACATCATATCAGAATTACATGGTAGAAAGTCTTTGAACCAAAAATTCTATTTGATATGTAGCATAAATAATTTACGCATATAACTTGCATCAGTAACTTGCTTTACAATATCTAACACATTCAACATAGACCTTGTGTCCCGTATCTTTCATGAATGTTTTGGAGCTAAGCCCTTTAACTCCATGAAGCAGCCACACTTCACATTCACAAAGGTGGTCTTCATTCTAGCACCCATGCAATTTTAGTATCTTTAGAAAAATACTAAGAGATTAACTCAACCTCCTCATTTGACAAGTGAGTACAAAACACTAAGAACCTTAGGATGATAATTAATATAGTGCTTACAATCACTCTAAAGATGTACTTTATCTATATTGAACTCAAGACTTAATGTAATGTTAAGTGTTGAGTTGAGTTTCCATCATTGATGATTTTCAATCATGGGCTTGACACCCATCTCCCTTGATGTTTTATTCACTAAGTCTCTTGGTAATTCTTTATTGAAAGGATCTGCTAAGTTTTAACTAAATTTTACATAGTGAATTGTAATAACTTCATTGATTATCAATTCTCTGACACAATTGTTTCTCATGATGGTCCCTATGTGTGAATCTAGAGGGGGGTGAATAGATTCTAGTTCCACTATAGCCCAATTTTGCGAGTTTCTAATTCCTTTTAATTCAAACAAAACTATTCTTGATTATCTATCAATAGATGAGACAGATAAACAGGAAATATCAAAGATACACAGCGGAAATACCAAAAGGAATAATTAGAAATACGTTAGTAATCAATATGCGTCGTAATCAATATCTGTATCTAACTGTTCCAGTTTTAGTTGATTACCGAGTCAATTACTGAGTCAGTTACCAAACAAATTGCAGAAGATAAATCGTGATAACAACAATGTAGGGTAAATGGTAAAGAGAATAAGGAAGAAGAAGAGTGCACAGTGATTTATACTGGTTCGGCCCACTGCCTACATCCAGTCCCAACCCAACAACTGTTGCGATCGGTTTTCCACTATCAAATGATCCATTTTGTGTTCTTTTACATTCACTCTGCAACAAGCAACACAAAAACGAAATCAAAACACCCAAAACCTGTACTTTAACCCAAAGAACAGTTCTTCCCTTGACCTTGGAACACCCAAGATCAAACCTTTGAGAACACACTTCTCAAATACCTTTACTCTATCCAGAGAGACCTCTCTCCTAGAGTAATAACCCAGAAATCAAAAAGGTAAACAAAAGATCAGTTTAGAAAACACCTGGAGTGTAGATCTGATCACAAAAGAAAACACTATGAATGCCACCCAGTCAGAGAAAAGACCAAGTTTGCCTTTTCTTTATGAAAACTTGATGAACTCTTGAAGTTCTTTATGGGTTTCTTGGAAAAGATGATGAACTCAGTTTTTAGAGAATATGAAAGTGTATGAACTTTTCTAAAACTTATGTTCCAAGATCTTATGTTAATTTTTTGAGAAAAGAGTATTTATATGTTCAATTAAAAACTCAATTTAGGCAACTTAATGATTTTCTGATAAGGTTAATCGACTGCCAGAAGCTGGTAATCGATTAAACCAGTGAGCAATGGTTTCCAGGGTAATTTTGGCTCATGGTAATCGATTAACCCGAGGGGGTAATCGATTACTCTAGTGACAAATGAATTTCCACACTCTGTTACCTACTGTTGGTAGTTGATTACCTGCTGTTGGTAGTTAACTACCTTCTGTTGGTAATCTATTACCTCAGTTGGTTACCAAAGATATTTTCAAATATATTAGAGAGGGAAATCAAATATTTGACACATGAGAAATCACACAAGATTGCCAAGCTCTCAAGGACATTCAACAAAAGAACAACCACATACATGCCTAAACTAAACAATCAATACATAGGAAACTCCTAAATATATTTCATCTAAGAAAATCAAAATTACATAGCATCAAAAGCAAAACACCAAGAGAGACACCAAAGCACCTTCAAGCTTTAAGTCCAACATCTCAATCTAATTTGTCAGGATTTACCATTGCCAACTTTTTTGAGAGACCTCTTGAAAATTCCTGAGAATATTGCTCCTTTTCATTTTCTTGCAAATGACACTTCTCTTCTATATGAAGATAGTTAGCAAGTTCATCAAGAGATATATCATCTTTCTTATGTTTGAGAGTTCGTTTAAAATCTTTCCAAGTGAGTGACAATTTATCAATTATTGAAGATACAACAATAGTTTCATCCATGTTCAAATTATATTGAGTAAAATGGTTAAGGATCCTTTCAAGTTCACGAAATTGTTCCATCACAGGCCTATCATCAACCATTTTGAAAGCATTAAAATTTGAGACAAGAAATTTCTTATTAGTTGCATCTTCTTTCATGTATCTCATCTCTAATTTTTCCCATAACTCCTTAGCAGATTTTATGTTATAGTTGAGGTCGAACAATGAGTCACTCATCAATCTCCCACTTCTATCTCCTCCTTAGTTCATCAATGGTTTCATTTTCGGATTCTTCAGGTCTTGATGTATTAATGACATACACCAATTTTGTTTTCTCAAGTTGTTTGGATATATATATACTTGTTGGGTAAGCACTTAACTACAATCATTTGATCCCTCTGCATATGTAAGGATTATTGGGATCTGTGGCCCATCGCACACAAAACATTGCCTATGGGATGTGATCCCTCCATGGGGTAGTGTTGAGAGAAATGGCACTGATGAAGCTAAACTCATAAACTTTGGGTTTTATATCTGCCTTGGATTAGGATTTTGAGATGGATTTTGGGTTGTTTGTGGAATTTTTTAATCATCAAAATTTCTTGGAGACTTTCCTATTTTCAGTTCTTCAAGAACATGTACGATTATATTTATGTCACACTTGCTGTCTTTGCTGCTAAAATGAAAAGGAGAATCCAAATCCAAAACTAAAAGGGAAACTATTGAAAACCTCTTCTAAGCATTTGGAGTAATAAGCTAAACCCTTGTGGACTTTGTTTTTGTGTGTGTACATTTTGTTTTGTCATTTCATATTCTGAACTAATAACTTATGCTGCAGACTGCATCATGAAGAAGACTGGGGTCCTGTGAAGGGTGTTGAATATTACACCCAAACCTGTATCTAGTATAATATTATGTTGCTTAGTTTCCATCTCGGCATGGTTTTTTGACCTGTGAAAATGGAAAGAGTAAACAAGGACACTAAATGAAGTTGTTAAGAGAAATCTCATTGTGAATAATATCTCTTAGAATTAGGTTTTCAACTTTGGTAAATGCGTGTGTGATCCATGTGTCAGATCTCACCTAGTGGAAATAAGACTTTTGTTGTGGTGGTTGTTGTAGTTTTCGATTCTTTTTTGCTGTTAAATATTATACTGCTTTAAATTGTAGGAGTTTATGATGTTCCGTTGACAAGTATGTGGACGAAATAGAAGTTTTGTGTCTAATCTGCATAATGAACTTACATGGCTTATTTCAGTGTCTCGTTTCTTTTATTATTATAACCAACTGGTTGGTTCGTGGAATAAATTTGGCCCAATGCACAAAAGTGTTAACCGATATGAGGGATGTAATCCATTATTAATTTTTCATGCCATTTAGTTTCAAGTTTTACCCTTATTGTATACTATGCATGCATGATTATCAGATTTGCATTGGTGATGAAAATTTCACCTTAGACATTGGTGACTCATTGGATCTGTACGTATGCTTCTAACTACCTTGTAATTTGTACATGCATGCAATCCCGTTTCTTGATATATTGGGTCTAGGTCCTTTGACTTAGCTTAAATTAAATATCATCTTGGTATATATTCTAACTTACGAACATATGTAAAATTCAACAACACTCTTGGAGGAGGGAAGATGAGTATGTTTTTCTGCATTTTACTTTAAATCGTTTTATATTTCTCTAAGTAAAGATATCTGTCTTTTGATTGATCCCCAGTTCACAAACAAAAAGGTTATTCTTGTCCAATTACAGGGTGGATTTTCATGAGATCCTGGACGTTGATATTTTTCTCTCAAGATTTGACTGTAGCTGGTTGTTACTTGTTAAGTTAACTTTTGGTTGCTTGTATCAGTTAATGTGTTACTATGATGATTTGCTAATTTTCATGATTAGCATGTAACCCAATAAGGAGGGTTTTACTTTTTATGTCTATATAAATCTCTTTTTTGAGGTTCTCTTTTGAGGTTCTCATTTAAAAGTCATCTTTTTAAGCCAATTTCATATAATTGTGAGAAGATATAAAACTCTAAATTCTACCATTCAATTTTTCTCTCTTTTGAGTGTTTGAGTGTTTGTTTAGTTTTATAAGCTTGAATATTCTTGTTCAATATTCCATCATTTGTCTGATAGGCACAAATCATTCATATGATGGCGCTCATTAGTCTGATAGCTCTCATTCATCTGATGTGCAAAAGTTTTAGTCTAATAAGTTATTAGTTATGTCTGTTCATCTTTTGTTTGGTACCCTTCTTCAACGTGTGAACCCTCTTTTTTTTCTTTTTTTTTTTCTAACAATGTATCTAGAGCTTAATAGATCTTTGAGTGAGAATGTGATGGAGAGAAAACCAGAGCGTTGAGTGAGAGAAGAGTATATATCAAGCGAGAGAAAACTAGAGAGATAATACTCAAACTACCGTAAACATAAAATGGCTTCAAATAGTTCTTTACTTCCATATCCTATGTTTGTAGGAGAAAACTTCCATTTGTAGGTTGCCAAAATAAGAATTTACCTTAGAGCACAAAATCTGTTCAAAGTCGTGGTAAATGGAAGTAATCCACCTCCATTACCAGAAAACCTAAGTATGGCTCACAAACAGAGTCACAATGACGAAATGACAAAGGATAGAAGAGCCCTTGCCTTTATACATGCAGCCCTACATGATGATGTGTTAATCAAGATTTTGACTCTTGAGACACCTAAAAAAGCTTGGGACTATCTGACGGAAGAGTTCCAAAGGAGTAAAAAACTAAGAGAATGTTGGTGCTGAACTTGATAAGAGAGTTTGATGCACTAAAGATGAAAGAAAACAAGTCTATTAAGGAGTTCTTACACAAACTCTCCAAAATAGTTATGCAAATCAAATTGCATAAGGAAGAACTCTTTGACTAGAGGATTTTTGAGAAAATATTAGTACGTCTTCTTCTTGAGAGGTTTGAGTCCAAAATCTTCTCTCTGGAAGAAAATAGAGACTTCAACAAAATCACACTTGCAAAACTCACTAATGCTTTGCAAGCCACAGAATAGAGAGTGCCTCATGCCGTGAGAATGAAAGGCAATATTGAAAGAGCTCTTCTTGATAAAGTCAAAGGTCAAAGCCTAAGTAACTCTAAGAAAAGTCTTTTAAAGAAAATAATTGGAAAAACAAGTTTCCACGTTGCTCCCACTACAAGAAAACAAACCCTACAGAAAAGTTTGTTGGTTCAGGCCTATATTCAAATGCAATGTTTATAATCAACGAGAACATGTGGAAAGAGTTTGCAAAAACAAAGCAAACTAATAGGAACAAAAAGCTCAAGTGGTTGCACATGGGAAACATGTTGTGAAATATGAGGAACATTTATTTGCTGCTACTTGCTATTTAACGAGCAGAAATATAGAAGTTTGTTTCATAAATAGTGCATGTACAAATTATATGACTCATATTGCCAGCATTTTTAAAAGGTTAAGTCCAACTCATATCTCCAAAGTCACCATAGGCAATGGACAAACCAGAGACATCAAAGGAATACGAGTTGTCGCTATTGAAACTCCCTCAGGTGCTAAATTGATGTCTGTCTCCATGGATGACATAATCTTTCCAGTTGATTGGAAGCAGACTCTTCAATGTGTATCAGACGATCCCCCCTTACAACACAGAAGACTTGGACATTATACATCTGCTACAAGTGTTAATATTGGTGAGATAGAGAATCTTGGTGATGATCTTGTTGGTTCATAAACGAAACCAAAACCTTTGGAGATGTTTATGCCAGATGCAACTTGGCTTCACATGGGTTAGTAAGCTATCCTAAAGTTGTTGAAGATATATAGTTTGGCCATCTCTTAGCACAACACATGTGAGGAGGAGATGAAGAAAATTAAGAAAAACAAAACTTAACAACCTATGAACAAAACACCCAATCAAAAAGTAATTGATGTTGAATGTTTTTATAAAGCCAAATTTAATTCTAATGGTTCTATCAACACACAAAATGTAAGATTGGTGAATACAGGCTACTTTTAAGCGCAAGGGCACACGAAACATACAAATGTTAAGGGAAAATACAAATGTTAAGGGAAAAAAATAAGAAGTCAACTTCAAACATGTCAGCAAAGATGAAAGACTCTTCCTTATAAATAAGTTTGAATATTCTTACGGACTTTGTCATCATGATAGGCAAAAATCATTCATCTGGTAGTGCTTATTAATCTGATAGGTGATAGGTAAAAGTCTCTGATAGATTATTAGTTGTGTTTGCTCACCTTCTTAAAACCAACAAGAATTAATAATTGTCATTAATAGTGATGACAAACAACAATGTTCACTTCAACTATCGTTCAAATACAGTCATTAGAAACCGTGGTTAGAAGCCTTTTTTTTAAGCTAGCAACACGATGATTGTTATATTGGTTTGCAAAGTTATCTGATACAACACTATGGTTGGGAAAAATTAAAATAATTAACTACTAGTTGGTTGCATAGTATACTTTAGGGATGTCTAGCTTAACCGTGATGTCATGTTTTTTTTATACTACTTGGTTTATGATTGACTTTTTACACATATCTCTCATTATTTCTATCTATTAAATTTTTTTCAGTATTATTTCAAGTTTTTTTTTTTTTTTTTTTTTTTTAAGTTTATATACCTCTGGGGCCTTTGTTTATTGCTACTTCCGATCCTGTATATAAGAAACAAAAAGACAACATTTTCTTAATCATACTTAATTTGTTTTTACAAGAGCAGTAGTGCTAAGGACTCACTCTCAATCACACTTAATTTTTTGAACCCACCCCCTTAATTGGGTCACGTTGTCTAATTTTTGAACACCAAAGTGAGAACATAATTTTATGTAGATATATATAGTGCTTGGTTTTGCTTAGTCATACCAAACAATGGATATATAGTCATGTGTTTCACAATATCTTGCTTGGTAGGGAATGTTGTTGAAAAAAAAGAAACTACTAGTTGGTTATGTATGTAATTTTAAAGGAGTGTGCTGTCATCAGCTAGTTAGAACCAGTTTTTTATAGGCTTTTACTTGTTATCATGGATTTTAGTTTTGTTAGAGGTTATTAAACCAGTTGGACTCTCTCTTTACCCCTTAACAAATCAACTCTCATCTTTTATACAATAAACGAACAACAAAGACATAATCAACTCTCATCTTTTATGACTTGCGATTAGATTTGTGAAATTCAAGTAAAAAATACACATATTGCAGATTATTATTCGCATAATGATCTCCTCATGATGTAATTGTAATGGTAGACTAGAAAAGGATATATCTTGCTGCACAAGAAAGAGATGGGAAGGACAATATATTAGAAAAGATGTCCCATCAGAATGTATCATGCATTTTTTATTGTTAACAACAACTCTTGCCCATTGGTTCAAATTTAGTTGACCTGAAGCTATTGATTGCCATAGATTGATTCAAGGGACGTTTTTTATTGGTTTAAATTTAAAATGATAAACGATAGTCAATACAATAACAAACTATAACTTGATGTTGATTCTTCTAATTGGTTACTATAAATTTCCCTGACTAGATTTCAGTTCAGAACTCACTTGAGTTTTAGCTAACAACCATGTTTAATTATAGATTCTGTCTCTTTTGTGTGTTGACTGTTTTATGCATCTCTTTATGCTTTGGAAGTTTTCATAAAAAGAAGTGTGTAGAGACTGACAAGCAAGCTCTTCTCAAGTTGAAAGATGGTTTCATTCATGGAAAGCACATTCTATCTTCGTGGAACGGTGAAGATTGTTGCAATTGGAAAGGAATTTCTTGCAATAATTTAACTGGTCATGTAACTAGATTGGTTCTCCCATTCTCAAACAATCTAGATTTACCTCCTTTGCGAATATTCAATTATGCACAATTGGGAGGTAAGATAGGTACTTCAATATGTGAATTGAAGCATCTCACCATTTTAGATCTCTCTTATAATCATTTAGAAGGAGAGATCCCAAAGTGCATTGGTTCACTGGGTCAATTGATAAAGTTGAACATTGCACGAAATGGACTTGTTGGTATTATTCCTCATACTCTTGCAAATCTTTCCAATTTGAAAAATCTTGACCTTCGAGACAATAATTTGGTTGCAAATGATCTTGCATGGCTATCTCACCTTTCTAATTTGAGATACCTTGATCTCTCATCTACCAATCTTAGTAGAGTTATTGATTGGCCATCATCAATTAGTAAACTCCCTTATCTGCTAGAGCTTTATTTTGATGATTGTGGACTCCCTCAAGTCAATCCTAAAACTGTTGCCCATCTTAATTCTTCCAATTCTCTCCACTTCCTCACTCTTCTAAAAAATCAATTAAATTCTACAATTTTGTCATGGGTGTTTAATGTTAGCAAAGTCCTCATAGGTCTTGATCTCTCATCCAACTATTTGTATACTGTTCCAGATGGCTTTGCAAACATGACATCTCTTAAAGAACTTGATCTCTCCGATAATGCACTTGATGGTAGCCTAAAAAAATCCCTACAGACTTTGTGTCAAGTGAAGAATTTAGAGTTATTATTTCTGGCCAATAACCCATTTAGTAGTGCCCCACTTCCTAATTTTTCTGTGTGTTCATCATCATCCTTGAAGAAATTGTCACTTCGGAACACCAATATTGTTGGGCCATTATCATTTGATCACTTTTCCCATCTTGAAATTTTAGATCTTGGTGATAACAATTTGAATGGATCATTGCCTGAGGTCACTAAATTTACCTCATTCCAAGACTTGGATCTTTCCAATAATCAGTTGAGTGGGACAATTCCTTATTCTTTTGGGCAACTTTCAAATCTCTCGGTCTTGTCACTTGCTTCAAATAACTTGAATGGTACCATCAGTGAAGTGCATCTGTTAGGTTTGTCTAGATTGTTGATACTGGATGTGGGTGGAAATTCTCTTACCTTTAGCATGAATACAAATTGGGTTCCACCTTTCCAACTAGATAGTTTCTATGCATCATCATGTGTTTTGGGGCCTCAATTTCCATTGTGGCTCAAATACCAAAGGAGACTTAGTTTGCTGCAAATCTCTTCTACTGGTATCATAGATTCTCTCCCTTTATGGTTTTGGGACATTTCTTCAAGTTTGACATACTTAAATGTTTCACATAACAAACTTAGTGGAGTCTTACCAAAATCAATCCCAAATATAGATGCAGGGTATGCAGGTGGATGGGATTTGAGTTTCAACAATTTGTCTGGTCCTTTGCCTCTTTTTCCTCAAAATCTATATGTTCTATTTCTCTCGAATAATAAGTTCTCAGGTTTTGTATCTTCCTTTTGTGAAATATTGCCGCCAATGGATTTAATTTATCTTGACCTGTCTAGTAATTTACTAGCAGGGCCACTTCAAAATTGTTGGGAGAAATTTCAAAGTTTGAAATTTCTAAATTTGGCAAACAATAGCTTATCCGGGAGAATACCCAAGTCATTTAGCACTTTATTACAAATCGAGTCAATGCATTTGAATAACAACAACTTCTCTGGTGACATTCCATCTCTGACTCTTTGCACAAGGTTAAGATTCATTGATTTTGGGGATAACATTCTTGAAGGAACAGTACCAACATGGGTAGGTGGTAACCTACATCAGTTGATTGTTTTGCGTCTACGAAGTAATAAGATCAGAGGAAGTATACCCACAAGTCTATGTAATCTACCATTTCTTCAAGTATTGGATCTCTCTAGAAACAATATTAAAGGGAAAATACCACAATGCTTGGGTCACATAACAGCTATGTCAAATAAGAAGTTTCCCAAGAAGAACATTCTCTATGATATATATGATGGTATAATATCTTTGAATAGTGGGCCCAGCACTTTTGTTGACAAAACAATTTTGGCATGGAAAGGACAAAATAGAGAATATGGGGAAATTCTTGGACTTATGACAATGATTGATCTTTCTGGTAACCACTTAACTGGAGAGATACCCCAAAGTATAACAAAACTTGTGGCATTAGCAGGCTTAAATCTTTCAGAAAGTAATCTCACTGGATTCATTCCCAGCAACATTGGACATATGGAAATGTTGGAATCACTTGACTTGTCAAGAAACCATCTTTATGGTAGAATGCCAACAAGCTTGTCAAATTTGAGTTTTCTCAGTTACATGAACTTATCTTTCAACAACTTGTCAGGAAAAATTCCGGTAAGCACTCAACTACAATCCTTTGATGCCTCTACATATTTAGGGAATGTTGGGCTTTGTGGCCCTCCACTCAGAAACCAATGCCCAAGAGATGTGGTCCCTCCATCCGGAAGTGTTGATAAAAATGACACTAATGAAGATGATGATCAAATCATAAACAACGAGTTTTACATCAGCCTCGGGTTGGGATTTTTTGTTGGATTTTTGGGTGTTTGTGGACCTTTAATTATAAAAAGTTCATGGAGACATGCTTATTTTCAATTCCTCAACCTCATAAATGATTGGATATATGTAAAAGTTGTTGTCTTCACGGTTAGAGTGAAAAGAAGATTCCATATCAAAGACTAAAAGGTAACTCATTGACACCTCTTATTTTGTTATAATTGCATACCGATGATTCATATTGCTTTTTGTGCACCAACGTAATTCGTTAAAATATTTAAAATCTATTCATATCCACACAATTTATGCTAATTGAAATGATATATGTTTTTCTTGTTTTCAATATTTCACAGTTAAAACTCTATCTGAGAAGTATATGTATTCCGCAATACATGTCTGGGTTAGCTTGAAGGGAGACAGATGAACCATTTGAATGGTGCAGTTGTAAGGCTCGTCAAAAATTATCTTAAATTATGCCTAATTAGATAAAAACCTGCGGGTTGCATGTGTATGTGAATAAATAAACATTTTTGTATAAAAATAAAATGTACCATTGTCTAGTTAATACACTTGTTCCTTTAGTTGTTGTACTTTATTTATGCTATATTCAATTTCCCAAGATACTAGTATTTTTAGACTAAGTATTGTACAAGCACTGCCTTTCTGCAATGAGTGCAATCTAGTAAGAGACTATCTATGTTCTCTTCAGATTGTACGATAACAATAAAGCATTGTATCAGAAAATGAAAACGAAAACAAAATAATAAGGAGAGGAGACATGTTCAATTGGTTTATAAAATAATAAGGAGAGGAGACATGTTCAATTGGTTCAATTGGAGAGGAGACACCATTATCTAATTTTTACGTTCTCACCTCATGAAGCAAACTTGAATTTGAATGTTAATGTTGCATCCATTTTTAACAATGAGTCCATTTCTTGACTTTGGTTGAAGTGTAGCCCAAATGCAGTTGCTACTCGTTTTCTTTGATTTCCATTAACTTGTGATGAATCATTGTAAGTTTGATAATTGTAGATCCTCTTTATCAACCAAGATACCCATATTTCTTCACCTTAACACCATAACTTTCACTTCCCACTATTTCAAGATTCAATTCATCTTTAAAGAAAACTGATTGAGGGAAATAGAAAAGCCATAGGTGATCATCCGATTCATCCTTGACTAGATCTTCACGGAAAAAGCAGCAGAAAACCAAGACTGATATCTGGTTTGGTTTTTGGAGGGCTCACTATCCTTTGATTACGTACCACAAATATTGCACTGCACGCAATACCTAAACAATTGTCATCCACAACAAGAGATGCATCTATTCTAATTGAATTGAAGATGCACACATGCTGACTGTTGAACCAGCTGGGTATTTCACTTCCTGGAATAATACTTGAAAATCTTCAAGGCCTATCGTATTCATAAGGATTGTACTGATGGTGCACCTAGTACCGCATGTGTAGATGTTAGTTGTTGGTTTCTACAACAAAAACAGATATGGTAGGAGATAAAGATATGGGAGGAGAGTGCACACCTTAACAATTTGCATCATCCATGCAAAACACATGTTGCTACAGCATTTTCTTTTAGCTAGGTTTGGACAATTGAAAAGATTTAATCGTGCAACTTATTCATCAAATTCTGGCCAGATGAGTAAATTTACAATCTGAGATTTAGTAATGGCGCATCAGTTTGTGAAGGGAGCTCAGGCAAATTTTCCAATCGCTTGCAGTGCTGTAAGCTGAAATGTATCAGTTTGGAAAGCTCCTTGAGGTTGGGCAGAACAGCAAAATTGTTTCCCCTTAACGATAGTCTTTTTAAGGAATGTAACTTGCCACCAATAGCGTCAGGAACTTGAAGCAAATTGCAGAAACTCAGATCAATTTGACACAATACCTGAGAAAATAAACGCGGAAGGCAACAACCAATTGACTGAATCTTTCTATCCGGTGGAATACAATGGTAAAAGTCATGTAACGATCATGTTGAAAATGAAGGACAATCAGCTTCACGTTTACAAAGCTTCTTCTAATGTTGTGCATCCCTTGGTTGTAACACCCTCAGGTTTCTTTTATCGGAATGATTTTATTTGGAATAATAAATTTAAATTATCTTTAATTCATAAATTTTTTATTTAATTATTAATCTTAAAATTTGGATATTTTTTTATTTTGTTTGAATTTTGAAAACTCTTTGCTAATATATTAGACAATGTTTTAGAATAATTGAATTATCTAAGTATTTTAGAGTCGTCAAATGAATAAACTATGTGCATTTTTAAATTGGAATAAAATTTTAAGTGGATCAGTGGTTCTAAGAATTTTAGTTGGGAATTGCCAAAAATACCCTAAGTATATTCACTTTTTCCTCCTTTCTTTTTTACCATAAATTCTTTCTAATCCATGATAGTGGGTACACATCCAAAAACGGTTACACTTTGTTCTTTGTTACTCCCCGTGGTTGTTTTAAATCTAATTATACGTTCTTCCTTTCTTTCTCTCGTCTCTCTAAAATTGTCTCTTCTCCTTATCACTCTTGATCCTTCAAGTGTAGAGCTTTAAGGTTCAAAGAGGTAGTCGCCATTTGGGATTTAAGTTAGAGTTTGAGAAACCCTCTAATGATGTCTTCTCAATTCCTTCTCCTTGCACACATTTTTCCCCTTTCAAGTTAGGGTAGTTATGAGATTACTAATAATAATGAGCATGTTCTATTTTGAATGATCAATCGAATTGAATGGTAGTGGTTATATGCCTTGAATGAATTTTGTGGGTTTAAGTGAAAATTGTTAATTTTTGTGATTGAAATGTGTATTATGTACGTATATGTGTTTTAGAGTGAACTTTGACTGTTGTGACTCTAGAATGAAATTACATACCTTGTTGTAAAGGTTATGTGCCTAGAAAAGTGAGAGAGTGAGTGAAAGCCAAAGTAGGGTTCAGAAATTGAGAGGATAGTTGACTTTTAGAGGTTTGGGGGTTGACCTTGTGAATTAGGAGGAACTATGTCTAAGTAACCTTTTGGACACATTAGTTTAAGTGACTTAGACTTGTCGAAGCTTTTAAATTGGTCAAAACAAAGCATTAGGATGAATTCTATTCGTTTGGGACCCATTAACATAGAATCTTTAATGGAAGAATTGAGGTTTTAGAGTTGACTTTAAGGTTGGAGTACATTTGAGACCAATTACCACATTGAGTGACCATTTTGGAGCATTATAGAATAGTAATAGTTTTAGTTTAAGAGGATTCACCCCGAAACAGTTTTAAGACTTTCAAAGCCTATTAAGATTAGCAAATTGGTGATTTTGAGGTAAGTGAGTCATGTTTTGTGTTAGCCCGCTGTGATCAATTTTGAACCTTCAAACACTCTTATTTACTTTCAAAATCTACCAGGCACCAAGGCAACAAAATCAGCACCATGAATTTTTTGTTTTCTTGTGCTAAGTGATTGGTTGTTGATTTCCCAGAGATAGTTAAACTAGAATGATATTATACCTGTAAAAGATAAACACAAGAAGGGGGGGTTGAATTGTGTTAATTAAAAAAAAATTATTTCTTTCGTCTGTGGGTTTTAAATCTGTTCAGACGAAACAATGTTTGTATTGAAATATTGATTTTAATGAACAAATGTTATATTATGATTATCCCCTGTTAGTTGAGCAGACGAAACAAATAAACACAAATATTTTTATACTGGTTCGTCTATTCTAGACTACGTCCAGTTACTCAGCAACCACTGAGTTTTCACTACAAACCGTGAAAAGGTTACAAGTATTATTTGAACCCAGCCACTTCTGGCTATTACAAGATATTCTTTGCTCCCAGCCTTCTCAGGCTAAACTAACAAGGTATTCTTTGAACCCAGCCTCCACAGGCTAATACAAGAGGTATTCTTTGGAACACAGCTCCTCAGGCTAAAATGCCACACAAGTGGACTTTGAAAGATGTTTTAAAAACAAAGTTTTTCCTCTTCGCAGAGAGGGTTTTACAATGAAGTTCTTATATCAGACTTGAGCGGATTCTTAGATGAAGGATAGAGATAAGCGTATTCGCCAACTGATTCTTGAAGCTGTGAAGTCCTTTTATAGGCATCTTCTTCAAATGGCCGTTAGACCCACTTGAATGCCGTTGAGAGTTGTTGAGAGATCTTCTAGAGAGCTTTCCAAAAAGGTTGCCAGTTGTACTTGATTGATTGATAAGAGTCGCAGCGGATATAGCGGACTAGGTTGTCTTGTGATCTACTTGACTTGTACGAGAGATGTGACAAAAAGGTGAAGACCTTTTTGACTTTGGTGCGTAAGCTCGAATCCCTATACTGATCTTGGATGCTTCTCATGAGTACATCTTTAGATTTCAAAACTTGGTGCGAAAGACTCAACTTGACTTCAGCTTTTGGATAGACGGTATGATTCTTCAGTCTTCAGTTGTTGTTGTTTCGTCTCATCCTATCGTCTTAGACTTCACTCTTTGGACAGACGAAGGACTTAAGCTTGAATAGTCCTCTTTCGTCTGTACATGTATCGTCTGATGACTTGGCTTTTTGACAGATACAGAAATTCTTCTTTGAAGGGTCTCGTTCCGTCTGTGCTGGTTTCGTCTTAGCAATTCTTGGGTAGCTTGGTTTCGTCTGTCTTGTAATTAATCAAAATCTTGAGACGTTAATCATCCTTGATCTAACAATCTCCCCATTTTTGATGATTACAGACCATACCACGAAAATCTGCACAAGACATGGTTAGACAGAAACAAACAGTCTTAAAAAGCCAGATTGACATCAAGACGATTTTTTCTGAATAATACCTCTTTATAATAAATTGTTACATCAATGCGATGTAATCTTTATACATTATTACATTGGTATAAACAGAAAACCAATAAAGAGTTACAATTATAAGCTATACTAAAGAATTACAAGTATAAGTAAAAAAAAATTAAAAAAAATACATGACTCCCCCTCAGACGATGCTTGCTCGTTGAGTGCTCGCTCCCCCTCAGACGAAGCTTGTTTACTCCCCCTTAGACAATGCTTACCCCTTGTACCATTCTTCTTTCCCTTGGGCTATCTTGTTTTCTCTCCCCCTTGGGCTGTAAATCATCAAAAGATGATCAAGAAGAGGGCTTTGGCTTCTTGTTGAGCAGGGTCATCACAATGTCTTTTAGCTGTTGCACTTGAGACGATAGAGAAGCTTGATTTTCTTCAAGTTCTCTGTTCTTTGCTTTCAAGTGCCCGTAATCCTCTTCCAAAGCATCATACTTACGCTTCAGAGTTTTATACTCCTCAGCTTCTTGAATATTAGCCTCTGCATCCTCAACTTTGTCATCAACCTCCACCATATCATCAAAGTGTACCATTGGTGTTTGAGGTTCTTCCACTATAGGAGTAGTGTCATCAATGATGAGCACTGTTGGAGTCTTTTTCAGACGCAATGTGAATTGTGGAAGAGTGAGGTAAGCCGTGAAGTTCCCTCCCCATTGCCATGTGTAATGCTTGGTTGGAACAGAAACTTCCAGATCTGGATGCTCCTGGGATGGGTGAGTGTATGCATAAGCTTCACCAGGAAACACCCTGCCACAGACGGTAGAATCTTCATCAAATGAAGTTCCAGAGCAAAACTGTGAAGTGGCTTCATGATCTTCTATCATCCGTTGTATCTTTGGATTGATAGGGCTTGAGGCTTGAGCTTGGATTGCTTTGAGGTGCGCATAGACAGCAAACGGAAGAAGTTTGGAGATATGCCTTGCGAATTTGAAGGTCCTGGGTACAGACGGTACTTTCTTTTCTTTTCCCTTAGCCAAAAACTTGACCAGGCATGGTCTTTTTCGGTCTAAGACTATTGTGTACTTTGTTTCGTCTGACACCAGTGAAGAGAACTGTGAACCCACCATGACAGGGCAGTATCTCTTGTCCTTCTTAGCATGACGATCAATATGAAAGAAAGAGGCTTCTCTTCCCTTAACTTCCCTTCTGTAGGCATCAGCTATCATCCCGAAAGTTGTGTTGAAGTCTTCTGGAAGGGCGTGAGCAAATTCTTCAGGGTCTTCATACTCGTTGAGGAGGATGGAGTAACGAGGATTGATCCCGGAGCAGTGGGGCCTCGTCCATGGAAGCACAATTCCCAGAGAATGTCCTAGACCGACATACTCTGTTTTGTTGAGTGGAATTGTGAAAGGCATAGGATCATGGCGATCTATGGCGTCAAGATGCCAATGAGTGCATTATTTAGGCTCATAGATGATAGAGTGTGCGTCTCCATATCTACAATGGTGGAAGACAGGCGCATTCACCTCATACCGAACCTTCCATCTTGGATTTTCTCTATGTGGAATGTGAGGTTCATAGCCAAGTGCTGGTCCTTCAATCACCGACGCAGCAATATGATCCTTGTAGGCTTGAAAATCTTCTAACCCTTTGATGTCTAGGTTGGCCAGTGTATCTCAGGGCAGACGCTTCAACCAATCGTGTTGCTCTTCTGGGGTGTAGACGATGTTTTCATTGAAATCTACTAGCTTCAAGGGTTTGTTGTAGATTATGGGATTGACAAATCTCCCTAATTGAAAACCCTTCTTGCCTCTGTACTCGTATGGGTTCTTCAATTCAATGTAGGGAGTGTTCTTGATATAGCGGTCTTCATCGTCTGTTAAGATATCATTTTGAGCAGACTCAGACGGTTCTCCATCAGTGGAGAATTCTTCATACTTCTCTCCAAAGATCCAATCAGGTTTGATTGGTCTTTCAGCACAGGTACTCTCAGCAAATCGCCTCATGACTAATTCATTTAGGAATGAATAGTCTACCTTGTGCTTTGAGGGTAAGTCTTCTGGATTAATCACTTCAGCATGTGACCTTCCCCATGTAGCATCCACCTTGATTATTTCAAGTTGTTCTTCATCAGACGAAGAATCAACTTCTTCAATAAGTACACAGTCTTCAGACGGAATGTCCTTCGTCTGATAGTGGAATGCTTCCTCAGACGCAGCAGGTAACGTCTGTGATAAGGCAGCATTCAGAGGAGACGCAACAATAGGCTCAGACGCAGTAGTCCTATGTTGGTCTTGGAGAGTTGATGGTGACATCTCCATAGTTGAGACTTCTTCACTTAACATTGTCTCCAACTCCTCTGCAAGCTGGGCGTTGTCTTTTTGAATCTGGGCAGTTTCATCACTGTTCATGCCCTCTGAAGTAGCTTGAGCAGATGCTCCCTCAGACGATCCAATGCCCTTTAAGCTTTCATGAAAGATCCTTTCTCTTTTAGCATGAAGCAAAATAGAGACCCTCTTAGCCTCTTTCAGCGCTTTCTCTTTGTCTGTCTCACCAATAATCACAGACGCAAGTTTTTGCTTCATCTTCCCCTTCCCTTTAGCAGCCTTTTCAAGCGCAAGCTTTCTAGCTTTTGCCTTTTCTTCTGCTATCTTATCTTCTTCTCTCTCTCTGTGTGAGTATCTTCACGACGGAGAACAGTTCGAGACGATATATTCACCCATTCATCTTCACTAGGGGATATCGCCTGTCCTTTTGTCTTAGCACCAATGTGCTTGATTCTGATGGTCCTTTTCTTCTTCTTAAGGGGTTCTTCAAGAACATCCTCAAAAGGGACCTCAGAGATGGTCACAGAAGGAAGAGGTTGAGGTTGGTTAAGTGTTTGGGCTTGTGTTTGGGGTTCAGTTTGGGATTGTGTTTCGGCTTGTGTTTCAGACGGTGTTTGGGCTTGGGTTTGTGGCTTAGCACGCTTGATGCGAGATCTGTGTGGAGGATCTTTGGTGATGGGTGAGAGAGGTACATCCTCTTTTTGTGAATGAAGAAAGTCTGGTGCTATATGCATCTTCGCAAAGGTGCTGGCTTTAACTTCCTTTCCCTCAGGGTGCCAAACAACATCAGTGGTGTCAAACCCCTGATTGATGGATCTTTGAGAAGAGGGTGGCGTAGGGAATGCTACTCTTCCTACGGATGTTGCGATTCTTCAGAGCACTTATCCAATGATCAAGGATAAGGTGAGGAAGACTTATCCTTGCTTTCCTCAGACAGTAGAAGATGCAAAATCTGTCTCGAAAACTTACATTGTCCCTCGAACCAGTCCTTGGTGTGAAGACATTGTAGAGGAGGTTATGAATAACTCTTCCAGAAGGAGTGAGATTTCCCGATCTGAAAGACTTGGAGTCTTCAGTGTTGGGTTTCTTTACATAGAGTATCTTGTCTACGCGCTCCTCAGATTCATTCTTCATCCAGTTGGGGCTGTAGAAGCGCCCCTCTGCTTTGCAATTTCCAGCCTCAGCAATAGAGTCCACCGTGATGATGTACTCTTTGTTGTAAATGGTACCCATAATACCATCATCGAACTCCTTCGCATCACTCCAAAATTCGGCATAGGCTTCCATCAGCCATGGGCCTCTCATCTCAGCAAACCCCATCCATCCGGTGTGGTCCAAAATCTTCACTATCCTTTCAGAGATGCTTTCAAGAGTCTCCCTTGAAATCCACTTGCTTGGCAAGAACAGGTCTTGAGCGAAGAATGTGGTTTCATCAACTTTGGTAGCTTTGGTGTTCTTGGCGGCCATTGATATTTTGAAAATAGAGAATAAGCACTTAGTGAGTTTTAAGGTTTGGAAAGTTCAAACGGTTGCAAATAGCATAAGGAATAAAAAGAGTGAACTTTCAGGAGTATTTATAGACAAAAATAAAAGACGGTTGTGATTCATCAGACAAAAGAGATTTCGAAAACTGCCCTTGATATGACGTGTCCACATCATTGCCTTTTCAATGATTGATTTGACCTCTGCAATGCACAACGCGTGCCTATCAATGTCCTAGAATAGTGCAATAAATGACAGACACATTTATTGCTTCTTTTAATTTGTCCATGCACACTTGAGATAAACTTGTTAAACAAGAAGATTAAGTGCTCACTTGAATTTTACCCGAAACTATTCAACTTGATCAGACGCAATGTTTCGTAACACGAAATAATGTACAGACGGAACAAATAGCTCAGACGGAACAATTTTCAATCATTTAAAGAAATAATTCCAAGATTTTCCTTAATGAAATTGAAACGTGTTTCGTCTAATGCTTTAGTAAATATATCTGCCCATTGAAAATCTGTTTTTACAAATTGTATATTGAAAATACCTTTTTGGACATAGTCTCTTATAAAATGAAAACAGATTTCAATATGTTTTGCTTTTGAATGCTGAATAGGATTTTTGCTAAGATTGATTGCACTTGTATTATCACAAAATACTGGTATATGATTTTCAAACCTGGAGTAATCTTTAAGTTGATGTTTTATCCACAGTAATTGTGAGCAACACCTGCCATGACAATATACTTCGCTCAGTTGTTGAGAGTGCAATGGAGTTTTGTTTCTTGCTTGACCAAGATATTAGTGATGATCCAAGAAATTGGCATCCACCACTTGTGCTTTTTCTCTCCACTTTGTCTCCAAAGATAATCAAGATCACAAAAGCCTCTCAAACTAAAATCATCATTTTTCTTATAAAACAGAGAGAGATCAGTTGTTCCAACAAGATATCTAAGAATTCTCTTTACAGCTTGTAAGTGAGATTCTTTAGGGTCAGATTGAAATCTAGCACAAAGACAGACAATAAACATAATGTCAGGTCTACTTGCAGTTAAATAAAGGAGTGAGACAATCATACCTCTGTATACCGTCTGATCAACAGACTTACCTGACTCATCCGTGTTGAGATTTGCTTCAGACGAATGCATTGGGGTCTTCATAGGCTTGGCATTCTCCATCTTGAACTTCTTAATAAGCTCCTTTGTGTATTTCTGTTGATGGATGTAGATTCCTTCTTTCGTCTGCTTGATTTGAAGTCCTAGAAAGAACTTCAATTCTCCCATCATGCTCATTTCAAACTCATCCTGCATTATCTTTGAAAAATCCTTGCACAGAGAATCATTAGTAGCTCCAAAGACTATATCGTCTACATAAATCTGGACTATAATAAAGTCTTTTGAAACACTTTTCTTGAAGAGAGTTGTATCAACCTTTCCTCTTGAAAAACCATTTTTAAGAAGAAAAGAATTGAGTCTATCGTACCAAGCTCTAGAAGCTTGTTTAAGACCATACAGTGCTTTCTTGAGTTTAAAAACATGATCTGGTTTAGACAAACTTTCAAAACCAGGAGGTTGTTTTACATACACTTCTTCTTTAATAAAACCATTTAGAACAGCACTTTTTACATCCATTTGATATAGGACGATATTCTTGTGAGCAACAAAAGCAAGTAATATTCTAATCGCAAAGGTTTCTGTAAAATCAATACCTTCTGGTTGATTATACCCTTGTGCTACTAACCTTGCTTTGTTTCTTACTACTTTTCCAGCTTCATCAAGCTTATTTCTGAACACCCATCTGGTTCCAATGATGCTTTTGTTCTTTGGTCTTTCAACTAGGATCCACACATCATTTCTTGTGAACTGATTAAGTTCTTCTTCCATAGCTAAGATCCAATCTTTGTCTTGAAGAGCATCTTCAACATTCTTTGGTTCTATGCTTGATACAAGAGCATATCCAGACGATTCCTTTAGCCTTTATCTAGTTACAACACCTTGATTCCTATCTCCAATGATGAGATCTTCAGTGTGATTAGATGCAAACTTCCATGATCTTGTAGGTGCTTCATCACTTTGTTGATGAGATTCAGACGAAGAGGGTTCGTCTGTGCGTCTATCGTCTGTTCTTGTTTCGTCTGACCTTTGTTTATCATTTTGACCAGAAGGGTTAACCTGCAAATTTTCAAACAAGTTTTCTAGGTCTGATATTTCTTTATCAGCCTTTGAGTTATCTTGGAACTTTACATGAATTGATTCCTCTACAACTTGTGTCTTAGAGTTAAAAACTCTATAAGCTTTAGATGTGTTGGAATATCCAAGAAAGATTCCTTTTATCACCTTTGAATCAAACTTACCAAGTTGATGTTTGGTGTTCAAGATAAAGCATTCACATCCAAAAGGATGGAAATAAGAAATGTTGGGTCTTCTTCCTTTCCATAGTTCATATGGAGTCTTATTCAATATTGGTCTTATCAATATTCTGTTTTGAATATAACAGGAAGTATTGACTGCTTCTGCCCAATAATATTTAGGAAGAGAGCTTTCATGCAACATGGCTCTAGCCATTTCTTGTAAGGTACGATTTTTCCTTTCCACAACTCCATTTTGTTGAGGAGTTCTTGGAGATGAAAAATTGTGAAATATACCGTTTTCAAAATAAAAGGCTTTGAACTCAGAATTTTCAAATTCTGTTCCATGATCACTCCTTACAGACGCAATACATATTCCTTTTTCTTTTTGAACACGTTTGCAGAATATTTCAAAAACCTTGAATGACTCATGTTTATGGGCTAGGAAGTATACCCATGTAAATCTAGTATAGTCATCTACAATGACAAATCCATATCTCTTCCCTCTAAGACTTTCAGTCTGAGTGGGTCCAAAGAGATCAATGTGCAACAGTTCTAACGGTCTTGTCGTGGAAACAACATTTTTTGATTTGAAAGAAGCTTTGAGTTGTTTCCCATGCTGACAAGATTCACACAGACGATTGGTTTTCCAAGATATTTTTGGCAAACCTTTTACGAGATCCTTTTTAGAAATTTTTGAAATATACTTGAGACTTAAATGTCCAAGCTTTTTGTGCCAAATATCTCGTTCATCGTCTGCTGAAATCAAACATGTTACATTCTGATCACTCAGGTCAGAAAGGCAAACCTCATAAAGGTTATTCTTTCTTTTTCCAATAAAAAGAATGGATTTATCTTTGTTTTTGACTATACATTCATCAGAGTTAAAGGCTACTTCATATCCACTATCACAAAATTGACTTATGCTAAGTAGATTGAAGTTAAGACCTTTAACATATGAAACGTTCTGGATAAGAGTATTGGGTGTCTTACCAACAGTCCCAATGTCAAGAATTTTACCTTTTCCAGAACCGTATGAGTAAGACCCTTTACTTGGTCTGAGGTCTTGGAACATAGACAGGTCTCCCGTCATGTGTCGTGAGCAACCACTGTCCAGGTACCAGCTTGAAGTCTTGTCTCTTCCCATTGAGGATATCTGCAACAGGAACAATAAGTGACTTTGGTACCCAAATCTTTTTGGGTCCTTTCTTGTTAGTTACAAAAGGCTTCCTTTTGTTTTTAGCCTTTTTGTAGTTATTAGGAACCTTGTTGTAGCTCCTCTTCTTTTTATCAAACGAAACAGATTTGTTTTTATTTTCGTCTGTGTCCTTAACATAACCAAGTCCACTTTTATCATTGGGTGATCTCCTATATTTTAAAATATTTTCAAGAATGGAGGATCCCTTTGTAAACTTGGTTAGATCATTAAGAAGGGATTCATTTTCTTTCTTTAATCTTTCGATTTCAAGAATGAAAATGTTCTTTTCAGACTCAGATGAAACATCACTTGATACTTTTTTATCTAGAAATTCTATCTCAATTTTCAAAACTGCATTTTCTTCCAAAGTTTGTCTCAGCTTGGTTTTGCAAGTTTTGTATTGCTTAGCAATAAAATGAGAGTGAGCTAGAAGAGTATCATATGATATTTCTTTTGATTCTGACTCTGATTCAGAAAGAGAAGAGGATGAAGAAGTTTCATTGAGATTTACCTCTGTTGAGACATGGTCTCCAGCCATGAGGCAGATATTTGCTGTTTCTTCTTCTTCAGAGGATTCCTCTGAACTTTCACTGTCAAGATCCTCCCAAGTCAGTAAGCTCTTTTTCTTTTTGTCTTTTCTAGAGCTCCACCACTTTCTCAGTCTAGGACATTCTGACCTCATATGTCCCGGTTTTTTACATTCATAGCACACTATCTCTGTGCTTTCTTCTTTGGTTGATGACTTCTCAGGGAACTTCTTCTCCTTTTTCTTGAAGAAACGTTGGCCTCTGCCTTTCTTCATCATCATCCTTTTAAATTGTCTGGCCATGAGAGAGACTTCGTCTTCAGACGAATCATCAGACGATTCAGATTCGGTTGAATCTGCCTTCAGAATCTTCATTTTCTTTTTACTGTCTTTCTTGACAGAATCTTCTTTAGGAGTGATGTCTACAGACGAGAGAGCTATAGGCTCTTAAACTTTGATTTTGTCTCTTTTACATAAGAGTACCTCATGTACCCTTAAAGCTCCAATCAACTCGTCTAGAGTTAATGTCTTCATATCTCTTCCAACAGAGATAGTTGTGGACATGGCTTCCCAAGGAGGTGGGAGACTATCCAAGATCTTCATGTTATTCTGGGCCTTTGTGAAGGTGATTCCCAGAGCAGTGAGTCCATTCAATATTGTTTGGAATCTTCCAAACATCATATCGATTGACTCTCCTTTCTTCATAGAGAACATTTCATATTCTCTTTGAAGAGTGACGGTCTTCCTCATTCTAACATCTTCAGTGCCTTCATATGAGATTTTAAGAGCATCCCATAGTTCTTTAGTTATTTTGTAGGCACAGAATCTGTTGTACTCAGTTCTGGAGAGAGCACACATTAGAGCATATCTTGCTTTGTTGTTCAGCTCCATCATCGAGTATTCTTCGTTTCCCCACTCTCCTTCAGGCTTTGCAATGGGGATATCTCTTGTGGTGATTATGTTCCATAATCTATATTGGGTTGACTTGATGTACATCTCCATCCTGTCAGCCCAGTATGGATAATCATCTCCAGAGAAAGCTGGAGGTTTGTTCATAGAAGCTCCTCCGGATAGAAACGATGGCCCTTGAGAGTCCATGCTGGATCTTTTCCTCTAGCAGCTGTTAAGCGCTCAACCCTTAGAGGCTGAGCTCTGATACCAAACTGTAAAAGATAAACACAAGAAGGGGGTTGAATTATGTTAATTAAAAAAAAATTATTCCTTTCGTCTGTGGGTTTTAAATCTGTTCAGACGAAACAATGTTTGTATTGAAATATTGATTTTAATGAACAAATGTTATATTATGATTATCCCCTGTTAGTTGAGCAGACGAAACAAATAAACACAGATATTTTTATACTGGTTCGTCTATTCTAGACTACGTCCAGTTACTCAGCAACCACTGAGTTTTCACTACAAACCGTGAAAAGGTTACAAGTATTATTTGAACCCAGCCACTTCTGGCTATTACAAGATATTCTTTGCTCTCAGCCTTCTCAGGCTAAACTAACAAGGTATTCTTTGAACCCAGCCTCCACAGGCTAATACAAGAGGCACAGCCTCCTCAGGCTAAAATGCCACACAAGTGGACTTTGAAAGATGTTTTAAAAACAAAGTTTTTCCTCTTCGCAGAGATGGTTTTACAATGAAGTTCTTATATCAGACTTGAGCGAATTCTTAGATGAAGGATAAAGATAAGCGTATTCGCCAACTGATTCTTGAAGCTGTGAAGTCCTTTTATAGGCATCTTCTTCAAATGGCCGTTAGACCCATTTGAATGCCGTTGAGAGATCTTCTAGAGAGCTTTCCAAAAAGGTTGTCAGTTGTACTTGATTGATTGATAAGAATCGCAGCGGATATAGCGGACTAGGTTGTGCGCAGTACTACTTCTGACTTGTACAGAGATGTGACAAAAAGGTGAAGACCTTTTTGACTTTGGTGTGTAAGCTCGAATCCCTATACTGATCTTGGATGCTTCTCATGAGTACATCTTTAGATTTCAAAACTTGGTGCGAAAGACTCAACTTGACTTCAGCTTTTGGATAGACGGTATGATTCTTCAGTCTTCAGTTGTTGTTGTTTCGTCTCATCCTATCGTCTTAGACTTCACTCTTTGGACAGACGAAGGACTTAAGCTTGAATAGTCCTCTTTCGTCTGTACATGTATCGTCTGATGACTTGGCTTTTTGACAGATGCAGAAATTCTTCTTTGAAGGGTCTCGTTCCGTCTGTGCTGGTTTCGTCTTAGCAAGTCTTGGGTAGCTTGGTTTCGTCTGTCTTGTAATTAATCAAAATCTTGAGACGTTAATCATCCTTGATCTAACAATACCTTAACGCCATAAAATATCATATGTCTGTTATGTTCATCCACTTAGCCAATAATGCCTATAGATAATTAAAAAAAAAAAAAAAAAAAAAAAAAAAAAAAAAAAAAAAAAAAAAAAACTCATGTAAGATAATAACGCACCATACTGGAATTGTTGTAATTAAACTAATTTATTTTAAGGAATTTAAGAATTTACCTCTTTCACAAATTCTACAAATAAATATTTTTTAAAATCTTCATATCTCTCGTCACCACCAACAAGAACATTGTCATTATCACGTCATTCAATTACCTTTTTAATTAAATTAACCTTAACTTTTTTCTCAAACCAAGACACATAGCAATTACTCAATATCCATAACGTCTGTGTTATCAAAAATATCTTCAATAAATTAGGTCATAGGTGGGTGAAATTGGTACAGAAGAGAAACTTTTCTTGACATAATCTTACTCAAAGATGTTATTTTTTTGTTGGATGAACTATCATGTGTAAATTAGAAAGCATCAACATATTCAAAAAAGGAGGGATGACACTTGGTAGATTTTTCAAACTAGCTTACTTTTTCTTCTTTCCTCCTTCTATAACAACCTAGTCAGGTGGTGGACATGCTAAAGTGGTTTTAGGATAAGCTATTTCACAAAGCTTTTTATCTTTTTATGGGAACCTTCCCTCAAAGGTCAATTTCATCAACCTGCTTAAGTTGGTCAGTCATTTCTTATTTAATAGAAACAATCATCTCCGATACTATATGATTGCATAACTTAACCTCTTCCAAAAAATATGAGTAGTTTCAAGAGGTATGTAACCAAGTATATACTTACCTAGTTTACAAGTACAAGGAAGACCAAACATGGTTCTATGTACACATCCACATCAAGATTTATCAACTTCAACAAACTTCACTCTATCAAACTCCTCAATAATGAGATTAAGAGCATATTCTAAAATCATTCCCCTCAGACATTTGTACAATATGACATTAAAGGTTTGACTAATCACATGAATGTTACGTTCAAATGATGCATTCTCATGCGTTACATAAGTCCTTAATATTGTTTTGAAGAAGTCATTTTAAAGTAGAGTGTGTTGTCTCAACCTTCCCAAAATATCATTAATCATTACATCATGAATATAATGGATATTACAAAAATATAATATTTACTTGTTATAGGTAACAATACATGCCTATTTGTTGTTGTATTTTCTAAATGCAGTACTTGATCAGTCTAGGCTTTCACAAATTTTTCCTTATGGGGAGTCACACAAGTGTTTTTCATATAATCAACAAAAATGGATATGATGCACAATTAATTTCAAACCTACCCAGACATTCATCAAACTCCAAAACTTGGACAATCAATTAAAGTACCCCATGAATCCATTATAGTATCTCAAGCATCCTTTGATTCCACGTACATTTTTGTCCTTGCCTTAACATTCTTTTGGATATAAAAATGATAAAGCAAACTACAACACTTAGGAAACATAGTTTTAACAACAAACATCAAAGTTGGGTCTCTGTTAGTGACAATGACATCTAGTAAAACATCATTTCTCAAAATTAGTCCTCTTAGCCTTTAAAGAACCCACAACATATTATTTACACGCTCACACTCCATAAATAACTTAGCCTTTGAAAAACCCACAACATATCATTTACACGCTCACACTCCATAAATAAAAATGCAATTGAAAATTTCGTACTAGTTGGAGTCATGTCAACAATATCTAAGTAAAGACAGTTTATACCTATTTGTTTTATAGATACTATCAATTACTAACACAAAGTGGAATGCATTCAATAATTTGACTCCATTAGCGTGTGCCTGAAAACCATAACGCACTACATCTTCTATTTCCCTAACATAATGTCAATGGATGTATATGTCTCGCTCAAATAATTTCATCAAAGTGCAATTCAGTACATGACCCTTTACTTTAAGATCAATATGCATATTTTGCATTGTACACTTGTTATATGGTTGTTATGTTTTTCTCATTGTATTCTTTCAAAATCAATAGAATATTTTTTGGTTTTACCAAACTATTTGTCATAACACTTAATATTGTTTTCTCTTTAACGTTACTAGCATAAGGATGACCTTGCATAGAATTTACCAAAGGATGATTATGACTATTATATTACATGTAACTTCCAATCATTCACCATTATATACTGATTTACCTTTGAGTTTGAATGGACACTCATATTTCTTTGTCCTAATAATTATTCCACTTGCCTTATACTTTCCACTTGTCTCCTAATAATTATTCTACCTTGTTGGTCGGTACATGTGTCAGAGATGATAATCACATGTGTCAGAGTTGATATGCAACAAAATGAGACAAAAAAAGAGTAAGAGTTAAGATGAAGAAAAATATGGCTATGAAAGTGAAACAATAAGATTATAAGGATTTTCCAATCATATAGTTTGGGCTCTTACAATATGGCATCCTTAGGGCTTTCTATTTGATTGTATTGAAAGGCCCAATGGATTGAGATTTTTTTATTGAGGCAGGTCATTTTGTGACAAGTGGATCATTTACGATTAATAAGATTTTTTTCGAATAAGCCAATACATCTAGGGACCCTAGGATCCACTCTTTTTTCTATCTAAAGATTAGCTTTTGTTTCTGTATTTTCCCATTGACAATTCTCTGAACATGAAGGAGAGATTAAAGGGACTTCTTATTTCTCAAACTGATGTTCACTTCTATACATAAACACTGGTATATTAAAAATACGAAAGAAAAAAGAAAGGCATTTTGAATAGCTGCATTTCAACCCAAGACAATTTGTGATCATCAATGGCATCAAACGCCTTCTTAATGTCAGCCTGTAGATCTTTTTTGGAGAGAATTAAAGCACCAAATGTAACTGTTACTATTATATTAGTTACTGATAACAAGATTTAAGAGAAGGAAATAACAGCAGAATGAGAAATTCCTCCAAATGTATGTATTCAATAACAGGAAACAATCTCCTTTGAAGTGAAATTACATTAGGATTCAAAGGATAGCAATACATAATTAAGAAAATTATACACAAGTAGAGGGAACAAGACAGAAACATTAAAGATAGACAGAGAAGTTACCAAATACATCCCACCCAATAACCACTTCCTATCATTCATTTATTATTACTAATTGTCTCTGGACAGCAAGGGACCCTTAGACACACGCTAATCATGCCTAATTGTATTACGCTGCCCAGTATCTTCTGTGATAACTGAGAGTCACGGGTAAGGGAAAATAACATGTGCATCAAACAATTCATTTATAGCTTAATTGCTCATAAAATTTCATGCTGTTGTAACACGTTTTTGCCATTTTTTTCATGTCTTTTCTTAGTTTATTGTTTTTATATTTTATTTATATAATTTATGTATTTTGTATTTTAATATTATTATTTTGTTCTGCATGCAAAATTCTTAATTACACGGCAGAGAAGGACAATATGCAAAATTTTGAAAGTAAATGGCAAAATACATGAATAAATAAAGTTAAATCATAAAATACGGGAAAAAAAAAAAACACTGGCAATTAGCCACGGTGGACAATCAATTAATGTTAAGGTGTAAAATGAGTGAAATTAGACATTATACAATGTATGTAATTAAGACTGCTTAAAAATAGAAGAATTATTAAAATTAATTTCGACTAAATTATGAGGGATGCAAAAAAAAAACATTTCACCCGTAATCATACATAAATTGGTGACATATTTTGTAACATTATTAAAGTTTGGCATATATCTTGTGACATTGTTAAATATTAGGGACAAAAAATGTAATAAAAATTATTTGAGGGCATAATTTGTGACATTATTAAAGTTTAGGGGACAAAAATTAGAATAAAAATTATTTATAGATATAATATAATTCACCAGATTCTGAAATTTTGGAGGTAAAAAAGAATTTAAACCTTAAATTTTAAATTTCTATATAGTACTTGACATCAATACTGCTTGTTCTAGTTATAAGTTAACTACTCAAATGTGGTCCTAAAGGCATAACATGGTCCTGCCTACTGCTTGCAATTGTCTTTAGAGGAGCAGGTCAACACAACCAAACAGCAAGATGTCAT
Source organism: Hylodesmum podocarpum (assembly GCA_026586105.1). NCBI lineage: Eukaryota > Viridiplantae > Streptophyta > Magnoliopsida > Fabales > Fabaceae > Hylodesmum > Hylodesmum podocarpum. Next base: position 3,204,521 of record JALJEV010000803.1, on the reverse strand, counting down.
TCAACATAAAGAAAACAACCTTGTCCAAAAGGATCACCACTACTATTACTAGTACATGTTTGGTTTGGTTTAATGTTAAAGTCACAATGGAGAAATTCTGCTTTTTAATATAAAATTTTCAAATCCTAAGTTATATCTTTTGTGAAAAAACTAATTGGTGATGAATTCAATTATAAATCAAACACATATTTAATGTTTAGGTATATATATCCACAATCTTAACTTCTTTTGTGTGTGTGTGTGAAATAACGTTATTAAAGTTTAGCACATATTTTATGACATTGTTAAAAGTTTAGGGCATGTTTCATGATATTATTAAAGTTTGGTAGTAAAAAACGCCACAAATATTACTCAGGGACATAATTTGATATAATGTTGAAGTTTGCAGGTAAAAAGCCTGGTAAAAATTATTTGGGAACATAATTCGTAAGATTGTTAAAGTTTAGTGATAAAATGTATAATTAAACCAAAAAATCAAGGATTGTGACGTCTTGGTGATGCACTTTCTGAGTAATGTCAATTTGCAATTCTATCCTCCATATGTGATTATTTGTTTTAAATTTAGGGTGTGTGTGGGATTAATTTAATAAGGCTGAAGAAGTGTGCCTTAAATCAAAAAGTAAGCATTAAGCAATCTATGAACTCCAACAAGGGATCATTATGATTAGGTAAAAGCCCACTTCAGACTTGTGATAATGATAATATAAAATTGAAGCAGCAGAATTAGAAAAAACAATTAAAAAAAAAAACATGATGAGATAAATGATCATGTTTGCAGGAAAAAAATATGGACTAACTATAATTTAAGCATCTAATAATTATATTTGATTAAAAACCCTAAAATCATACCATGCATGTTACTCAACAAAACAGGATCCAAATTCCTGTATGAAATAATTTTTTCCTTTTTATTTTAATTTATCTCCCTGTATGAAATGAGTTGTTGATAAGAAAATTAAGAGTAGATATTCCAACTTATTCAAAATTTATTATGTATATATACCTACTGTTAGACTATAGGTTTTTATCATAAAAAATTGAGATTATTGAGTGAAGAGATATGCAATACTCTCCACCACTAGTGTCCATTAAGAAGTGCTTGAAGTTGGTAGTTCTAGTCCTGCCTAAACCACAAATGTAGCTGTTCTTCCTAAAACCATATGAAAGGAATATTATAATAGTAATCATGATTTTTGGCCCACCAACAACCTTCAAGAAACTATTTTTGAGTCTTACCACCCCATTTTGGAGTCTTCCCACTAAATCTTATTTTGGTCCAGAAACATGATCACAGACAATTATCATATGTAGCATAAAGCAATTACAATAATCTTAATGGACAAGAAGGTTCTAAGAGACTTCAACATTGTTCTTTTACACCATGTATTATTTCAATGCTCAAGCATGAGTATTTGGTGAAGAACCATCTTTGAGATTAGAAAAATGAAAAAGTTATAATAGTAAAAGTACTCTATCATATCTTTTGCTCTTCTTTACAGTATAGAAGATAAAACTCCCCTTTTCTGTTGCTTTACACAAGAACATGTTCCTCAAAATCATGAAATTTGTCCAATTTGTCTTAATTATTCTTGTGAGGATTAGCCACACCACACAGTAACTTGTGTTCATTGAGAACCTAATTCAAATACAGAATCAGGACCCTCCCACTGAAGTAAATGTCAATTGGCACTGAATTGTGTTTGAGGAAACTGTATAAATAGAGGCAGCGGTGACACATGTTAGTTAAGCTAAGATCAAATGTTGCTCAATGGTTCACCTTGGAATTGCAAACACTCCTGAGGATTGGCATAAAAATAGTCTTCTTCTTTGGGTCTGTCTGGGATGATAACTCTTCTTTTGGGGTTTCCCATCCTATTGGCATGAGTTTTCTTCACCATATTGGAAAACTCGTCCCAGCTTAGTGACCCTTTGGTGAATTGATCTATGAGGCGAACCAAATGCTTTCTATCAAGTAATATAGTCCTTTTGAAGCCTAAAAATCTTAACACCAAGAAGCATGATATTAGTAAAACGAAGGAAAAGAAAAAGTAGAAGAAAGATGTACTATATAAAATACTTTTTCTGGTGTATACTATATGGTATCATGCAACCTAAACATGATAATTTTTGGTATCAATAACAAAAATTAGAAGAAAGAAGCACTAGCTTGCAAGGGACAGTGATGATTCAGATAGTGTTTGCATGGACAAAGAATTAAATCTTCTTTAAGATTATAAAATACTGGTTAAGCTGTTCAATGATTTAATTGATCAATCATGAATTTCCTTATATTTGCTATTGGCATTAGTTAAAAGGTTCAAAAAAATGCCATCATAGATTTCATTATATACTTTTAGCCTAAATGTAATCAAAATATCTAGCCATGTATTGAAAAGGATGAGATTCAATGAGAAGATGAAACATAGAAAAACACCTGGCATTATATTAAGTAATACCTTCGATGGCCTTCGACAACTTTAGCCATGTTCCCATCATATGTTGGAATGAATATATCACTCTCTAGAGACACAAGGTAATCCAGTGCAGCCATTTGTGATGAGTGATTTTGAAAATACATCAAATCTAACGGTTCTAGCAATGTTTCCTTCCTCACCTGTTGTGGTTAAAGCAAATAGGTTATAAATTCTAATATATACAAACAGAAATATGATTTTGCCTCTTTCCACTGACCACATTAGGAAAAGCTGCTTGCAAACTTGCCATCCTTCTGTCTCCGCCATATATTTCTCCAGCAGCAATATAAATTTGAATACTTTGATCTATGCCTAGAGCAGTCAATACCAGAGTCGTCTCCTCGGGTGTCAAAGGGCATAGACCATCTTGTCTCTTAAGCTCAGAATTGATGACTTTTTCCTTCCACCAGGGATAAGCATATCTGAAAAATGCAATTTTGCAAAGTTACATTCAGAGGGTAACATGACAAATAAAATTGATAGTGACAGAGTAATTCAAGATTTAACATACCTCATTCTTGTGAGTTCCTCCACCTCCCTGTGGTCACATCCATGAGTACAGCCAGAGAAGGCTAACATGTCCATCTCATATCTGAGATGAAGTACAAGGAATGGTCCCTTTTCCCTCAAAATTCTGACTATCTTCCTACCAAGTTCCTCTATTTGAGAAGTAAACCTCAAAGCATTGAAGTTTACTCGGCATCGCAGCTTTTGAATCTCCAGAGGTAGTCCATTATTCGCAAGTCGAGCATCAGTTCTGTTTAGGTGCACAACCTTGTGTTTCAGTAACAGAGGAAGAATCTGTGATAGGCAAGTAAGAATATTAGTTGTGTTCAAGACTTTAAGTAACCAAAAAAAATGCTATAAAAGAAACTGTGTTAACCAAGTATATACCTGTTTTTCATAGTATCCAATATCGGACCAGCTAACTGGTGGCAATGAATAGAACAACCCCCGTTCAACTCTTTTCTTGAGCCTAGGTGGTAGTTGCTTTAAGATTCTAACTTCATCTCTTAAGGATCCAATGAAATTATCTACATCAAATATGTCTTGGAACTCACTGCCACATCAAGGGAACAGAAATGAGAACAACATTTAAGAAATCAAGATAATAATCATGTAAAGAAACACTTCCAGAACCAATATCATGATTTAGCAATAGTAAATTTGCAAACCTTGGATCAGCCCAGAAAGATGTTTTATCAAGTTCTGGCACTATGAGAGTAACATTTAAATGTCTTGCAATAGAAACCATGTCACATATCTGTACAAGAGAAAACAAAATTCTGAGAAAGACAATCAGACTTTGAATGTTAAAGAATATAACAAAGCACTAGCACTCACTGCTGCTCGCATTTGGTTGAGTCCTCCGTTGCACGAAACCATAAGATAACCATTATTCTTATGAATCCCTGATACAATGAATCATTTAAATAAGTAGTCATAAAATTGTTAGTCACAAGTACTCATGAAAATTGTTTAGCAAATACATCAATATTTTCAAATGTGAAGAAAATAAGAAAAGGTAAAATGAATTGAGCTTCTCCCATAAGTTAAAATCAACCTGTACACTTTACTTTTATAGAAGCTCTTTTATCTAACTCCTCCAGAAGCTGGTGCACATAAGTTAACTTTAGTTTATGAAAGAAGTTAAATTCATTTTCCTTTTTTATTTTTTTCTCTTATAAATGTTATCCAAACAGAGGCAAAACTCACCATCCTTTGGACAAAAATCACAGACAATCTACTAAGGAATTTCCTTTTTGTAAAGAAATCCATAAAGCTCAAAAATGTTCTACAAAAGACTTCAACAATCAATCACATGACAAACAAAGAACTTACTTTTTGGTGGGAGCACAACTTTGGCTGGAACATAAGCCTTTGCTACAGCTGGAGATGAATCTTGGTGGCTGAAACAATAAGGCATTCCCTTTAACAACCTTGGTCCCCAAATCTCCCCAATTGCCATCAACTGAACCACACAAGTCCAAAGTATCACCGTTGTGACAGCACGAGCCATCCACACCTTGATCCTAGGCCTCACAATCAACCTCTTGGACTTCACAATTCCATCACCACTCAAAACATTGAACCCCATCTCCATCTCCTCACTGCCACAGTGATCACCTTTTCCATCAGACACCCTTGTCCACCTCAACATCATTGCCTTAATTATTTCTCCCTTCACTCTTGCTTACACCCGAATCAGTGGCGTGAGCTTAACTCCTCAGTCTTCAATCAAAGCCTTGAAAAAAGGCAATAACATCAAGAATGAGAAACAAAATCAAAAACAAAAAGGAAAAATTCTTGAACTTAGTGATGATCAATAAATGCCATGAATCAAGGCCATAACCAATGTTGGGGCTTGAAGTTTGGATCTTTCAACTATAAATTAAATGCAAATAGCTAATGAGATGAAAACCATTGACATCACAATAATAATCATTAAAACCTGAAACCCAGAAGGGCCAAAAAAAAATTCATCAACCCCACACCTCCACCAAACAAGGAAATGCTCATAATTAACTCTCAGCAGCAAGTGACACCTTGAAACCATAAAAACCTCATTGAATTTTCAGAATCCATAGCACTAAAAGATTGTTAGCATTGTAACTTTCACATAACAATAACAACAACAACTACCACTATTAACACTGTACTACATTTAAGATCATGAAAGTAGCAACCATGAGCTAGGATAGTAAAAGAATACCCAGAAGAAAAGTTTTGATTTTAAATCAAAATTCCCTCAAAAGGGTCTAAAACTCACTGGTTTTCAATTGCATTGCTGATGCGAATTGAATGAACAGCAACAGAAAATAACAGCATAAAAGAGTGTTTTTGAGCTTTGTATTACGACAATGGTGAAGAAGGAATGTTTTGAAGATGACAAGTGAAATTTTCCGGCGAGTTTACCGGTGAGATTCCGGCGAGGGTGGCCGGAGAAGAGAGGTTTGAAGGGAAAATGGAAAGAGTTGGTATAGAAAAGAAGATAAAATGAGGGAAAAAGAAAAGTATAATTAAAGCGGTAGAGAAGGTGGCATTAGTAAGAGAGGTGTTATGTGGGACCCTTTTTTAACTGTAACAACCCCACTTCCCACTTTTGTTCTTCTTTTTTTTTTTTAAGAAAATTTCTAAATATTATTCATCATATTTTTTCATAATTTTCTAAATTTGATGAGATCCACCAATTTTATATTTTTTTAATATATACTCAAAAATATTTAGTGGCCAATTATACTACAGGTCAATGAATTAATTAATGTATAGAACAATAGAATTGGTGAGATAGATGGTTGATTAATTTATATTATAGTTATTTTATATTAGAGTTAATGGATGTTTGATTAATACAAATAAAAAAATTTAATTATATTTAAGTTTGAGAATAACTTATATTGTATTAAAATTAAGAAAATGGATAATGATATTGAAATATTAAATTTATCTTATATTTATATTTATTTTTAAAACTTATTCTTGATAGTATTAGTAATAAACATAAATAAGTTCTGTGTGTCTATGTATTATATCATTTTCCTAAACTTTATTATATAATTAATGAAATAAAATAAATAATTGAAAAATAATACTGAGAAAATATTTTATATTTCTTTAGTTATTCAAAGATATTTGATGTTGAATCTTATAAAAATAATCAAAAGTATATTTTTAACTTAGGTCTTACAGTAAAAATTTCTAATTTTTTAAGTTTTATATTAAATTTCCTAATTATTTAAAAATATTATATCTAATCCTTCGTAATTGTTCGTTATCGCCCTTTATAGATGAAATTACTATAAATGTTAAAATTGTAAGATTTTCACTGTCATATAAGAATAATTTTGTACGAAACGTAGATAAGAAAAACTTTCCCAAAATAATAATATTTTCTAAAAAACATATATTCTCAACTTCAAATTTCTTAAAAACTGAAACTTTTACTAAACCCCTCCTCATTTTAACCATGAATTTTAAGGGTAAAAAAACTAAGAAGAAAACTAGATTCACAAAAGTTATTTTATTAATTAGATTTTAAAGTTCTATTATACATTATTTCTCTCAAATGATTATAAGGAATTACACACTTTTTAATTTAAAAATTTAAGAATAAAAATCACTATACTAAACAAAAACTATGTTCTTGATAACGAATCAAAACTATTTTTTGGAAATGCATATCCATCTTTACTTCTAAGCATGAATATAAAATAAATTTTATAATTTATTACGGGAACATAAAAAAAATAATGATTTTTATATAAAAACATAATAAATAAATTTATATGATTAGAAAGATAAAATTATCCAATAAAAATAGAGATAAAAACAATTAAAAAGAAAAATTGTCTTTATATATAAATATAAATAATAGTATAAATTATATAAAGATAATTATTATTAAATAAGATATTCTAGCAATTTTTATATTATTTTTTTATGTTTCTCAAATATCAAATAAAAAAAAAAGCTATAAACAAACAAGAGCCGATAATTATCAGTTAATCTATTTGTAAAAAAGTATAAAAAGAAATTCATTTTATTCTATAAAATTATCTAACGTGGTCACTATAAAATTACTAATAACTCTAGACAAGGATGAATCAAACCCCATTCGATTCATATACCCAATAATAACTCTAGACAAATGGACAAAGAAACTTACCAGAGGAATAATTATTCAAGTGAAAATAGGTTATTGAGAGGAAAATTGATGGGAAAGAGACAAACAAAAATAATTTAACTTAGAATATGGCATGTGGTAAGTTTTCCTCCTTCCATTTTGTGATTGCAAAGTTCCCTTTACGTCAAACTTTACCGCTTTTAATTTGTAGACGAGCCCTATTATATAAATGACTTCAATTATTGTATATTTTCTGAAATTCTACGTAGCCTACAATATCACTGTCTAAACCGATCATAATTCTATCTTATAAATCTAAAAAAGAAAATTAAGTTTATAATCTATATTTTTAATATAATATTAAAATTTATTTTATAATTATTTAATATTGTTGGGTCTATCATGTTTCAGTTATCAGGTTACTAGATTATTTATAATTTAGTTTTAAGGTGAGAGGAAGTGTGTTGAAAATTAATCTCAAGAGATAATCCTTACATTATAAACCAGTTCTCTAAGGTTAAGTTAAAGTCATAATTCACTTACCGAAATCTGGTGAGAATGTTTGCTAGTGATGTTGTTCGTCGGAGCTTTGCCTTGGTGTGAAAGATCTCTGCGAAAAGAGTGATGGGCCGATTTCTCCAAGGAGTGATGGTCAATTTCTCCGAGAAGTATACCTGCAAAAGACACTCAGACTATATTTTTATCAAGGTTTTAGGGTAAAAACGTAGATGAAAAGTGTTAAGTTATATATTGATTTGGTTTATTTCCTAAACATATATATAGAGAGAGAGATTGGGATGTCATGGAATCTCGTTTCAAATTACGAAGAAGATATATATCAAAACTCAGACAATGACAAATAGCGGGCCGATTTATCCACAATAATGATTCTCCTTGACTTTTTTTCGGATTACTTGGTACACACGTCTTATCGAGAATCTTACGATGACATTAATGCTACATTTAAGTGTTATATTAATTGCGCCGCTATATAGTATATATATATATATATATATATATATATATATATATATATATATATATATATATATATTTGATTTTAAGGTATTTAGGGTAAAAGTTAATTTTTTTTTTTAAGATTTGTAATATGAATATTAGAATTAAATTTTGGAATAATTACTTTGACTATGTTTATGAGATATTTTATTTAATTTTTTATTTTTTATTAACAGAAAATTTTGTTTGAATTTTTTTCAAATAAATTTTGAATAACTATTGTTTAAAAAGTTTTAGTATTTTTTGAGACGTTTAAGCAGTGTGTTTAATTTAAAATGCTAGCTTATAATTTTTACATCTTATTTTTTAAAAGAAGAATTATTAAATTTTTCTGTTACACTTTTCAGATAAAATTGTATTATATAACCAAAGAAAAAAGAAGTTTTATTAAACTTAGTTGAAAATATCTTAAAATATGATATAAAATATAGAATTAATAGTGAAATATTTAGTATGAAAATTATAATAATGAGAAAATAATATGATTAAAATAATTATTTCATAAATAAGTAATTTAAAATTTTAAAAATTGAAATGATAAATATTATGAATAAAAATATATCTATCAATAAAATAAAATTAAACTTACACAAAAATGTCACAAAAACATGGTTATTTTTTCAATTTCATTATCAATTAATTTAACAAGTTATTTTACCAAATCTTTTTGATTCAATAAATTAAATTTCCAAATTTAAGCAACTTTTAACTAATTTTCCAACGTCTAGTCGATTTTTCAAAAACATACCCATCCATGCATATTAAGGTATCTGTTCATTTTACTATTACTAAGCATAGTTTTGGGTTTTCTTATATCATCTATTTTGGTGCTAGAAATACCTAATTAATAGGAATTTATTCTTTAACACATTCTATTTATTTAATATTTGTTAAAAATGATAAAATCAAAAAGAAAATCATTGAATAAGATATGTAGCACACAGATTTTTTTTTCAGTTTCAACAAGTATTTTGATCAATACAAGAGATTTATTTATCCTAATTGATCATTAAATTTTATCTCATTTATAAATATATAGATAATGTTAACTTTAATTTACTTTTAACGAATTCTTAAAATTTTTTATGTTTACATATAAACACCTTAATTTCAATTTTATTTCATTTAATTCTTAAAATTTATCCCTTTTAATTTTTTTTTTATAAATAGTCTCTTATATTAAATTGAGATTAAACTACTAACAAAGAAGTTACCTAAGATTCTAAGAAGAAATATCAATATTTTTCTAATTTTAAATTTGAATCATTTATTAGTTTATTTCTATAGATCATTTTTCAAACATTAAAATGTAATAAATTAGGAATTAAAAAATCAAATATATAATTTTTAATTGCTTTCATTATTTTTTTATTACTAGTTCATATTTTTATATATTTTAATAAACAAAAAATGAGTTGTTACATAAGAAAGACAATAGACAAATTTAACGCTCAACTTCTTAAAAATATGGTCATGATTATGACTAGACAGAGAGGTAAAATAAAATCCAAAATCACATAACATATAAAATAACAAAAAGTATATTACTTAAAACAAATTCATCTACTCCGTATGCATCAATTCCATCTATTTCAACCTTTTAAGTTTTTAAGTCTTTCAAAATTATGATAGATGTTATTACTTAAACTATGAGGCATTTACTTCGTCTATCCATTATTTTAATTTCTTAATCGACTACATACTGCAGTTTCAGAAAATGAACCGCATATATTATTCTTTATTTATTTTTTTATTTTTTTAAAGATTACTATTTAACATATTTTAAAACATAAGCACGATATGTATATAATGTAGCATTAAATGTTATATTAAATACATGGGTGGAGAATAGTCATATCAATTTGTCTTATTCTAATCAAGGTGATGCGTGTTTCTAAAAGATTTTTTTATGCAGAGAAATTATGTCAATTTGTTTTATTCTAACTAGAGTGATAAATATTCCCAAAAGATCATAATACATCAATACCTGAGGAGTCTCATCATTAAATCTTTATTTATAAGAATAGGTTTTAAAAGGAGTTTCACTCAACCTTTATGTACTCCATACTTTTAAAGAGTATCTCTTTTACACTTTCTTTATCTCTATTTCTTATACTTTCTAACTTACATTTTCTCTGTACTAGTTATCTTAATACATTGGTCAAATTAATATTGCGTCTTTTATAAATACATTCCTCTGCCCGCGATGAAGATTATGTGGAATAAAATCTAGGTAGCCATATAAGTTTTATGATTTTTCGATATATATTTTCAAAACTTTGTATATAAACTTCCTTTGTAAAATCTCTTTTAACATAAGTAGTAAATATATTTATAAATTCTTTTATATATATATATATATATATATATTATTCTTTCGACATAAATATCTATATATTATTTTTTTTTCTTAAACTTTAATTATATTCTCGTGTCAAAAGGCAAGACTATAAAAATATGATTTATTTATTTTTTACCATTTACGAAGAACAACCTAAGCATAGTACTGTCTTAAATGTAGTGTTTGGTAACAAAATAAAATATATGATTATAATCGCTAACTAAAATACTGTAGCACTTCAAAGTTTGAACATCGTCACACGTTATCACATCTCTATTTATAAAGGTAAACATATTAATAATTTATTTAAATTTAACTTCTCTTAACAAAATAATTGTCTGCTATAACATTTTCCGTTCAAATAAAGAGTCAATTTCACAGCAACAGATATCCTTCTATGAACAATCATTCATTATTCAAAGGCAAAACCATCCAACAACTCAAAAGATACAATTTATTATTACACATCAGATTTTATGTTTTCATCGTAAAGATTTAATATTTTTTACGTTAAATAAAATCAAATTTTACGATATTTATCTTCAATAATTTCGATTTCTGCTTTTCGTACTCATTAATTAATTTTGTTCTTTTTCACAGGTTTTATCTTCATCATATTTATAAACATATATAATATCATAAAGTTCTGCCAAAAATAATTTTTTTAACTACGGTTCATATTATTAATTTAAAAATTATTATATCATTATAATAAAAATTAAATTGATAAAATTTAAATAAATTTAATATAATTAAAATAAATTATTTATAATATATAATTCATAAATCTATTTGTTTAATTATTAAATTACATCAAATAAATTTTTATTATAAATCCGTGCATTGCGTGGGTAGGTATCTAGTTAATGAAATTAAAATTTAAGGCACTTATAAATAAAAATGATAAAGACCGTAAAGCTTAAAGATGAACTAGAATTAAAAAATCAAAATTTATTATACATATTTATTGTATTTTAAATTATTGTTGCAATGTTACATATTAACTAACTGTTTTCTAATAACTTGCATTTGAACATGTTTAATTGGTATATATAAATGGTAAATAATTATATTTCATTATTGTTTAAATGATAATTTAGTTTCACAATCAACAATCATCCGTCTAATGACAACCATCCGTCCAATGATTGATCATTGCACATGACATAGAAGTAGTTTTTATCATGTGTAATTAAGGTTGACATATTTATTTATATAAAACTTTGACGTCAACCTCAACTTGTAAATGTTTAGCCAGTAAGTATTTCTTTGAAAACTTACTTCAACAAATATAAAGATTGTCTTGATTCAAAGTAGTCTTTTACTGAGAAATCTCATATATCTCCAATAACTCTATCAAATCATTCACATTTGACCTAAAGATTATTTATATAGAAAGAGAGGGTTCACTTTTCTTAAAAAAAAAAAAACTACAAAGTAGGCTTTTAAAATTTTAATTCTTAAAATTCAGGGAAGCAGTTTTAAGCAAGTAAAGAAAAAATTGTGTTTTTTTTAGAAAAATTAAAAGAAAAAATTAAAATAAAAAGATAATAAGTTAAGAATCAATTTAGACAAAATTAAAGTTTAAGAAACATAAAGTTTTGGGAACGTGGGATTCCTTTAATACGAGTGCAATTTGGAACCTGGGATAGGAACGTAGAAACAGTTTTGCAGCTTAAGCATTAGCATTTATTAGTACTATTTTTAGTACAAACTCTTATCTTGGATATTTTATTTACTGACATTGTTTGTCCTATTTCTCTTTATTTTTTTTTTAAGGTGGCAAAGGAAATAAATAAGTTTCATTTTTGTGGTTTTACATTTTCCAACAAGGTTTCCCAATGGACATGTTTTCTAACTAACAATGTACAAAGCACAACCATATGATAATGCAAAACCATTCCATATATGTTTGGTTCTGGTCCCGTGATGGGTAGCTGCTACCAACTCAGATCTCAGAACTCTCACGTGAGTAAAGAGTGATAGGTCAATAGTAGTTTTTTGGAACATATGCACTAAGGAATATTAATTTTGAGGACCACATTTGTGTCTCTTGTTACTGACCAACTACATGGACAGTACTATTCAATTGAATTGAATGTGGAGGACAATACAAGTTAGCTACTTTAGAATATGTTTTTTTAATCCACTATGTTAAATAATATTAATCTCATTGATAGCACTATGAATGTTATTGATGATTCATATAATTATCACCCGCAAATAAAATTAAACACAGAACTTTTCATTAAATACATTGTTATTGTTTTCACAGCGTGTGTATGACTGTCTATTCATTCCCATAAAGGCATAAACAATGTAGTTCACCCGTTCAATATGTTTGGATTTGTAATACAATATATAAATAATAGAAAATTATGTTTTTAATTTTAAACTTTAAAACTTTTTAAATTTAGGTCGCGAATTTCTTTGTCTTAATTTACATGTTTTCAATTCATAAATAATATATTTAAATAATCAAATAATCAAGTTCTTAATTAAGAAAATTATTTCTTCTGCAACATGTTCAAAGTTATATCTCAATAAAATAATAAATAACAAAGCTCTATCATTATTGATTATTTTTACTAGAAGAATTATCTTCTTGTTACGAGTCTCGAGTCTGGCAATTGGGGTTGCGGTCTGAGTTAGGATGGATATATTTTTTCGTAGTTTTAAAGATTGGTCTGAATAAGGGAAGAGGAGAGTATCCCTACACAAAACACTCCGAAACTTAAATTAGTGAAATGTTTGATATGAGAGAACGATGAAGATAAAATGACATTAGGATTAGAAAGACTCATTGGTTAGGTATTTATAAGTGGAGGTGGTTGTGATTTGTCCTTTCTTGCATGTCATCCCTTATTGAGTTGATAGGGCAAGGTGTCAGTCTAAGGTTTGTTAATGAGACCAGGACTAACCTCTTTCAAGGGATTTAGCCAAGGATTTGGATGGCTTGACGTGACTTCTCGACCACGTGTCACCTTATGATTGGTTGACTAAGGAGGTCAGCGCATTGATAGGACGTGTCTTCTGACACGTAATGATAACCCTTTCTTTTGACGATAAATAAGCCCCCAAGTTCGCTCGTCCAAGTTTAGGAACTACCAAGCTTTAATGAGTGTTTTTCCTTAGGCAAGGCTTCATCCTTGAAGTATGGTACGATAGGAGTCATCCACGTAATCTCTCCTATCTCCACAACAACGATGGCTTCCCTTCCCAGCTTGGTACACTTAGTGTTTCTTGTATAAGAGTTTGATGTTGCCCCATCTTTTTGGTGTTGGCGAGCTTGACTCATGCATCATTTCATATTGCCACAGATTATCTATCAAGTTCTTTGCAACAAGGAGGTACTTCTGTAATAAAGGTTCTTTCGCCTGGTACTTGCCCTTCACTTGTCTGGTCACCAATTGAGAGTTGCTTAGGCATCGCACACTCTTCATCCCATTTCTTTTGCCAAACAAAATCCAGCAACAAGGGCTTCATACTCAGTTTGATTGTTGAACTTAGGAACTCCAAGTGGACTACTTGCTCCAATATGAGACCATCTGGGCCCTCCAAGATTACTCCCACCTTTTTTATTGGGAGATCCATCTACACTCAACGTCCATTATTTGTGTTCTTTGTTAAGCTTGGGAAGTTCTGTTAGGAAGCCAAAGAAAAACTAAGCCTTTATATGTCCTCTTTCAAAGGTGAGTCTGAATTTTTATAGTTCAACTGACCACGCGGGTAATTCTTTGCCTCCTCCATTGCTAGAACTGATTTGATGGTGGAACGCGTAACTGACAAGTATAGACCAGTTTGGGGCATTAAACTTGTTAAGATTTTTTCTTTTAAGTTTTAAGAATGTTTCTTCGCACTTCACATCCTTTTCGAAGTCTAGCTTTTTAATAACTTAAAAAGAAATCTAGATTTTTCCCGCTAACATAGTAGGAATCGTGATTAGGCGGTCAATCTTCTATTAAATTGTTGACAAAAAGTCAAATATTAATGAGACGTGTCTTCTAACATGTAATAATAATCTTTTCTCTATCGATAAACTAGTGCTTAAAAAATAAAATTATAAAAAAATTATTAAATTAATATTCTTAATTTAAGTGATATATCAATATATGATCTTACCTGTGTAATCATATATAAATTTTTAATTCTATTTCATATTTTTATTGATTTAATTTAATTTAATTTTATATAATTGAACATGTTAATAAATAAGATAAATTAAATTAATGAAGATTAATGAAATAAGATAAAAATAATTGATATATTATAAAATACATAAGATAATATTAATTTATTACGTTACATAGACTAATATATTTATATAAAAATTAATTAAACGATAGAATATCAGTTAAAGAATTTTGATAATTTTTTTCATGACACCTCTTATTATGTTTTCTGTAAACTGTGTATAATATCTTCTATTTATTAATATTATTTTAATATTTCTTATAAGGGTGTAAATATAGTATTTTTTAAAATTAAGAAGAATAAATATAATGTATATAGAGAATATTAGTGTAATATTTTTTAAATAATTAAGAAGTTTTGTATAAGGACAATGAATATAACTAATTAAAAATTAAAAGTTATCTCTATTTACATGTGTAACCAAAACAAAAATATACAATAAATAGAAGATAAATTTTTACCACATGAAGGGTGAAAATAGCATAATCTTGATGACAGTTTTAAGATGAGATATGTTCCCAACTCTAAGATCAATTAGGGATGACTGAACCTAGGAGTAGGCAATGTGACTGAGGGACATATTTTGTGCTACATAATTGAGAATTGAATCAGCAAGAACCATGAGTTATAATTCAATTAATGTAACCGATCATATCAATGCATGCCCAACCTACATATAATCCAACACCTAAAAAAATAATCACATCATGATGTTATATCAATCAATCCAACTCATTAACAGTGAGTAATTAAATATTCCTTAAAATGTGGTAATTTTTTTCTTTTTCTTCAAAAAGATAAGTGCATGTTAAAATTTATTTGCTGGTAGATTGTAAATTTAATAGTAATAAAATCTTGAAGATGACCCATGTTGAGAGAGTGTAGATATATTGTGGTTCTTTCTATAACCCTTTAATCATATGATAATGATTTGTCTCAAAGTAAGAAGAGATATAATGGAGAGTGTGTTTAGCAATTTGTTCTATAAGCTTATAAGTTGATACTAATTAATTGGATCAAAATGAACTTATTTACTAAGATTTTGTTTTAGTAATTAATTTTCAATTTATTTTTATGTTATTTGAACTGGTTTAAAGCTTATAAGTTACAATTTTTAATTTATAGGTAAACAATAAGGTAAAAATAAATAGATGTTTTTATTATTAGACTTAATTGCATTTTTATCTTTCAAATATTATCACTGTACAGTTTTGGTCTATGAAATCTTAATTGAGGTAATTGGATATTTAACTATGTCGTAATACTGAGAAGATAACATGACAGACTAACTTAACACATTAAAGTAATAAAAAAATATAATATTAAATTAATATTAATATAATAGTTAAAGTAGTACATTTTAAGTCCCATTAGAATCATTTTGTTAATTCAATTATTATTATTATTATTATTATTATTATTATTGTTATTATTATTATTATTATTATTATTATTTATCTATTTATATTACTTTAATTCACTGTATCACCATATCCACTCCACGTCCATTATCTTATTATCTAGTTAAATCATTAAATTATTTTAATTAAACTTTGAGGAATAAAAAATTAGATAATTATAATTCGGACAACCAAAAGTTCAATTAAACCCTATAATTAAAATTAAGAACTAAAAAAGGTGAAATTAAGCCTCATAATAAAATTTAAAAACTACAAATAGAAGAAAAAAAAAAAATCAAACCAGACAAAGGTGCCTCACGAAGAAGGCAATGTTTTGAAAACCATAAATTGAGAATTAATTGAATCCATAAGACTTGTCTTCATAATTCAATTAATTTAACCGATTAAATTAGTTTTAATTTTTTGGTAAATACTTAATATATAAAACATGAAAAAAGTAATTAATAGTTAATAGTAAGTTCTTAGTGGTGTCAACTCTCTAGTGTTGCCAAACCATACCGACCATAGATAATTTCAATTCAACCAATATACTAAGCTGAGTTTTCATGATTATATCAAAGGAATTATAACAAAAGTATAATATAAAAAACACAAACCAAATCAAAATGGAAAGGAAAATTTTCAGTTGTTGGTGCAAGATTTCACAATCATACACCACTATAGGTAAGAAATTAATGGATTGGCAGGTATAAGGTCTTAATTATGATAATCAGTTTTATCAATTGAATTAAGATGCTATTAGCTTCTTAATCCACTATTATCTAATGGTTTAACATTAATCATGATAGATTTGAATAACCTCCTTTACTAATTTAATATTCATAAACTTTGACCTAAAAGAATTTGCAACTTGCCTTTTGGAATATACACGTGAAGTTGAAAAGCATGCGTATGTATGTTTTCCACATTCCAATTAAAGTCCAATTTCTAATCAAACATAAAAGAGCCCAAATGTGTATAATTAATCAATTAATTAGCAAACATTAATTTGTTGGAAAAATAAGTATCTTTTTTCACGATAAAATTTTATATGTTGGATTTTAATCACTCTAAAATATTTTATCTTATCTCTTTTTAAAAATGTATAATTTTTAGTCCTTAGAGTGGTTTGTGTAAATTTTTAAATTATTATAAAGTGTTATATAATCCGTTTTGAGTATTAAAACTAATTTTTAGATTAGAGCGACTGAAATAAGTTAAAAAATTTTAGAGAGACTAAATTTTTTTAAAAAAATTTAGAAGAATTAAAAATAATTTTAACTTTAATTTATTAATTTTTTTATTATATCAAATTAGGTACCATTTATATATCTTGCAATATGTGAGCCAAATTTCATTGTGATTTTACAATTTTTTTTAGTTTAAGAAAATCAAAGTTGCAAACAGCATTGAAATTTCAACAATTTCTATATTAAATCATGAAGAATATATAGATTAATTAGAAAATGGAAATGTACTTGAATCCATTTCATGTTCTCTTATATATGAAAGTAAACATGCCCTTAGGTATGGATAGGAAGAGAGACTTCTCTTTATCACATTGAGTTTTGGGGGTTTATTTATAGACTTAATGTATATTTTGCAACCATGTTAGTAGTTTTTTTTTATTCTTTTATCAAATAAAAATTTTATTTGACTTTAATAATTTGTGATCTTTATAATTTCTTCTCATCCATGACAATTGAAAGTTTTAACCATAGTGTTAATTAAATTTTTAATATATTCTATTATAATATATCACTATATTTAGGCTTGTATTACATATTTTATTAATTATCTGAGCAGCTTCATATGTTAAATTTTGTTTTAACATAAAAATGTTTTAATTCTTATAACTATGATTAAATTTTATTCTAGTTCTTTATTTTTTTATCGTTATAATAATTATTGAAAATTTGAAAAGTCTCTTACTTTTTCATAATCAATTGACATGCATCTAATCACACCACGTCAGTAACTATTAACTATTTTGACGTAACAAGTTTAAATGCATAGAATTAATGAAAATTTGATCTCAAGTTTTTAAATTTTAGAAGTTTAAGTGTCCGTTTCTATAATTTAGATATTTAGATCTTTATTTTTGTTAATTCAAGTTTCACCGAAGCCACGTCATCAAAGAAAAAGGTTTGTATCTTTTTAAAATCTTAAAGGGTCCACAAAACAAAAAATAAAGAATAAAATTAAATTCAAAATTGATTATATAGAGTTTTTTAATTGAGGGTCCACTTAGAAGAGGCTGTTAGATAATTTTGGACTATGGTGTATGTAATACATGTTTAAAAGTTAATTTTTGGGAAATTGATTTATTTTTTTATAACAGATATTGATATATTAAAAATTAAATGATTGTCTTGGATATTTTTTTTTGTTTTATATTTGATTTAAAAGATATAAAAAAATTATTATATAATGTAATTATTTATAATGTATTATTTTCTTGTTCAATATTTAATTATAACAAATTAAATTAATTTTTATGGTAGGTTTGATTGGCTGGAAATTAGTGCATTTTACATGATAATATTTTTTATTTAGTGTTTAATGTGAAAAAGGATTTACGTATAACACAAATTAAATTAAATAAAATAAATAATACAGCACAAAGACTTAATTATTTGTTAGTGAAAAATCATTTAACATATAAAGTGCTTAAAATACACACGTAGTTGTACTTATTTTTTAATTTTAAAAAATTTTATTGAAATTTTAATTACTTAAAAACTATATCATTTGATTATTTTAAATTAACATGCTATTGACTATAATAATTTATCATATTATGTATATTCAATTATCATTATCAATTAATTAGTTTATATGTTTGTATTTTAAATTTTGTATTCATATAATATATAATAATATTATAAATTATAAATTATATAAAAATAATTAATATTAAATAAAATAGTATAATCAATTTTATGTTATTTTACCTATACTGTTTATCAAACATTAAATATATATAATTTAATTATTTATCTTGTACTATTTTCTTTATCTTATTCATATCATAAAATTTAACAAATCAACCACACCTTTAAAATAAAATATTTTAGGAAATTAATTACAATCTATTATTCACGAATAATTTATTGATTTAAACTACAAAAGCTTTTAAAAATTTTACAAAATTTAATTCATAATTAATTGATTAATTAATTGAATAAAACCATTTTCCACCATGATAATATATAACTTTCAAAATCTTATTTTTTTATAATTTAATTTCTTTTTAATACATATCGTATCAAAATTATTTCAGACTATGATTCAGATGAATAATTTTTCCTTATCCATATCTGCATAAATCAAATTGATAGTGGGAGGGTAACCATACTCTTAAAAATAAATGGCATATATTAATGGAGTCATAACTTCTATCTCTTTAACAAAGTGGACATGAACATCACAATTCACAACTAATGACTAATTCAAGTCACTCACGTCCTTGTTAAAACTTATAACTGACCAAACTAAGTGGCAAAAATTGTGATTTTAGGACGTTGGTCCCTATAATAGAGCAAGATCTAGGATTGTGACGTTGACTTTCTTAATTTCTTAGGTGCTTTTGTAGTGGACATGACAGCACACAAGGGTAATCACTTTTCAAAAGAAAATAACATCTTAGTTCAATGCATTGACCTTAGGATATGTTCCATGTAAGACCTCATAATCATCCAATAATAATAACATTGATTAATTTTTGCACTAGAAATTCTAGGGTTGAAGACAAATAATCCAAGACAAATATTTTGTTCTCTTTCTTTTTCCTAATTAACATAATGTATATAGTTTTTGTAGGTGGTAAACTCCAATAATCTAACTAATCATGTATTTGTATATCTCTTACACATGTCAAAGTACTAAAGTATACAACAACTTTTAAAAAAATATACAATAATCATTAAAAATATATATAATTGTCTTTAAAAAAGTATATAATTATTTTTAAAATATATATAATTATTTTTACAAAAATATACAACTGCATGCATATTTTGCTACGGTGACTGATTGACTAGATATTTAACCACCAAACAATTTCGTAATGTATAATCATTATGCCCTTAAAATTGTTTTATGCAATTTTTCTCTACAATTTTATAATTTGATTATAAGTGCCTTTGCCTAGAAAAATTATTACAATTAATGAAAAAAATAGTTAATTAATTTTTTATCTCTTATATAATTTAAATTACCTTTTTTACTCGTCAAAACAAATTTTCACGGTAAAAGAAAAATATGTGATACTCACTAAATTACTTAATGGAAAAGTTAACTAAAGATACTAAATATTGTGATAGAAAATTTGTGAGAGATAAAAACAGAGAAAAATATATTTGAAGAATTAAAAATAAAAATTTAAATAAAAGAAGGGGAAAAAACTTAATTAACCTAAAAAATAATAAAATTATCTTTTTTGTGTTGGTTTAAAAGAAAAAATTAGGTACGATAGTTGTAAATTTATGAAATTTTGAAAATTTTGCTGAGAATAAAAATTGTGAGATTATGATAGGATAATATTAAGTGTAATATAAAGTGTAAACGTGAATATTTTTGTGGACACAAAGTTGAAAAAGATAAGAAGGAGAAGATTTCAGCAGGAAACTAGGAATTGTACAACTCATAAGATCTGTGTCGTCTGGCCCAACGGATTGGTTGGTTTTGGACTTTAGTCCCCACATTTCAATTACGTAGGAAAGGAAAATTGAATTGTTCCTTTTCAAAATCTTCACATGATCAACATTTCTAAGATTTAAATAATTTTTTTAAAAAAATGTTCTAAGATTTTTTATTCATTTTTTTTTTTTTTGGTAAGAAATGAGTTTGGATAGAGTTGAGGGAGCTGTTATCTTCACCCTTTTCTGTTAAGTTTACTTAACTTTTTATTTTGACAAAAATATATTTAATGGGAAAGTGTTTAGGGTTGTGATAAATTTTTTTCTTTTAAAAAAAAACTATACAAGTTACCCTGTTAAAAATTTAGTTTCCAATATCTAAGTATATCATATAAATGAGTTTTTTTTTAGATATTAATCAAATTAATTATGACATAAATTGCATTTTTTCTAATACTTAAATAAATATTTTGAAATGTATTTAAAGAATGTAAAGGAATATATTTGAAAATATCCATTCTAAAATGATAGAAAGGGTGTAAAGAGAGATTTTGGGGTGCACCAAGAATTGGACCCAACCTAACTAGCCTTAGCTTTTATCATTTTCTTACCTTTTTTATACAATGGGGGTAACAAGATTCAACCTGTGAATGTAATTCTCATCTTTCACATTAATTTAATCTTATATGTTGCATTTTTAGTTAACAAGGGCCTAATTTAGTGGATATTTTTGGTTAACAAATTATATAATCAATGAAAAAGGAAAAAGAAAACTTTCGATCACATAAAAGATTTAAAAGAAATCAATTCAAATAGGTGATTCTTAACTAAACACAAAAGTCAAACATATTCAAAAAGCAAGTCACTAACAGAAAATAGAATATGCCAAAAAAACACAAACAAGTTACTTAGCCATAAAGCAACACTTTATTGTATCACAGAACAGAATAATATGGAAGTCTGTCATTTCCTAGAATCGTCTTATCAAGAAGTAAGGAAGATGAACAATCTCTAAGGTAAATTGATATATTAGATGTGTTGAAAGAGAAAAGAAAGCTTTGCAATACCCATTTCTTTTTCAACCAACAAAAGAGCATTAGAATATACTGATATGTCAATGAAACCATAACATTTTTATAGTGAAAAATATTTAGTAGACAACTGTAATATGTAGACAATCAGATAACTAGTTATAAACTGTGAAGAAAGATAAATATATATTTGTATACATATATGTTATCTGATTGGTTGCGTATTACAGTTAGCTGCGAATTAAAATTATTTTAGTCTCGTAGCATTAAGAGATAATGAAGCTTCTCAACCTACATAAGGACAACAGATCCAAATAACTTTATGATAGAATTTTGCATTGAAATGGCAGATAACGTGCACAGAACCTCTGCTATTGTTTTTAATACTTTTGATGAACTTTTTGAGAGTGATATATTGAATGCTCTATCTCCTGTCTTGCCTTTTCTTTACCCCATTGGACATATCCCTTCATTTTAAAATCAAAGTGCAAAGAACCACTTGGCATCTTTAGGTTCAAATCTTTGGAAAATGGCTTGAATCCAAGGAACGAAGTCTGTTATTTATGTAAATTTTGGTAGCATCAGCAAGAGACCATTTTTGTGGATCATTAGGCCTGACCTGGACAAGAAGTTTTGAGAATAATATTTTAGCTACTAATGAATAAATAAAATAGAAGAAATGTAGAACTAATACCATTTTTGTGGATCATTAGGCCTAACCTTTGTTGGATAAAAAGTTTCGAGAATAATAAGTTTGAAACAAATATATACAACAACCTTGTCATTGGTGGCTTGGTGATTTTGTCTTCAGAGTTTGTCAATGAAGCTTCGAATAGAGGCTTAATAGAAAGCTGGTGTCCACAAGAGAAAGCTGGTGTCCACAAGAGAAAGCAATTATGCAAGTGTGCCAATGTTGACTCATTGTGGATGGAACTCAAAAACTGAAAGCATTTGTGCAGGTATGCCAATGTTGTGTTGGCCATTTTTTGCTGACCAACCAACAAATTGTAGACTTATTTGCAATGAATTAATGGGGCATAGGGATTGAAATTGGCATCAATGTGAAGAGAAAGGAGGTAAAGAATATGGTCAATAAATTGAAAGTGGGAGTGAAAGGAAAGAAGATGAGACAAAGGCTATGGAATTGAAGAAACAGGCAGAGGAGAACACGAGACCTGGTGGTTCTTCATACATGAACTTGAAAAAAGCGATTGGTGAAGTGTTGCTGAAACAAAATTAGATTAAAGTGAGGATCTTCTTCATTGATATTCTCTTGAATTTGTTGCTTTGAGAAGAAAAATCTTTGCATTGGTTCGGAGTGGCAGTTATATTTAAAACATATATGTTAGCTATCTTGAAATTATGAATGACAGCTAAGAAATTTTTTACTATAAGACATGATATATTGTCTACTGATACAATGATCCAGTGTATGACATCTCTAGATTGTAAATCAGGTGGAGGTAATCACTATTAAGCTTCATTCTACTGTGTTGCATTGCATAACCTTTTGCTTGTATATATTGTTATTATAATGCTTAAGGTTCAACTGAAATGTTTTTTCCTTTTATATTTAAGATTATGAAATGACAAAAAATGCTTAAGCTCAAGTTTATTATATGTTTATTGAGGAATTTGAAAGAAAAAAATGCTAGTAACATACTCACTAACACATTTGCTATTTTTGATTGGATGGCCACCTTTTTAACTTGATCTCACAGAAATGTGAAACATCTATTGATAATTGAAAGTGTATCAGAGAGTTGGTTAGTGCTAACTATTGCTTAATTTGTTTCTATTAACTTCTGAAATAGTTTTGCACTGAATATGTGATTTAGGTAATTACCTCATATTGATGAGCTATTGAAAATGGACAAATAGTAGGCACAATTTTTAAAAACAATATAGAAAGTGTGATATGTGATTTACTCTAATTATTACAGCAAGAAACCAGCTAAACCAACTGAAATGGTAAACCAAATTAGTGTTCCATTTGAAATGTGCATTTATTTTTAGTTTAGCATGGTAAAAAGTGTGCTAAGATGTATATTTATTTATTTATTTATATTGCAATAGATGGTTTATTTTCCAATTATTGTTGATTGTACTATCTTATTGCATACAAACTGAACAAATTTTTAATTTGTGAAGAATACTGCAAGACAATTGTAAACAGAAGCCATTGTTAAAGGAATTGATGCACGCCTAGAAGAGACACCACTATAGGCTTTGAAGCAGTTGATTACTGTTGTTCTGGTATAGTTTACTCTTTGTTCTGATAAGTTAACATTAATTTGCATATCTATAATGTTTAAGGAAGTGGTGCATGTCTAGAAGGGACCTTGCTCAAAAAGAGTATAATCATACCGCAATCCTAAATGTCCATCTCTATAATGAATTAATAAGGTAAAATCAATCAAACTCCTCTATTAACTTGAATATCTGAAAAATTTCAAAAGCTCTAACACAAAACTTCAATGCATATATAAGATAGTTTAACATCACTTTACCTCATTTTTTCTATTTTATTTGATTGAAAGTATATATTTAAAAGCTTATACAAATTGACCAGTTGCCCCATCCCCCCACAAAGTTATTCTATTTAATCAAGAGGTTTTCTTTGAAGAAGCAATGGGCTTTGGAATTTGGGGAGGTAGAGGAAGCACTGGAGGGAAAAATGGAGTAGGAGGTAAAAAAGGTGGTTGAAAGACTGGTGGTAGGAATGGGAGTGGTGGTAAAGGTGGTAGGAATGGGAGTGGTGGTAAAGGTGGTAAAAAAGGGATAGGGGGAAAGATATAGGTATTTTTATCTGATTGAGATTTGTCTAAATTTGGATGAATTTCATTTTTGACATGATCATTGGGCTTGGAGTTTGGAAGATCATAATTTTTGTTACAAAAGTTTGGTTTTACTATAGGCTTGAATGAGAACAACCCTGCTGAGAATGTATGTTCTCCTTGCTTTCTTGCCTTGAGAATCATTGAAAAAGAGGTTGAAATTGAGGTCACAGCACAATGAGGCTCACTACTACTTATCAACTTGAAAGTACATCCCTTGATTCTCTTGGCATGTTTATTCACTTTGAAAGGTAGTTGCACTTTGAATTCTCCATAATCATTTGTCTTTACTTCTTTCTTGAAACTTTGCATTGATTTCTCATTTTTGCATTCCACGGCCACTAAGGCACCTGCATATGACAAAACCAACATAAGCCACAAAGTTCAAATATCACTTGAAAGGATATATATATGATTATTGGGAAATGCAAGATTATCCGGTGAAAATCATGTAAAATAAAATATTTCCTAAGAGAAATATAATGTACATATTTCAATATGTAAATCGCCAAGGAGAGCGACAAAAACTAAGAACTTAATTTAGAAAATTTTCATTAAAAAATATATAAAGAGTACAGTAAAAAAGTTTACGTAAAAGATTAAAAAAAATCGGTTCACTCATAAATAAATAGTGGAAAACACTAATATTTGATATACACTACTTATACTTTAATTTATCTATTATAGATTGATGTACATGGTGGAGTAAATAAAATATATCACTCATTCTTATATAGTTTTTTTATTTAACTTCTAATATTCACCGATACAAAAACTTTAAATTAACATAACACACAACTATGATTAAGTTCTTTTACTTAACTTCTAATATCCACTGACACAACAACTTTGAATTAACACAACACACAACCATGATTAAGATTTTTAATGAAACAGTCGGTGACACATGTTTCTAAGATGTTTAAAATCTTTGATATGATATGAAATGAAATGAAAATGAACCATGGCATGAATAACGGAAGCAAAATAGACCTGAAATGAAATGGCTTCCTTTGGAGAATTGTTGTTGAAAACATGTATCACAGTAGACAGTGCCAACAACAATTGCAGAAGGGAGCTCTTTGTCATGACTTATCACTGAAACACTAAAAAATGTTAGACTGAGAAACAGAATTGCAAGGAACCTAGACATTATTCTAAGGCTGGATATTTCAGAAAAATGCCTCTGATAGAAGAAGGCTTATTGGTGATTGTATAAATAGTGAGGCTTCCATAGTAGCAGGTGAAAGAGAATTGACCTGATGCTGGTAAATTAAAAGCAAAGTCAAGGATATAATCATGATTATGTTAATTCAATTATATTTATTTAACAGTTTTCCTAAACAAATTTATGAATTAATTAAGTTTCTGATTCTTATTAATTAATTTTTATAAAAATTACAAATAAAAAATAATTTAAAAGAATGAAAATCAAATCCTAAAAAATATGAATAACCAAAAATTTAATTAACATCCAATTATGCACTTTCCTTTTCTTCTAATAAGTTCACAAGTTTGGTCTATCATATTAATTTTTAGGATTCCAAGTCAACAGGTACAGAAAAATATGTTTTTGAAAGAGATCAGTTTCTTAAATAAATTTTAGGATATGAAGAATTAATTCCTCCCTCTCAGTTAAGGGAGACCCCACAAAAAAGAAGCATATATTATATTAATGGTAAAAGCATATTTTATATCAATAGGATACAATAAGTAAGATATATATTAATATATCATATTGTTAAATTAAAAATATATTTCATTATATGATCATTTCTATATTAAGTTTTTTAGACAAAATGATAAGTGTAGCATATTATTTAATTTATGTATATCAATAACATTTTAATTATAATTTTTTAATTTTATTTTAGTTGGATATATTAACTATTAATTATATTTATTTAAAATATTTCATGAATATATTAATTTCAGAATCATATTTTATGTATATAAAAATGATATATTAACTATAACATACGTTATTTCATGATTTATGTTTTATATAATGGGTGTTTTAATATTTATATGATGAATTTTATTAAATGTAACTTTTTAATTTATAATATGATTTTATTATTAATTTATAATATGGATATATACTAAGTATTACATCAATTTAATGTTTTATTAATTGCTATTTATGATTAATATTGGACCTTAAATTTGATTTTATAATTAATATATATCAATGTAAATATAAAAAAAATATTATTTAAGTCATTATAAACTTACCCTCATTAAAAACAATTGACCATGCTTCAAAATAATATAATATTCCATGTTGACCATTCTTTGTATTAATTTATTAATATATTAATTAGTTAAATATTAATTATAATTCATATATCTTACTAAAATAAAATATATTTTATAACTAATATAATTATGTCTGGTTGTCTATTCAGAACATCAACTTTGACTTAAATCCAATTAACCTGTGCCAAATAATTTCAGTCCCTTCATCAAAGCAAGAGCTTGAATAAGAACTAAATAATATTCTTTTTTGGGGAAAATTTCTCTTAACAATGGACTCAATAATATCACTTAAGTTATACACTTTGAAGACTAAAATGTTAATAAGTTATTAATATGGAACTTAAATATAAATGATACAAATTTCAGGGATATCTTTTGTTCTAATTTTTTTTAAAATATTTAGTTTAATTTAAATTATAAGTGAATATGTATATTTCTATCTTGCCACCCCATCATTTTTTTATATCTTTTAACATTACTTTAATTTACATTTTCATAAGTAAAATTCGTCGTGAACTTTTTGCTTGGATAGTCTTAGTATATTATTTTTAGATCACATTTAAGGTAAAACATGTTTTTTATTTTTTCTTCTAAATTTATAAGTTCAATTTTAGTCTCTTAATTTTTTCTCAATTTATTTTAGTTCTTAGTTTTTAAAATAATTTTAAATATCAAGTGCTACTTATATTATTTTGATGAATAAAAATAATTAATACATTAAATAGAACAAAAATACTTTAAAAAAATTAGAAAGAACTTCAAACATTTTGGAGTGATAAAAAATATATGCTACCCTAAATCTTATTTACTTTTTAATTTATATACATGGTCTCTTCATAAAAATTAAGCTAGCTCTAAAGGAAAAAAATACTCATACTAACCCCATTCCATACTTAATAACAGGCACCAAAATTTATACTTTATCATTATGAGAAAATCCTTAAATATTTGAATGTTGGCAAAGTTATATATATATATATATATATATGTATGTATTATTCATAATTCATATATATTATTAATATAATTTGATTTTATAATTAATTTATATTAATATAATATATTAAATATCATTTAACTCATTATCAACTTAGCTTCTTTTATTTTATTTTATTTTAAAAAAAAGTGACCATTCAAATTAATATAATGTTATATGTCGACTACTCTTAATAATATAAATATATTAATATTTATTAATTATGGAAGAGAATCCAAATTGATACTAATTATAATATATAAATTTGGTATGTTAATAAATAAATTTGCTATGTTAACAAATATTATTTACAATTCATTTATATTATCAATATAAGATATAAAATTGTGTTAATAAAATATCAGATTTATAACTTGTAAAATAATGTTGGTAAATCTAGTAGTGGGTTAATATCTAAATATTCTTAGAATCAAATTTTTTTGTCCCTATTGTAAAAGAAATAAAAATAAATAAAAAATAAAATTAATGTTGCTTAGTTGGTAATAGTACATTTGATTTACTGGTTTACTTTAAAACTTGAAATCATAGTTAGTATTCATGAAATTTTTAAATAGTTTATTCTAACTAATTAACGATTTAAAATTTCAACGATTCAAAAATACAAGTAAAAGAAATTTATAAAATTGAGAGTTGAGACTCTAATTTCATTTATTTCACATAATAATATTTTTGATTAATTTTAATAAAAAATTCTTCATAAATAAAAGATATAAAAAAATATAAATTTATTATCATTTAACAAATACACGTATAAGTATTTACATTATATTATTTCTAAAAATCGAAAATATAACTCTAAATAAACACTTAAAAATATCCATATGTTAATTAGATGGGCCGAGTTCCTATGGGCTGAGGTTATGTCTGGCTCAATTATATTGGCCCGAAAGTCGACTAGATCATCAATTCATCATAAACAAATAAGGTGTACCCTAATAACGTATTACCATTTTAGTTTCTATATACAATTAACAAATATCTAATTTATTAAGATTAATAAAAATGATTAGATTAATTAATTTGTAACTAACTCTATTTTCGTTTAATGACCACCCATGATATCAAATGTTTTAGAAGATAATTATCTTTTAAAAGATAATTTTTTAAATCAATGAATATGTATTATTTTCTTTTATAGTTCAATAAAAATGCACTCACCGAGAAATAAGTGCATATCATTAATAGGTTTCACAATTTATTAGGGATAAAAAGAAAAATATATTTAAAAATAGTCATTTTTTTATAATAAGACCAAACATTAAGGTTTTGGCACATATATTAAGAAATATAAATAATATTACATGTTTCAAAAACAAATTATTGTTTATAATATGTCATTTCTCTTTTATATTAATTATATTTTCTTTCATCTACACTCGTTTTATATTTTTTTCATTCTACAATAAATATTTAAAAATACAATTGAAAAGTTACATATAGTGTTTCACTGGTTCTGGAAAATGAAAAATAATTTGGCAACCTTTTTAAAATACACTAATAATCAAATCACAATCATAAGTATGCATTTCCAAAACAATTAAATTGAAGACACAAATTATACAAACAACAGAAAGTTACAAGATTGAACCTCTAAGATGTCCATATCCTTATATATATTACTAATTACTAGTGATTGATTTTTTTTTTCTCAACAGCACATAATCACTATATGACACATTCAACCCCATGTTTAGCTATTAATATCATAACCATATATATAGTGAAAGTAATTAAGTTGTATAAGATACAAAGTAGTTCAGATAAATTTCTCAACAAAAATTTACAAAAGAAGAAAATAATGAAGTAAGAAGGTAAAATCACCTCTTTAGGTGCATTTTATTCTCTTTCTTTTGGTAAATATTCATTGAGAAATTTATACAAACTCATTGGTATTCTAGTTGATCAAGGAGAAGTGTTTTTAGAAGAAGCAGGTGGCGTGCCAGGACTGTGAGGTGGAGGAAATAGAGGTGGAAATAGTGGAGGAAAAGGTGGGAAAATTGGTGCTGGTGGTGGGGGTGGTGGTGGTGATGGTGTTAATCCTGGTATTACTATTGGTGGGAATGGTGGAAAAAAAGGTGGTGGCTTTGATGGGGGAGGTTGGAATGGGTTAGGAAAGAGTGGTGTTGGGCTTGGAGGAGGTTGGAATGGGTTAGGAAAGAGTGGTGGTGGGCTTGGTGGTTGGAATGGGTTTGGAATAAGGGGTGGTGGGCTTGGTGGTTGAAATGGGTTTGGAATAAGAGGGGGTGGTTGAAATGGATTTGGAATTAGTGGAGGGGGTTGAAATGGGTTTGGGATCAAAGGTGGTGGTAGAAATGGGTTTGGAGGAAAAAAAAAATCTTTGACTAAGTTTTTATTTGATTTAGATTTGTGTGAACTTTTAGTAGTTGGACTAGTTTTGATCACTCTAGTGTGAACTTTTGATTGTGACAATGGAATTTTAGAAAAGGGTGTCAAAGGATGTTGTTGTGGATTGGAATTTGGAACACTTTGTTTTTGGTTACAAAAATTTGGTTTTTCTATAGACTTGAATGAGAACAACCCTGCTGAGAATATTTGTTCTCCTTGCTTTCTTGTCTTGAGAATCATTGAAGAAGATGATGAAGTGGAAGTTGAGGTTACAGCACAATGAGGCTCACTACTACTTATCAACTTGAAAGTACATCCCTTGATTCTCTTGGCATGTTTCCTTACTTTGAAAGGTAGCTGCACTTTGAATTCACCATGTTCATCTGTCTTCACTTCTTTCTTGAATCTTGGTACTGAATTTCCATCTTTGCATTCTACAGCTACTGATGCACCTGCATCAGACAGAACAAACACAAGTAATAAAATTAGTGTAAATTATTTGATGGGATTTATTAATTTGATAAACAAATTCTCTCAATAACTACTTTATAATTAATTGATTTTGTAAAATAAGACCTTGGTCACATTCAAATAACAGCTGAGAGAATATGATATGAAATTGAAGCATGCCATCAATAAGAGAAGCAAAATTGACCTGATATGAAATGGCTTGCTTTGGAGAACTCCTGCTGAAAACATGTGTCACAGTAGACAGTGCCAACCACAACAGCAGAAGGAAGCTTCTCGTCATGGCTAGTCTCTGAAGCACTACCATAAGTGAGACTGAGACTGAGGAAGAGAATTACAAGGAACCAAGACATTGTTCTATGTTTAAATGTTTCAGAAGTTGTTGTGTCTATGAGTGAAGACCAATTGATGTTTGTGATTCCAAATAAATAATGAAGCTCAGGCTCACACTATTGAAGTAAGCTCTTATTCCTCTTTAACTGTACTTTTAACTCTCTTGCTCTCTATGATAAAGACAATTGAAAACAATAGCAAGAACAGAATAAAGGGTATTTATGCATTCAAAAACCAATGTCATCTGTGAAGGAAGTTATTTTGGGTTTGCTTTTCCACCGCAGAACACAACTTTGGTGAGAGTGAAGAATTTGGATAAAGATAACCTCTTGTGTTCTGTTTGATTCCCAAGATCAAAACAAAAATATTTGAAGATAATAATGGTGCATAAAACTATTATAATAATTCATTTTCTTTTTTAAAATTTCACTAACACTCCTTTTTTTATCTTTATACAAAATTTTTTAATCTTTTAAAAATTGTTACACTTACACTTGTTTTATATATTATACAAATTTTTTTAATGTTATAAAATATTACACTAATCCCTATAAAAATTAAAATAGAAGATATTAAAGAATGATATTGCTTGTGTCTTAATTTTACTGATAACTTTATATTCTTGTAACAATTTGATCCAAATTTAACCATTTAATTAAAGGAAATAATTTATTATTACTTGTGTTAATATAATAATGCATAGTATAATAGAACAAGAAAATTTGCTTGGATTTTTGTTCCATTGTCCACGAGTAAAATGACAAAGGAAAGGGTACTGTTGGTTCACGAGACTAAGAAAGTAACCACATAATCTGTGAGAGTGACATTTGACATTGCATATGAGAAACACGTAGGAAAATATGTCTTTGATAGAGTCACAATAGAGCCAAGACAAAGCTTAACATGACACCTGTGAAGTTCTAGATGTGAGAGGCTATGTTAGTTTAGACAAACTAAGAACTGTGTTAGGATGACCTGTGAGGTGCATTATTATGTGATGCTGCATGTGACAGTGTTACTAATTTATGAATTATAATAGTTTAGCACGTTTTTAGGTTTATAACTATGTTTAATGCAATCAACTAGCTTCTGTATTATTTTACGGTTGGTAAAATTGAGTTAGACTCATCAAGTTGAGTTTATTATAAAATTAATGAAAATGTTAAGTTATTTATTATTGAGTCAAGTTAGTTGGTAAGATTAAGTCAAATTTATATTTCAATATAGTATTAAAGTCTATCATAAAAATAAGATACCAATAAATAAGTAAGAGATAATCCACGTTTCTAGATTAAGTTAAAATAATCCATATTTTTTTATTATTAAATTATTTTATTTTGGAGAAATAATGTTTTTCTATGGCAATAAAATTAGAAGTGTATATGTTCAGTCAGTATTAAAAAAAACTTATGCATTCTTAATTCTTATAAAATTAAAAATATTATATTAGCTTGAAGTTTTAAATTCAATTTATTTTGAAGAAATTGTTTATTTCTTTAAGGATGGATTTTTTATAAATAGTTACTTTTCAAACATGTAATTAGAGTGAGAAATAACCCATTGGAATTGATCTAGCTAATGATCTGAAGTTTAGTTTAATAGTATGCATATAAAATAGATCTTAAATTATAATTGCTGTTTATATATATAGAAACAGTGAGAAGAAGATACAGTTTTATGTATTCATAATTGAGCCTATTATGTGGACAAACATTACAAGTTTCTTTTACTAAGTGCTTGATAGATATATACATTTGAATTTGTTGCATGAATTTTATATTGTTTTAGACTTGGTTTTATTATCTTAATGTGTTTTTGTTTGTTTGGATGAGTTTGGTGTTAGTTATGTTTCAAAATTGATGTGTATGATTGACCCCCTAAAAAAATTGATGTGGATGCACTTACATAAAAGATGTAAATTACATGTTTGATATATTTTCTCCCACATGTAAATTTAGAAGTTTAATTCGGTATTATCTTTAAATAAAGAAAATACTATACTAATTAATTAAGAAATTTTTTATTTTTCTATCAACATATAGTTTTAAGGCATAAATTATGACTTTTTTTACTTCAATAAGGTTTGAAGCTAATTTTTTTCAATAGTTTATAACTTATTTATATATAAATAACTCACCAATTCATTAAAATATTTACAAACTTATTAAGGTAATATGATTATGACATCTGCTTTGGAGGTTTTATCAAGGAGAAGTCCAGAATGTTATTAGATGCTGCTTATTTATTTGATCTATTAGTATTATATGCATAAACACTCATCTAAAGAATCCTTTTGTTTTAGAAATTGAGAAAGTGTCATGAAATTTATAATATCTTATAAAGCATATCTTGCTCAATTATTAACCAAACATAAATAATAAGTAATTAGTTATCTACATTAATTAATTTAATTTCCAAAAATTTTCCCAATAGTTAATGTGTTTTATTCATAACTCAAAAAGTTAGAAAAACTGTAAATTGTAAATTGTGACCAGTCATATTATTTTGAATGGTTTCTAAATGAGTCTCGTATGTTTATTAATTCAATTTTATTTTGCAGCAATAAATCAATTACTCACAGAATATTATATATATATATATATAAATATATATATATATATATATATATATTTATCTCTTCATGATATAATTAAATATTTATATATTCCAATTATCTATTAAATATTTTTCATGTTAATTAACTAGATATAGAGTGAAATTATAGCACTAGTCATATGATAAACACCAAAATATCATTTTATTTAGCACATAATAAAGACAGAAAATCATCAAATATTAATATTTAATATTACTTAAATAAAAAAATAAAGGAGGAGTATCAATAATGTGTGTGGGGCTATATAAGGGTAAGGGGATAAGTAACTTTGAAAAGGGTACCTTATGATTAGTCTTAAGTAGTTGTCAACTTCTAGCAAGTCATAATCTTCACGGGTATTTAATTCCAATCATAGTATATGATATAGCTAACAGACAAGTTTACTTGAGCATGATTAAATATGGGGTCCATGCATTTTCTAATTTTTATTTTATTGTATTTAGAGAGAGGAGGGTTATAGTACTCACTTTAACATCATAAGATTTTTTTTTTTTATTTTTTATTTCAGTTTATATTTATGCAATAACTATTTGAAAAAATTTCTACAAATATCACACAACTGTACAGACATGTTAGTTCACCTATACAAGTGACATTTATTTGAAGTCATGATTTTGTATTTTCGAAGGGAAGAATATTTATTTTTATATTTATTAGATAATAATATATTTATATTTCTATTCTTATAAAAATTACATGTCTATATTTTTCACCTTTTTTATTCTTGTGTAGTTGAGAAAATGGAAATTTCATTGGGAATACAAGAAAGTATTTTTTTTATTGTACTAATGGTTTTTATTTTATTTACTTTTTTATTTTAATAATTTTAAATTTCAAAATATATTCCTGAAAATATTTAAGTATTATTAAACATATACTTTTAAATTTACTTACAAATACTATTCCGGATTATCTTCCATGTCTCCATGGTATAAAAAAATTCCTAAAATTAAAAATAGCACATTACTATTGATTAAAGGATGAAAAAAGTAGGTTAAATGTATATATTTTTTGTCTTAAAAACTTATCAACATTGATTTTAATTAATTCTTAAACTTTTCTTTCATTATTTTTAAGTCATTGGAGTTTTAAAAATAAGTGAAAACTAGTTTCTTAACAATTTTTATTTACGCAGCTCCCACCTTGTCATAAACATACTAGCTTAGTGGACGTCATGTTTAAATTACACATTGAAGTTTGGGTTAGTGATTCATTTGAGGAATTAATTTAGTCTGACTTAAAATTGATGCTGAGTTTAGAATTGTAGTGATTCATTTTGGGTTAGTGATTCATCTGTGCTGACTTTAGAATTGTTGTTGTACAATATTCAAGTCAATAATCTGTATATTTTTCTTATAGATCTAAATATAATTTTAGAATATGTGATTTAGTGTTATTTCATTCTTTTTATCTCTGATAATACTTTAAAATGTTTTATTTTCTATCCATGTTAAGAATAATTATTACAAAAATATTAATAATAATATGATTATGTTGTTCTAATATGATCTCAAAAAGAAAATTGAATTTTTTTTTTGAGGAAATCAGAAGATAGGATTTAGAATCAATTGGGTTGAGATCTTTGAGTTTACAACAGAGAAACTCATGTAAGAAGGAAAGTAGCACACAAATAAATTTGTTTGATAAGTTTAAAGATAATTTCCACCAAATTCTCTAGTTCATTGTAGGATTACAAGAAGTAAGGATAACACAAAACAAAATTCACAAATTTTAGATTTAACAATATCATTATTCTAAATTATAAAAGGATAAATAAAAATTTAATTTATGAATTTATCTTATTTAAAAATAAATAAACAAAAATTAAAATTTTTATATCTAGTCCAACAATTAAGTAGGGATTTTTACGTAGTTTTGGTCCTTGTCCTAGTCTTCCTTGTCATAGGGATTAGCATGGATTGGTGGGCTTGAGTTTCTAAATCAAGTTTTGATGATATTAACATGATCCACATGAAGTAAAAGAACTAAAAATGAAAAATAAATAATTTATAAAGATAAATTGAAAAAAATACATAGATAAAATATAAAGGTCCAAATACGTTTTTAATTCATATAATTTATAACTTTTTTTATTTTTAATCCTTGTAAGTATAGTTTTTCCAATTTTATTCTTAGTAATTTAGCATGTTATGAAAATTTTGTTTAGTTTTTGTTCATGTAATTATTATTTATTTCATTTATTCCTATAATTATTTTTTCTACATATTTAATCCTTGTAGAAATTATTTTTCACAAAGACTAAAAAAGAAAAAAATATATACCAGGACTAAATATGAAAAATAAATTAGTTATAAGAATAAAAAATAAACAAAAAAATACTCATCAAAATTAGAAAAGATTAAATACCAAGGATTAAAATTAAGAAAAAATACTTACAGGGGCTAAAACAAAAATACATTAAATTGAAAGAAGCAAAATCATGTTTAAACAAAGAAAATTTTAAAATACAGTGAGATAGAGATGACATCATCTTCTACTAACAAATTCATAGTAATTAGGTATAATAATTATTAGGTTTAATGTTTTCCATCCCATCTGTTTTAAAAGTTAGTTTAAAATTTTGAAATCTACCTCATCTTTACAAGGTTTTATCAAATTTACATCAATACGTAGATAGTATATTTTTTAAAAAAATCATTTTTATATTCTTAAATATACTAAATGTTAAATTATTAATTATGTAATATAAAAAATAATAAATAATAAATTTTGAAGTTAAATAAATTTTAAATTTAAATATATTATTTTACATGTTATTAAATAACATAATTAATTTTTTACATATTTAGTGCAAGGTGTTTGAGTATAAAAATATTTAGAGGAGATTTTTTTGTCAATGTCAATGTCGATAAGGATTCAGTTGACAAAAAAATCAAACTTAAAATTTTTAAGTGTGAAACAAGGATGAGTCAATTTGGTTTAGCAATGGATTTGTTATGTATAATTGAATTATTATCTAGACTTTTTTTGAATAAAGTATTTTAAAAAATTTGAAATAACGTCATTTTGAGAAGGAATTTTAATAGAGTAAAATTGATGAATTTGAAATTCTATTTAAATACGAGATATTTCAATTTTTTTTCATTTTTTTCATTTCTCTCACTCCTCCTTAGAATTATGAAATTTAAAAATATTAATTTTTATTTTTATTCAATATTAAAAATGAAAATTTAAATTTCTTAAAAATTAAATTACTTTATCTAAAAAAAATTAAAATATAAAAAATTAAATTAATTTATCCAAATAAAATAGATAAAAATGAAAGAAATTTAAATTAATATAATTAAAATGTTAAGTATTTAAATTTCTTAGAAATTATCAAATTTTCCGTCCAAAACGAGATCTAAGTTAAAAATATCTTTTACACAAATTAATAACAACATATTACGACAATTTAAAATTTTATTTAGAAACTAAAAGCATAATATTAAAAAATTAAGATTAAAAATGTATTTAACTCTAAAATATATTCAGAGTGATCTTTACTGTATGCTCTTTTAATCTAACGAGGTTAACTTGACAACGGACCAATCCATTTTCTATTGGATTAAGCTAATACTGTTAGTAAAAAAATAGACAAAATGGACCAGAATCAATATCTTTTTGATAATTATAAACTTATACATAGAAAATTTTATTAATAAAGGGACCAACTTAAATAAATTAAAAAAATTGAAGGAATAAACAAGTAATTTAGGGTACAATTTTATATGAAAAAAATTTGAAATCAACAATTTACATAATAAAAAATTGAGTGGTCAAGAACCATCCTTGTCCTATTTAAAAACCATCCCTTTTATTGGAGTTAATTAAAAAGGAGTTAATAAAAAGATTTTTTAATAACTAGTTGAAATGATTTTTATTATGGTATAGTTGTATAACTAGTTATATAATCAAATGGACCACATAAGTATGTCCAGCAAGTACATGTGTTTGGGCTTCTATTGCTTCACATGCATAAGATGTTATTCTCATGCCTGTTTTTACCAAGTTTACACTTCATCTTTATAGTTATTTAAATCTTTAACATATATAAATTTATTATCATTATAAATTATAATTTATCATAAATTAATTTTATAAATCACAATAAAACCAACTAATCAACTTACCTTCTCTTCACTTTGTTTTTTATTTTATCTCTAACCTTGTTGTTTTATTTAAGTTAATCAACTTTGCCTTGTTTCTTTCTTTCTTCGTAGTTTTTATACATTTGTGCGCGGGTCTTTTATTATTTTGTTATATTTTACTCTTCCTTCTTCATTTCTTGGATTATCTCTTATCCTCATGGTTGTTCTTGATTTTGTCATGTTCATGGTATCTTTATATTCATCTTTATTCTGAAAGCACATGGAGAAAAAAAAAATTCACTTAACTTAAAAATACCCACCTGACTCAAATCTAACTTTCTCGAATCAAATCCAATTTAAACTAAAGATCTTATGGTTGAAAACGGGTTATATTCTTGGAAGCTTGAATTTAGTTAGATTAATTTTTTTTTAGGGTTTTTAAGAAGATAAATATGGATAGATTAATTTTTTTTGGCTTGAATTTAACCTAATCAAGTTAAACCCAACCATTACCTAACCTATTTAAATATGTAAGGAAAATTTCTCTTTGACTTTATGGCTGTGTTTTGATGAAGATAAAAAGTGTTAAAAATTCGGATGAGGAGCCTAACTCAACCTTATAAACCGGCTTGTATGGTGAGGACTGTTCCTCACTTATATACATTCAACAGGCTCTATCTCTAGGCGATGTGGGATTTCTAACATTTCCAACATACCCCCTCACGCTCAGGGCACGATAAATCTCACAACAACCAAACAACTAATTCCCAACAATGGGGTGGGAAGAGGGAAGAAGAATCCTGACCGGAGTGCACACGAAGGAAGAATCTCCGACAACAGGTAAAAATGTCCTAGGATAGGCTCTGATACCATGTTAAATTTGGTTGATGAAGCCTAACTCAACCCTACAAAATTGACTTGTACGGTGAGAACTGTTCCTCACTTATATATATTCAACAAGCTCTATCTCTAGGTGATGTGAGATTTCTAATATTTTCAACACACCCCCTCACGTCAAACGTGACAATAGGGCACTATAAATCCCACAACAACCAAACAACCAATCTCCAACAATGGGGTGCAAAGGGTCCCCGAAACTGGGTGCAAAGGGGAGAATCCCCTGCAACTGGGTGCAAAGGGAAGAATCCCCTGCAACGGGGTGCAAAGGGAAGAATCCCCTGCAACGGGGTGCAAATGATTCTAGGATAGACTCTGATACCATGTTAAATTCGGGTGATGCAGCCTAACTCAACCCTACAAATCGGCTTGTATGGTGAGGACTACTCCTCACTGATATATATTCAACAGGCTCTATCTTTATGTGATACATTTCCAACACAAAAAGGACATCAATAAAAAGGAAGAAAAACTGAAGAAAATTAAAGAACCTAGTATTGATCAAGACAAGCTTAAGTTTAAAAAAGTTCTAGTCATTTCTCTCTATGATATGGTAACTTAAGGCTCTTAATACATAATTAAGTTAAGTAAAATGTGTTTCACAAATTAAAATAAGTAAAAATACTTAACTACGTTTTTAAAACTTAGAAACAATTTTCATAATGTAGTAATCGATTACATACTTGCAGTGATCAATTACCGGTGTAAACTATTACCATGAGTCAGTAATAATTTATTAGGTTGTTCAAATTTTTTCAAATTTTGAAGGAATATCTTTCTGTAATCGATTACCACGGTTATGTAATCTATTATATAATTCAAATTTCAAATGTTGACCAACATACACTTAATGTAATTGATTACCAAGTTTAAATTTTTGAAAATATGTAACTGCTCGTTCTTAAATTTGAAATTTTGAAAAGTTGTACTGTTTTAATGAAAGGTTACCAATGCCTATTTAAACAAGTTTTGAAATAGAACACATGAGTTTCACAATTTTATTCATTACTTGAAACAAACTTTCAATGCTTTATATGTTTTAAAAGTCAGAAAAGCTTTTGAGCCTTAATTGTTATATAAGATTGACACAATGTAAAGAATAAATCACAAGAAGGGGGTTAAATTGTGATATTAATAAAATTTCCTCCTATCGTCTATTGTTTTAAAACCAGTACAGACGATACAAATTTTCTTGAAGGATTGATTTTAAGAGATTGAATTATTCTTTGATTATCTCCGTTAGTCACAAGATAATATCAAATAAACAAAATTATTTTTATACTGGTTCGTCTATACAAGACTACGTCCAGTTAACCAGCAAAAACTGAGTTTTCACTATCAACCGTGAAAAGGTTACAAGTATTATTTGAACCCAACCACTTCTGGCTAATACAAGATATTCTTTAATCAAAGCCTTCCCAGGCTAACCAATCAAGTATTCTTTGAAACACAACCTCTCCAGGCTAAAGCTAGGTATTCTTTGCACACGCAGCCTCCTCAGGCTAAAATACCACACAAGTGAATTTAAAGAAGTTTAAGAAAAACTTAAGATTTCCTCTTTTTGGAGAGGGTTTTTACAATGAAGAATAAGTTCAAGAGCGAATAACAAAATGAATAGCTTTTTGTAGCGTTTTCGCCAACTTGAAATGGTGAAGTGAAGACCCTTATATAGGCAACAGTCTTGGAGAGATCCGTTACACCCAAGATCTTGACCGTTGTCCTTTTCTTGAAGCTTTCCCATCACTGACAAAGATCAATCATAATAATTGATGTTTGGCAGTAGAGTCAGCGAATGTTCAGTACCTTTTTCTGACTTGATCAGTTGGGAGAACAAAAATCGTGATCTACTTTTCGTGATGCAGATGTTTTGCACAGTATCCAACTGCCTTTTGGAAGCTTCCACGAGTAACAGATAGATTTGAATTTTGCATGTGTTATTTCGTTTGTCTTTATCTTCTATGTCGTCTGTCTTCATTTTACTTCTTATAGACGATGGGTCTTTAATAATGCTTTAATAATGAACTTTAATATTGCTTGAAGGTAGTGTCGTCTACCATCATTGTTGCATCGTCTGCTCTTTGTGATGAAACTCCTTTGATAAAATAAGAGATAAGACGTTTCAGATTTAGGAGTCACCTTTCGTCTATGGTCTTCAATCGTCTGTACTTGCTTCGTCTGTAAGTATCGTCTGTCTTGTAATTATCAAAACTTAAGAGTGTTAATCACCTTGATCTAAAAATCTCCCCCTTTTTGATGATTACAGATCATACCATCACTATGAATAGATGAAGTCATCTGCATAAGCCAAAGTTAGTAAAGTGATAACAATTATGCCAGATTTAAATC
The DNA here is from genome assembly GCA_026586105.1 of Hylodesmum podocarpum. NCBI lineage: Eukaryota > Viridiplantae > Streptophyta > Magnoliopsida > Fabales > Fabaceae > Hylodesmum > Hylodesmum podocarpum. The sequence goes on along the minus strand of JALJEV010000803.1, from coordinate 3,163,609 downwards.
AAGACGATGTTTTCTGAAAATACCTTTTTATAATTTTGTTACATCAAAGTGATGTAATTAGTTTCAGAATTACATGGTATAATCAGAGCTAAAGACGATAAAAAAATGAAGTAAAATATAAGACTTTCCCCCTGAGTCTAATAACCAATGTACAAGACCTCTCCCCAAAGCTCTATATAGACGCTCATCTTTAGATGCTCCCCCTGAGCAGATGCTACACTACTCAGGTCAAATCTTCTCCCCTTTGGGCTGAAATCAACCAAAAAGAATTACTGAGGTGGAGGTTGTTACATCAACAAAGCAAATACAAGGCTTTGAAGATGTTCAACTTTGGCATTGGTGGCCTGTTGAGACTCTTCTAGCTCCTTGTTCTTCTTCTTCAAGTGCTCACAATTATCCTCAAGAGCATTATACTTTCGCTTCAAAGCATTATACTTATCAGCACAGTTGTCTGATGATTAAGGTGATCACGGTTCAGACGATGGACCTTCAGACTCAATCAAGAGAGGTCGTCTAGAAGTGGGCATAACCACTTCTTCATCTGAATCAGCCTCTATCACGATAGGTTCCACTTTGGTTGCCTTCAGATGCAAGGTGAACAGTGGAAAGTCCATCCTAGAACTGAAGTTTTCTTCCCATTGCCATTTGTAAGACCTATTGAAGGTTGTGAGTTGATAGTGCTGAGGCATATGGGGTGGAAGAGTGTATGCATAGGCTCCACCGAGGTAGACTCTGCCGCAAGTTACAGACTCTTTATCAAATGAAGTGCCTGAGCAGAATCTTGAAGTGTACTCATGTTCCTCTATCATCCTCTAAATCTTAGGATTGATAGGTCTTGTAGTGTGCGTCTGAACAACCTTCAGATGATCATAAGTATCTTGGGGTAGACGCTTGACAACTTGTCTTGCGTATTTGAACTCCTTGGGGGAAGGATATTCCTTCTTCTCTTTGCCCTTTGCAAGCATTCTTATAAGGCATGGTCTTGGACGATCCATCCTTACAATGAACTTGGTTTCGTTGGTGGCAAGTGCAGAGAATTGAGAGCCCATGAGAAAAGGCAGGAAACGGTCATCTTTCTCGGCTCTGTTCTGGATCAGACGGAAGGATTATAGTCTAACCTTAATCTCATACCTATAGCTTCTAGCCATCATAGTGTATGCCCCATCAAAATCAACTGGCAGACAGTGATAACACTCTTCAGGTGTCTCATACTCTTGAAGGTTAAGGTAGTAAGTTGGATGCACTCCAGAGCAATGAGGCCTGAGCCAAGGTAAAGTTAGACCAAGTGAGTAGCCTAGACCAATGAACTCCGTCTTATTCATTGGGATGGTGAAGGGTTAGGGATCATGTTTGTCCATTGCGTCCAAGTGCTAGTGAGAGAAGTGAGCAGGGATGGATATTTGGGACATATAGTCACCAAATACGCAATGATGATGTACATGTGCTCCCTTAGCATGGTAGCGAATGGATCATCTAGACTCAAGTCTAGAGACGATGTTGGGTTCATACCCCAAAGCAGGCCCTTCAACAAGCAAACCATCAAGATGACGCTTGTAATCGTCTATACCTTCTAAGCCTTTAATCTTCAATTCTGCAAGGGCATCCCAAAGTAGACGCTTCAACCATTCCTTCTGCTCTTCAACAGTATATTTTCTTGACAGATCAAGATTAACAAGCTTCAATGGTTGGAAGAAGTTGATTGGATTTAGGAATCTTCCTACTTGGAACCCTTTCTTCCCTCTGTATCTATAAGGGTTGTCCAATTCGATGTAGGGAGATTCTTGCTCTTCAGCACATGAATCTTCATCGTCTGCGCAATAACTATCATTGCCAGACTCAGATCTGTCAGAGTTAGAAAGATCAGAGGCTTCCATAGCTTGATCTGGAATGATCCAATCAGGCCTCTTAGGCCTCTCAGCACACCCTATAGTATTATACCTTTGCATAACGAGATCGTTGAGAAAGGTGTAATCCATTTTGCGCTTGGGAGGAAGGTCTTCTTCATTTAAGACCTCTGTTGGAATCTTCAAATTTGGTGCCACATGTCTTGTGACAAGACATTCTTCGTCGTCTGATGAAGTTGAGTCCAAGTCATGAATGACAGACGAAGGCTGCATCATCTGTGAGCAGCTTCCTCCTTCAGATACTGCAGTTACCGTCTGAAGAGGTATGACACGAATAGGAGACGAAATAAAGATAACATCGTCTTCTCTTGATTCGTTTATTGGAGTTGAGGATCCAAACTCCATAGGGGGCAAGTCTTCACTGAGCATAGTAGATAGTTGCTCAGCAAGAATTGCGTTGTCTTTCTGGATCTAGGCAGTTTCTTTAATGCCTATTCCCTTTGAAGTGGTCTGAGCTTGAGAAGCTCCGGACGATCCAATTCCCCTAGTGCTTTCTCTGAATCTATGCTCCTTTTCAGCTTCAGAGAGAATGGAGGCTTTTCTAGCCTTTTCCATTTCCCTTTGTTCATCCAAGATTGCAGAGACTTCAACAATGCCTTTTCTTGCGTCTTTGTTATACGCCTTTCGCATCTTCTTGTCTGAGATATAGGATCGTCTAGCTTGACCTTTTTGCGCACGTCTGCTAGCCTACTAGCAGACTCAGCATCCTTAGACGCTTCTTTGGTAGATGAATCATCTTGAGTAGATGATTCAACTCTTGGAACTTTCAACTTGATAGATTTTGTTTTTCGTCTAACAAGTGGCACTTCCTCTGTCGTCTCAAAAGGAACCTCTGTAACTTGTACAGGTTGTTCAGATGACACTTTGGATTTAGATGGAGGAGGGTTTGGTGATTGGGCTTGTGTTTAGGATTGTGTTTGAGGTGGAATGGGTGCATTTCTTGGTCTTTTTATAAGGGTTTTGTGTGTTGGGCGAGTTTGTAGAGGTGGTGGTTGTGGTTGAGAGGTTTGTGTATAGGTTTGTGTTTGTGGTTGAGGTGGTTGTGATTGGGATAAGGAGGATTGAGAACCCTTAGGATTAAGGTACTTCTCATGCATCTCGTTTAACGTCCATGGTGCAAGGTCTAGACGCATCCTCGAAAAAGTGCTCATCTTGATTTAAAGGCCACTAGCGTACCATTCACATCCTTTGATATCAAACTCTTGGTTTTGGATGATCTTGTCGAAGACAGCAAGATAAGGGAGACTTGATTTGTTGCGCAAGCCCCTTCTCCTCAAGGTGTCCATCCAGTGATCCATGATCACATGGGGTAGACTGATCTTCTCCTTTTGAAGAAGATGGAAGAGGCAGAATCGCTCTCGGTTGCTTACATTGTTGCGAGACCCGATTCTGGGTGTAAAAATGTTGAAGAGAAGATTGTGCAAAACTCTTCCTTCAGCAGTGAGATTTCCAGCTCTCAGAAACTTGGCTTGGTCAGGCGTTCTGGGTTTCCCATAGAGCGTTTGATCAATGAAGGCTTCATCAATGCCCTCATTCTAGTTGGGAGTGTAGACGATACCTTCAATCTTACACTTCCCAATAACAGCTACAACTTCAGCATTGAAAAGGTATTCCTTGTCACCAATGGTTCCCACAATGTTGTCATCAACGATTTTGGCCTCAGACCAAAACTCCTCAGACCAAAACTCAACGTAAGGCTCCATCATCCATGGGCCTTCCCAAGAGGCAAACTTCATCCGTCCAGCTTTCTCCAGATAGTCGCATGTGTGCCCGGAAAGGTTTACGGGGATGATTCTCCTCACCCACTTGCTTGGCAAGAACAAGTCTTGAGCAAATAAGCTTTCTTCTTCAAGTGGAGCTTGTTGAATGTTCTTGGCGACCATTTTTCTGGTTTTGAAATAAGAGAAAGTATTTGAGAGTAAGAGTTCTTAGAGAGAAAGAGAATTTGAATACTTAGCAGTGTAAAGAGTAAAGGAGGTAACTTTGACTCTTTTATAGTCCAATAAATGAAACGGTTATTTTTAACAGATGATAGAATAGAAACCGTCCCTGATTTGATACTTTCTCCCATGATTGCCCTTTCAATGATTGATTTGACTTCTGTCAGTTATGGTGCATGCTTTGAAATTGCTAGAATAAAGCAATAAATGCCAGACATATTTAATGCTGCATTTATTATCTTCCTGCACACTCAACTTTAAACTAATTAAATAATAACATTGCATCTGTTGAATGGTTTTTAACTAATTCAACTTGATCAGACGCAAGGCTTCGTCTTAACGCGAAATAATCAGACGATAAGTATAGACGAAAAGCATAGATGATAACTGTAGACGATAAAACTTAATCTTTTAAAGAAATAATTCCCAAATTTTCTTTAATGAAATTAAATCGTGTTTCGTCTAAAACCTTTGTGAAAATATCTGCCAATTGAAAATCAGTTTGAACAAACTGTATATCAAAAATACCTTTTTGAACATAATCTCTAATAAAATGAAATTTAATTTCAATGTGTTTAGCTTTTGAATGCTGAATGGGATTTTTGCTAAGATTAATTGCACTAGTGTTGTCACAGAAAACTGGGATTTGGGTTTCAAACCAAGAGTAGTCTTTAAGTTGATGTTTTACCCAAAGAAGTTGTGAACAACATCCAGCAGCAACGATATATTCTGCTTCTGTGGTAGAAAGTGCAATGGAGTTTTGTTTCTTACTTGACCAAGAGATGAGTGACTTGCCAGGAAATTGGCATCCACCACTTGTGCTTTTTCTCTCCACTTTGTTTCCAGCATAATCAGCATCACATAAGCCATTCTAACTGAAATCACTATTTTTCTTATAAAATAAAGAGAGATTAGTGGTTCCAATGAGATATCTAATAATTCGTTTAACAGGTTGTAAATGAGATTCTCTAGGGTCAGATTGAAAACGTGCACATAGACAGACGCTAAACATAATGTCTGGTCTACTTGCAGTTAAATAGAACAAGGAATCAATCATACATCGGTATACCGTTTGATCAACGGTCTTACCTAATTCGTCTTTGTTGACACTAGCACCAGACGAATGCATGGGCGTCCTCATTGGCTTTGCGTTGTCCATCTTGAACATCTTAAGAAGTTCTTTTGTACATTTTTGCTGATGAATATAAATTCCTTCTTTCATCTGTTTGATTTGAAGTCTTAGGAAGAATTTTAATTCTCCCATCATACTCATTTCAAACTCATCCTACATTAACTTAGAAAAATCCTTACACAAGGATTCGTTAGAGGCTCCAAAGACTATATCGTCTACATATATCTGGACAATTATAAAGTCTTTTGAAACACTTTTCTTGAAGAGCGTAGTATCAACTTTTCCTCTAGAAAAATTATTTTTAAGAAGAAAAGAACTTAGTCTATCATACCAAGCTCTAGGAGCTTGTTTAAGACCATAGAGTGCTTTCTTTAATTTGAAAACATGATCTGGTTGAGATGAACTCTCAAATCCAGGAGGTTGTTTTACATATACTTCCTCTTCAATAAAATCGTATAGAAAAGCACTTTTTACGTCCATTTGATATAAGACGATATTCTTATGAGCAACAAAAGCAAGTAATATTCTAATAGCCTCTAATCTAGCTACAGGAGCAAAGGTTTCAGTGAAATCAATATCTTATTGTTGGTTATAGCCTTGAGCTACCAACCTTGCTTTGTTTCTTACCACTTTTCCAGCTTCATCTAGTTTGTTTCTGAACACCCATCTTGTTCTGATGATGCTTTTGTTCCTTGGTCTTTCTACTAAAGTCCAAACATCATTTCTGGTAAACTGGTTTAGCTCTTCTTCCATAGCTAAAATCCAGTCATTTTCTAGTAGAGCTTCCTCAATATTCTTGGGCTCTATATTTGACACAAGAGTGTAGCCAGACGATTCTCTAAACCTTGATCTAGTTTGAACACCTTGATGTCTATCTCCAATAATAAGACCTTCTGTATGGTTTGAGGCAAACCTCTCTGATAGGAGATTGAACATCATATTGATGAGTATCAGACGAAGAGGGTTCGTTTGTACTTCTATCGTCTACCCTTGCGTCTGTACCAGGTTGACCATTTAAACTTGAGTTTTGACCAGAGCGGTTAATCTGCAAATTATCAAATAAATTTTCTAGGTCTGATATTTCCTTATCAGCCTTTGAGTTATCTTGAAATTTTACATGAATAGATTCATCTACAACTTGCGTCTTAGAGTTAAATACTCATTAGGGTTATTATCTCATGATCGAAAACAGTAAAACTGAGATAGGAGGCCATGCATTGACATCATTTATGGAGAGATTAAAAGCCATGCCTTGCCTGAAGAGGAAGCCCCTGCCCTGCCTGAAGAAGAAGCCCCTGCCCAGCCCGAAGCGGAAGCCCCTGCATCGGGTCAAACTCTGCATTTTCCTTCCTTCAACAACCTTCAGCCTTTGCATTTTCCTTCCTCCAACAACCTTCACCCCTACATTTTGCTTCCCTTATGGCATCAACTACACCACAACTGGAACATGCAGCTCCCCTACAAACGAATCTTCTTAGGTTATTTGTTACTTGGAACATCAAGCTTAAATGTGTTGTATGTATGCGCCGAAGCACCTGAAGAAGCCTTAGAAATTTTGTATGGCATGGCCAAAGGAGGAGCTTACACCGAAGGAAATTCATGCTTAAAAACTTTTGTATCGACTGCAGAATCTCATGCCGGGAGAGATTTATTCAAGACGAGAAAGAGATCCAGAGATGAAGCTTCCGCTGATCCTATAGCCTATAAGCCTACAAGATATCTGATGATATGTATGTGGAGCCTATCCTATTGCCCGCGTCCCAACTAACTTTTTTGAAATTGCATAACATGAAGTTAGAAGACATTGATGTTATTGAAGTTGATTTGAGAGATGCTACGAAGGTAAATTTAGGTTTTATTTATTTATTTTCTTAATTATTATCTTATTTATTACCTGGATTCATTAGGGTAATTATCTCATGATCGAAGCCTGTAAAACTGAGATAGGAGGCCGTGCATTGATATCATTTATGGAGAGATTAAAAGCCCTGCCCTGCCTGAAGCGGAAGCCCCTGCCCAGCCCGAAGCGGAAGCCCCTGCATCGGGTCAGACTCTGCATTTTCCTTCCTTCAACAACCTTCAGCCTCTGCATTTTCCTTCCTCCAACAACCTTCGCCCCTACATTTTGCTTCCCTTATAGCATCCACTACACCACAACTGGAACATGCAGCTCCCCTACAAACGAATCTTCTCAGGTTATTTGTTACTCGGAACATCAAGCTTAAATGTGTTATATGTATGCGCCGAAGCACCTAAAGAAGCCTTAAAAATTTTGTACGGCATGGCCAAAGGAGGAGCTTACACCGAAGGAAATTCATGCTTAAAAACTTTTGTATCGACTGCAGAATCTCATGTCGGGAGAGATTTATTCAAGACGAGAAACAGATCCAGAGATGAAGCTTCCGCTGATCCTATAGCCTACAAGCCCACAAGATATCTGAAGATATGACCGTGGAGCCTATCCTATTGCCCGCATCCCAACTAACTTTTTTGAAATTGCATAACATGAAGTTAGAAGACATTGATGTTATTCAAGTTGATTTGAGAGATGCTACAAAGGTAAATTTAGGTTTTATTTATTTATTTTCTTAATTATTATTTTATTTATTACCTGGATTCATTAGGGTTATTATCTCATGATCGAAGCCTGTAAAACTGAGATAGAAGGCCGTGCATTGACATCATTTATGGAGAGATTAAAAGCCCTGCCCTGCCTGAAGCGGAAGCCCCTGCCCTGCCTGAAGCGGAAGCCCCTGCCCTGCCTGAAGTGGACGCCTCTGCCCAGCCCGATGCGGAAGCCCCTGCATCGGGTCAGACTCTACATTTTCCTTCCTTCAACAACCTTCAGCCTCTGCATTTTCCTTCCTCCAACAATTTTCGCCCCTACATTTTGCTTCCCTTATGGTAACAAGTACACCACAATTGGAACATGCAGCTCCCCTACAGACGAATCTTCTTAGGTTATTTGTTACTTGGAACATCAAGCTTAAATGTGTTGTATGTATGCGCCGAAGCACCTAAAGAAGCCTTACAAATTTTGTACGGCATGGTCAAAGGAGGAGCTTACACCAAAGGAAATTCATGCTTAAAAACTTTTGTATCGACTGCAGAATCTCATGCCGGGAGAGATTTATTAAAGACGAGAAAGAGATCCAGAGATGAAGCTTCCGCTGATCCTATACTACAAGCCTACAAGATATCTGATGATATGACTGTGGAGCCTATACTATTGCCCGCGTCCCAACTAACTTTTTTGAAATTGCATAACATGAAGTTAGAAGACATTGATGTTATTGAAGTTGATTTAAGAGATGCTACGAAGGTAAATTTAGGTTTTATTTATTTATTTTCTTAATTATTATTTTATTTATTACCTGGATTCATTAGGGTTATTATCTCATGATCGAAGCCTGTAAAACTGAGATAGAAGGCTGTGCATTGACATCATTTATGGATAGATTAAAAACCCCGCCCGCCGCTCGGCGGAAGCCTCCGCCGCTTCGCCTGGTCGGGCTGGCGCCCGAAAGCGAAAGCCCCTGCATCGGGTCAGACTCTGCATTTTCCTTCCTTCAACAACCTTCAGCCTCTGCATTTTCCTTCCTTCAACAACCTTCGCCACTACACTTTGCTTCCTTTATGGCATCAACTACACCACAACTGGAATATGCAGCTCCCTTACAAACGAATCTTCTCAGGTTATTTGTTACTTGGAACATCAAGCTTAAATGTGTTGTATGTATGCGCCGAAGCACCTAAAGACGCCTTACAAATTTTGTACGGCATGGCCAAAGGAGGAGCTTACACCGAAGGAAATTCATGCTTAAAAACTTTTGTATCGACTGCAGAATCTCATGCCGGGAGAGATTTATTTAAGACGAGAAAGAGATCCAGAGATGAAGCTTCCGCTGATCCTATACTACAAGCTTACAAGATATCTGATGATATGACTGTGGAGCCTATCCTATTGCCCGCGTCCCAACTAACTTTTTTGAAATTGCATAACATGAAGTTAGAAGACATTGATGTTATTGAAGTTGATTTAAGAGATGCTACGAAGGTAAATTTAGGTTTTATTTATTTATTTTCTTAATTATTATTTTATTTATTACCTGGATTCATTAGGGTTATTATCTCATGATCGAAGCCTGTAAAACTGAGATAGAAGGCCGTGCATTGACATCATTTATGGAGAGATTAAAAACCCTGCCCTGCCTGAAGCGGAAGCCCGCCCCGCCTCGGGCGTGCCGCCGCCCCTGGCGAAAGCCCCTGCATCGGGTCAGACTCTGCATTTTCCTTCCTTCAACAACCTTCACCTCTTGCATTTTCCTTCCTCCAACAACCTTCGCCACTACATTTTGCTTCCTTTATGGCATCAACTACACCACAACTGGAATATGCAGCTCCCCTACAAACGAATCTTCTCAGGTTATTTGTTACTTGGAACATCAAGCTTAAATGTGTTGTATGTGTGCGCCGAAGCACCTAAAGACGCCTTACAAATTTTGTACGGCACGGCCAAAGGAGGAGCTTACACCGAAGGAAATTCATGCTTAAAAACTTTTGTATCGACTGCAGAATCTCATGCCGGGAGAGATTTATTCAAGACGAGAAAGAGATCCAGAGATGAAGCTTTCGCTGATCCTATACTACAAGCCTACAAGATATCTGATGATATGACTTTGGAGCCTATCCTATTGCCCGCGTCCCAACTAACTTTTTTGAAATTGCATAACATGAAGTTAGAAGACATTGATGTTATTGAAGTTGATTTGAGAGATGCTACGAAGGTAAATTTAGGTTTTATTTATTTATTTTCTTAATTATTATCTTATTTATTACCCGGATTCATTAGGGTTATTATCTCATGATCGAAGCCTGTAAAACTGAGATAGGAGGCCGTGCATTGACATCATTTATGGAGAGATTAAAAACCCTGCCTTGTCCGGTTTTAAGCCCCCGCCGCTCGGGCGAAGCCCCTGCCCACCCCGAAGCGGAAGCCCCTGCATCGGGTTAGACTCTGCATTTTCCTTCCTTCAACAACCTTCAGCCTCTGCATTTTCCTTCCTCCAACAATCTTCGCCCCTACATTTTGCTTCCCTTATGGCATCAACTACACCACAACTGGAACATGCAGCTCCCCTACAGACGAATCTTCTCAGGTTATTTGTTACTTGGAACATCAAACTTAAATGTGTTGTATGTATGCGTCGAAGCACCTAAAGAAGCCTTACAAATTTTGTACGGCACGACCAAAGGAGGAGCTTACACCGAAGGAAATTCATGCTTAAAAACTTTTGTATCGACTGCAGAATCTCATGCCGGGAGAGATTTATTCAAGACGAGAAAGAGATCCAGAGATGAAGCTTTCGCTGATCCTATACTACAAGCCTACAAACAAGATATCTGATGATATGACTGTGGAGCCTATCCTATTGCCCGCGTCCCAACTAAATTTTTTGAAATTGCAAATCATGAAGTTAGAAGACATTGATGTTATTGAAGTTGATTTGAGAGATGCTACGAAGGTAAATTTAGGTTTTATTTATTTGTTTTCTTAATTATTATCTTATTTATTACCTAGATTCATTAGGGTTATTATCTCATGATCGAAGCCTGTAAAACTGAGATAGGAGGCCGTGCATTGACATCATTTATGGAGAGATTAAAAACCCCGCCTCGTCTCGGCGGAAGCCTCCGCCCGCCTCGGCGAGAAGCCCCGCCCGGCCGAAGCGGAAGCCCATGCATCGGGTCAGACTCTGCATTTTCCTTCCTTCAATAACCTTCAGCCTCTGCATTTTCCTTCCTCCAACAACCTTTGCCCCTACATTTTGCTTCCCTTATGGCATCAACTACACCACAACTGGAACATGCAGCTCTCCTACAGACAAATCTTCTCAGGTTATTTGTTACTTGGAACATCAAGCTTAAATGTGTTGTATGTATGCGCCGAAGCACCTAAAGAAGCCTTACAAATTTTGTACGGCATGGCCAAAGGAGGAGCTTACACCGAAGGAAATTCATGCTTAAAAACTTTTGTATCGACTGTAGAATCTCATGTCGGGAGAGATTTATTCAAGACGAGAAAGTGATCCAGAGATGAAGCTTCCACTGATCCTATAGCCTACAAGCCTACAAGATATCTGATGATATGACTGTGGAGCCTATCCTATTGCCCGCTTCCCAACTAACTTTTTCGAAATTGCATAACATGAAGTTAGAAGACATTGATGTTATTGAAGTTGATTTGAGAGATGCTACGAAGGTAAATTTAGGTTTTATTTATTTATTTTCTTAATTATTATCTTATTTATTACCTGGATTAATTAGGGTTATTATCTCATGATGGAAGCCTGTAAAACTGAGATAGGAGGCCGTGCATTGACATCATTTATGGAGATATTAAAAGCCCCGCCTCGCTCGGCGGAAGCCCGCCCGCCTCGGCGTACGCCTCGCCCGGCCGAGCGGAAGCCCCTGCATCGGGTCAGACTCTACATTTTCCTTCCTTCAACAACCTTCAGCTTCTGCATTTTCCTTCCTCCAACAATCTTCGCCCCTACATTTTGCTTCCCTTATGGCATCAACTACACCACAACTGGAACATGCAGCTCCCCTACAGACGAATCTTCTTAGGTTATTTGTTACTTGAACATCAAGCTTAAATGTGTTGTATGTATGCGCCGAAGCACCTAAAGAAGCCTTACAAATTTTGTACGGCATGGTCAAAGGAGTAGCTTACACCGAAGGAAATTCATGCTTAAAAACTTTTGTATCGACTGCAGAATCTCATGTCGGGAGAGATTTATTCAAGACGAGAAAAAGATCCAGAGATGAAGCTTCCGCTGATCCTATACTACAAGCTTACAAGATATCTGATGATATGACTGTGGAGCCTATCCTATTGCCCGCGTCCCAACTAACTTTTTTGAAATTGCATAACATGAAGTTAGAAGACGTTGATGTTATTGAAGTTGATTTAAGAGATGCTACGAAGGTAAATTTAGGTTTTATTTATTTATTTTCTTAATTATTATCTTATTTATTACCTGGATTCATTAGGGTTATTATCTCATGATCGAAGCCTGTAAAACTTAGATAAGAGCCCGTGCATTGACATCATTTATGGAGAGATTAAAAACCCTGCCCTGCCTGAAGCGGAAGCCCCTGCCCTGCCTGAAGCAGAAGCCGCTGCCTAGCCCGAAGCGAAAGCCCCTACATCGGGTCAGACTCTGCATTTTCCTTCCTTCAACAACCTTCAGCCTCTGCATTTTCCTTCCTCCAACAACCATCGCCACTACATTTTGCTTCCTTTATGGCATCAACTACACCACAACTGGAATATGCAGCTCCCCTACAAACGAATCTTCTCAGGTTATTTGTTACTTGGAACATCAAGCTTAAATGTGTTGTATGTATGCGCCGAAGCACCTAAAGACGCCTTACAAATTTTGTACGGCACGACCAAAGGAGGAGCTTACACCGAAGGAAATTCATGCTTAAAAACTTTTGTATCGACTGCAGAATCTCATGCCGGGAGAGATTTATTCAAGACGAGAAAGAGATCCAGAGATGAAGCTTTCGCTGATCCTATACTACAAGCCTACAAACAAGATATCTGATGATATGACTGTGGAGCCTATCCTATTGCCCGCGTCCCAACTAAATTTTTAGAAATTGCATAACATGAAGTTAGAAGACATTGATGTTATTGAAGTTGATTTGAGAGATGTTACGAAGGTAAATTTAGGTTTTATTTATTTGTTTTCTTAATTATTATCTTATTTATTACCTGGATTCATTAGGGTTATTATCTCATGATCGAAGCCTGTAAAACTGAGATAGGAGGCCGTGCATTGACATCATTTATGGAGAGATTAAAAACCCTGCCCTGTCTGAAGCGGAACCCTCTGCCCTGCCTGAAGCAGAAGCCCCTGCCTAGCCCGAAGCGGAAGCCCATGCATTGGGTCAGACTCTGCATTTTCCTTCCTTCAACAACCTTCAGCCTTTGCATTTTCCTTCCTCCAACAACCTTTGCCCCTACATTTTGCTTCCCTTATGGCATCAACTACACCACAACTGGAACATGCAGCTCTCTTACAGACAAATCTTCTCAGGTTATTTGTTACTTGGAACATCAAGCTTAAATGTGTTGTATGTATGCGCCGAAGCAACTAAAGAAGCCTTACAAATTTTGTACGGCATGGTCAAAGGAGGAGCTTACACCGAAGGATATTCATGCTTAAAAACTTTTGTATCGACTGCAGAATCTCATGACGGGAGAGATTTATTCAAGACGAGAAAAAGATCCAGAGATGAAGCTTCCGCTGATCCTATACTACAAGCTTACAAGATATCTGATGATATGACTGTGGAGCCTATCATAGTATCAGCAGTATTTTCTGCAACAAAGTGATCAACTGACGCAGGGAGAGGTAACTCATTCTGCAACTGCTCAGGGTCCCTCAACAAATCATCTGGGTCGAAGTACAGGTTCTCGTTGAAGTTCTGGTCGACAACTTGATCAAGTGAGTTGTAGGACCCATTCTGGGGCTGTACTTCGGTGATCGAATAATACGGGGAAGCATTCTGATCATTTCCCTTGAGCTCAATAAGTGATAACCTGTCACAAGTAGAAATAAACGTAAATGAAGTTTCCAAGAGAAAACATACTTTCAAATACTACAAATCATGTTTAACTTTAGGCGTAAGCCCTCACGGTTTTGCTTCTAGACTTCCTTCAAAAGGCGTCACAGACTACCCAACCCTATCTGAAGAAACCTCAAACATAATATTGTCCGAGTACAAAGGTTGAGTCAAAGATTACCTAATCTCATTGAGAAACCTTGAACTAAATATTATCCGAGTACAAAGTACAAAAGTTGGCTTCTTACCAATGAAGTTTATAAACACACAGTACCTCCATTGGTAAGAGACCTTTTAGAGGAAGTCCTCCTGGTTTACCCCAACATAACTAACTTTAAAAAAGAAAAAGTTTGAATGGACAAACCTTTGTTTTTTTTCGGTCCAATGCTTGCATTCACTGGGTTCTGTGGATGGAACCAATGTCGTTGGAGCGTGATTCAACTCGGTATGGGTAATGCCCATCATAGTATCAACAATATTTTCTGCAGCAAAGTGATCAACTGACACAGGGAGAGGTAACTCATTCTGCAACTGCTCAGGGTCCTTCAACAAAACATCTGGGTCGAAGTACAGGTTCTCGTTGAAGTTCTGGTCTACAACTTGATCAAGTGAGTTGTAGGACTCATTCTCGGGCTCAGACTTGATGATCGGATAATACGGGGAAGCATTCCGATCATATCCTCGAGCCCAGAAGAGATAACCTGTCACAGGTAGAGGTAGAACAAAACATAAATGAATTTTTCAAGAGAAAAAATACTTTCAAATGTTACAAATCATGTTTAACTTTAGGCATAAGCCCTCACGATTTTGCTTATAGACTTCCTTCAAAAGACGTCATAGATTACCCAACCCCATCTGAAGAAACCTTAGAAATAATATTGTCTGAGTACAACAGATTACCCAATCTCATTGAGAAACCTCAAACTAAATATTATCCGAGTACAAAGGTTGGCTTCTTACTAATGAAGTTTATAAACACATATAGTACCTCCATTGGTAAGAGGCCTTTTAGAGAAAGACCTCTTGGTTTACCCCAACATAACTAATTTTAAAAAAGAAAAAGTTTGAAGGGACAAACCTTTGTTCTTCTTCAATCGCATCGAATGAAATATCAGCAAATTCCTGAGTAGAAAAAAAGAAGTCAGGAGAGTCTAAACACAAATTGTCATTGCTAACAGGAGAGAAGTCATGGTTCTGTTGCACTTGGAAGTCATTCAGCATCATCATGGCATCATCATCATGATTGGTTGCATCAAATTAAAAGAACTCATCATGTGAGGAGTTCAGCTGCACTTGCAACAATTCTTCTCCTTTCATCATCTTTCTTGCTTGTTTCTTGCAATGCAAACAATCCCAAAAGAACTCTTGTGTTGTGTTTTTCTTAGTTGGTGTATTGACCTTTATATAGTTGAAATATGGGTTTTCCCCCTCAATCACAATTCTCTCTCCTCCAATTTTTTTGTTAATTAACGCCAAAAGAGCATCATAATTAAACTGAAACATGATTTTATTTCAAAACTCAAACTTTAAATATTATTTATAATGATAGATTTTATTATTAAAGATTATTGATATAAAGATTATTCTTTAAAATGACTCTTTATGTATTCTCTCTCGATATTAATATAAAGATTATTAATATTATATTCTTGAAATACAAATTATTTAAAATTATTATTAAATTAATTAATATTGCCTAATAAAATATTTTTGGATTATTGAATTTTAAAAATTTGATTAGTGTTCATTTTCAATAAATTTTAAAAGTTGAAAATTTTGTTTTTAAAATGTATACATATATATACAAGAAAAGAGTGAATGGCTACGTAGATCTCATGTACAATAATACAACCCTAATACACCTTGTATTTTCACATTATTTTCATACATAGAAGGTTTGTATAATATTTTTCAAGATTAAGGAGCCAGTGTAATGCATAAAAAGGGTGTTGATGTAATATTTATCAACCAATTAGAGTTTGTCAAGTATAAAAAAAAGTAAGAGCTGCTTGGGAAATCTTGTGAAATCGGGAGTGTGAATGTAATTTACTCTTAAAAATAAGTTCTAACTGGAGCAGATTGAATGAGTTTAAGAAAACTGAGTGGTTGGTTTCTTCAATTCAGAAGGTACCTCTCTTTTGGTCAAATCAATGCCAGTTGCCGGATTAGCAGAAACTACTCTTAGGCGCTCATTTGGATGTCACTGAATTCTCTCTACCCACGTTTCTATCCTTCTGAGTGAAACTCAGTCTTATTAGACAAGCTCAATTCTGTTGTAAGAGAATCGGACTGAGGTGTTGTTTTTCCTGGAAAAAAAGAAAAAAAGAAAAAAACAAAGTTAAAAAAGTAAAAAAAAAGTAACAAGAAATAGATGAAAACAAGAATTACTCTAGTACTCCACATTCACTTAATGGTGTTTTAGTGGTTCAAATTTCATCCCTAAATTTTATGCAACAAGATCATTGCCCTTCACTGTAATTTCCGGGGGCAAATATGTTGGAAATTTGAATAGTAAATAGGTCTAAAACTTAGTCAAATTCAAGAACTAGATATACAATATCCATCATCCAACTATAGTAACTTCAGAGTAGATAACTCCAAGGAGAAACTTTATTAGCTGTGGAAAATAAGTTCACATCATGAATTGATGAGAAGATTCTATTTACCTGCACTAGCATAGGCAGGAGATCCATCAAACAACTTCTGGACGACTGGAGTAGAGCTAGGAAGAAGCCTATCACTTGATTGCCTAAGATCTGAGCCTGCACCACTGGGTACAGGTGAGCTACTTCTTCCACGGCCATTGGGAAAAATAGAAATATTTCTGTGACCGTTAAGAGTAGAGTCCCTGGAGTTTGCTTTCAATGGGGTTCTATTATGTCCCTGAATTATGGAAAAGACAAATGAAGTTTTCGAACCTTGTGAAATTCTTATATGTAAATTTTCATAACAAGACCAAAACCTTCCAAAAATATATGGATAATAACTCATGCTACTACAAGGCAGCCACATACTTCCAGATTTTTTGGCTTTCTTTTCAAAATTGCAAGCTTTCTCTCAAACGAATTACCAACAATCTGCAACAGTTGAATCAAAATAGTTTATAAGATACGTGACAACATAATCATGTGAAACAATAGAATAGTTTATAAGAAATAAGTAATAGGAGTCCAGAAGAAAGCATTACATACACCTCAGATAGAATAGGCTCTATAATGATCCACCACTAATTCCTATGAGCACTTCTTAAAGTTAGTCATCAGTGTATAATGACAAATATTTATACTTTTGAAGGGAGACTTACATTTCCTTTTGAGTGATCCCATGAAAAGAAACGAGTGAAAAATGGTGGCTCATGATCTTCCGTTACAATATAAATGGGGATGTTCATCGACAGGCCTTCAACAAGGACATCAATTTCCAGAAATTTCTGTTCATTAAAATTTTCATTATAAGTAAAACATGTTGCCACAAATAGTATGTCCATATTACATAAAAAATGTAGACTTTCGATCTTGTGGCTAATTTAATAAATAATTAAGAATTGGTTACAAGGATAACACTGTCAATAAAGAAACAACTATCAAACTTAGTTCTCTATCAATTAGATGTAAAAAAAAATTACATCTTCTTTTAGAATAGAGGCACTTTTGTGAAGCACTTGGATTCATTGGAAAAATGTTCTAGAGGGGTGGTGGCTGATGTGTCAATTCATGGAGAAATAAATAGTAAAAGTACAAAGTACAAAGTAATTATAACATATGTTAATGATGGGAATTCACATGCGAGTAAAGCATTGAAAAGAAATTGCTAAATGAAGAAGATATAAATGTGAAATGAGATATTGATTTAATTGTGTATGCGTGTGAGTGACAACAAGATGGTGTGACATTTAGCATAAAAAGTGATCAGTGTGATCAATATAGGTACCAGGCCAAGATTAAGAGCTTCTTGTTTTGATTTGACACCCGAATGTTAGCCAACCCAAACATAAATCTCCCTTTGGCGATCGAGCAATGAGACATCTTCAGTAATTAAGTCATCCTGTGTATAATTGTATATCTCTTTCACCTGAAATATTATATTAGGTCATAAGTGATGATCACTTTAAAACAACGTGTATGTGCACAAGAAAATTTTAAAAAATAATCACAACAAACTTCAAAGAATTTATGAAAAAAAAAAATACCTAATTCAAACTGATGCTATTGCCATTTCAATCTCGGTGCAGATAATTTAAATGATTATTCGAAATGTTACTCACTGTGGTTCATATCTCAGAGTTCTTTAGCAATAATATTTTGTGTTACGGACTAAAGCTTAATATAATGTATTAGGTATTCAAATAATTATTTATTACATGAGACATGAAGAGTTTACAATTGTAGAAGTAATATACCTTAAATCTTCCAACAAATGAGCGTGAGAAACAGAACCATCAATTAGACATGATTTCCCTGTCATTTCACCCAGTCTAGGCAAATGAGTAATAATATTGAGGAAATAGTCATATAAGCCATAAAAGGATGCTTGGTACTCGTAGACAACATAATTTATACATAATTTTGGACACCTGCATTGACCATCTTTAGTTCTTGGACTACAACTCTTACCTTGCAATAGTTTTTCTGTTAGATGAATAATTGGAAGTGGTGGTAGAGGATAATTATATTGCATTTTAACAGATATTCTACAATCAATAATAACATTTGAATAGAGTCCGAAGATTCTTCAATTTGAAGAACTGTGATACCATAACAAGATTAGCATACACTCAGGTTAGTGAAATCTGCACTAAATAATCTCTATTTCCTCCTTTTCTTTATATCTTAATTTCTCAGTGTAATATTGTTCCAGTGTACTATTTCTCCTGATATGTAACTTTCTTGTCTTTCTCAGCAGCTTTAGTTTAGGAGATTAGTTTGAGATTCATCAATCAATTTTCTGTATAAATTGTAGTATTCATTGATCAATAACATAAACCCAAGAGAGTAAACTCACTCCTGACAGGCATTTGCTAGAGGTTACTTTAACAAGACTCTGATCATCTCAAATGTTCAGTTAAGCCTTTATTCCAATACCATGATTGGAACACTAGGTGAGATTGGAAAATCAAGTGAGCCATGCATTGGAGAATTCACTTTGCAGAGGTTCTTGAAAACCGAAAAATCTTTAAGAAAATAATACAACATTCAGGCAATATGCTAACTAGAGCAATACTGTAACAGGAATATGATTTAAGTTGTTCAAAAACACTCAGATTAATGTTTTTCCTAAAAACAATAATGTAACACTTTGGTGATGTTGGAGATATAAGAGGACTGAAAACAGGAACATGGTAAAATGGACGAGACTCTTCTTTTAATGACTTAAATAAATGTACCACTTACGCATGAGAAGAAACCACACACAATTTTCCATTCGAAATACTGGCTTCTGGGGATTATCGTCAAAACAAAACCATTCAGATTTGTTTAATTAAGAATCTTACATGATGCATAATTTTTTTGCAACCAAAACAGTTCACATGTATAAGAATGCTTAAATAGTTAAATTGGAAATAAGAAGCACCCAATTTAAGATTCAATACAAAGCCATGACATGAAGCAAATAAAGCAAAGCCCATAGGTAATGTGTCTAAAAACCCCACGAAAGAAAGTCATAACGCAAGCTGATATTACACACATAGAATAAGGACACCCCAACATGCAAAAACACATAAATATTCAAAAGCAATTGAACAGCACATGTTCCTTTATTTTTTATACACATATAAAACTCGTGTTAAGGGATAAATCACTGAAGCTATTCTTTTTTATACCGTTTAGTCATACCTAAAAATACCAATGTTCGCATCCATGTATGGACACATGCCTCCTATTTGTTTGATGAAAGGTCACAAAGATAGATCATACAATCCTGTTAAGTATAAAAAGGGGAGAATGGTTCCTCTCAAGTACACAGCTTTATCATGTTAAAATTTAACATGACAGCATCCAAGGCCATGAAAAGGTTCCCCTACTTCACACTCACATGTGCACAAGCATGTGCATTTCCATACAATGAAACAATCAAATTGATGGTATAACTAATTTATTTTGAGGTCTTCCGCACAAAGAAGATCTTATTTAATTGGATGTCGACCCTCAA
Source organism: Hylodesmum podocarpum (assembly GCA_026586105.1). Taxonomy (NCBI): domain Eukaryota; kingdom Viridiplantae; phylum Streptophyta; class Magnoliopsida; order Fabales; family Fabaceae; genus Hylodesmum; species Hylodesmum podocarpum. The sequence continues at coordinate 3,143,843 of JALJEV010000803.1, read as the reverse complement.
TTGCTACTGAGATACCAACATCATTAATCAGCATTATAGATATGACAACACCATGAAAAGGAAACACATGCATATTCGATATCCCTTACTGTTTATAAATTAAACACTATTGACTCAAATGTTTGTCATAGACATCCATATTCCAAGAAGTACATCACCATACCTTCACAAGATGATCGCGAACACTCTCTGCAGTGGCATAGTAGGCTTGTTCCAGCTCAAACTTGAAAGGGGAAAAATGAGGACGGAACTGAGCATGGTAACTAATATTGGATGCAACCTCATCTGGCTTCTCAGTCAATGGATGTGCCACTGCTGGAACCTTAACTGAAACACCACCACCACCATTAGTCTCAACTTTAGAAACCATTTCCAATTTCTAATCTTCCTCCTGCCCAAAAAAAAACAATTTTTTCCACTACCCACTTATCAAATTGTCATAAAAGTACAAACTTAATACCCTACCAATCAAAGTGACCATAAAAAACTTCGAGCTATGGCACAGGGCATTTGTGAAGGACTATAGTTGAAAATCATTCTTGTTGACCTCAAGGTTAAGGTTGAGGATCCTATAAAGCTATTTTGTGACAGCAAGTCAGCCATCAGTATTGTTCACAATCCGGTTCAACACGATAGAACCAAACATGTTGAGGTTGATAGGCATTTTATCATTGAAAAATTAGCCAGTGGTCTTATTGTTGCTGCTGGCATCCCTATAGGACTTCAAGTGACTGATGTTCTTATTAAGGTTGATAGATATTCATTTACCAACTTCAAGGAGAAAGTTGTAAAAAATAGAAATATCTTAGAAAAATAAGAGATATATTTTATTTTCTATATTTATTATTTCCTAATTTAGGGACAGTTGTTTCCCTATAATAAGAAGATTAGAGAATGTAATTGGAGTGAAATTAATAAAAAGTTGTTTTCTTTTCAACTACAGTCTTGCTTTAAGTGATTTGGGCATGTGTGGAGAACATCTATAGAAGCCCAATAAAATGATTAGATAAAAAAAATATAGGAGAAACCAGTAAGAATTTAGAGACCAATGATTCGTGTATAGACATGATTCATAACAAAACATTAAAGGGTCATTTGATCCATGCAATCAACTCATCCTAGTGGAAAAAGGCTTGATTGTCGTGGTTTAATCTAAAGTATATGTTTAATCAATTTATATGAATTACATTACATTAAAAACTACATAGTGTAAGAGAGAAAACTTTTACTAGTGCCAAACCATTACACATGCGGAGCCAACCCAAGCATAAAACAGAGTCTCATCCATTCCATTTCCTGGAAATGTATACTGTACTATATAGCAATCCCAACTGTAAAGCTTTGTCAGTTCTGTAACTGAAAGAAGGGCCAACTCATCACCATCCACCCGCCAAACCTGAAATTGCAGTATTTGGTTAGTAGACAACACAGGAAAAGACAAATATGATCACTGGATAATAAGGAGAACCTACTTTTATCGTGCCACTGCAATCTATAGATGGCTCATTGTCTTCTTCAAGAAGCTCTTTCATATCATAACCCTGGTACTTGAATATGGCTGAGGCAGAAAAAAACAGTCCATGAAACACTAATTCCACACTTCTTAAATACAACTAATATGTACTAGATACTAAACCTGCCACTTTTTCTTTGCCTTCCTCATAAAGCCTAGTCTCCACTGTTTTAGGCCAATTAGTAAAGTATGACCCAAAAGTGGTACTTTCCAATCCTTGGATCTTTGGATGTTCACGTGGCATTTAATTTTAGCATAAAAACAGGAATGCTATTATTTATTCCGTTCCATATTCTATTTTATTTAATTTGAGTTGAATATTGTTAATATATTTAAATTCATATTATTTATCAAATTACTTATTTAATTACAAATCCTAGATAAATATCCTACCAAATCTTTAACCAGAGAGAACAAAAACTATAGGAACTACAATTAATCTTGTAACTTGAATATTTCAAGATAAAAACATGTAATTAAAATCACTGTCATGCCAAGATAAAACCATTCAGATTTGTTTAATTAAGAATCTTACTTGATGTATAATACTTTTGCAAGCAAAACAGTTCATATGTATCAGAATGCTTAAATATAAATAGTTAAAGAAGCACTCAATTTAAGATTCAATACAAAGCCATGACATGAAGCAAATAAAGCAAAGCCTACAGGAACTGTGTCAAAAAAACCCACGAAAGAAAGTCGCATGCTGATATTACACATAGAATAAGGCCAGCCCAACATGCAAAAACACATAAATATACAAAATCGATTGAACAGCACATGTTCCTTTTTATTTATATATACATATAAAACTGGTGTTAAGGGATAAATCACTGGAGCTATTGTATTTATACCGTTTAGTCGTACCCAAAAATGACAAATGTTCACATTCACGTATGAACACATGCCTCCTATTTGTTTGATGAAAGGTCACAAAGATAGATCATACAATCCTGTTATTATCACCACTAATCCTGTTTTTGTAGTAAAATTTCAATACACTGAGGAAGTTGTGAACTAAGCACAAGTTAATAACATGCATGTAGGGAGATAAAGAAAAGAAGTGGAGAAGAGAGACACTTGTGAATAAGTTAAAACTAGGCTTGTAAATACCTTGAATTTGAAACACACAAACTGGTCAACAGCAAGTTGATCACGTATACTGATTAGAGCTGCTCATTGTCAAACCAACAAATTACAGGAGCTATGATGAATCATTACCTATACCGGATTAACACAGTGTATTCTTGTTTGGTGTTAAAAAATAAGAGAAACATATTAACTAAAACACCATAACAGGACTTAAAAAGACTTTTTGAGTGATCACAAATTATTAAATCTATTCAAAATGACGGAAACACAAGTACTAACAAATTTTAACCAGACAACAACTTTCCAAACTCAGTAAAGCACACAGAGGTGATCAACCAAATCAAATTCATTTTATAATTAATGCAATAGAAGACAGTTACCTCCACCAGAGGAGTTTCTGAAGACTCAGAACTTTCAGACTCCTTAGACAAGGCAAACAACTTAATCCTCATCAAATCATATATATACAACAGATAGTGTGTATCTTCTCTGGCATATCTGTCATAAGAAGAAAAGTGAATTAGATTCTATTAATTAGATTGTCCATGACAGTATAACAGTAATGATCAAACTAAGCCAAGTAAAGGAATAAACTTTTTCTGTTTTGAGGAGAGGAAGGATGTAGGAAGTAAACACAATAGATTTGTCATAACTAGATCTCCTGTAATAAGTTTTCAGTCACCTCAATCTTAAGTCCTTGTTTAAAATAGCATTGGGTGTATTTACTAAGGGCATGCAAAAGATTACCCATAAATACATGGATTTTACAAAAAATAAAATAAAATAAAAATAGAATCATACGTTAGAATCTCATCAGGAGGTGGGTGTAGTCTCCAGTCTGCGTTCTGGTATGTGCAAGGAGTTGCAATTTTAAGTCTTCCAGAACTTACATAATGAAAAGATGGAAAATATGACAGAAGCAATAGTAACACACACCCTTAAATCTTGTTACATCTCATGCACAGCACAGTGCGTTTCTTCTGTGCATGTTCTATTTTCCATTAATTTGAAAACTCATGCACTAGTACCACCAAAAGGAACAATCAAATAGCAGGTTAATATGTTGAAGCCATGTTGAAGCCATCACAAAGTTTCCATCTAAAAATGCATGTGCTTTCTTTCTTCACAGTTTTGGACATGTTGAAAATTTTTAACATGAAAAACAAGTGGATTAGAATGAACTCACAATGGTTAAAAAAACCTTTTGAACTTACTATACATGACAAGCACTTAATCTGTAGTATTCACAAATATCTATACTTATACACTTCCATGCCTCTGTTCCCAACTTCATCCACGACATAAACCTTGTAATCAATTGAATGTTGTTTCATCGAATACCATTACCTATATCAAAACAAATAGCCAAAAATATACATAACAAATCTATCATGATAAATTAAAATTCAAATTAGAGTGGAATGTTTAGCTCATCGATCAGAGACACAGAATATACTTTGCAAATAAAAATGGACTATCCAATGCACTAGGTTCCCACTTAGGTATGAGAAAGGTAAGATATATATATATATAATGCATGTTTGCATAAGCATTTTCAAAGAACAGATCCTCTAACACAGAAGCTACTCTCAAGTTTCAAGTGTTTCTGTGTCTTTTGACTTTGATTTGAAAATAATAACGGATGTGTTAAGGTTTGTCCAAACACAAGTCCAAACCAAATAGTAGCTATTCATTTATGGCTTAAATATGATTACAATCTCTATAAAATTCATAATCAATTTGTTTTTAAACCTTACCAACAAATGACTTAAAACTTCTTTCCTTTCTCAACCGTCATTATACATTTTCATGAATCCAATGTTATCTGCATACATAATACTTAGCTGGACAAATTGTTAAAGACAATTGTATTTGGACAACCGTTTTATACAACAAAGAGAGAGATAAGAAGATCAGTGACAAGTGCAATACAAGATGATTGATGTCATGAAATTGGAGAGCAACACCAAGAATAGGCATTGTAAGTGTTGTAGGAAAATGTTGTGTGAATAACATAAAACAATCCAAAATTCTTACATATAAAACATAAATTCTATGGATCATTAGATCTTATATATTGTATGGCAATTAATCTGCAATTCATTCATTAATGGGCTAACTTAGGATTATTGGACTTAGTGACAAAGGCAATGAATTTTCAATTCATTAGGGTTCTTGGGACTGTGAGATTTTGTAGATTGACAGCTTCATTGCTATAATACAGTCTAATATGCCAACTCAAATTCTATATGGTCATACTAGATTTTCTGCAAGTCAACTTCAGTGAGTCCACATGTGCAAGTAATGGAAGAACAACTTCAAGAGGGTTAAAGGCTTAGATTTACAATTTTCACAATGTAAAAGAGTAAAAGATACAAATTTTATAGGGATTAAAAACATGTTTAATCCTTCATTTATTTATTTATTGCAGTGCGTCATAATGGTTTAATAAAAAAAATAATTACAAAAAACATCTTAGCACACAAATTTTGATACATGCATAAACATAGTTTGATGCACTAATGTATGTAAGAACATATATGTTATATTTCACAATCGCACATAACAATATACATGATCTGAAGGCAAGCTGGGTGGAAGTAAAAGTCAGCTCAAGAATGAGAATCATGCTCAAACAGCTATAACTTGCCAAATTTGCTACAACCATTTCCACCACCGGATGAGTAATTTATAGAGAAAACCCACATATATCAAATAAAGCCTACTTTTCCTCTTTCACCAGTTAGTATTACGCGCTATTAAGCTTGAAGCATTCATAATCTTCAACTAAAATATGTTGTGTTGGATATTGAGCATAAAATCAGGAGCAGAAAATCAGGAAGCTGTCCCCCATAAAATCAGGGGCAGAAAATCAGGAAGCTGTCCCCCATAAAATCAGGAGCAGAAAATCAGGAAGATCTTTTTTTTTTTCAGCAGAAAATTAGTCTTTTATGTATAGCTAAATTTAAGGAACCTGTTTTATCTTACCCAATAGGCTATTTATACCTTCTGTATCACACATTTTGATATAAGAAAAAACATTTCTTCATGTATTTCTTCATGGTATCAGAGCAGGTTTCTGAACCATAATAGTAAAGTCAGTTCCCATGGCCAATGAGCACAAAACAGAAACTGGGATATCCAGTTTGACCGATACAAATCTCCTTCCAATCACTGGCTATAAACTCAATGGCCAGAACTATATTTCATGGGCAAGATCTGTCTGCCTTTTTCTTCAAGGAAAAGGGAAGGAAAATTACATTACCGGTGACACAGAGGAACCGGAAGAGAAGGATCCAACTCACCAGAAATGGAAGCTTGAGAATAGCTTGGTCATGTCCTGGCTCCTCAACTCATGACAAATGAAACGGTGAAAATTTCTTGTACTATGGGACAATTGCAGAAATTTGGAGTGCGGAAAGGAAACCTACTCAAATGTTGACAACACCTCGGCCATATTCGAAATCAAGAGTCTCTTACATGATTTGAGGCAAGGAGATTCCAATGTTACTTGAATACTACCACTCTCTCACAAGGCTTTAGCGAAGCGGTTGGATACTTATGAACACACGAGAATAGAAATGTTCAGCGAGACTGACAATATATACAAGAACCTGGTGGATAAGGACCGACTATACAAATTCTTGTTTGGGGTGAACAAGAATTTAGATGAAGTTAGGGGAAGAATACTTGGCACTAAGCCACTCCCTAGCATCCGTGAGGCCTTTGCGAGAGGTGAGAAGAGAGGAAAGTAGAAGGAAGATTATCTTGGATGGGCAATCCGACGGTATTGCCATTGAAAGCTCTCGCACTTGCTGCAAGAGGACCTCAAAAGAAAAGCGAGGGATGGTGTGACCACTGCGAGAAAAACAGGACATACAAGGGAGACTCTGTGGCTACTCCATGGGAAGCCTACGATTGGAAGCCGAGGCACAAGGAGAATAAAGTCCATGCGGCCATTAGTGAAGAAAGTAGACCCAAAGAGGAATCTGGACCTAGTTGTTTCAAAAAAGAACAAATGGAAATAATACAAAAAATGTTGCAGCAAACTCTCCAAAATACAAGTACTAATTCTTCCACCGCAACTCTTGCTAAAAAAAGGTAATTTCTCTACTTGGTTTTCATGTCACCACCGGAAAACAGAACCTTGGATAGTTGATTACGAGCATCGGATCATATGACGGGGGATATCAATGTCTTCAAGAAATATTTCCCCTGTCATGATGACATTGTTGTTCGCATAGCGAGATGGAACCACCTCTAAAGTGGTTGGAAAAGGTCTCGTAATTATTTCTAAAGACATAACACCGAAATCTGTGCTACATGTCCCTAATTTGAATTGCAATCTCTTGTCGGTAAGCAAACTTACTCAAGATTTAAAGTGTGTTACTAAATTTCTCCCAAACATGTGTGAATTTCAGGATTTGGATTTGGGGAAGAAGATTGGCAATGCTTTGAAGAATGTGCGAGCCTCTACCTCCTAAAAGCGAGAAGACCACAAGAAAGGATATGCAAAGACAGCACAAGTTTTTTCCCCACAGGAAGATGTACTGGTGTGACATTATCGCCTTGGACACCCAAATTTTGGGTACTTGAAAAAAATGCTCCCTACTTTGTTTAATAAAGGTTCAAAAGAATTTCAGTGTGAAATATGTGAGTTGGCAAAGCATACCAAATCCCATTATCCTAGTCAGTCATACAAATCCTCGTTCCCTTTTTCTTTAATTCATAGTGATATATGGGGACCATCTCGGGTTAACAATATCTCAGGCTCAAGATGGTTTGTAACTTTCATAGATGATCACACAAGGGTTACATGGGTATTTCTCATGAAAGAAAAATCAGAAGTAGGCAAAATTTTTGAAAGTTTTCACAAAATGATTGAAACCCAATTTCATACCTCTATCCAAATTCTTAGAACCGACAATGGGAGAGAATACTTTCACAAATCCCTTGGTGCTTATCTACTCAGAAATGGTATTGTGCACCAAACCTCATGTGTTGATTCCCCACAACAAAACGGGATTGCAGAAAGAAAAAATAGACACCTCCTCGAGGTAACTAGATCCCTCATGCTAGCCACAAATGTCCCAAGTCATTTTTGGGGTGAAGCTCTTCTAACCTCAACCTACCTTATTAACAGAATGCCTTCCAAGCCTCTGAATTTCCAGACTCCTCATCAAATTTTTCTATCTCTATACCCAACCACCAAACTTATTACCAACCTTCCACCAAAAATTTTTGGCTGCATTGCCTTTGTTCATAACCACCAACCAAATTTAAGCAAACTTGACCCTAGAGCCTTAAAATGCATATTTTTGGGATATTCTCTTACCAAGAAAGCATATAAGTGCTACTCTCCTTCCAACAGAAAGTTCTACCATACTTTAGATGTCACCTTCTTTGAAAACCAACCTTTCTACCCCAAAGTTATCCTTCAGGGGGAGAAAATGAGTGAATACCAACCTTGGGAACAAACTATCAATTCTACTGCTGTACAAAATCTTGAGCCTATTCCACAAAATTCTGCACCTATAACCATTGCGGAATTAAGTGCAGAAATTGCCCAACCAGCTGAGGTGGAGCCAAAGGAAATACAAGTTCAAACAAGTCCCGCACAAGAATCTGCTCCCACTGCTTTACCGGAGCTGCAGGTCTATTGTAGAAGAAATCGAAGTCAGAAGCCTCACATGGTGGTAGAGAACTGCACATTTCCAAGGCAAAACCAAACTTCTAACCTAAGTTCAGAACCGACAAAATCTCACACAGGGTATCACACCTTCTCCCCGACTCTTCATCTAAATCATTTGATGACATTTTTGACCTGGACATGCCTATTGCTCTAAGGAAAGGGGTGAGGTCTTGCACCAAACATCCAATCGAAAATTATGTGTCTTTTGAGAAATTGTCACAGAATTATAAAGCCTTTGTTACAAGTCTGGACAACATCAAAATACCTCAGAATTTTCATGAGGCTATCCACCAACCTCATTGGAAGGCAGCAGTAGATGAAGAAATCCAGGCCTTAGAAAAGAATGGAACATGGGAGTACTCTCAACTTCCACAAGGAAAACAACCAGTAGGATGCAAGTGGATTTTTTCTGTAAAATATAATGCAGACGGCAGCATCAACCGATACAAACTCAAGGATTCACTCAATCATATGGAGTGGATTATGAGGAGACCTTTGCACCAGTGGCAAAATTAAATTCTGTTCGTTCTCTTTGTCCATTGCGATCAATTTGGATTGGACTTTGCATCAATTGGATATAAAGAACGCTTTCTTAAATGGAGAACTTGAGGAAGAGGTTTATATGAAGATCCCTCCCGGACTAGAATCTTCTAAGAACTTGGGGAAGGTTTGCAAATTATGGAAATCTCTCTATGGTCTCAAACAATCTCCAAGGGCTTGGTTTGAGAAGCTAACTCGGGTTGTGAAGGGACATGGATTTTTTCAATGCCAGACAGACCACACAATGTTTGTAAAGCGATCCCAGGAGGGCAAACTTGTTGTTTTCATCGTCTATGTTGACGATATCATCATCATTGGAGATGATCATGAGGAAATTATAAACTTGAAACAGTTCTTAGCCAAAGAATTTGAGGTCAAAGATCTCGGTTACTTAAAGTACTTCCTTGGAATGGAAGTGGCGAGATCTAAACGTGGGATAACCATATCCCAGAGAAAGTATACCCTTGATTTATTGCAAGAAACTGGAATGTTGGGGTGTAGACCAGCTGATACACCTATGGAATCAAATGTTAAACTTAGTATTGAGGAAAAAAGTCCTCAAACCAACAAAGAGAGGTATCAACGACTTGTTGGAAGACTGATTTATCTGTCTCACACTCGTCCAGACATTGGATATTCTGTAAGTTTTGTAAGCCGGTTCATGAATGATCCAAGGGAAGCTCACATGAAAGCAGTTAATCGTATATTGCAGTACCTGAAGAAGACTCCTGGTAGAGGACTCTATTTTAAAAAGATCACAGAAAGAAATGTTGAAATCTTTACAGATTCAGACCATGCTTTGGTTCTCGTATGCGATAGAAGATCAACTAGTGGGTCTTGTTCATTTGTTTGGGGAACTCTAGTCACTTGGAGAAGCAAAAACAGATCGGTGGTAGCTAGGAGCAGTGCAGAAGCTGAGTTTAGAGCAATGGCTCATGGAATCTGTGAAGGGATATGGTTACAACGAATGCTACAGGAACTCAAGGTCTCATCTCAACACCCTATGAGGGTACTATGTGACAATAAGGCTGCCATTAGCATTGCTAAAAATCCAGTCCATCATGATAGGACTAAACATGTAGAAATTGATCGTCACTTCATCAAGGAAAAAATTGATAGTGGAACGGTGAAGCTAGAACACACATCCTCAAGCACACAAACTGCAGATATTCTGACCAAGGCACTGCCAAAGGCTCAATATGAAAATCTAAGGTGCAAGTTGGGCATGATTGACATCTATGACCCAACTTGAGGGGGAGTGTTGGATATTGAGCATAAAATCGGGAGCGAGAAAATCGGAAGTTTGTCCCCCATAAAATCGGGGGCGAGAAAATCGGGAAAGTCCCCCCATAAAATCGGGAGCGAGAAAATCGGGAAGATCTTTTTTTTTTTTCAGCAGAAAATTAGTCTTTTATGTATAGCTAAATTTAAGGAACCTGTTTTATCTTACCCAATAGGCTATTTATACCTTCTGTATCACACATTTTGATATAAGAAAAAACATTTCTTCATGTATTTCTTCATGTTGCATACTAGCAAACTTTACGTAACTGTCAACAAAGCAATAGTTACTATACATGACACACAAGACATACACTCCAACCCTAGATGGAAAGAACAAACTGCTCTATGCAATCATTTGCTTCGGTAAATAACATCTAGTAAAATAACACATGGTCATCCCCAGGATATCAATACTTGTAGCAGTGAACTATAATTACAGCATCACACAATTATTCGACCATTGGATGAAGTGGTAGATAAATAGTAAGGGGTAGAGGGAATTGAGATATTCTACAAGACATTTTAGAATGAGGGGTAATCATAATGACTAATCATTACTGAAGTAGTTAGAAGACAAATAAAACATTCCCAGTTACTTATTATACTGAAGTAACATTCAGGAAGTCCCCATTTGTTCCTTGTCAGTATATTGTGTTAAAAGTGAAGCATGTCATTTTATTAAAATGTTGTTATTGAGTCATCATTAAAATATTTTTCATACAGAGGAGTGGTAGGAACTCACTATAACACACTCTTCCGAATGCACCCTCTCTAATTGGTTAAAATTTATTGAAAACTATAAAATCAGGCGAGAGAGAAACATTGATAAGATGTAGGACCCACAAATATTTATCGTTTTCAATAAATTTTGACCACTAAAAGAGTGTGTTTGAAAGAGTGTTACAGAATTTTTTAATAGCATTTTTCTTTTCAAAAATAAACTAAGGAAAATATGATATTAATGTCTGTTTGGACAAACTTCATGGAATATTTGCTACACTACCAAGCCAATTATTAGATTTTACTCCCAGCTAGGGTTCTTTCTACTGAAAAGTGAAAATGAAGTGCAAATGCAGTCCAGCAAGTTTGGCAGTTTGTACTACTGGAACTAGCTGGTTCAAATCATTTCACATAGGTTTGCATCGATACTGTTTACTGGTGAGAAGCATTGACATGGCTGTAATCCACATTTCACTTCTCAGAAATGAATTTGATATATCCATTTTTGTGTCATTGCTAATGGAGTAAAAAAAAAAATGCCGAAGAAAGTATTAAGAAAACTCTGATTATTACCTTTCCACAAACAGGACAATTGTCACTTCTCTCCATCCACTCATAAATGCAACCAAGGTGAAAATGATGAGAACATTTTGTCATTATCTTTGGATTCTCTTTAGTGTATTCTGCAAGCAAAACCAGTTTTAGAAAAGTAAGAATCTCCAATGATCCTGTATTCCCGTTCCTTTAATCCTCCTAGTACCAACAACACCAACTAGTTAACAACAGCAGGGATCAGAGTTTCTCAACTTGTCAACTACATCCTTATCTTTATCCATTTTAAATTATTTTACACAGTTGTGAAGAGAAAGAGAGAAATGATGGTGTAGAAAATGTGTAAAAACTAAATGAGAGAAATTAATTGATATTTATAACAGATACAAGGGATAAAAGGCATAGTAGAAAATTATAAATAATGTTAATACAAAAGAAGATATTCATTACACTTCTTAGTTTGTGCACCATTACATTAACCAATAGATAAAAAGGAGCAAATGAAGCATTCTTATCTAACTTCAACTAATGAAACCATTGCAAGAAGCATATTTTCTTATTACCATTAATTGAAATATCCAGCTTTTGGTTTTGCTTCATCATCATTTAAAGAAGCCACAAGTTTCTACGTAAAAGGAAAGTGATACACCAGAGAGTGTCCCAACAACATCTATGTTCTACAATAAGCATATCAAATAAAAATAAAACAACCAAATTTCTTGGTACAAGTCAAGATGTGTCATTAAGCATATTACAGTAACAGATAGATACTTCCTAAAAGTTCAAGTCCAAGTACCACTGTACCAGTGAGTCTTCCACTGAAAATTTAAGAATATTAACGTAAATATATATATGCCTACCTTCAAGACATGTTGGACAAACATCCTCCTCCTCTGGCTCTGATGATCCATAGACAAGGCCAACTCCAGTTGAATATTTTGCTGATGAAAGTTTTATTGAGGATTTAGAATGGTATTCCTTTGATTCAGCTTCGCAGGAACTTCCATTCCATTTATCACCTGGATTTAAAGACTCTGGATCCACATCTACATCACTTCTTAGAGGTTCTGTTTCCTCATTTGATTGACTTGAACCCTTCTCACGCCTCGAAACTAATCCATCACGTTGCGAGCGAAAATATCTGGGCTCTACATCATATGGTAATGGCCTTGGTGGAGAACGGTACATGTCTGATAGAGAATTATCATGTGATGCTGCAGAAGTCATAGATGCTGACCCCTGAATAGATGAAGGAATTGAATGTGCATCCGATCTACGGAATATTGTTGCATACTGAAATTTGAGGTAGACAGGAAAATGGTTATATTTTTAATAATAAAGTATAGGTCTCATCAATGTCAAGATACATCATCTAGAAAAATGGATTATGAACAAAAAATTTCATCAAGTTGCAGTCTACCCAATACTGATGTTTATGGCAGTAAATACAGTAGATTGACCACAAAATCAAAAGATTCAAAAAGTCTTACCTAAACCAAGTGACAGGTGATTAAAAAATTGCTCTTATTTGATTTTACTTGAGGCTTATTTGCCACAAATAAGCAATCGCAAAAGATTCAGGGGTAAACATATTACACCCAAAACAGGTAGCTTGAGTTTGAAACTCACTTCTAACACTGATAGCACCAACAAAATTTATTAATGAATGCATCTATGTAGCACATCATCATTTGTACGCTAACTTAGGATCCAATTGCAAGGTATAGAACTTGATTCCCACGTTGGAATATGGAATTCTAATGTGAGGTTAATAAGGCCTTGGACTCTCCAACTTACAATGACTAGCTTTTCTGGTGTGGCTTTTACAAGGTTCTTATCAATTGGTATCAGAGGCTTTCATCATGTTTCTCAGCAACAAATGAACAGTGCAGGTGATGATGTGTGATGCAAGTATTGTAGTTGTTCGCCTGAGACTAGTCAAAGGCCTAGTGAACAACCAACCTACATGGCCATTGGGCTGTGGAGCATGGTGGGATGCTGGGATTTGATTATAAGGTCCGGGGTTTATAAGACCATAAGCTCTCCAACTAAAATAACTAGCTTTTGTGGTGTAGTTATCCCAAGGTTCTTATCAAACACATTTCAAGACTAATGGTATGAAATACAGGAACACTATAAAAGGACCTAAAGCTAGCATCCCCCACAAATAATTGTTCACATTTATACATTCAAAACAGTGGGAAATGCAATAGTACACCAATGCTAACAAAAACCGGACACATTGCACCCCAAAATGCAACAGGTTGACACCCTCTCAAGTATCAGGGTAAACACAAATCAGTAAACCACAGAGAGGGCTACAAAATTCAAATTACGGACAGCAACACATTACACCATAGGCAACATTACCATTTCATGCACCAAGATGAAGAAAGGAAACAGAAAGCAAAAGAGGCAAGGAGATAGCAACACGAACATACCACACTCAAAAGGTTCTGTATGAAGCAACTGAGACACACGCAGTTCCTATATACAGAACTATTTGGATTTACATAATCTTCAAAATCATCAAAATTCAAACAACAACAAACAGAACCCATTGTTCCAGCTTCCAAACTTTCTGTAGCTTTAGAATTTTTCCCACACTTCAACTGATCACCACAAAGTAGATGGTGTCACATGCTAGCTTTGAGAAAAAGAGCCTCCAACAGCACCACACTAACTGTTTCTTCAATAAAAATAAAAATAGGAGAGAGGATTCTAAGCTTGCAGAAGTGTCACTGCCTCCACAAACCAGTATCCTCCCTCTTCAGTTCACATAACCCTGCAAAACTTGCTTTTGCTGACAAGAAAATGATCGTTGCAGCAAACTACAATAATATTTGTTGTGAAAAGTGTTGCAAGTTAATATTGTTGCTATCACCTATGTTTTTGTAGTGAAAATTTCAACTACCACTGTTTTTTTTACAATAAAAATATTGTTGCTACTACGCTAATCATTTTACAATAAAAATTGTTATTGGCTTATCACATTTTTGGATGCATGGTCTTAATACCTAACATGCATCCTTCTTTGAGAAACATACTTTATCTGAGAAAAAGCATATTTTACAAAATAAAATTGCTTTTACAAACATACTTTATCCTTCTTTGAGTATTTTATACAAAAACATAAAAAATAAAGGCAAGGAGGATTAAGCATATTTTACAAACTTGCATTTGGCATCATTAGCAGTGTGGAATCCATCTAGTAAAGATATGGTGTGTGTATGTGTCTAAGCTTTCTTTTCTATGATCTCTCCCATATGGCTTTGCTAAATATGTTTAAGAAAAATTGTTTCATTCCCTCAACTTTTCTATTCATGTGTATGTTTTCTCCAATTTACATGACAGGCAAAAGAATTGCAAGAGCAAAATTGCGTACTTGCCAAGAAGGTAGGCAGAGACCAAATGTGTCACTAATATGTCATTCTTATTGACAAGAAAGGCTAAGAAAAAATAAAGTTGACATTTTTCTTTTATGACATTTATGCCTAGATTAAGGAAAAAGGTAAGGCAGTGGTTGAACGTCCACAGTGCAGGCCAGAAGAGATAGGTCTAACATGTCATCCACAGCTACAATCTCAACAAAGACTAGTTCCTTTAGCACTCGGGTATTTTTCTCATTCTTCCTCTGATCATCACATCATGTATTTGTGAAAATAATTAATATTTTAAAAGTCTCATTCCTTAGTAACATAATTTTACATATCTCAATGTTTTTATTTTTTTATAATTTCTTAATTAATATTATTAAAATATTAGTTAGCATTTTGATATTTTAAAGGCCAAAATTTGGTTACTCTTATTTTAGATATTATTCGTTTTGTTATGTAATTAAAACTTAAGTCTTATTACTCTTATTTATGTAATCATTTTGTACAATTTATTATGATTATGAGACATGAGATTATGACTAAGACGAAGTATATTTTACTAACTTCATTATTTTTATGCACATGTATATATATTTTTGCAATTTAAACTAATGATTTTTCAATTACTGGCTGTGATTCTACATTTTAACTTCTCTTTTTTTTCAATTACGAAGTGCACCAGTAGGCATAGATTTTTTTTTTATTTGAACAAACCCCTATAAATGAATTTTTGACTAACATACAGTTTCCAAACTAGCTTTTATATGGACTTAATACATATGAAAGCTTAAATAAATTCTTCTTTTAGGTTTCCAAAATTAAAAATGCTATTTAATATCAATTTTTATATAGTTGTATTATTAGTTGGTCTAGTATACTAAAATATGTATTTTCTTTATTAAGTGGATTAAGAAATCCACCGGAAAAATTACTTTCTTTTTTGTAAAAATTACTTTTTTTTTCTTTTATTTTTGTCATAATTTTGAAAAGAACTCACTTTGAAGTTGACTTTAAACCTGAAAACATATTATATACTTGCCCTAGAATTTGAGAGAGAGTAATCAAGAAATAAATTATCTCATATATCTCATATATATATATATATATATATATATATATATATATATATATATATATATATATATACGTGCAACAGCTTTAGGTAAGACAAACTAACGTGTTTGATTTAGCTTTTAAATTAGTTTCAAAATTTCAGTGAAGTCCAAAGCATCAAATAGTTGTTTGAACCATATAGAATTTGAGTTGGCATATTAGACTGTATTATAGCAATGAAGCTGTCAATCTACAAAATCTCACAGTCCCAAGAACCCTAATGAATTGAAAATTCATTGCCTTTGTCACTAAGTCCAATAATCCTAAGTTAGCCCATTAATGAATGAATTGCAGATTAATTGCCATACAATATATAAGATCTAATGATCCATAGAATTTATGTTTTATATGTAAGAATTTTGGATTGTTTTATGTTATTCACACAACATTTTCCTACAACACTTACAATGCCTATTCTTGGTGTTGCTCTCCAATTTCATGACATCAATCATCTTGTATTGCACTTCTCTCTGATCTTCTTATCTCTCTCTTTGTTGTATAAAACGGTTGTCCAAATACAGTTGTCTTTAACAATTTGTCCAGCTAAGTATTATGTATGCAGATAACATTGGATTCATGAAAATGTATAATGACGGTTGAGAAAGGAAAAAAGTTTTAAGTCATTTGTTGGTAAGGTTTAAAAACAAATTGATTATGAATTTTATAGAGATTATAATCATATTTAAGCCATAAATGAATAGCTACTATTTGGTTTGGACTTGTGTTTGGACACACCTTAACACACCCGTTATTATTTTCAAATCAAAGTCAAAAGACACAGAAGCACTTGAAACTTGAGAGTAGCTTCTGTGTTAGAGGATCTGTTCTTTGAAAATGCTTATGCAAACATGCATTATATATATATATATATATATATATATATATATATATATATATATATATATATATATATATATCTTACCTTTCTCATACCTAAGTGGGAACCTAGTGCATTGGATAGTCAATTTTTATTTGCAAAGTATATTCTGAGTCTCTGATCGATGAGCTAAACATTCCACTCTAATTTGAATTTTAATTTATCATGATAGATTTGTTATGTATATTTTTGGCTATTTGTTTTGATATAGGTAATGGTATTCGATGAAACAACATTCAATTGATTACAAGGTTTATGTCGTGGATGAAGTTGGGAACAGAGGCATGGAAGAGTATAAGTATAGATATTTGTGAATACTACAGATTAAGTGCTTGTCATGTATAGTAAGTTCAAAAGGTTTTTTTAACCATTGTGAGTTTATTCTAATCCACTTGTTTTTCATGTTAAAAATTTTCAACATGTCCAAAACTGTGAAGAAAGAAAGCACATGCATTTTTAGATGGAAACTTTGTGATGGCTTCAACATGGCTTCAACATATTAACCTGCTATTTGATTGTTCCTTTTGGTGGTACTAGTGCATGAGTTTTCAAATTAATGGAAAATAGAACATGCACAGAAGAAACGCACTGTGCTATGCATGAGATGTAACAAGATTTAAGGGTGTGTGTTACTATTGCTTCTGTCATATTTTCCATCTTTTCATTATGTAAGTTCTGGAAGACTTAAAATTGCAACTCCTTGCACATACCAGAACGCAGACTGGAGACTACACCCACCTCCTGATGAGATTCTAACGTATGATTCTATTTTTATTTTATTTTATTTTTTGTAAAATCCATGTATTTAAGGGTAATCTTTTGCATGCCCTTAGTAAATACACCCAATGCTATTTTAAACAAGGACTTAAGATTGAGGTGACTGAAAACTTATTACAGGAGATCTAGTTATGACAAATCTATTGTGTTTAGTTCCTACATCCTTCCTCTCCTCAATACAGAAAAAGTTTATTCCTTTATTTGGCTTAGTTTGATCATTACTGTTATACTGTCATGGACAATCTAATTAATAGAATCTAATTCACTTTTCTTCTTATGACAGATATGCCAGAGAAGATACACACTATCTGTTGTATATATATGATTTGATGAGGATTAAGTTGTTTGCCTTGTCTAAGGAGTCTGAAAGTTCTGAGTCTTCAGAAACTCCTCTGGTGGAGGTAACTGTCTTCTATTGCATTAATTATAAAATGAATTTGATTTGGTTGATCACCTCTGTGTGCTTTACTGAGTTTGGAAAGTTGTTGTCTGGTTAAAATTTGTTAGTACTTGTGTTTCCGTCATTTTGAATAGATTTAATAATTTGTGATCACTCAAATTTTGTGCATTAATGCTTTTACTAGCTTAGCATAGTAGTAGGTCATATTTCTGTTTATAAGCTCTTCTACTTTTTTCTCTATGATATCCGTCGTGATATGCATGTTTGAGAAAGCTTTTCTCATTCAAATAATTGTTCTTTTCATTTTTATTTTTTTTTTATGTTAAAAAGCTATCTTAGGAAGCTGATAAAAAAATATTTTCATTTTTGCCCTCTCAAATAAGCTTGTCCAAGTGTCCAACTACCTGAGTTGTAGTTTTAGTTGCTTCAATCTTTGGTTTTTTCATTTGTACTTTGTATCAAAGTCAAACTAACTAGATGAGAACTATCAATCATTACCTCTAACCATAGGATGCTCTCTTATTCGCCTAGACCATAGTTATCATAATCTTACGATTTGTGTTTCCATATGATTCAGTTACCTACCAATACATATCTTGAGATGAATCTTAAATGAATTATCCTATGATACATGTTATGATTTGATATGATTTGGATACCAATTGATACAAATCCTAAAATAATCTTTAAAATGACTTCATTTCACCAATTATCATGAAAATTTGGAAAGTCATATAAGCTTAAATTTTTAAATTTGAAGGAATTGAAGGAACACTTGTGAACTTATAGAATGAAAAGTCACAATTCGATGACCTTGATTTAAATACCAGAATATTTATTATAAATTTTATTATTATTGTTATAACAATTTTTAACAAAACTCATGCATCCCATTCTCCTAGAGTTATGTTTTTTTTCCTTATTGATCATGAATATGTGCTTTAATATGTCTTTGTTAGTTGCATATATAATGTTTTATTATTGATCATTGGTTTTACGATTCATGATTCAGAGAATGGGCCTTCCGATTCATGTTTGTATGCTAATTCAAGAACCATGACCTTGACTGCTTTGTCTCAATTGTTTGAACTTTAAATGTGTTACAACCATGCAGTGGTTCATTAGATCTGTTAGATGTTTCCTTGGTATACAGATAAAGCTTTTTGGGTTATATTTTCATTCTAAATCTTTAATCATT
Organism: Hylodesmum podocarpum; assembly: GCA_026586105.1. Lineage (NCBI taxonomy): Eukaryota > Viridiplantae > Streptophyta > Magnoliopsida > Fabales > Fabaceae > Hylodesmum > Hylodesmum podocarpum. The sequence continues at coordinate 3,124,708 of JALJEV010000803.1, read as the reverse complement.
CTTACTACCTTCATTAGTGTTATTATCAACTTTATTTCACTTGCTATAACAATAATACTGCCGTTTCATTGCTACCCATTTCTTGTTTTATATGTGTATAAGTTGGTTTTTACCTTTTTGACACAATCCATAAAAGCTTTGGGACTAATACAATGTCAGGATTTTGTGATAGAACTAATTGAACGTGGCATGTTATGTAATGCATTCAATTTGTATGTCATTGCTCTATTCTTAACACCCATTGTAATTTTTATACTCTCTTTCTGGCTTGCAGGGGTTGTGTGAGTGGAGGGACATTGTTGCCTGAGCAGAGAATGAGAGCACAGGATATGTATTGCCACATAAATCTGTTCTTGAAATTGGTATGAAACTTGTGCACATTCTGTTTATCTTTTTCTTGATGTTGTCAATATGGGTGGATGCTCATAACTCAATCTGTATTTACTTGTTTAAAAGCTAAGCAGATGCCTCTCACTACGTGCAAGCTACGGGGATTGGTGAAGTCTAAACATCCTTATGTTGAACACAATCTTGGTATTGTTGTCAACATCATTAGGCATTCTATACAGAATGCTGCTGCATTTGAGGAAGCTGCTCAACAGTTGAAAGAAGCACAAGCTGCCACTGTAAGTTATACCTTTACAATTCCCATATGAATGTTTGTCCATATAATGTTAGTTGTGGTCTTGTATGATGATGAATTATTTATTATGAAATACATTCATGTGGGAGCTTCCTGTTTGCTATTTGTGCAACTTTCACAACAATTATTTGATGATTGTGTATTAAGTATATTGGTTAAGTACTAGTGTGTTGCAAATAATACATGTCCAATCCAGTAATGTTACAATTCATAAGAGCCATAATATCAACCTTCTATTTAAAATTTTGTGATAGATATGTGTATAAGATATACAATGTACTGAAACTTTTTGGAACAACATTCATATGATATTTTATTTTTGTATTTTAGGTTCTAAAAGATATAGACAGAAAGGTTTTTTTATAGGATTATTTATGAATTAATCCAATAAATTTGTTCTTTGAACCTGGTTGATTTGAATATTTTATATATTTAAAATAAATTTAAATCAATCCAATAAAACTTATTATTATTAATTCGAATAATATATATGTATTTAAAAATCCGAACTAATATATTGACTATTAAAAGATTAATTTTTAATTCTTTATTTATTATTTAATTTCAAATGACTATTTATCTATTTATTTTATTATTTTATTATTTTAATAATTTAATAGATTAATATTCTAACTTCAATTTTATCTAAGTATCACGTAAATAAATATTATAGTTTTTTATTATTTATATTAAAATTAATAATTGTATCACTTTATCCTAATTTCTATATTATATTTTATTGTGATTTATTTTTAAAAATATTTTATATAAAAATTTGATTAATTAAATTAGTACTAATTTATTAACTATAAGATCAGATTAATCCAAATAAAAAATTTCCAGACTAACTAAACTAAAAAAAAATTAATTAATTTAAATTTCATCTATTTTAAATTTAAGCGTGTTTATTTTGACATTCGATTCCCAAATAGAAGCATAAGCATTAAATCTTAAATAAGATATCTCTTGTTTTTCTAATTTTATACCGAAACAAGAGACTATATTTATTTCATAGCAGATTCATACTATTTTTTACCAGATGAAAACAAAACTTTTAAGATATCAAAATTTATTTTAGTTAATGTTTTTTAAAATATTTTTTCATATATGCATACTTGAGGATATCAGAAACTTAAATAAAAAAAATTATTTACCCAGGGACGGAGCTACAAATTTTTGAGGGGATAACAACAATTAAAATTTAAAATAAATAGCATGAAATAGAAATAATAATATGATTAAATTTCATGATAGATAAATATTTTTAAATATGTAATATTTTACATTTATGATAAATAATTTATATTGTGATATATTTTTTTATTATTGATAATTTATTTCAAATAGTATTGAAATAAGATTTGTAAATTTTGAAATAATATATTAAAAGAGATAATGAGTTTAAAAATCTTAAAAATTGTGCTATTCCAAAAAAAAATAACCAGATAAATTATTATACTGGTTAAAAATAAAAAGTAAAAATTATCATATTTTATCCTATTTATATATCAATAACAAATTTTCAAAATTTCATAATCTAATAATAAATTTTTAAATATATTTAATGTTTTAAGTGACTTAGTGCAAGGGGCATAATGGGAATCACAAGTAATTAATTCCTCACTCTTAAGTCCTAATTTCAAAATCTCTGCGTCTGCATTTTCCTTCCTTCAACAACCTTCAGCCTCTACATTTTCCTTCCTCCAACAACCTTCGCCCCTATATTTTGCTTCCCTTATGGCATCAACTACACCACAACTGGAACTTGCAGCTCCCCCACAGACGAATCTTCTCAGGTTATTTGTTACTTGGAACATCAAGCTTAAATGTGTTGTATGCGCAGAAGCACCTAAAGAAGTCTTAAAAATTTTGTATGGCATGGCCAAAGGAGGAGCTTACACAGAAGGAAATTCATGCTTAAAAACTTTTGTATCGACTACAGAATTTCATGCCGGGAGAGATTTATTCAAGAAGAGAAAAAGATCAAGAAATAAAGCTTCCGCTGTCCTATAGCCTATAAGATATATGATGATATGACTGTGGAGCCTATCCTATTGCCCGCGTCCCAACTAACTTCTTTGAAATTGCATAACATGAAGTTAGAAGACACTGATGTTATTGAAGTTGATTTCAGAGATGTTACTAAGGTAAATTTATGTTTTATTTATTTATTTTCTTAATTATTATCTTATTTATTACCTGGATTCATTAGGGTTATTATCTCATGATCGAAGCCTGTAAAACTGAGTTAGGAGGTGCATTGACATCATTTATGGAGAGATTCAAAGCCCTGCCTGAAGCGGAAGCCCCTGCCCTGCCTAAAGCAGAAGCCCCTGCCCAGCCCTAAGCGGAAGCCCCTGCATTTGGTCAGACTCAGGCCTCTGATAATTAGTTACACCAGCACCGGGTCAGGCTCAGGCCTCTGGTAATTAGTTACTTTGTTTTAAACATGTTCTTGATGATGATACTGAGGTTTCTTTCTAATAAAAAGATTTTTGCATGTTTATGGAAAACTTTTCTATTGTTATTACTCTTGTCTCACTCCTAATATGTTAGGTTGATTATTCTTCCAGTTGTCTCACTAGTAATATTGTTAGGATAATTACTCTAATTTGCAATTTATATGCCTTGGAACTGACATAAAGAAATATTGTAGCCAGATTTTGCTGTTTTTAGAAATTGTTTTTAGAAGATAAAAACAAAAAATAAATTTCAAAATCTACGGGTATAATGTATTGGAAACAGGATAAACTTGTTGAAAATATGGATTTCTGTTGTGCTCTGGAGTGAAGATGGCCTTTCTGATATTGAGTTTTATATATCTGATTAGCAAGGTAGACATACAATCTGAGTAAATTTATTTATTTTAAACCCTAAACCTCATAGCATTAGTAGCAATTTATTTAAACCCTAAACCTCATAATTCCCCCTACCCCCTACTATTTATCTACCACTTGATCCAATAGTCGAATAATTGTGTGATGCTGTAATTATAGTTCACTGTTACAAGCATTGATATCCTGGGGGTGACCATGTGTTATTTAACTAGATGTTATTTACCGAAGCAAATGATTGCATAGAGCAGTCTGTTCTTTCCATCTAGGGTAGAAGTGTATGTCTTGTGTGTCATGTATAGTAACTATTGCTTTGTTGACAGTTATGCAAAGTTTGCTAGTATGCCACATATTTTAGTTGAAGATAATGAATGCTTCAAGCTTGATAGCGCGTAATACTAATTGGTGAAAGAAGAAAAGTAGGCTTTATTTGATATATGTGGATTTTCTCTATAAATTACTCATCCGGTGGTGGAAATGGTTGTAGTGAATTTGGCAAGTTATAGCTGTTTGAGCATGATTCTCATTCTTGAGCTGACTTTTACTTCCACCCAGCTTGCCTTCAGATCATGTATATTGTTATGTGCGATTGTGAAATATAACATATATGTTCTTACATACATGTGTGCATCAAACTATATTTATGTATGTATTAAAATTTGTGTGTTAAGATGTTTTTTGTAATTATTTTTTATTAAACCATTATGATGCACTGCAATAAATAAATAAATGAAGGATTAAACATGTTTTTTAATCACTCTAAAATTTGTATCTTTTACTCTTTTATATTGTGAAAATTGTAAATCCAAGCCTTCAACCCTCTTTAAGTTGTTCTTCCATTACTTGCACACTTGGACTCACTGAAGTTGGTTTGCACAAAATCTAGTATGACCATATAGAATTTGGCATATTAGACGGTATTATAGCAATGAAGCTGTCAATCTACAAAAACTCACAGGACCAAGAACCCTAGTAAATTGAAAATTCATTGCCTTTGTCAGTAGGTCCAATAATCCTAAGGTAGCTCATTAATGAATGAATTGCAGATTAATTGTCATACAATATATAAGATCCAATGATCCATCGAATTCATGTTCTCTATGTAAGAATTTAGGATTGTTTTACATTATTCACACAACATTTTCCTACAACACTTACAATGCCTTTACTTGTTGTCGCTCTCCAATTTCATTACATCAATCATCTTGTATTGCACTTCTCTCTGCTGTTCTTATCTCTCTCTTTGTTGTATAAAATGGTAGTCCAAATACAATTGTCTTTAACAATTTGTCCAGCTAAGTATTATGTATGCAGATAACATTGGATTCATGAAAGTATATAATGATGGTTGAGAAAGGAAAAAGTTTCAAGTCATTTGTTTGTAAGGTTTAAAAACAAATTGATTATGAATTTTATAGTCATTATAATCATATTTAAGCCATAAATGAATCGCTACTATTTTGTTTGGACGTGTGTTTGGACACACCTTAACACATCCATTATTATTTTCAAATAAATTTCAATAGACACAGAAGCACTTGAAACTCGAGAGTAGCTTCTGTGTTAGAGGATCTGTTCTTTGAAAATGCTTATACAAACATGCATTATATATATCTTACCTTTCTCATACCTAAGTGGGAACCTTGTGCATTGAATAGTTCTTTTTCATTTGCAAAGTATATTCTGAGTTTCTGATCGATGAGCTAAACATTCCACTCTAATTTAAATTTTAATTTATCATGATAGATTTGTTATGTATATTTTTGGCTATTTGTTTTGGTACTGGTAATGGTATTCGATGAAACAACTTTCAATTGATTTCAAGGTTTATGTCGTGGATGAAGTCAGGAACAGAGGCATGGAAGAGTATAAGTATAGATATTGTGAATACTACAGATTAAGTGCTTGTCATGTTTAGTAAGTTCAAAAGGTTTTCTTAACCATTGTGAGTTCATTCTAATCCACTTGTTTTTCATGTTAAATTTTTTTTTCAACATGTCCAAAACTGTGAAGAAAGAAAGCACATGCATTTTTAGATGGAAACTTTGTGATGGCTTCAACATATTAACCTGCTATTTGATTGTTCCTTTTGGTGGCACTAGTGCATGAGTTTTTAAATTAATGGAAAATAGAACATGCACAGAAAAAACGCACTGTGCCATGCATGAGATGTAACAAGATTTAGGGGGGTGTATGAATTATGAAAGAATAAATTTGAAGATGTGAAAATGATTTATCAGTCCATGGTGGTATAAGTATGCTTCTTGTACTTCTTTTAAAAGCCTACAACATTTGATAATACAAGTTTTTCAATATTTAACACCTGTTTGTATACATTGAAAACTTCGTTTGAGTAATGATAATTTTTCTTTTTCGATAGTGTAATTTACCATGTTTAGTGGAGGACATGTTAGACCTATCTCTTCTGGCCTGCACTGTGGACGTTCAACCACTTCCTTACCTTTTTCCTTAATCTAGGCATAAATGTCATAAAAGAAAAATGTCAACTTTATTTTTTCTTAGCCTTTCTTGTCAATAAGAATGACATATTAGTGACACATTTGGTCTCTGCCTACCTTCTTGGCAAGTACGCAATTTTGCTCTTGCAATTCTTTTGCCTGTCATGTAAATTGGAGAAAACATACACATGAATAGAAAAGTTGAGGGAATGAAACAATTTTTCTTAAACATATTTAGCAAAGCCATATGGGAGAGATCATAGAAAAGAAAGCTTAGACACATACACACACCATATCTTTACTAGATGGATTCCATACTGCTAATGATGCCAAATGCAAGTTTGTAAAATATGCTTAATCCTCCTTGTCTTTATTTTTTATGGTTTTGTATAAAATACTCAAAGAAGGATAAAGTATGTTTGTAAAAAGCAATTTTATTTTGTAAAACATGCTATTTCTCAGATAAAGTATGTTTCCCAAAGAAGGATGCATGTTAGGTATTAAGACCATGCATCCAAAAATGTGATAAGCCAATAACAATTTTTATTGTAAAATGATTAGCGTAGTGGCAACAATATTTTTATTGTAAAAAAAACAGTGGTGGTTGAAATTTTTACTACAAAAACATAAGTGATAGCAACAATATTAACTTGCAACACTTTTCACAACAAATATTATTGTAGTTTGCTGCAACGATCATTTTCTTGTCAGCAAAAGCAAGTTTTGCAGTGATATTAGATATTTGTCAGCAAAAACTGTTGTAGCAAATATCCTTTTTTCTTGTACTAAACGAAGCACTCTTCGGGAAGTGGACGTGAGGAGTGTTAAATGAAGAGGATAGTCAATGGTGTAGAGTGTTGAAATCCAAATATGACATATTATATGGTCACGAGTGTTAGCATACAGGCAAAGTCTCCTATCTTGCAGAAGGTGAAAAAGGGCAACCAGATTCTTATTATGTGAAATTTGAGTGAAATTTGTCTTATTATGTGGGGTACGTGCACATGACTCAAATTAAGTGATAACAAACATAAAGATAGATATAGTTTTTGTCTTCAATTTCTTTTGTAAAAGTATATTTCTAAATTTAATTTAATAATAGATAAAGGTATAAGATATGCATTGTTCATGTAATTTTTTATTTTTTATTTATTTTTTGTTTCAAGACCTTAAACTGATCAATCTAATAAAAAACTAATAAATTGATTCTACGCGTGATTCAGTTAGCCTGTCGAATTGATAACATTTGAATTAATTTGAAAATTGATAAATTTGAATAAAATTAGTAAAATTAGTCAAAACTGATTCCAACTAATCTTATTAAAAATATTTTTTTACTAATTTAATTTAATATTTTTAAAATAAATACAAATACATATTTAATAAGTATTATAAATTAATTTAAATTATTTTATAAATATTTTTAATTTTATCTTATAAAATATATAATTTTATTATTTAATTCTTGATTTAAAATTTTACATGCATAAAATAATATTACTATAATTTTTTAATATATTTTATTTAATCCTATTTTATATAATAATATTTAATTATTATTAGGTAAACCTTCAATCAGTGGCTTAGACTCAGCCATTCAGATTCCAGAATCTTCTTGCTTTTCTTTTCTCTTCTCTTCTTTTTTGAAAAAATTAAAAAATAAATTTCAGTTCAATGATTCATTATAAAATTACATGGTTGTTGAATTCCATAATTTTGTTATTATTTTTTCTTTGTAGCCACCATAACATAATAACATTGTCATACACTTGTTACTTTCGAGTTATAAACATTTCATTTAATAAGAACATTCTACTATTTGACTTCACAAATAGAATCTATAGTATATGTTCATATTATGAAATTATGATAATAACTTTATACAATTTTAGAATGATGTAAGTTTTCAAAACATATAATAGAATTTCTTTATCAAATAAATATTTAAAATTGCATGTTCTGTTTCGAAAATTTTCACAATCTTATAATTTCTGTCCTAAATAATTTTTTAATGAATTTTTCTCCCAAAATTTCAAAATCCTAAAATTTTTGTCCTTATATAGAAAAATTGCTATAAAATTATCTTATTTGTGATAGTTTAAAGGAATAAACCACCACAAAATGTTTTGATTATGACAAAAAATTTGTACATAGGAAAAACATAGTAAAATTATGAAATTTTGGAATTTTTTTTTTATCAAAAACATTATTTAAGAAACAAATCGTAAGATTATGAATTTTTGGGGTGAGAAAGTGTAATTAAGCCTTAAAATATTAAACAATTAAACTACAATAAAATTAAAAAAACTATTATGATAATGTTTTATAGAGTTAAAACATAAAGATAATAATTATTCCAAAAAACACAATTATCAAATTCGACATCATAACTAAATAATTAAACACATATTTTTTTTCGTGTTATTTATTCTTATTAATAATTGAACACTTAATATAGCTAATAAATAGATATGATAAAAAAAATAACAAAAATAATATAAAAATAATATATAAGAGAACATAACATATTTATTAACAATTTAAAAATTATTTTTTAAATAAAAATTATTATGGTATAAATTCATTATTTATTGAAAAATTGTTAAAAAATTATATTTATCATAAATTGTTATTAGTCTAACATGTATAGTTTTCTTACATCAATACATAGCTATTGAATTTATTAAATATATATATATATATATATATATATATATATAATTTTTTTTTATTATACACACTTGTATGATATAAATATGAAATTACTTTTTACTATATGTCCAAAACTTTGGACTTTGGATAAAAAAATAGGATTAGATTCTTCCACTGCCAACTCCACTTAATAATCCCAAGTGAGAAAAACAATAAAATAAGAAATTAAAAGAAGAAAAAGAAAAACAACACTTCAACCACCAAACCAAAGCAAAAGGGAAAGAAAGTGAGAGAGAGTGTCTTCAATTTCGCGGTTTCATAGCAATTATCACCGAAAAATCCAAAATTTCTGCTCCTATCTCTTTGTTCATCACATCCCTAACATCTATCTACTCTACCCACTTTCTCTTCCAGGTTCCTTTCTCTAAATTTTTTTCTGTTACTTTTTCTCAAAAATTAAAATAAAAATAAAAATTCAAATTTTCTCTCATTCTCTTCTTACCCACTTCGTATATTAGCTTCCAATTATCGTTTTGATCCTTCTGATTGCTTCTTAGTTTGATAATCGAAAGTGGGTCTCTGCCTTTTCTCCGATTCAAGTGTGTTTCTGGGTCGATCCTTTCGCTTTTGATGGAAAATTTCATTCTTTGCATTGCACACAAAATTTTGGTTTGATTTGTTTGTTTATTTATTTATTTTTGATTTTATAAAATTGTGATCACTAAGTGATGATGTTCATGTTGTTGGTTGATTCATCGGCATAACTTGGTATTAAAGAAAAGAATCATTTTTTTTTTCTCTTAATAAATTTGAAGTTAACGTAGTGCAATTGAAGTTGTCGGTGAGTGGCAAAAGTGTTAAAAAACTAAAAAGCTTTTCCATTTTGAATAATGAAATTTGTCATATTCTTCTTTGAATTTCATGATAGTTATTTTATTTTTTATCACGCTCGTGTGCTTTGTGTTGATGTTATGCTATAGTCCTTGTTTTGCCCCTGAAATGTGTAAGCATTAGCTGCATTGGTCATGTGCACTAAGTCAAGACAAGTGATCAATCATTAGTTTAATGTTATAAAATATTTATGTAGCTCCTAAATTTTATGTTGTCATTTAATACTATTTAGAATAATAGGAATTGGTCTAAATAATACACCTACACATAGTTAAAATCTTAGTTATTTTAATTGGTCAAATAATAATAGCATGACATGAATGGTAACTTCTAGGAACTTCACATGTTTTTCAGTGTTGTTGCTATTGTTTTCCTTTAATGCTACTTTGGCTTAATTTGCAGTTGAATAAGAGAGAGAGAGAAACTGTGCTTATCCATATTACAGGGTTATGTGAACTGAAGAGGGAGGATACTGGTTTGTGGAGGCAGTGACACTTCTGCAAGCTTAGAATCCTCTCTCCTATTTTTATTTTTATTGAAGAAACAGTTAGTGTGGTGCTGTTGGAGGCTCTTTTTCTCAAAGCTAGCATGTGACACCATCTACTTTGTGGTGATCAGTTGAAGTGTGGGAAAAATCTAAAGCTACAGAAAGTTTGGAAGCTGGAACAATGGGTTCTGTTTGTTGTTGTTTGAATTTTGATGATTTTGAAGATTATGTAAATCCAAATAGTTCTGTATATAGGAACTGCGTGTGTCTCAGTTGCTTCATACAGAACCTTTTGAGTGTGGTATGTTCGTGTTGCTATCTCCTTGCCTCTTTTGCTTTCTGTTTCCTTTCTTCATCTTGGTGCATGAAATGGTAATGTTGCCTATGGTGTAATGTGTTGCTGTCCGTAATTTGAATTTTGTAGCCCTCTCTGTGGTTTACTGATTTGTGTTTACCCTGATACTTGAGAGGGTGTCAACCTGTTGCATTTTGGGGTGCAATGTGTCCGGTTTTTGTTAGCATTGGTGTACTATTGCATTTCCCACTGTTTTGAATGTATAAATGTGAACAATTATTTGTGGGGGATGCTAGCTTTAGGTCCTTTTATAGTGTTCCTGTATTTCATACCATTAGTCTTGAAATGTGTTTGATAAGAACCTTGGGATAACTACACCACAAAAGCTAGTTATTTTAGTTGGAGAGCTTATGGTCTTATAAACCCCGGACCTTATAATCAAATCCCAGCATCCCACCATGCTCCACAGCCCAATGGCCATGTAGGTTGGTTGTTCACTAGGCCTTTGACTAGTCTCAGGCGAACAACTACAATACTTGCATCACACATCATCACCTGCACTGTTCATTTGTTGCTGAGAAACATGATGAAAGCCTCTGATACCAATTGATAAGAACCTTGTAAAAGCCACACCAGAAAAGCTAGTCATTGTAAGTTGGAGAGTCCAAGGCCTTATTAACCTCACATTAGAATTCCATATTCCAACGTGGGAATCAAGTTCTATACCTTGCAATTGGATCCTAAGTTAGCGTACAAATGATGATGTGCTACATAGATGCATTCATTAATAAATTTTGTTGGTGCTATCAGTGTTAGAAGTGAGTTTCAAACTCAAGCTACCTGTTTTGGGTGTAATATGTTTACCCCCTGAATCTTTTGCGATTGCTTATTTGTGGCAAATAAGCCTCAAGTAAAATCAAATAAGAGCAATTTTTTAATCACCTGTCACTTGGTTTAGGTAAGACTTTTTGAATCTTTTGATTTTGTGGTCAATCTACTGTATTTACTGCCATAAACATCAGTATTGGGTAGACTGCAACTTGATGAAATTTTTTGTTCATAATCCATTTTTCTAGATGATGTATCTTGACATTGATGAGACCTATACTTTATTATTAAAAATATAACCATTTTCCTGTCTACCTCAAATTTCAGTATGCAACAATATTCCGTAGATCGGATGCACATTCAATTCCTTCATCTATTCAGGGGTCAGCATCTATGACTTCTGCAGCATCACATGATAATTCTCTATCAGACATGTACCGTTCTCCACCAAGGCCATTACCATATGATGTAGAGCCCAGATATTTTCGCTCGCAACGTGATGGATTAGTTTCGAGGCGTGAGAAGGGTTCAAGTCAATCAAATGAGGAAACAGAACCTCTAAGAAGTGATGTAGATGTGGATCCAGAGTCTTTAAATCCAGGTGATAAATGGAATGGAAGTTCCTGCGAAGCTGAATCAAAGGAATACCATTCTAAATCCTCAATAAAACTTTCATCAGCAAAATATTCAACTGGAGTTGGCCTTGTCTATGGATCATCAGAGCCAGAGGAGGAGGATGTTTGTCCAACATGTCTTGAAGGTAGGCATATATATATTTACGTTAATATTCTTAAATTTTCAGTGGAAGACTCACTGGTACAGTGGTACTTGGACTTGAACTTTTAGGAAGTATCTATCTGTTACTGTAATATGCTTAATGACACATCTTGACTTGTACCAAGAAATTTGGTTGTTTTATTTTTATTTGATATGCTTATTGTAGAACATAGATGTTGTTGGGACACTCTCTGGTGTATCACTTTCCTTTTACGTAGAAACTTGTGGCTTCTTTAAATGATGATGAAGCAAAACCAAAAGCTGGATATTTCAATTAATGGTAATAAGAAAATATGCTTCTTGCAATGGTTTCATTAGTTGAAGTTAGATAAGAATGCTTCATTTGCTCCTTTTTATCTATTGGTTAATGTAATGGTGCACAAACTAAGAAGTGTAATGAATATCTTCTTTTGTATTAACATTATTTATAATTTTCTACTATGCCTTTTATCCCTTGTATCTGTTATAAATATCAATTAATTTCTCTCATTTAGTTTTTACACATTTTCTACACCATCATTTCTCTCTTTCTCTTCACAACTGTGTAAAATAATTTAAAATGGATAAAGATAAGGATGTAGTTGACAAGTTGAGAAACTCTGATCCCTGCTGTTGTTAACTAGTTGGTGTTGTTGGTACTAGGAGGATTAAAGGAACGGGAATACAGGATCATTGGAGATTCTTACTTTTCTAAAACTGGTTTTGCTTGCAGAATACACTAAAGAGAATCCAAAGATAATGACAAAATGTTCTCATCATTTTCACCTTGGTTGCATTTATGAGTGGATGGAGAGAAGTGACAATTGTCCTGTTTGTGGAAAGGTAATAATCAGAGTTTTCTTAATACTTTCTTCGGCATTTTTTTTTTTACTCCATTAGCAATGACACAAAAATGGATATATCAAATTCATTTCTGAGAAGTGAAATGTGGATTACAGCCATGTCAATGCTTCTCACCAGTAAACAGTATCGATGCAAACCTATGTGAAATGATTTGAACCAGCTAGTTCCAGTAGTACAAACTGCCAAACTTGCTGGACTGCATTTGCACTTCATTTTCACTTTTCAGTAGAAAGAACCCTAGCTGGGAGTAAAATCTAATAATTGGCTTGGTAGTGTAGCAAATATTCCATGAAGTTTGTCCAAACAGACATTAATATCATATTTTCCTTAGTTTATTTTTGAAAAGAAAAATGCTATTAAAAAATTCTGTAACACTCTTTCAAACACACTCTTTCTTAGTGGTCAAAATTTATTGAAAACGATAAATATTTGTGGGTCCTACATCTTATCAATGTTTCTCTCTCGCCTGATTTTATAGTTTTCAATAAATTTTAACCAATTAGAGAGGGTGCATTCGGAAGAGTGTGTTATAGTGAGTTCCTACCACTCCTCTGTATGAAAAATATTTTAATGATGACTCAATAACAACATTTTAATAAAATGACATGCTTCACTTTTAACACAATATACTGACAAGGAACAAATGGGGACTTCCTGAATGTTACTTCAGTATAATAAGTAACTGGGAATGTTTTATTTGTCTTCTAACTACTTCAGTAATGATTAGTCATTATGATTACCCCTCATTCTAAAATGTCTTGTAGAATATCTCAATTCCCTCTACCCCTTACTATTTATCTACCACTTCATCCAATGGTCGAATAATTGTGTGATGCTGTAATTATAGTTCACTGCTACAAGTATTGATATCCTGGGGATGACCATGTGTTATTTTACTAGATGTTATTTACCGAAGCAAATGATTGCATAGAGCAGTTTGTTCTTTCCATCTAGGGTTGGAGTGTATGTCTTGTGTGTCATGTATAGTAACTATTGCTTTGTTGACAGTTACGTAAAGTTTGCTAGTATGCCACATATTTTAGTTGAAGATTATGAATGCTTCAAGCTTAATAGCGCGTAATACTAACTGGTGAAAGAGGAAAAGTAGGCTTTATTTGATATATGTGGGTTTTCTCTATAAATTACTCATCCGGTGGTGGAAATGGTTGTAGCAAATTTGGCAAGTTATAGCTGTTTGAGCATGATTCTCATTCTTGAGCTGACTTTTACTTCCACCCAGCTTGCCTTCAGATCATGTATATTGTTATGTGCGATTGTGAAATATAACATATATGTTCTTACATACATTAGTGCATCAAACTATGTTTATGCATGTATCAAAATTTGTGTGCTAAGATGTTTTTTGTAATTATTGTTTTTATTAAACCATTATGATGCACTGCAATAAATAAATAAATGAAGGATTAAACATGTTTTTAATCCCTATAAAATTTGTATCTTTTACTCTTTTACATTGTGAAAATTGTAAATCTAAGCCTTTAACCCTCTTGAAGTTGTTCTTCCATTACTTGCACACGCGGACTCACTGAAGTTGACTTGCAGAAAATCTAGTATGACCATATAGAATTTGAGTTGGCATATTAGACTGTATTATAGCAATGAAGCTGTCAATCTACAAAATCTCACAGTCCCAAGAACCCTAGTGAATTGAAAATTCATTGCCTTTGTCACTAAGTCCAATAATCCTAAGTTAGCCCATTAATGAATGAATTGCAGATTAATTGCCATACAATATATAAGATCTAATGATCCATAGAATTTATGTTTTATATGTAAGAATTTTGGATTGTTTTATGTTATTCACACAACATTTTCCTACAACACTTACAATGCCTATTCTTGGTGTTGCTCTCCAATTTCATGACATCAATCATCTTGTATTGCACTTCTCTCTGATCTTCTTATCTCTCTCTTTGTTGTATAGAACGGTTGTCCAAATACAATTGTCTTTAACAATTTGTCCAGCTAAGTATTATGTATGCAGATAACATTGGATTCATGAAAATGTATAATGACGGTTGAGAAAGGAAAAAAGTTTTAAGTCATTTGTTGGTAAGGTTTAAAAACAAATTGATTATGAATTTTATAGAGATTATAATCATATTTAAGCCATAAATGAATAGCTACTATTTGGTTTGGACTTGTGTTTGGACACACCTTAACACATCCGTTATTATTTTCAAATCAAAGTCAAAAGACACAGAAGCACTTGAAACTTGAGAGTAGCTTCTGTGTTAGAGGATCTGTTCTTTGAAAATGCTTATGCAAACATGCATTATATATATATATATATCTTACCTTTCTCATACCTAAGTGGGAACCTAGTGCATTGGATAGTCCATTTTTATTTGCAAAGTATATTCTGAGTCTCTGATCGATGAGCTAAACATTCCACTCTAATTTGAATTTTAATTTATCATGATAGATTTGTTATGTATATTTTTGGCTATTTGTTTTGATATAGGTAATGGTATTCGATGAAACAACATTCAATTGATTACAAGGTTTATGTCGTGGATGAAGTTGGGAACAGAAGCATGGAAGAGTATAAGTATAGATATTTGTGAATACTACAGATTAAGTGTTTGTCATGTATAGTAAGTTCAAAAGGTTTTTTTAACCATTGTGAGTTTATTCTAATCCACTTGTTTTTCATGTTAAAAATTTTCAACATGTCCAAAACTGTGAAGAAAGAAAGCACATGCATTTTTAGATGGAAACTTTGTGATGGCCTCAACATGGCTTCAACATATTAACCTGCTATTTGATTGTTCCTTTTGGTGGTACTAGTGCATGAGTTTTCAAATTAATGGAAAATAGAACATGCACAGTAGAAACGCACTGTGCTATGCATGAGATGTAACAAGATTTAGGGGGGTGTATCAATTATGAAAGAATTTATTTGAAGATGTGAAAATGATTTATCAGACATGGTGATATAAGTATGCTCTCTGTACTTCTTTTAAAAGCCTACAATATTTGATGATAAAGTTTTTCAATATTTAACACCTGTTTGTATACATTGAAAACTTCGTTTGAGTAATGATAAATTTTCTTTTTCGATAGTGTAATTTACCATGTTTAGTGAATTGTGGCATAAAGCAATTTTTACTGTTCAGTTTGTTTTGTAATTGCGATCATCAAATCTTGTTGCACTTGTTTCAAACAGATTCAACACTTATTTGTTTTGTATTTAGGCCATCCTTTTAAGCAGAAACGTTTTGTTAACATTATTATGTTACAGTCAAAAATTGAGAATTGGTGATTCTTTCTAAGATAAGATGAACATTTCTAAATCTGAAAATTTTCTTGTTTAATTTCTATTGAGAAAAGATACCCTCACCAACAGAATGAACTAATTTTACATTGTTATTAAGTAGGGTAATTAGAGAAACAATATCAAAAAAAAAATTAAGACTAGCCGGTATATCTTAATTTTAACTTATTTTAGAATCATAAATACAATAGTATTTAAAAATCACTTAAGAATTTTCCCTTTATATTTTCTAACCAAAGAAATATTTAATATATAGATAGTAGAGGATATACCTTAATTATTATATAAAAAAAATAATAATACCCATACTAAAACAAACATTTACACACTAATAAGCATTGTGTAAATACAATATGATTTTCTTACGAGACCGTAATAATATTCCAATCATATTGGCATTCACTATCTTTACATTTTACAATGCATGGAGGGTCGATTGACCATAACACATACGTGCAACTAAAGCTTGCAATTTTAATCCTAAATCTATGGATTTGTCTGACATTATTAAAAATGGAAATAAACAATTCAATTTCAAAGATGATTTGTCCAATTTTATTATGAACTTTAAGATGATGCTTTACATCTATTAATTATACCAATTTATTTTTAATTGAGTTGTTTAACTTCGAGATGAGTTAAACAACCTCTAAATTTTAATATCAAAAAGACAATAAAGCTTGAAATAAGTGAATAAATTAAAGCCTGTTTCCGCATAATGAAATTGTCATTACTTGAAAACTTAAGAGTTTTAGGTTTCTCCTCTTCCTCTTCTAGTGTGTGCATGGTGTTTTACTTCATCAACGAACACGTTAATCTTTACATTTCCTTTACCATTTGGTTTATGCACACATGATTGTCTTCTATTCAATCATTTTCCCTCTTCTTGTTATATATCGGACATATTTTCTCTTTGTTTCTCAAGTCTATAGTGAGTTATGGACAGAATTTAAGAAGATTAAATCTTTAATTATTTCATCTTACATGGTTGAGTTGTGAAAACTTTTGGACAAGTATCCTACATCTAACCACTTCTTATTCTACACACATTCACTACTAGTCAATACCAACTCCTTCGTTCCATTGATTCATTGTAAAAAGTAATGCATGCACCATTAATTTGCATGCAAGAGCCACATGCGTTGTTTTTGGCAAAACCATCAAATTTGAAGGGCATGTTATGAAACTTAACACGTAGCTATATGTATCACATTATGTTTTTGACACATTATGTATAGCTTATGCTTCTAACATTGATCATCACAGTCACATGCCACAAACATATATATATATAACCGTGTCCATGCCTGTTCATCTGGAAAATTGATGCAGCATCCATGGTGGAATGAGAGTATTATTTGGAACTATTGGTGCTTCAATCACTTGCTCCAGTGGTGCTGCTTGTAAAGTCTCACTGCACCATTTACACTTTTTATGACACAATAATAATGTGTATATATATTTACGTATTATAAGATATAAAGTATGTTTGAATATCTCTTAGAATCAATTTTGGTACCTAAATTCATAGTGAAAAATTGCAAAAGTTCAAACAACTATTTGATGCTTTGGACTTCACTGAAATTTTGAAACTAATTTAAAATCTAAATCAAACACGTTAGTTTGTCTTACCTAAAGCTGTTGCACGTATATATATATATATATATATATATATATATATATATATATATATATATATATATATATATATATATATATATATATATATGAGATAATTTATTTCTTGATTACTCTCTCTCAAAGTCTAGGGCAAGTATATAATATGTTTTCAGGTTTAAAGTCAACTTTAAAATGAGTTCTTAAAATTATGATAAAAAAAATTAATATTTACAAAAAATAAAGTAATATTTTCAATGGATTTCTAAATCCACTTACTAAAGAAAATACATATTTTAGTATACTAGACCAACTAATAATACAACTATATAAAAATTGATATTAAATAGCATTTTTAATTTTGGAAGCCTAAAACAAAGAGTTTATTTAAGCTTCCATATGTATTAAGTCCATGTAAAAGCTAGTTTGGAAACTGGATGTTAGTCAATTTTTATTTATAGGGGTTTATTCAAATAAAAAAAAATTGAAAAATCTTTAGTTTAAATTGCAAAACAATATATACATGTGCATAATATATAATGAAGTTAGTAAAATATACTTCATCTTAGTCATAATCTCACGTCTCATCTTCTAAAATGCATATACATTTAAGAATTAAAACCTAGTTTTTTGAGGAAGGTATTTGTAACAATTAATATTTTAAAAACTTACACATAATTGAACTAGCAAAAATTTTTGAATCATGGCTAGATTGGTTAAACCAATTAATTTCCTATTGTTTCAAAAATTACAAATTTCCATTTTCTCACTTTCAGTTCAAATGACAAACACATACTCCTATGCAAATACAGGTTGATTTGGATATACATTTCATTCATGATTCAAAATTAATTTCATCAAAATCAACAATACTAATTCCAACACCTATACCAAATCAAATTAATTGTGCACTAAACTGTGGATTCATGAACCCGGGTTAAAATACAAATGATATGTATAAATATTATTTATAGTATTCTCCAATCAACATTTGAATTTAACTTGAGTGATATACAGAATAAATTGTACAAAATGATTATATAAATTATCGAAATAAGACTTATTTTAAATTAGATAACAAAACAAATAATATCTAGATAACGAGTAACCAAAATTTGGCCTTTAAAATATGATAAATGCTAACTAATATTTTAATAATATTAATTAAAAAATTATAAAAAAACATCATTGAAATATGTAAAATTATGTTATTAAGAAATGAGACTTTTAA
Organism: Hylodesmum podocarpum; assembly: GCA_026586105.1. NCBI lineage: Eukaryota > Viridiplantae > Streptophyta > Magnoliopsida > Fabales > Fabaceae > Hylodesmum > Hylodesmum podocarpum. The sequence continues at coordinate 3,105,853 of JALJEV010000803.1, read as the reverse complement.
AATATTAATTATTTTCAGAAATAAAATAAGGTTAATTAAGTTTTCAGTCACTCTACTCTACTTTACATGATCTAACCTTTTATTCTTGTAAAAATATTTATAACCATGGACCCTTATTTAATTTTCAGTCAGTAATCTCTAATATTAAAATAATCGAGAAATATTGACATGATAGTGTTAGTAATATTTTATTTATGGCCAGATAAGTTCTTTTTGACCCTTATTTTAATGTTAAGTACTAAAAATACTAAAACAATAAATAAGAAACTAAGAATTATATTTTTTTTTTTTTACCAAGAACTAAAACTCATCACCCTAAAAGTTAAAAAAGAAAAACCCGAAAACTTAATAAACAGGGTAAAATACATGCTGTGATGATCAGAGGAAGAATGAGAAAAATACCTAAGTGCTAAAGGAACTAGTCTTTGTTGAGATTGTAGCTGTGGATGACATGTTAGACCTATCTCTTCTGGCCTGCACTGTGGACGTTCAACCACTGCCTTACCTTTTTCCTTAATCTAGGCATAAATGTCATAAAAGAAAAATATCAACTTTATTTTTTCTTAGCCTTTCTTGTCAACAAGAATGACATATTAGTGACACATTTGGTCTCTACCTACCTTCTTGGCAAGTATGCAATTTTGCTCTTGCAATTCTTTTGCCTGTCACATGTAAATTGGAGAAAACATACACATGAGTAGAAAAGTTGAGGGAATGAAACAAATTTTCTTAAACATATTTAGCAAAGCCAGATGGGAGAGATCAGTGTTAGATGATGAAAGAATATTGGATGTTAGAAAAGAAAGCTTAGACACATACACAGTACACCATATCTTTACTAGATGGATTCCATACTGCTAATGATGCAAAATGCAAGTTTGTAAAATATGCTTAATCCTCCTTGCCTTTATTTTTTATGTTTTTCTATAAAATACTCAAAGAAGGATAAAGTATGTTTGTAAAAAGCATATTTTATTTTGTAAAATATGTTTTTTCTCAGATAAAGTATGTTTCTCAAAGAAGGATGCATGTTGGGTATTAAGACCATCCAAAAAAGTGACAAGCCAATAACATTTTTTTATTTTAAAATGATTAGAGTAGTGGCAACAATATTTTTATTGTAAAAGCAACAGTGGTAGTTGAACACTACAAAAACATAAGTGACAACAACAATGTTAACTTGCAACACTTTTCACAACAAATATTATTGTAGTTAGCTGCAACGATAATTTTCTTGTCAGCAAAAACAAGTTTTGCAGTGATATTAGAAATTTGTCAACAAAACTGTTGCAGCAAATATCCTTTATTCTTGTACTAAACGAAGCACTCTTAGGAAAGTGGACGAGAGGAGTGTTGAATGAAGAGGAGAGTCAATGGTGTAGAGCGTTGAAATCCAAATATGACACATTGTTAAAATGTTGAAAATGTAAATAGTAGGATAAGGATCTATGTTGAGAATGTAAATGGTAGAATAATGATCCAATTGTATTACTGAGATGATCTCATATATATATATATATATATATATATTTGCAAGAATAATCTTCTTACTCTAATTTATACGATTTATAAATCTCTATAAGGTCAATATATAATCAACTAATTATGGAAAAGATATATCTAACAACTAATTATAAGAAAGATATATCTAATTAGATAATTATGAAATAGTTATTTCAATTCTCCCCTTCAAGTTAGTGAATGTATGTCTATCATTACTAGTTTAGAAGTGAAATCTTTAAAACCATAAGACCATTGTCTAATTTGAAGTGTGGTAATAGTTGTTGAATTTGCTTATATCCCTTATAAGTTGTTGTTGTTGTTGTTGTGGAGGTAATATTGACTATTAAATCATTGGTAAATGTAGAAAGGATGCGATGGATCGATGATAACGATGTTCGATCTGTAAACTTTGGAGTTGTCTGTTATGACTGTGTAGTAGTTGTAGAAAATATGAAAAGTTGATAAACAAGAGCATTAGGATTGCGCTCTATGAGAAATGGGATTAGTTAAGAAGTTAATATGAAAGTAGTTTCGAACAAAGTTAATGAATTGTTCAAGAACAGTGAATATTATGAAACCGATGTTGAACAAGGTTAATGAATTGTTCAATCCCAAGCTGTGAGGAAATCGGTTGTGCTGCTGGTGTTCAACAAAGTTAATGAACTGTTTAACAATAATACGTGTTTGGGATTTATTTGAATGATGTATGTAGTATGAATTTGATGTATCCATAACTGCATTTTTTTGAGATTTCGACAGGCATGACTGTCAAGAACAGAAGAAAATTTTGCAGAGTCACTAGGAACGATGCTCTGATACCATGTTAAAATGTTAAAAAAGTAAATGGTGGGATAATGATCCTATGTTGAGAATGTAAATGGTGAGATAATGATCCGAGATAATGATTCAATTGTATTACTGAGATTTGCCATATATATAGTTACAAGAATAATTTTTTACCCTAATTTATGCGATTTACAAATCTCTGTAAGGTCAATCTATAATCAACTAATTATGGAAAAGATATATCCAATCAACTAATTATGAGAAAGATATATCCAATCAAATAATTATGAAATAGTTGTCTCAATACATATTAAATGGGTCATGAGTGTTGGGACACAATCAAAGTCTCACATCTTGCAGAGATTGAAGGAGAAAAAAGGCAACCCAGATTCTGCTGCAAGAAAAGATTGTTGAAGAAAAGTTTGTAATAATGTAGGATTTTGAATCAAGGGAGGATTTGTTATTTATTTTGTTAATTCAAAGTGTGACATCGACGAGTTCCAGAAGGAGAGAAGAGGAGAGACTTGAGAAAATGATATGTCTTATTCACTCGCACCACATCCTTTAATCTATATATAACGAGTGTATTAGTTTTAGGTAACGTGTGTCAAACACTCGTGTGTTTTCCACTATTTGGTTTTGAGAGAGCGTTTTTGTGAGTTCTTCTGTTGTACTCTTTAATTGACATCTTTTATAGTGGAGATTTTTCTAGAATAGATCTCGTTATTTCTGTCTTTTTCATTGAGGGTTTTCGCGTTTAAATTATTTGTATTTTTCTTACTCTTACATTTTGTTTTTCTTATTCCCTAGAAATTTATATTGTCTCAATATTACATTTATCTTATTTCTCTTGAGTAGAAAAGTTTTATTTTACACCGATACAGATGGTAAATTTTTCGGTTGAGTGGACGTGTCTTTCCCAACATTTCCAACAAGGAGACTAGAGAGGACCTAGTGAAGGAGATTCAAAGATGGGAAAGAAAATGTCATGGAAGATGTACCGAAATAATGACGAGAACTGCTTCAAAACAGGAAACTTAGGATTGCAAAGGTGAGGTTTTGGCATAAAAAATTGGGTCAGGGAAGAGACTCTAAGTAAGAAAACACAATAGAATTTAGAGAAAAAAGATATGTGCTATGATGGAGATACGAGAAAATGGGTGGCATGTAGGTGGGTATGAGAATTTTAAAATGGAGGGAATGGTTTAAGCAGGAAAAAAAGGTTGCTAGATAATTTTTTTTCGCAACTTATAAATATCACACAACCAAAAAAAAGAAGGTTACAGTGACAAGTTGGTAGGGAAACAAGACAGTTTTGGAGTTTTTTATGTCTAGATAAATTCTACAATTGTGATCGCTATGAAATAGTTGTAGGTTCTTTTGGAAAGGGAATGATATGCACTGCCATATGTAACCCTATTTATAATACAGTTATACTGAAAGAAAAAGGAAAAGAAAAACCATGCATTTGCATGGATGATATTTCCAACCTATAAATGAATTAATGTAGTTCCATGTGAATAATCAAGTGCATATATAAGTATTAAGTTTGTAAATTTTCAGCATCAACCTCCAACCAAATTAAGGAACTATACTTCAAGAAAATGTTGTTAATTAAGAAATTTGGCAAGAAATAAAGTTGTATTATCAACCATTTGCATGTCTGGAATTACCGTTACCAACCTTTGTATACACATTACAAAAGTAAAATGACAACCCTAATTATAGAACACTACTAAAAACATATAAGGATCTTAATTTATTCATACTTCAAATTAATAAATACACAAAACATGCATACCCAAATACATGAACAATATATTTAATTAACTGCATGCATGATAAGTTTTTTATGTTTCCAATGTTGCCAATTATGAGAGAACATTTAATGTTATTGTGCCTATACATGCAACTTATTTTACAAAAAGTTACACACGCCAAATAGTAAATCTCTTTGTCCCCAACCCGTTACCTTTTTCTGTAGATCTGAGATGGATTCATTCATAAATTGGCTCTGCAAGAATGATAATAATCGGTTGATTAAAGATTAGGCCAAAAAAATGTTACATATGATAATGTTAATGCTAATTAAATTAATTTTCAGAATGCATTTTCTTTACCTTTCTAGTTCGGATGCGCTTTAGAGCTGTGTCAAGTTGATGCTCCAAACTCTGAAGCTCTCTCAAGTTCAAGGGATCCAGATCTTGTCCCACAAAGTTTCTATATTGAACATGTTATATGTAATAAGCTACTTGTACTCATGTTATTTTTCATAAAATATATGGTTTTCAAGTATGTTAAAAAAAACAAGAAGTTGTTTAATGGTTTTTAAGAACGTAAAACAATTTTATATTATTTAAACAAAATATTCAGTAGACAATCCCAATATGTAAATAAAAGATATATATATATATATATATATATATATATATATATATATATGCTGCAAAATAAAAATATAATCGAAAACTAGTCTGTTTTCAATATTGTTCACTTGCTACCCAATTAAAAAACGTAACACCATTTTATGCCCAAAGAAATTGGACAAAAGCACCTAAATGAGTAAAATCAATATTCAATGTCCACTATATTTGAAAGAAATTATTCAATGATTAGTGCCAGATTCTAATCAATATTTATATAATATACTAGATTATGATATTTAATAATTTCTTTTATTTTAGGGCGAAGAAACAGAGATTGAAAGAAAAAAAAAATGGAGAGTGAAAGTAATATACCTAACATGTGCTGTAAAATGTAGAGAAAAGAAATGGAACAGAAGTAGGTAGTAGAAAAATAAAGAGCATGTTTATAATTTCTAATAATAATTTTCTGTTGAAGATTTTGAAGGTATAAAAAAGAAAATAATTCTTGGACATCAATTAGGTGTCAACACCTTGAAAGATAGACAAAAGATAAACGATTGATTTAATAAAGAGAAATAAATAAATTTAAGTGACATGTTTGTCATACATGAGTGTAAAAGATACGAAATAGTTGCTTCAATTTTAGAGTTAATTTAGTTTAATTTTTTTTATTAGTTTGAAACAGTTTTGGAGAAAAGAAAATTACTTTTAACTGGTATTTTGTGTGTAAAAAGGAAGATAGAAAATGCATGGCACTAATTAATTAAAGGACTAGCAACATTGCTCGATGTAATTGTAGAGTTTACAAGAAAGTATCAAATAGGTACCTTAAGTTCCTCTCTAAGACTTCAACTTTGCCAGTGAGCTTGAAGCATTGTAAGGACCAGTTCCCCTACAGTAAAACGATCTTTAATAATCAGAAAATTAAAAAGCTAAATCTGTTTGATTTGGTTTATGGAAAATAATTTGAACACTTTTTCATATTCCCAAATTAATATTATGTATCTCAATTAAAGGGTATTTGTTTTAGGGTGTATTTTTCAGAAACATATTCTTTAGAATATCATTTTATGAGAATACAATGTATCCTTCTTCCAAGAAAAAGGAATAATGTAAATATGGGTAAGCTATATATTAAAGAATAAATTATTCTTAAAAATATTTTTCTAAAATTTATAATAAATATGAATATGTAATACTTTCATGTCTATTTTTCTAAGAATCTTTTTAGATAATACCCTGAATATTCCTATTTTTTCTGCTCCTTTCACTGACTGAAAAACTAAATATATTTATAAAGGTCCTGTGAAGTGAAAATTCATATAAATTTATTGAAATATGTGGAAGTTTCGTTCAATGTGATTTCAACTAGCGTCAAACACAGGTATAGAAAAAGAAAAAGAAAAAAATAAAATAAAATTGATGACCTAATAGTGAAAGAGATTTTGGAGCTGCGAGAAAACCTCCACATTAAATATCTATTCTTTTACAAGAACATATAAAATCAGCACATATTTTTTAAAAAATAATTATATATTATTATTGGAATTATTTTTTAAGATTAAAAATTTATATATTATTTTTTAAAAAAATAGATTAAAAATAAATATTAATAAATTCACTGTAAGACCCGTACAAAATCATTTAAGGTCACACCGGAGGAAAAAAGTACAAAAAAAAATCTTGAAAATGACATGACATAACAAGATTAAAAGAAAAAATTATTACTAATAATCTTGCTACTAGAAATGCTTTAATATGTTTGCAAGTTTTATGCCTTTTTCGTGCTTTTCTATTAACCTTATATCTCTTTGACTAATATAAAAAATGATACCTAACTTATGTCAAACATAACCCTTATTTTTTTTTTTCCTGTGTTCTAGTTTTTCATTAATTTCTGTTTAATGTGATTACAACTAGTATCTAAACACACAATTAGAAAAACAAAAAGGGTATACATAGTCTTAAGAAGGTGCAAATATTAATAACAAAAGCTATGATCTAACAAAGTACCTGTGATTCATTTCCATCAACAAGTTGCCCTATATGGGCATGTCTCTCATATCGTTCCAGGACGTTTTCCATGCTGTTACACAAATAAATAAGGACAATAAAACAAAATAAGAAAACTTGAATAACCAAAAGTATATTACTCTATTCACTATAAAATTACAAAATAAATAAAAATATTGGTAGATCTGTAAGATGTTGCATATGCTAAGTAAATAAAGTAGATATTTTTTTTCCATTCTTATGCAAAAATAAATAAATAATATTTTGGCCTTCTGTGCCCAATTAGCATAACTAGAAAATCTCCTAACTAGGTTTTCTATGCTAGCTAGCATTGTACATTAGGGTTGACCTATGAGTTTAGCCTATAAAACAAGGGATATTCCCAACGTTTTGCAACTTTGACCAATTGTACCTTGGTGCTAGATTCTAACATGTTTCACTCAATGTATTGGGTATAATTATTTGATTCCTATTGATTCACATGCCATGACAAAATGGAAAATGAATTTTTTGGGTGTACACATATGTAGAATCCAATTTTGCAACATGTATAAATCTAATTCTATGATCACTTCTACAATTCAATAGCGAAAGTAAAGTATAATTTGTTATGACATATAAAAAACATTGATGTATCAATTTTCAGAAGATTACTAAAACTTTAGTTAAATTTTTGTCAGACTAAAAATAAAATTCTCAAAGGTTTAAAGACTAAGAAGGTTTAGAACATAAAAATATACTTAACCCATATTAATCAACATTAGAATGTCGCATATAAGTCTTGATAAGATTGTAAGATGGTTTAGTAAGCCATGTAGTTTTACTTCTTTTTTTTAATTAAAAAGATATTAATTACTCGAATTAGAACTTAATGACATTTAAAAACTTCTTATCTTTCCAAAAAAAAAAAAAAAAGTATTCGATCAACATGTGTTCGGGTTAATGTAGTTTTTGTACTCCACTTATAATACTTAAAAATTTAGTTAACCAAAAAATAATAAACATATCCGAGAAGTATTTCCTCTTCACTAAACACCTTTCAATAATATTACATATAAAACTATATAATTTCTCTAAACATCTTCCTCGTATGAAACATTTTTTTCTATATGCTTTTTAATTAATCCTTAAAAAAAGTTGTACTAACATATTGCACAACCAGCGTTTATTTTTTATTTTTAGAGTACACTTTCTAAAGTTTGATGATACTGCAAAACATTCCCTGCTATTTAATATCTATATTAAACTCTAATTATTTAAAAGAATATTATTATCACAATATTTGATACATTAGACTATACTCAATTGCAAAATATTCATATCACTTCCCACAAATACAAATAAGATAAGTTACTAAAAACCTTAAAAAAAGAAAAGCACATAACATGTGTACAATCTCAAAAAAAATTTAAGGTGTTTTATTAAGTTAAATATAAAATATTGATTTATTAATTAATTTCTCCAAAGTTAAAAATTAAAACTTTTTGTAAAAATACATTAGAGATAATAATATATCAACATATCAGAATCTTTACTTTTACATTATTTTTCTTTTATCTTTTTATTTATATTAAAAACTGCATACTTTTGAATGATAAGGAAGATTAAGTGTCAGCTTCTGAATGAACCCTAACTCTGACATCAGAAAATTTAAGTCTCTACAAGAGCATTTCGATTTCTGCATATAAGCTTCACCTGCAAAAGCAGTGTCTGGCATCACGTTTATGTGATCAGAAAATGTCAGACAATCTTATTATAACCTATGCTTTCTCTCATGTTTAATTTTTACGAAATTTTGAAATGTTAAAATTTCAACCATTAGAATCTTGTTTCTTTTTTCTATTTTTATTATTTAATTCTTCTTTCTCTTATTTATAACTAAAGGTTAAGATTTGACATACTGTGTAGATGTAATAGACTAGATGGTTCAACGACATGCAAAATAAATTAATGTGGTTTAAAATTTAAATTTTAGTATTATTCAATCTCAAAAGCCAGTTAATAGAGTGAAATAGTTACCCTCTAGTACTTATGACACTTTCTAGTTAGTGTTGGTGTTTTCCAATATTAATAGATATTTCTATCATTTCAAAATTTTTCAATGTATATAAATTTCAACTAAATTACCCCTTGTTTATTTCTTTATTATTTTTATTTATTCCAATTTATTACTTTTATATCATACACATACTTTTTCATAATTTCAATTACTCTACTAAAAGCTACTTTTTTATTCATTTGATACGATGTTTCAGGAAAGAACTTTTACATCATATTAATTATCAATTTATAAAACTAACGAACCAATGTCGTTTTACAACCATTTTAACTATTTATTGTGAAGTAAGAAAATATAGAACAAAAATATGGCGAATTGTAATACCTTAAGGACATTCGTTAAAGAATTGGAAGGCGAAATTTAGTTTCTTAATTAATGACTTTAGGACACTGGTTAACAAGAATAAAATATAGAAATGAAAATAATAATAAAAAAAACATAATAATAGATGTATTAAAATTAAATAATAATTTATATAAAATTTAAAACACTAATTACATTTTTCAACAGATATGTTAAAACCTTAAACAAGATGTAATGGATAGAGTAATCTTAATTACTCAACTATACGTAGGGCTATAAGTAAAAAAGAATATGCAAATATATATTGAAATTGTAAAATACCTGAAGTTTAAAAAATAAAAAACTACAACACTATTTCGAAATGGAGGGGTAAATTTTATATATATACCAAAGCATGAGGATGAAACTCCTGAGCAAATTGCTCAAGCAAAGTCGACATCAAGGTAAACAAAGTAGAAAATTTATATTCACTAATAAAAGATAGTTTATTATAACTTTAAACATTTTGTATATTGATAACAAATTAATTACAAAAATGATTATTTTGTCTTAAATGAGATTAAGTAATTGTTGAAATGAATAAAATTATAAAAATCTCTAGATTAGTATGTTATTATTTTTAATTCTTATGTAAATATTTTACAATTATATATTTGATTAATTTTTGAATTTATTTCATTTTATATCAAGTTTTATAGTCTATGAATTATATAAAGTAATACTGTGCTGGTGAAATTAAAACAGGTTTGCCAACCATATTTATCACCTGACAACTACTGTGCTGCAACTGTACTATACAGCAAAAGAGAGAGAGAGAGAGAGAGAGAGAGAGAGAGAGTAAATAGCTTATTAATGTGTCTTTTTCTTTTTGATCTGTCCACATAATTAACGGTGGTGCACTTTGTAAGGGAATCTCTTCAATTCATCACATGCTCTTCAATGAACCATTGATTTCACTCTACCTAATATATTTCAACTTCCGAAGGAGCTAAGGCTAACATATGAAACCAATAGACAGGATACCTTCTAGGTTAACTCAAGAGCTTTTACAAGAAAAGCTACTATGTATGCTTCTCTCTTTTTATTTATATCAACTTTTTTCATAGTTAATTTTATAGTTAATTATAATATATAGTTAATTAATCGACTCTTTTATAAAATATATTCGTATATATATAGATTTTTATAGTTAATTGTTTGATTATTTATATATTATAGTTATTTATCAAATATTTATATATATATATATATATATTTGTCTATCAATAAATAATTCTTTATAATAATTCTAAGCACCAGCTAGCTCTATCAAATAATTCTTTATAATAATTTTATAGATGTGAGGTATTTATTGATTATGTCAGTTACTAGATTTTATAAAAGAAAAATATTAATGTCTATAAGAGAACCTAACTGATTACTTTTTGTAGGATTTTCATTTTTAATTATATATTTTCATTAATGAGACTTAAAGTTTGAAATCTTATTTAAGAAATTTATGGAATAACATGTTAGTAATCATTGACTATAATTATTCATGTTAAATTCAAGATTTATAGTTTTATTATATTTTTTAAATGAAATTTATTCTTCATGTCTAAATGAAATTACAGGCGTAATTAAGGATCGCGTGGTAATGATAGATATTTATTTAAGGTATCTTAATATAACCTAAACAGCCTCACTCATTAGCATTGTGAACTGCATTTAAATTCAATAATTATAGAGATATATTATGTTTTATAATAGTTAAATATAACATAGCATGGTAATAAATACAGCTACATATTAAAGATTATATTAATAATTTTATATTCCAAAATTAATTTTTATCAAAAGAGCATATAAACATCATTCCCTTAAAATCATTTTTGTGATCACATTTTCCAAACATAATCTATCATAATACATTCTACTCAAGATAAATTCTACTCAAATGTATTTTCAGAATTTAATTTAAACTTACGGAAATATGCAATGAATAATCCAAATATATCAAGTAAACGGAAGAGAAACATGAAAGAGAGTAAACGTGAAGACACGATACTTCATGAGATAATAAGTAAGAGAAAAATAAAAAGAACAAAGGATAAAATAAGTATATGTTAATAATAAGTCTAATGGAATTATTCAAACAGAAAAATCTACCATATATTTAAAACTCAGTTCAATGTTCGTGTTTAGGGATTTGAATGATTAAAGAGATGAATAAAATGTATTTATATAAAATACATAACCTGTTATCTTTTGTGTGCTTTGGTATTTAGAAATTAAAGAATATGGGAAATTTGATGCAATGATGATATATTAAACTACAAAAATATCATGAAATGTTATTAATATATAATGTCTGACAAATAAATATGATTAAAAAATTAAAAAAAAAATTAAGTAGAGAAAGAGAGTTGCGTATGAAAGTGTCTCAATCTGCAGATAGAGAATCCATTTTTAAGTTGAGAGTAATTGTATCTTTACATAGAACAAATATGTATAATTTTTTTTTACAAGAAAAGAGAAGAAAAGTGTGATCAGTGTAATGTAAGATTGAAGATAAGAGAGATAAAAGATAATTTTATAAAAAATATTAAAAAAAAAGTAGTGACGTAATAAATAATTAGTAACAATGTTATTTTTATCTGTTTCAGTTGGTATACTCATCTACCGTACTAATGCTTTCAATTTCAATCACTTTCTCTCCCCATATGTTGTTACTATAGTATTTGTGTACTTCTTGATCTTTACCGATGTATATATTAAATAAACATTCATATTCCTAGGTTAAAAAAATCAAGAGAGCAATAGCAACAAAAATGCCATGGAACTCTAGGGTACCCTAAAAGTTATATGTTTGTTAGTGGATTAATGTGTGCATTTATAGGGACACAACAACTCACTGTTGAAATAGTTACAAAAGTAGATATTACTCAGATCTAAACCAGCAAATGCACACTTCTTCACTATACAAAGGATATAGAACCATGCGTGTAGAAAATTTTTTTTATAAAGTAAATAAATACACTTAACAAAAGTTTCCGTATAATAAAATAAAATCTGACAAAGTCCCATTATGATTTTACTTGCATGCCGTGTGAGAAAAGGATAGTGTAATGCATTAAAACCATAATAAGACAAAAATCCATAAGAATACAAAAGAAAAACTACGAAATTGTGTCATGCTGAATACTATTCATTTTCAGCAGAGAAAACTTAGTACTACTCTAGTCTGACTTTAAAGCAAGCTAGAAATCAAGGTAAAAAAAAAAAAAAGTAAAAATTAAATTAAGTAGATAAAAAAATAATTTAAGATATTTAAAATATCTAGAATATTATGTATACGTATATATATTTACAAGTTAACAACGTGAATCTAGAACAAATAAATAAAGTGGTGGAATTAAAAAGATGAAAGAATTAATTAACAAACCTGGATTCAGATGAATACTCGAAGAGTTTCCCTTTAGAATTGAACACAATTAGTGCTACTTGAGCATCACATAGCACAGAAATTTCATTAGCTTTTTTTCTTAACCCTGTTCTTCGTTTAGAGAACGTGACTTGGCGACTAATTTTGTTCTCGATCTGCTTCAGCTGAACCCTCCCTCTTCCCATGATCTTCAAATTTCCAAATTAAGAAAGACACAATAAGAAAAACAAGAGAAAAAAGAATAGATAAAACAGAGACAAATAAGGAAACCCTAGAGTGAGTGATGAAGAACAAAATAGTTAGAATAGATATAGAGAGAGTGTAGAAATACCTAAGCAAAACCAAAAGAAGGAAAAAGAATGAAACAAAGAAGTGAAGGGTGTGTAAGAATTTGCTTAAATAGCATTGGTATCTTTCTATTTTTGTGGTGTGATGAACCGTTTATATTGAAATAGTATGGAAAAGTAAAAAGGAAAATATAAGAGAAAATAATATAAAGTGCAGAGAGAGAGTGACGAGGTTTGAGTTTGGTACAATGCGGTGTCGAGTTTTGATTGGTTGAGATGAAGAACGTACGATGCGTTGTCGTAAATGTATTGTTTGAGAAAGACACATCATTGATGTCTCCGATGTTGACAGCGACTTGTCGTACGAGGTTGTGGGGCCCGTGTTCTTCATTTGCGGACCACAAATACTGGGCTTGGTGTTTGGGTTAATGCCACGAACTCGTTTTTTACTGTTCAAGCCTATTCTTGTTGCCTTCTTTCATTATTTCCCTCCATTCGGCATATTTCATTTAAAAATATATGAACATGAGAATATTGTTGTGCTTGTGTACACATGGGAAAATAAAATAAAAAATCACAAATGAGTCATTTGATTAAATATTTATTGAAATGGTACAGTTTAAAATTATTTATTAAATTAAATATTTATTAAAATGGAGCTATTTGAATAAAGTTGTGGTTTCAAATAATAATTCTAATGATACAAAGTCATCGACTTAAAAGATTAAAAGGTTAAGTAAAAGATATTTGTCACATATTATTAAAAAGTGTCATGGTCATGTTAAAATTGTTCTAATCACAATGATTTAATTGTAATAGTTAAAAAAATTAAAACTTTTATTTAGACGGAATTGTGTCAAATTTTAATTAGATATTTTAAATAATATGACAATTATGCTAATTCTTTAAGGTACAAGTTTCATCTTGTTGTCTTCAATGGATATCTGTTTCCCGGAGTATTTTATAAAAATGAAAATCTTTCCTCTGCTCAACCTAAAAAATATAAAAATAACCTAAAAAATATAAAAATACATGTATAAAAATGATATGTATCGATGCATTAAATTTGTTAACAACTTAAAAAAATTTATCCATTACAATATTGTGCATGTGTGAATTTGAAATCAAAACTTTTATATTAAATAGAGATAAATAGGTTAAGAATCATATCAATCAATGATATAAGAAATAGAAAGAAAAAATTGTATTTATGTAATTGAAATTAAATTTACTTTTTTAATTAAACAGTTGACCATTGATAGAGATCTTAATTATTCAATCTCTCTCTAATTTTCAACAAATGGTATGAAACATGGTGAAACCAAGTGATTAGCTTCAAGGACTACTAAGACATAAGACATAGTGAAATACTGATAGTTATAAATCCTTGTGTTGATATTTCTTCTGTTCAAAATATGGAAATCAGGTTGTGTGTTTAGTTAATATGAGCTAATAATAATATAAGTATTTAGAGTATATTATACTAGGTAATTGCTAAGTTCTAATTAGTCAATATTGAATATTGAAAGAAATTAAAGCATATCATATAGAAGAGACTTATATTTGAGAGAAAGATATTATTGGAGTGTAAATATAAATATGAATTATAAAAATTACAAGTTAAATAGAAATGTATATGTTCGTGTAAAAATAGAACACAAGAAAGGGGGTTGAATTGTGTTGTAAATAAAATTTTCTCCTTTTGTCTGTAAGTTTAAAACAGGTTTCAGACGAAACAATATTTTACTTCAAATGTTGATTTTAATAAACCAATGTTATAATTTGATTATCCCTGTTAGTTAAAATCTTAACACGATATAAACACAAGTATTTTTATACTGGTTCGTCTATTCAAGACTACGTCCAGTTACTCAGCAACCACTGAGTTTTCACTACCAACCGTGAAATGGTTACAAGTATTCTTTTCACCTAGCCACTTCTAGCTATACAAGATATTCTTTGATCCCAGCCTTCTCAGGCTAAACAGCAAGGTATTCTTTGAACAACCAGCCTCCTCAGGCTAAACAGAGGTATTCTTTGGAACACAGCCTCCTCAGGCTAAAACACCACACAAGTGGATTTTGAAAAGATGTTTTAAAACAAGTGTTTTCCTCTACGCAGAGAGGGTTTTTACAATAAGCACAATCACAGAACTTTGAGCGAAATCTTCAGAAGATAGATTGAGAGAAGCGTATTCGCCACTGAATTCTGATGTAGTGAAGTTCTTATATAGGCTTCTTCTTCAATTAGCCGTTAGACTCATTTGAATGTCGTTGAGAGTCGTTGAGATATCTCTTGAGAGCTTTTCCAAAAGGTGTCAGTTGTACTTGATTGATTGATGTAGAACACAGCGGATATAGCAGACTAGATTGCGTGCGCAGTACCTTTTCTGACTTGTACAGAGACTTTGATAAAAGGTGAAGACCTTTTTGACTTGTATGTGAAAGCTCGAATCTCTATACTGATCTTGGATGCTTCTCATGAGTACTTCTTCAGATTTGAAATCTTGGCGCGAATGACTCAACTTTGCTTCACTTTTGGATAGACGATATATGCTTTCAGTCTTTATTGTTTCGTCTCATCTTATCGTCTGATGACTTCACTCTTGGGACAGACAAAAGACTTCAGCTTGAGGAGTCTTCTTCCGTCTGTGCATGTTTCCTCTGACTTGCTTGCATAACTTCCGTCTGAGAAAGTTCCGTCTGTCTTGTGATCATCAAAATCTTAGACGAAATTAATCATCTTGATCTAACAGTCTCCCCCTTTTTGATGATTATAGACCATACCGATAACCTTTCTCAAGAAGATATCTGCATAAGACAATGTTAGCAAACACAGATAATATGCAAGTCAGATTTACATCAAGACGATGTTTTCTGAATAATACCTCTTTATAAATAATTGTTACATCAATGTGATGTAATCCTTTTACCTGACAGAAAACCAATAAAAAATTACAAAGTGTGTCCTATACTAAAGAATAAAAAGAATTACAATACAATACAAAACTTTGTGCTCCCACTCAGACGATCGCTCCCCCTCAGACGAAGCTTATCTTGTTCTTGCTCATTTGCTCTTGCTCGCTCCCCCTCAGACGATACTTTCCCATGTACCTTTCTTCTTTCTTGAGATATTCTTCTCTCCCTTGGGCTAAGTTTTTCTCTACTTTTCTCCCCCTTGGGCTGAGAATCATCAAAAATAGTATCAAGAAGAATGCTTGGGCTTCTTTTGCAGAAGGGTCATCACTATGTCCTTCAGCTGCTGCACCTCAGATGATAGAGAAGCTTGATTGTCCTCAAGTTCTCTGTTCTTTTGCTTCAGGTGCTCGCAATCTTCCTCTAAGGCATCATATTTTCGCTTTAGAGTTTTATACTCCTCAGCTTCTTGAATATCAGCCTCAGCAACCTCAACCTTGTCATCAACCTCTACCATATCATCAAATTGTACCATTGGTGTTTGAGGTTCTTCCACGATAGGTGTAGTGTCATCAATGATGAGCACTGTTGGAGTCTTCTTCAGATGCAATGTGAATTGTGGAAGAGTGAGGTAAGCCGTGAAGTCCCGTTCCCATTGCCATGTATACAACTTTGTAGGAACAGAGAGTTCAAGATCCAAATGCTCCTGGGATGGATGAGTGTACGCAAAAGCTTCACCAAGAAACACCCTGCCACAGACGGTAGAATCCTCATCAAATGAGGTTCCAGAGCAGAAAGCAGAAGTGGCTTCATGATCTTCTATCATCCTTTGTATCTTCGGATTGATAGGGCTTGAGGCATGTGATTGAACAGCCTTGAGGTGCGAATAAGCAGCAGACGGAAGACGCCGGGGGATGTGCCTTGCGAATTTGAAGGTTCTGGAGGCAAACAAAAGCTTCTTTTCTTTACCCTTAGCCAAAAACTTGACCAAGCAAGGTCGTTTTTGGTCTAAGATGATAGTGTACTTCATTTCGTCTGAAACCAAAGAAGAGAACTGTGAACCCACCAAGAAGGGGCAGTATCTCTTTTCTTTCTTTGCTTAACGTTCAATGTGGTAGAAGGAAGTAGCTCTAGCCTTAGCTTCCCTTCTAAAGGCACCGGCCATCAACTTGAAGGTTAAGTTGTAGTCTTCAGGAAGAGCATGAGCGAACTCTTCTGGGTCTTCAAACTCGTTGAGGAGGATTGAGTAGCGGGGGCTGATCCCTGAACAATGTGGTCTCGTCCAAGGGAGAACAATTCCCAGAGCATGTCCTAGACATACATACTTCGTCTGATTCATGGGAATCATAAATGGTACTGGATCATGGCGGTCTATGGCGTCAAGATGCCAATGTGAGCAATCCCTTGGCTCATAGATTGTGGAGTTGGAATCTCCATATCTGCAATGGTGAAATGCAGGTGAATTGATCTCGTGTTGAACCCTCCACTTGATGTTTTCTCTGAAAGGGATGTGGGGTTCATAGCCAAGTGTTGGTCCTTCAATCACTGACTCAGCAAGGTGATCCTTGTACCTTTGTATGTTTTCTAAACCCTTGATGTCTAGAGTGGCCAGTATGTCCCAGGGCAGACGCTTCAGCCAATCGCGTTGCTTTTCGGGAGAATAGATGATGTCTTCTTTGAAGTCCACTGGCTTCAGGGGTTTGTTGTATAAGATGGGATTGACGAATCTCCCCAATTGAAAACCCTTCTTTCCTCTGTACTGATATGGGTTTTTCAATTCAATATAGGGAGTGTCCCTTATATAGCAATCTTCATCATCTGCCAAGTGACCAACTTCAGCAGACTCAGACGGTTCACCATCAATGGAGATTTCTTCATTCTTCTCTCCAATTACCCAGTTAGGCTTGACTAGTCTCAGCACAGGTGCTTTCAGCAAAGCGCCTCATGACTAATTCGTTGAGAAACGAATAGTCCATCTTATGCTTTGGGGGTAGATCTTCAGGGTTGATCACTTCAGCGTGCGATCTCCCCCATGATGCATCCACCTTGATGACTTCAAGATGTTCTTCATCAGACGAAGAACTTGCATCTTCAATCACAACTTCATCTTCAGACGGAATCTCCTTCGTCTGTTGGTGGGATGCTTCCTCAGACGCAACAGGTAACGTCTGTGCAAGGGCAGCGTTCAGAGGAGACGCAACAATAGGAGCAGATGGAGTTGCCCTATGTTCGTCTTGGAGTGTTGTTGATGGAGAGACCTCCATTGTGGAGACTTCCTCGTTTAGCATTGTCTCCAACTCCTCTGCAAGCTGGGCATTGTCTTTTTGGATCTGGGTCGTTTCTTCACTATTTATGCCCTCTGAGGTTGATGGAGCGGACGCAGCCTCAGACGATCCTATGCCCCGAACACTTTCGAGAAAGATCCTTTCTCGTTCAGCATGAGGCAGCATTGAGACCTTCTTGGCCTCTCTTAGTCATTTTTCTTCATCTGTCTCGCCAACAACGACAGAGGTTCCCTAATCTGAAGAACTTGGGATCTTCAGAGTTGCGGATCTTCCCGTAGATAATCTTATCTACATGTTCTTCAGACTCTATCTTCCTCCAGTCAGGGCTATAGAAGCGCCCTTCAGCCTTGCAGTTGCCGGCTTCAACAATGGAGTCTACAATGATGATGTACTCCTTGTTGTCGATAGTCCCGACAATACCATCCTCGAACTCCCTAGCATCGCTCCAAAACTCTGCATATGCCTCCATCAACCATTCCCCTCTCATAGCGGCAAACTCCATCCAACCAGTGTGAGTCAAGATTTTGGCAACCCTGTCAGAGATGCTTTCCACTGTCTCTCTTGAAATCCATTTGTTTGGCAAGAACAAATCTTGAGCAAAGAAAGTGGCTTCGGTAGCTTTGGTGTTCTTGGCGGCCATTGTAGGTTTTTGAAAAAAAAAGAGAATATAGAGCTTTGTGAGTAATAAGTTCAGAGAGAATGTGAATGCAGTAAAGAGTAAAAAAGAGAACTTTAAGAGTATTTATAGGCAAATAAAAATGGTTGTGATTCATCAGACGAAAGAGTTTCGAAAACCGCCCTTGATTTGACGTGTCCACATCATTGTCTTTTCAATGATTGATTTGACCTCTGTAATTCACAGCGCGTGCTTCTAAATGTCCTGGAGTAATCCTCAAGTTAATGTTTAATCTAGAGTAATTGTGAGCAACACCCTACAGCAGCTATATATTCTGCTTCAGTGGTTGAGAGTGCAATGGAGTTTTGCTTCTTGCTTGACCAAGAGATTAATGATGTTCCAAGGAATTGGCATCCACCACTTGTGCTTTTTCTCTCCACTTTATCTCTAGCATAATCAGCATCACAAAAGCCTCTTAAACTGAAATCACTATTTTTCTCTATATACTGTCTGATCAACGGTCTTACCTGATTCATCTTTGTTGAGACTGGCTCCAGACGAATGCATGGGAGTCTTCATTGGTTTGACATTTTCCATTTTGAATTTCATCAGAAGTTCCTTTATATACTTCTATTGATGAATGTATATGCCTTGTTTTGTCTGCTTAATTTGAAGTCCTAAGAAAAACTTCAATTCTCCCATCATGCTCATCGCGAATTCTTCCTGCATTACCTTAGAGAAATCCTTGCACAAAGATTCGTTAGTTGTTCCAAAGACTATATCATCTACATATATTTGAACAATAATAAAGTCTTTTAAAACGCTTTTCTTGAAGAGTGTAGTATCTACTTTCCCTCTTGAAAAACCATTTTGAAGAAGAAAGGAACTTAGTCTCTTATACCAAGCTCGAGGAACTTGTTTAAGACCATATAGTCCCTTTTTTAGTTTGAAAACATGATCTGGTTGAGATGAACTCTCAAATCCAGGGGGTTGTCTTACGTATACTTCCTCTTCAATAAAACCATTTAGAAAAGCACTTTTTACGTCCATTTGATATAAGATGATATTCTTATGAGCAGCAAAAGCAAGTATAAAGGTTTCAGTGAAATCTATACCTTCTTGTTGAGCTACTAACCTTACTTTGTTTCTTACCACTTTTCCATCTTTATCAAGTTTGTTTCTAAAAACCCACTTGGTTCCAATAATGTTTTTGCTTGTTGGTTTCTCCACCAAGGTCCAAACATCATTTCTGGTAAACTGGTTTAGCTCTTCTTCCATAGCTAAAATCCAGTCGTTATCTTGTAGAGCTTCTTCAACATTCTTCGGCTCTATGTTTGACACAAGAGCATATTCAGACGATTCCTTCAGCTTAGATCTAGTTTGAACACCTTGATTCCTATCTCCAATGATAAGATCTTCTGAGTGGTTAGATGCAAACTTCTATGCTCTCGCAGGGGCTTGATCTTCATGTTGATGAGTATCAGACGAAGAGGGTTCGTCTGTGCTTCTATCGTCTGTTCTTGTTTCGTCTGACCCTTGTTTATCATTTTGACTTGAACTTTGACCAGAAGGGTTAATCTGCAAATTATCAAATAAATTTTTCAGGTCTGATATTTCTTTATCATCCTTTGAGTTATCTTGGAACTTTACATGAATTGATTCCTCTACAACTTGCGTCTTAGAGTTAAATACTCTATAGGCCTTAGAAGTATTGGAATATCCAAGTAAGAATCCCTTCATCACCTTTGAATCAAACTTTCCAAGTTGATCTTTGGTGTTTAAGATGAAACATTCGCATCCAAAAGGATGGAAGTAAGAAATGTTGGGTCTTCTTCCTTTCCATAGTTCATATGGAGTCTTATTCAATATTGGTCTTATCAATATTCTGTTTTGAATATAACAGGAAGTATTAATTGCTTTTGCCCAATAATATTTAGGGAGAGAGCTTTCATGCAAAATAGTTCTAGCCATTTCTTGTAAAGTACGATTTTTCCTTTCCACAACTCCATTTTGTTGGGGAGTTCTTGGAGATGAAAAATTGTGAAATATACCGTTTTCAAAACAAAAGGCTTTGAACTCAGAATTTTCAAATTCTGTTCCATGATCGCACCTTACAGACGCAATACATATTCCTTTTTCTTTTTGAACACGTTTGCAGAATATTTCAAAAACACTGAATGACTCATGTTTATGTGCTAGGAAGTATACCCATGTGAATCTAGTATAGTCATCTACAATCACAAATCCATATCTCTTTCCTCCAAGACTTTTAGTCTGAGTAGGTCCAAAGAGATCAATG
The DNA here is from genome assembly GCA_026586105.1 of Hylodesmum podocarpum. Taxonomy (NCBI): domain Eukaryota; kingdom Viridiplantae; phylum Streptophyta; class Magnoliopsida; order Fabales; family Fabaceae; genus Hylodesmum; species Hylodesmum podocarpum. Next base: position 3,084,997 of record JALJEV010000803.1, on the reverse strand, counting down.
TGTAATAGTTCTAGCGGTCTTGTCGTGGAAACAACATTTTTTGATTTAAAAGAAGCTTTGAGTTGTTTCCCATGCTGACAAGATTCACACAGACGATTGGATTTCCAAGATATTTTTGGCAAACCTTTTACAAGATCCTTTGTAGAAATTTTTGAAATATACTTGAGACTTAAATGTCCAAACTTTTTGTGTCAAATATCTCGTTCATCGTCTGCTGAAATCAAACATGTTACATTCTGATCACTAAGGTCAGAAAGGCAAACCTCATAAAGGTTATTCTTTCTTTTCCCAATAAAAAGAATGGATTTGTCTTTGTTTTTGACTATACATTCATCTGAGTTAAAGGCTACTTCATATCCACTGTCACAAAATTGACTTATGCTAAGTAGATTGAAGTTAAGACCTTTAACATATGACACATTATGGATAAGAGGATTGGGTGTCTTACCAACAGTCTCAATACCAAGGATTTTACCTTTTCCTGAACCATATGATACAGACCCTTTACTTGGTCTGAGATCTTGGAACATAGACAGGTCTCCCGTCATGTGTCGTGAGCACCCACTGTCCAGGTACCAGCTTGAAGTCCTCTCTCTTCCTATTAAAGATATCTGCAACAGGAATTATGAGTGACTTTGATACCCAAATCTTTTTGGGTCCTTTTTTGTTAGTTGCAAAAGGTTTCTTTTTGTTTGTAACTTTGGCTTTCTTATAATTGTTAGGAACCTTGTTATAGTTCCTCTTCTTTTTGTGATTAGACGGAACAAAATTGTTTTTTACTTCGTCTGACTCTTCAACATAACCAAGTCCACTTTTGTCAGACGGAGATCTCCCATGTTTTAAAATATTTTCTAGCATGGAGGATCCCTTAGTGAACTGTGTTAAGTCTTTGAGTAAGAATTCATTTTCTTTCTTTAATCTTTCAATTTCAGAAATAAAATTATCCTTTTCAGACTCAGATGATTTTTCGTCTGATACTTCTTTTTGAAGCAACTCATTTTTAAATCTCAAAGTAGCATTTTCTTCTAAAGTTTGTTTCAACTTGGCTTTGCATACTTTGTATTGCTTAGCAATGAAATGTGAGTTGGCCAAAAGTGTATCATATGAAATTTCTTCTGATTCAGACTCAGACTCAGATGAAGAAGTTTCAGATTCAGTTACCTCAGATGAGACATGGTCTCCAGCCATGAGGCAGATGTTTGCAGTTTCTTCTTCTTCAGTAGATTCCTCTGAGCTTTCACTGTCAAGGTCTTCTCAAGTCAGTAAGCTCTTCTTTCCTTTATCTTTTCGACGGTTCCACCTCTTTTTCAGTTTGGGACATTCTGATCTCATATGCCCCGGTCTTCTACATTCATAGCACACAATCTTTGTGCTCTCCTCCTTGTTTGATGATTTTTCAGGGAGCTTCTTCTCTCTCTTTTTGAAGAAACGTTGACCTCTACCTTTCTTCATCATCATCTTTTTGAATAGTCTTGCCATAAGAGAGATTTCGTCTTCAGACGAACCATCAGACGATTCAGATTCTGTTGAGTCAGCCTTCAGAATCTGCATTTTCTTCTTTCTGTCCTACTTGACAGAGTCTTCGTTAGGAGTGATGTTGACAGACGGAAGAGTTATTGGCTCTTAAACTTTGATTTTGTCTCTTTTACATAAGAGTACCTCATGTACCATTAGAGCTCCAATTAACTCATCTAGAGTTAATGTTTTCATATCCTTTCCCACAGAGATGGCCGTGGACATAGCTTCCCAAGGAGGTGGGAGACTATCCAGGATCTTCATGTTGTTCTGGGCCTTTGTGAAGGTGATTCCCAGAGCAGTGAGTCCATTCAATATTGTTTGGAATCTTCCAAACATCATATCGATTGACTCTCTTTTCTTCATAAAGAATATTTCATATTCTCTTTGAAGAGTGACAGTCTTTCTCATTCTGACATCCTCAGTGCCTTCATATGAGATTTTGAGAGCATCCCATAGTTCTTTAGCAGTTTTGTAGGCACAAAATCTGTTGTATTCAGTTCTGGATAGCGCGCACGTGAGAGTGTATCTGACTTTATTATTCAGCTCCATGATTGAGTATTCTTCACTTCCCCATTCTCCTTCTGGCTTTATGATGGGGATATCTCATGTAGTGATTATGTTCCATAATCTATATTGGGTTGACTTGATGCACATCTCCATCCTGTCAGCCCAGTATGGATAATCATCTCCAGAGAACGCTGGAGGTTTGTTCATTGAAGCTCCTTCAGATAAGAACGAAGGTCCTTGTGAGTCCATGCTGGATCTTTTCCTCTAGCAGCTGTTAAGTGCTCAACCCTTAGAGGCTGAGCTCTGATACCAAACTGTAAAAATAGAACACAAGAATGGGGATTGAATTGTGTTGTAAATAAAATTTTCTCCTTTCGTCTGTAAGTTTAAAACAGGTTCAGACGAAACAATATTTTACTTCAAATGTTGATTTTAATAAACCAATGTTATAATTTGATTATCTCCGTTAGTTAAAAACTTAAGACGATATAAACACAAGTATTTTTATACTGGTTCGTCTATTCAAGACTACGTCCAGTTACTCAGCAACCACTAAGTTTTCACTACCAACCGTGAAATGGTTACAAGTATTCTTTTCACCCAACCACTTCTAGCTATACAAGATATTCTTTGATCTCAGCCTTCTCAGGCTAAACAACAAGGTATTCTTTAAACAACCAGCCTCCTCAGGCTAAACAGAGGTATTCTTTGGAACACAGTCTCCTCAGGCTAAAACACCACACAAGTGGATTTTGAAAATATGTTTTAAAACAAATATTTTCCTCTACGCAAAGAGGGTTTTTACAATAAGCACAATCACAGAACTTTGAGCGAAATCTTCAGAAGATAGATTGAGAGAAGCGTATTCGCCACTGAATTCTGATGTAGTGAAGTTCTTATATAGGCTTCTTCTTCAATTAGCCGTTAGACTCATTTGAATGTCGTTGAGAGTCTTTGAGATATCTCTTGAGAGCTTTTCCAAAAGGTGTCAGTTGTACTTGATTGATTGATGTAGAACGCAGCGGATATAGCGGACTAGATTGCGTGCGCAGTACCTTTTCTGACTTGTACAGAGACTTTGACAAAAGGTGAAGACCTTTTTGACTTGTATGTGAAAGCTCGAATCCCTATACTGATCTTGGATGCTTCTCATGAGTACTTCTTCAGATTTGAAATCTTGGCGCGAATGACTCAACTTTGTTTCACTTTTGGATAGACGATATATGCCTTCAGTCTTTGTTGTTTCGTCTCATCCTATCGTCTGATGACTTCACTCTTGGGACAGACGAAAGACTTCAGCTTGAGGAGTCTTCTTCTGTCTGTACATGTTTCGTCTGACTTGCTTACATAACTTCTGTCTGAGAAAGTTTCGTCTGTCTTGTGATCATCAAAACCTTAGACGAAATTAATCATCTTGATATAACAGTTCGTGTATATTAAAAAGATTTGTTGAGCATTATTAGTATCTTAAATAAATTTCAATACTCAAGGGACTATTCCTTAGCATTTGAATGGAAATACCATAAATAAATAAAAAACAAAAAGGTGAAATTGAAGATTCAATTTACACTGATATCTTTTTTGGATTTATGTTATTTTATGTATATATTACGTATTATTATATATCAAATAATTTTTTCGTTCAATATATTAAATATTTTGTTAAGTTTAAAATGTTGAAAAATGAGAATATCTTATTAATTAAGATTATATACATTATCTGATTAGTTAATATATAGAGAATATTGCTGGATAATGTGAAACTTCATATCTCTCAAATATTAAACTTTTAACAAATCTCTCCAATATTAAACTTTTAACAAATCCCTCCAATATATTTTCTGTTCAATATGTTAAATATCTTGTTAAATTTAAAAATAGTGTTATTTACCCATATATCATTATTCGAATATGAATAGATCGATATATTAAATTCTTTTAAGATTTCGAGTTCAGCTGTTCAGGTTTTATGAATAAAAAGATATATTAAAAAAAAAGTAAAAGATACAAAAGACTAAAACTAATGTTTTAAAAATAAAAAATAGATTTTGGTGAAATTTCAAAAACTAAAAGCTCTACTGTTATATATATAAAACTAATACCGGTCAATTAGCCTTTAAAAGAAAATTAATTCAAGAAAGTAAGATTCTTAATCCACTATTAAAATATTTTTGGAAAAAAAATTGAGATAATAATGATTCGTAGAAAATAATATTTCTTGATAAAGTTTTATCTACATACCAAATACTTAATCAAAATATAAAATTTAATTTCTTTTATATTTCACATATATAACTAAGAGTGAATTAAGTCACCCAAAATATGAGTAAGAGGTGGGATAAAATATGTTAGGCAATTTGTAGAAACCTTTGGCTGACTTGTTTTACAACTTAACCTAATTTATTTATAATAAAGATCGAAATAAAAACCCGTTAGACCTGTTAAACTTGTTTAAAAAATATAAAAAAAAATTATAATTAGGATTGATTATGAAAAATGTTTATATACTTTACCCATACTCCTACCAAAATATACTACAAGAATAACAAGAATGAAATATATTACAATTTCTAGCAACATATTTTCAGCCAATCGGAAACCAATTGTACCTTAATTGGAAAATTCCTCAAGGAGTGTTATATATGGATTCTCTCATGCTAAAATTCATCCAACCAAATTTGAGTAATTGAATTTACCATAAGCAATGATTATGGAAGAGAGAATAAATAATGGACGGTGAAGATGTCACATGAAGAGAAATATCACATTAGAGGACCCCAAATCCTACCCAAGTTACATATAGCTAGAAAAAAGAGTGTCCATAATGATAATGATGATATTTTTTGTCTCTTTGAATTTTCATTATTATATTGTCGTTTTTCATTCATGTTTATAGAATAATGGAACATGGTAACACATCATTTGAATTAATGGGTTTGCTTTTTAACATTATCCAAATCGTGTCCATGCTTAGGAAAAAGGGGACAATACTTATAACCTATGTTTAATGGGCCTCTTGAGTATGCTAGCCTTGTCAGCTAAACAAAAACCGACGTACACAAAAGAGTATCTTGTCAATTGACATTGAAAATTATCCTTTTCAACTTATTTTCATAATATATAATTATCTTGTAGTTTTTCTCCATCTAACTATGAAACAAAAACAAATGGGAATTATAAAAATAATCTCTGAAATGACTAAGAAATTTTAAAAAACATATTATACATAAAATTTAGAGAAAAAAAATTTAGATATAAAAGAGAATAAATAATGTTATTATCGAAATTGAGTGGTGTCTTCCGATAAGGATAGTGATCGGGGATTGGTTTTGGGCTTTTCCTGGACAGTTTATGTGGAGGATAAAGAAGATTTTTTTCTGGGGATAAAGTTATCAGTGACATCCCATTCTAGAAGAGTTAGAATTATAATCTTGTGGCAGAACTTATGGGTCAAGAAACAGTTTTATGTAAACAGTTTCTATGAGGCGTAGACTTCCCCAAAGGTAATGGAGGCGTACAAAGGTTTTCTCGAACCAGATAAAGATTGGTCTCGAGTATAAAGATAGAAGGGAGCTTGACTACAAAATTTACCTGTCGAGTAGGGACGATTTAAATAACAGAAATTTCAATATTTAAAAATTATATCTAAAATAACTAGAAGAGTGAAAAAAAAGACCAAATATAATTTGATCATTCTGAATAAATCCAAAATTTTTACTCATTAGTTCCCAACAATGGGTTGAATGGAGTCTAAATCATTTTTAAAATATTTTTTTATTTAGTCACAAACAAGAAAAATAGGACTCGAGACTCTAGTAAAAGAAAAAAAAATTCTTCCTAGAGTACTGGTCCTTTACTTGGTAAGTTGTGTAAAAGAGTTAATAATATATGATGAAAAATGTTTTAATGAAAATTTTCGTGTGAGAAAAAAAAACTTACTTATAAGTCTTTAGAAATTAGTCAGAGCATTCGGCGAATAATCACAAAATATAGTGTATAACTGTTTGACATAAGTATTAATAAGATTTGTATACAATTTTCAAGAATGGCCAACTCATTGCAAAGATGCAGTTTCTCCTAGCCATCACTTGTATGTTGAAAATTGCCTTATCTAAACTTACGTAATTATTTGTTAAGCACAAACAGAAAGTAAATAACTCTGTTCGGCATTACTTTTATTCTATATTTTTTTGTCTTTTGAAAATCAAACACACCCTAAACTAATATGCACATTATATTCATATATTATGCCTTCATGAATCATTATTATTTGAGACTAAGTATAAGACATGCTTTGGCGTATGTTTTTAATTTAAGGGGCTTTTACGTATCTTAGTATTAGGTAGTCTATTTTTCATATGTTCTTCTAAAAACTACCAATATAAAATTAAAGAGATAATTATCGAACACTTCCTTGGATTAGATCCAAAAGATAGATAGTACTTCCCTCAGTTGAGTATCAAGTTAAAGATAGGAGGAACCATTAGGCCAAGACTCACAATGATTACTTACCCTAATTATTCAACACTATTATTGTATAAATCACCATATAACTTTAGGTTTTTTCTTCTTTTTTTTTTTAAATGTCTCTTCAATCACCTTTTCTAATGGTTGTGCCTCAGAGTGTTTGTCTCGTGTTGGACCAGTGAGGCTGTCATGATCTCTGAAAGCATCCAACATACTTAAAGTGCGAAAATCACTCCAACACAACTTGGATTGACTCTAATGCTGAGAATTATTAAAAATGAGGTATTATCATATATATATAATAATTAATTATTGATAACTATATATAATATTTTATATTTTAAATTTTTTGAAATAAGTAACAGGATTATCATGTATACTACGTGTGTAACACTGAAATCAATATAAGAAGATTATTTGGTGCTTATGTCCAAAAAGCTAAAAATGATTATTCTTTGCTAACGAATGAAAACTTGAAAGGACAAATAAAACAAGTGGTGGGAGAAAAACAACGAGGCTAGTGGAGACATGAACACTTCTTGTGGTCCTCAATACCCTCTTTCTTTATCATCTCATTTTTCACAACTGCCACTTTGTGTCCCTTTCCCACACTCCAATTCACTTACTTCCATGCTAATTTAACAGCCACTTCCCTGCAAAATGAAATTACATAATCAAAATGTTGCACAAACTTCATTTAATGTCTATTTTATTTGAATTGAGAATATGTACTCAACTTTTGATATTCTATTTTTACAAATATGATTACAAACATTAAACTTATGAGACCAAAATCGAGATATGAGAAAGACAAAGTATATACGCAATAATTCACAAAAGACTTGATGACATGTTGTTAAAAAAAAGACTTCTTGGCATGATTAATTGGATGTTTGAAAGATGGTTTTCAAGCTATCTTTTAACAATCTGAATGGGAAGTTGTGGAAGTTAAAATTTCAAGTTTATCTTCAGGAGTGTCACTGTAACAGTTACAAGATACAAATTACAGTTCAATGGTGCTTGTTATTGTAAGATATGTGTATACACCTGAATTTGTTAACTTGGTTTAGACCAATTGCACTTGGCTTCAGGGCAGCAACCAAGATCAGGAAAATAGAAAGAAACAATTATTGTTCATAATTAATCTCACTTTTAAGTACACAACTCCGAAAGACAATGTAGTTTCATATTCTCACTTAATTTAGTCCACTAAAGAATTCTAAGCCAAAAGGCTTTATGGCTATATTATGAAAGTGGACATTCAAAAATCTTATCATAAGCTCAAGTGGAGCTGCAGTTATAGGCTTATATCATTCTGTTAGAGATAAAAATTCGGATTCAAACTCTGTTGTGTAGAGTTTGATCACGAGTACTCGTCTAACTGCTTTCTTCATTTCATGTGTAAAGAAAGATACACTGTTTTACATTGTTAGGAAACATGGTCTCAGACCAAAGAGAAATTGGGAAAAAGTAATAAACTGAAATTTTGAATATATATATTTATAGCCACAAATTGATTTTCTAATATACATATTATTCCTGATGCTGTTTATAACAATCAATGAAGGTGTTGCTGGCTGAGATATCCAAATAAAACATTCAACTCATCAACTTTACAATTGAGGGGATGTCATATTTTGATATAGATCAAGGGACAGGGATTAATACTCCAATGACTTAAAAGTGCAATATAGAGAATATCTTATCAACATTCAAAAGATTATGTTTTGCATTTTTGGTGGAGGTGGGGTGTTAGATTGTGTTCCTGCTTTATCAATAGTCTTATCAAGCTTTTTCACCTTTTTGTAGTTCACCCTTGAAATAAATATAGGTGACATTACCATAGCTTCAGTATACTTTACAATATTGTCATAGTATCATAGTACAATCCTACAGTAATGAATACAAGAAGTTCTAAAACAATTCTCAAAAGCAGTCAAATTAATAAGTGGTTGCAAAAGAAAAATGATACTATTAACTGGTCATGCAGTCAGATAAAAGTTGTCCTCCAAAGATATTCAAAATACTATAACTTTCTTACATGCCACATGTCAATGGCTAAAGTTTCAATAGTTTTAAGTCAGTTACTGCTGTTTTTATGCCAAAACAAACAACAGAAGCACAAGCAGCATTTACACATTTCCAACACCAAGAGGCAATTTTGACTTTGGCCTTAGGTGTGTGTTTCATAACTTTATTTATGTAGCCAGCTAAATACTGAGCATATCAAAGCATCCATCCAGGAATAAAACCATTCACTTGTTGAGCTTGTGTTGTGGCAGTTATCTGATCTGAGGCTTCAGGGTTGTACCTGTAGTCAGGACTACACCAAGGGACAAATATTAAAATATAATTCATAACATTTTCTTAAGCACAAAATTACAAGAATCTGATTATAAATTACCCTATCTGCAATGTAGGATTGCACTCCAAAGGCTGGAAGAATTCTTGAGGGTGAGCATTCTGTGAACTACCATATGCCATACTTTGATCACCGGCTTCCCATGTTTGCCTATTGTACTGGTTTCTTGAATTGATTTCATCCAGCTGCCAACACAGTAGTCATGAATCAAATCATTAGAGGAACTTACAACTTTACTTCGCAGCCAACTGTAACACACAACCAACCAGCCGACTCACTATAAGAATATATATTTATTTCTATCTCTTTACATTTTATACATGTATGTATTTCTCTTTCTTCATATCTTTATAACTAGTTGTCTGCGTATTTCAGTTGTTTACCAAATATTTTTCAAGAACTTATCGTGAATGAAAGAATAAAACATGTAAGGTTACATTAAACATTGCTGAATAGATTTTTCCCTCATGTTTTAAGTATTAAAAACAAGTGCACAGTGATATATGCAACAGGACAACAAGAGCAAAAATACCAATACATAAACATTGATAATATTGTTATTTATTTCGATTGGAGAAATTCATCTGTGAATTTACTTCCTAGACTAATACTAAGGACTATTTGCTAGAAAACTCTACCTTTCAAATATCCAATTTCATTCTGATCAGTCAAAAATACATATCTAAGGTTGTATTACGAAATGACATTTATAGAAAAATATTTGATAAACAACTGCAATACGTAGACAACTAGACAATTAATTATAAAATGTAAAGAAAAGAAACATGTATATGTTCTGTGAGTGAGTTGGCTGGTTGACTGTGTAATGCAATTCACTGTGAAATAAAATTGGCATTTATAAGGACAAATAAAGCTACCAAAAATTATCACACTAAGTCATATGTGTATCTTGTACAAATTTATTATTTGCTAGAATGAAGCACGAGGGATACTATATTTCTAATCTTGCTTGTTGTAAGATGAACTTCATGGATAATGTTATAATGTCTTACCTTCATGGTCAAAGCTCTGTTGGCTTCTACCAACATATGCTCCTGTATCCAAACAATGGCTTGAAAGTGTTAGGCAAACATAAAAGTTGCTCTAATATATAGTTATGCTAACAATATTACCTTATTTTGAAGATCAGCTAACTGGTCCAGCATGAATTGAGTCTGCAAAATAATGTTCCGGATAGTCAGATAATAAGAATCATAATCAACTTTTCATAAGGGAACTTCAGACTTGTAAATTAGCATTTCCAACCATATGGGAAAAAATTATTAACTTTATATAGAAATATACTAACGAAAGATGTGAAATCATATGGTGAAAACTACATTAGTCTAGTGGCTAGGACAATGCAGTAACTTATAAGTATCACCTTAATGAGCTTTCTTTGCATAATATTGTGGAAAATGAACACTGATATTTCATTACCTTAGTGGACCTCACTTGCTTGAGAGATGAATCCAGTTGCCTCTCAAGCTGCTCAAGATCTTTGGTATTTAATGGCCCCAAGTCTTCACCTAGAAGGTTTCTGCAGCATGGAACAGGTCAATAGTCTTAACTTTTCAACTTCAATAATGATGATGCAAATGGTATACCTTTCATGAACAAGTATGAAATTCAATAATTATGACTAACTAACTGCAAGAAAGTTATCTCAAACCTTAACCAATAAAAAATTAGAAGAGAACAGTGAAGGAAAGTTAGTGAATGTATTTTGAGTATATAGTAAATGATTTTCACCGTCATTTAATTATAAACTTTTATGCATGTTAAGTTTGTTGAATTATTTTACACTAAGAATGCATAGAGATTAAACTTATAAAAAATTTTGGTACAAATTTTATAAAATACTTTGACATATGTGAAAGTCACCTTTGGGTCCTTTGAAGTGACTCAAATCTTGCTTTCAGCTTCAAATACTCACGGTAGCTGCTCTGCTACAAAAGCAAGTGACAAATGAAAAACCAACAAAGTGACTTGTAATATACAATGAAAACATAGTTTACATATGATAAATTTCATTACAAGTTGGCAATCAAAGTTTTAGCAATTAGCAATTAATAAGATATTCCTTAGTGAAATTTCTAAATGATGTTAATGTTATTGCTATGATCTTATTAAACAATAGCAGTGACTACCTCAAGCTCTTTGGCAGGTTTGCTGACTTCTACTGCACCATAGCTACACTTTTGGTACCTATCAAGTGTTTTGAGCATGCTACATATTGAAGAAAGAGAAAAGAAAGAACTAGTCAAATTGATGATGGTGGTTGGATTACCATACCACACTTCTGAAAAAACTACGACAATAAATTATGAGCCATATATATCTAACTATACATCAAACTTAAAATAAGGTGTCAATTTTATTGGTAGCCCAAAATTAAATAGAGAATTTTCTTCTCTTATAATGACACAAATCAACATCAGCTATATATATAATTAATGCATTTATATTTTATCATTCATCTATATCACATTAACCTCAACATTTCAAGCTGGATAGAAAAATAATAAACCGGTTTCAAATTACAAAGGATTCAAAAAGGTCTTCATTTTTTGTTTTAAATGAGGTATGCTAACATTTTCCTGGCTTTTTGATTAATATATAAGATCTCAAATATCACAAAGAACCTAAAATATGAATTTCATTTATCTTATTCTTGAGCTAACACTGTAATGAACTAGTAGAGCACTATAATAAGTTTGTGTTATATATATACACATCTGGACCTTGATATCTAGGGCAAATTTGGAGTCAAATGTAAGATGACAAAACAATATATCACTGAAAATTCCACTGAATGTTGAAGACAATAGAAATAAAAGCATTTACAACAAAAAAATAAACATGTCACCTTTTTTCTTTAGTGGTTACAAATATAAAATTGTATGTAGAATAGAAAATATAATCTGTAACTAAAAAGAAAAGAAGATACTATTGTATGTTAAACTTCATATTTCCACATGTTAATCAGCATTTAGGACTTCTGATGCATGACAAGATTAATATACAACTCTTGTATTGTACTAAAAGTATAATTAATTAACTCATTTTGGCTATCAACAATATGCTCTAGAAACCACATGAATATGCATATAAGAGACTATAGGTAGAAATATACATGAAGAAGATGATATTTACACTTTTGTTATACTTATTGTTTAACACTAATTCATGTATGACTCCACCTCTTCTTAACTAAAACACATTACAAATAGAGAGATATGCATGCATGCATGGAGTTGTATTAACACTTAACACTTAATAAATGCATGAATAAACAACTGGAATTAGATATTCTTATATTTTAGTACTCGATTTCTACTTACTAAAAAAAATTTAATTGCTATTGAATCTTTTCTATGGTTAAATCCCAAGTTATGAAGGGTTTTTCTTTTTTTTTTTTCAAATTTTCTTCTCATATATACCACCTAATAAGCAGTAATATAATAATCACATTGATGAATACATAACATTTAAAAAGATAATGTTGTGCAATTGGTCTAGAATATAATATAAATGATCTAATAAACATGCTACGTCCATATTAGTGTGGAATATTTTTCAACAACAAATTATTCTTAATGTCTTATTCCCCACCAGAGAATATGGAAATGAACAAAAATTAAGGAAAGTGATGACAAATAAAAATGAACTTAATTTATTGCCATCAAATCTTTTAACAAACTTAATTACTTCCACATTTTGAACTTCAATATGATAGGCTCATAAGGGCACACCCATCTCTTATATATTTGTCCTTTCAATCTAAGTACGTTAATAAATTCACTGATAAAGTAATTAGCTTTAATAATAATAAGAGGTAGTACAAGTTTGTAGGACAATAACCCATCATGAAATTTAAACTAAAATAATAAAAATGAGAAGCAGTAGGAGAAATTAAGCATAAGATACTATTCAATAAATATAAAGTGAAGAGAAAAATAGAATTTAGACTGAAAATACAAAAAAAAAATGATTTTTTATTAATATTTTTTTGGTATGTCACCATTTGTGTATATGGTTAGATAAATAATAATTTTCCCCTTTAGTAAGAACAAGAAATGATTGTTAAAAGCAACAATTTCATCAGTTCCGTACACTGATACACAATGTGGTAATTGCTGATGAAATAAATTAAACACCCTGTATTGATTTCCAAATGTCAAACTATTTGTTTTAGAGTAAACAAACTAGTGTTTATTTGTTTTTGGTGCAACAACTTAATGCTTTCACTCTGTCCTTGCTTCATTGGACTTAAGAATGTGTTCAAAGAAAGTGTTGGCATAATAATAAAAGCTTCATTCCAGGACAATCTAGTACTGCTAACACATCTTGCTCAGTAACAACAACTCACATATATACATAGCCACACTTTTAAGGATTAATCAATGACATTTCAAAAAAACTTATGTACAAAAAAAATCAGATCAATAAGAAAAAAAACAGATCTATTCATGTTTTTAATTAATAAAATAATTACATGAGAAAAAATCTTGCATTAAATTAAGCCGAAACAGGAGGGGAAAATGATGAACACCAACTTAAGGACTATGTTTTAATCACATCGGTTTAAAAGCAAATAAATAATCAAAATCCACTGAGAAAACAAAAAAGACATCACATATTTTCCCCAGATCATGAACTGTATCACCAGATCTCACAATCAAGGTTGAAAAAATGGCTAATTACTTCAACTCCAACTCATACCAAAGAGAAAAAAGTTACAAACTCATATCAAATCTCCTTCTCAGACCAGTAGAAAAACTTACACAGAAAACACAAACTCACACAAACAAACCAAATTTTTTTTCAAACAGTTATGTAGATAAATAAATAATAAAACAGAAAAAAAGGTTAAGAAAAACAAAGAAAAAACCTTTATTCTAAAATATAAAAAAATCATAGGAAAAACAAAAACTAGATCTTAATATATATATATATATACACATGTAATCATATACATACATAAGTTGTAAACATCAACAAATAGAAAATATACATGCAGAAAAAGTAAAAGAAATTAAGATCAAAGAAACTCATTCAATTTATGTACCCAATTAAAAAAAAACTCATTATATTAAATGATTATTATCATTATTATTATCATGAGTGAAAAAAAAAAAAAAGAGAAACACAGAAACAAAAACAAATATAAACATACCTGTTGCTGCTACAAAACTCATAAAGCTTGCCACGAGTGGAGAAGATGATAAGGGCAACTTCAGCATCACAAAGAACAGAAAGCTCATAAGCTTTCTTGAGAAGACCATTTCTTCTCTTTGCAAACGTTACTTGCCTGTTTATCTTGTTCTCTATCCTCTTCAGTTCCACTCTTCCCCTCCCCATATTAAAATTCCCACTTAATAATAATAATATTATTACTATATATTTATATATATATATATTGTGTTAAATTGTATATATTCTTCAAAAAAATTCACTTTTATTCTTATTTGTTTATTTGTTTGTACGTTAAGTTTCTATTTTTCCTATCACCTTCCTTCTCTTAGGTACCTGTTGATCCTTCTTTTCTGGGTCAGTACCCGAGTGCAGCCAAATTTGTGAAAAACAAGAGAGAGTTCTGAAGCTCAAAACTTGGAACCCTAGAGAGAGAAAAATTTAAGAGAGAGAGAAAGAAAGAAAGAGAATAAAGCAAAGTAGAAAACAACCACTTCAACTCAGTTGTGTGCGTTTATCTCTCTTATGTAACTTTGCTTTTCTTATATTACATTAAACTTTCTTTTCCTCAATTTTTAGTTAGATACTTTGCATTAAGTGTTATCATATATTTAGTGTAATTATAATGAGATCATATATTTAACATAAAAAGTGTATATTTAATTTTATCAAGTTAAAGCAATAATTATAATTTAATGAATGAGATTAATTTCTAATTTGGCAGAAAAATAAATAAATCCTTAAATTTGTATTATCTCTCATTATAAATTTCATAAAATGTGTTTTAAATATTAAAAACGTTATATAATTTTATTGATTGTTACTTGACTATAGAGTAATGTTTTAGTTATATTTTTAAAATGTAAAAAATTATGTATAATTATTAATAATTATTAAATTTATATGAGTAGGATATCATATCAAGTATAACTTGGAAACAATTATAACATGCACATACTAGTTATAAAATGTAAACAACTGCAATTCATATACAATCAGATAACTAGTTATAAGATGTGAAGAGAGAAATACGTATATGTCTTATGAGTGAATGGGTAAGTTAGCTCTAGTTGATTATGAAATAAAATTGTATAATTTGTCTATAATTTTCTTAAGAAGCAGAATTTTTTTTTATTAGTCCTTCAATGTTATAATAAAAAGTTAAATTGTTGAATTTTTAATATTTCAAGATTACTTATACAATTTAATTTTGTGTTTTTTTTTTTGTCTTCAAAGTTGCATTCTCTCTCATTTATTTCCTTACATATAAAATTGTTACAAATAAGAAAAAAAAAAGTAGCTACAAATTGTCTTAATTGTAGTGATTTAAAGAAAAAATCACATTGTAATAATTAATCTAAAAAATATGAAATTATTAAAAAAATAAAAAAATAGATACAAAAATCATAAGATTATTAAAGTTTGAAAGTACAAAGTACAGTTGAATCTTTTATTAAGAGAAAAAGAAAATCAATAATTTTAGGACCAAATTAATAACTTTCTTTTATCACAAGATGTTCACTTTATTTTTCTTTTGTTTTCTCCACAATAAAATGGAGTTGGTTCGAGTTTCCTGTTTCATACAAGTTTCTTTTTCTCATACTTTACTCGGTTAAGGTTTTTTTTGGTAAAAACGGTTTCCCTTTTCGCGCCCTAGCGCGTGGCCACAGACTCTGAGGGAAACCACTTAATTTAGAAAACGCGTGGGTGACAGGAGCGCGTGGAGACAGCTGTCTTGAGTGTGAATGTTAATAAGAAAAATCTGTCATATTTTCCACTGTTGTTAACGTAAGTAGAGCAGAGCGAGAACGTCGTCAGATACCTTAAACTGGATCCTCCACGTGTCCATTTATAAGTGGCTTCCTTTTAATAGCATGCATAACAGAAGTTTTTAGGTGTAAAGAAATAGCTAGACAGGGTTAATAATAACATCTCATTCAGCTTAAGTTAATCTTTAGATTCTCATATCCAATTTTATTCAGTTTTTTTCTTTTTTTTCAATTTAAGAGTTGTAACTTGTAACTATTAAATTACTTCTCACTGTTATGTCATTAATCACATGACTGTCTCTAATTGTTAAACAATCATATTTACATATTATTAATATATAAGTACATTAATACATAAATGAAGTTGTATAAAATTATATTTATCTAATTTGATTATGTATTATTTATAAATCTGGAATATTTTCATGTTTTATCATTGTTTATGTAGTTATTGAGGTATCTTAATTAATCATGTTCGCTATAAATAATATTAGGTGTGTCTGTTAACACATGGTTTCGGTAACCACTTAACCTAAACATTTAATTATGTCAGATATCGACTTTGTTACCTTTAAATATCATATTTTTCTCTCAAATCTCTTATTTTTCAAATATATCATCCCACGTTAGATTGAACTAAAAATTGTCCGAATACTTCTCCTATTAACATAATCCAAAAACCTTCAAATTTTGTCACTAACTCGATCAAATTCACTTTAATCCATAGAAAACTCAAAACTCAAACTCGATAAGAACAATTTTAATTACAAGATAATAATTTTATTTGTGTGGATTAATTAAACTATGTTTTCCTTCCCTAATTAATATTGTCATCAAGAAATAATGTATGTAATTTTTTGCTTAAAAAATCTGTTGACAATATCTTATTTTATATATAAAAAAAATTAATCCATGTTCGTTATCATTAACTTTTATGAAGTTATAAAATTTTCATTAAAAATATAAATAAGAAGTATATATATATATATATATATATATATATATATATATATATATATATATATGCAAACTTCTTTATCTATACTTTTGATCTTTAAATTTAATAAAACTCAGCAATGAGTTTGGAAAGTACTCGAGAATAAAGATTCAATTAAAATAATTTTAAGAATTTTTTTGGCAGACAAACAATTTTTATTGATATGTTCTTAAGAAGCAAATATATTTTTGAATACATATTTAAGATGTAACATGCTAGCTAGATATAAGTACTAGTTTAAAAGATTCAAATTTCTATACATTGAGGGTGTAATAATTAAGCTTTTACATTATCAAGTACCAACCAGTCAAACATTATTTATTTTTTTTAAGAAAATACAAAATTTTGTAAAACTACAAAAATGTAGACAACAATTCAACCTAGTATAAATATTGATTATTACTAATAATTTGAGTAAGGCTAGTATTAGAATTTTTTAATAAAGATAAAATTAGAATTTTGTTTTTTTATATAAAAAAAAGTCTGGTAAATTGTTAAAGAGGTAGGAATCTAATGGAAAAATAAATTGTTGTGTTATCAGAACTTTGAAAAGAAGACGCGTACACTCAATAGTATGGTGAACCCCTATACCAATATCCTTCAAATGTGAAACGGTAACTTGAATAAAAATTATTTTTTATTAACCCAAAATCAAGTAATTTTAGAGAGAAACTAGTGAACTAGAAACAATAGCACATATTCATTTACAATACAACCTCAATTTTTCCAGCCTAAAATCAAAATTACAAAATTACAAAACAAAAATCAGATTGTCATACAATTCAGTTTGTGGGTTCCCAGCAACAAAGCTTGCAAATTCATGTGGCAAAAATGTGATGTTAAATCGAAGGTTCCCTTAAATGAAAGATAAACACATTTACCACAAAAATGAAGAGGGTGAGAGTTTTGAAGGAGAGAGAAGGAAGTTGAAGACCAAAGTGAGGAGATAACGTAAAAAAATAAAATTTGTCCTACAAATCAGTGAGATATGCACCCAACTTGTATATATGTAACTTGTATATATATAACTTATATATATGTAAGTTATATTTTTAGGTAATGTGAGATTTCTAATTCATTCTTTCATACGCTGAGAATTGAATTTTTCGAGTGTAGAGACTATTCAAATGGGTGGTCCAATATTGATTCAATAATAGGTGGCCCAACATCTGCAGACAATAATAGGATAAACTTTAATATCATGTTAAATATGATGTGAGTAATGGGCCTAACTTAACCCCATTGTACACAAATTTTTTATTCTTAATTTCTTAGCTTATTTAACTTATATAAGTATTATCCAATCCTATTTTAAATCCTAATTTTATTTCTTTGATTTCAAATAAATTCACATTAGAGAAATTGACAAGCTTATTATAATTTCTTTTAGAATTGTTAGATTTCACTTGCAATTGGCAAACTTTTTTCTCATCATTTTGAAGTTATTAAAAAATTATTAGATTTTTTATATCATGTTTATTGTTTTATAAATATCACTTAAAATAATTATTTAAATTAATAATGAAAATTAAATTAAATTAAATTAAGAAAAAAAAGGTCTAGGAGTTATAGAAAATAACTCGTGAACCCATATCCATTCTCAACACTACTAGAGCCAAATTGAGAAAAGTTTTTAACATTTGTTTGTTGTGGCATTGTGGGATCCACAAAAGTGAATCAAGAAATAACATTGGTTCTTACCACTAAAATTGCTCTTATGCACTTCTTGATTTTTCGTTGTAGTTTTATTTATATAGGTAAAAATGAAATATATATATATATATATATATATATATATATGCATTATTAGTGTAAAATAGAGTAGACCACCATTTTAGTCTTGAGAATACATAAAATTTAGTTTCTAAAAGATAATAGTTGGTAAAAATATATTAAATTTATGATTAATAATTATTTTATATTATCAATGTGCAGTCTGAAAAAACATATATAAACTTGTAACTAATTTCTCAATTACTTATGTTAAAAATTTACTGAAGTTTTTTACCATTATATATATGAAAAAAAAAAATTATTCCTCGTATTATTCATGAGCTTGATAAACTCACTGGAGCTAGTATATGTAGTAGTGAGAACTTAGAAGTATGAATAATTTATTGAATTTACTTGATATACAATGATAATATGATTTATTTTACGAAATTAATCAACAATAAAATATTAAATTTTTAAAGAATATAATTCCTGTCTGAACTATTTTAAAAATCATGCATATTACTTATAACCGGTTGACTATAATTACAATTTTACATTAATACATGTAAACTCTAATTTATATAAGATTTTAAATTCAAACTTTATAATTATCACGGTTGAAAATCTCACGTCACTTAGAGATATGGTCTGTTATATGTATATAAGTGAGATACAAATCTCACTTTACAAACCGGTTTTATAAGGTTGAATTAGATCTATCATTCACATTTTTAATATGGTATCAAAATCTATCCTAAAAGTGTTTGTGCCTTATTATCGGTGATTGCACCTTATTGTATGAGATTGATTGTGTTCCGTTGTCGGGGATTGTTTAGTGGGTTTATCGTACCCCATTGTCAGACCGGTTTTGTAGAGTTGAGTTAGACCTATTACACGCATTTCTAACAATCACTTTATAAAAAAAAATAAAAATTACTTGATTTTTTTACTGAAACTTTAATTACTTCTCTCATTCAGTCATTTTCTTCTAAACAAAATCAATATATTAATAATATTTAACCCTAGTTTTTACAACACCTACACTGACCCCTTGTACATGCATGGCCCTCATGAGTTGAAATCATGCATGAATCCCTTAAAAGCAAGCAACATTATTCACCCTCTCCTATAAAGTAAATAATGAAAAGACAAAACTACACAATCATGCAATGAATTTGCCTTCTTTTTCATCTGCCAGTTGCAACCTTGCTTAAAAGCTCAAAACAGATATCATGTACAATCTGTGGAAAGTGTTAACCAAAAGAGGGTCTGTATATTCACAAAAATTTTAGTTTGGCACATTATACCCATGCACTTCTTCATTTTCAAAAATAGTAATATTAAAAACAAGCTTTCTGTATTTCGTTCCTTGAATATTATATTTATGTTTCAATTTACAAGGTAGATAATAAAAAAAATTATAATATAAAATGAGAAAGAATGTTTATAGGAGAATAGTACTATATTGAATAGTATATTATTGTAAAATGGTATGAACCGGTTCTTTATTAATCTTATATATTATGCCAAGTCCATATATAAGTTAAGGAAATAAGAATATTAAAAAAAACTTTTCAAAGTAATAAATAATTTTTATATTATTAACATGATATATATAATTTTTTTTTCTAAGTAAACTTATATATATTTTTTGTTGTATTGACATAAACTTTTTTACCCTATATATTTGGTGTATAAGAAAGAAAAACCATAGCTTAAATTTCTAAATGAAAGTAAATGTGTCTTAAATAATTTATAAAAACAAATTAGTGACCACCAAACACGTGAATTATAACTAATACAAGATTGTTTAATTTCACTTTAATCAGTAGTCTCAAATAAATCTTAGATATGCAGTTACATTAAATATTTAAAAAAATCAGAAATTTAATGTTCATAATAATATTATCAGACTCAAACAAGATTATTTTCTTGAAGACTTTGTAGTTTGTACAAAAAAAATAAAAAAAATTAGCAAATTAATTAATGCTCCTCTAAAGACAAAACTCAATTGAAGTTTCACAAGTATTACATTATTGATGTTGCCTATTTAAAATACCATACATATATGTCAATTTTATGGACCATAAAACCTCATCTTTTTTGCAACCATTACCCTTAAGACTTGTATTTAGCTTCTTCACCCTTCCAAGAACTTCAAGCATTTCCTTAATAGGTGCCATCGTTGACAAATTCCTGAAAAGCTTAAAATTAAGGATATAAATGTTCATCAATATATGTTACGTACTACGTATTCACTCCATTTGGTACAATAATCATACTATCATATTGCATGAAGAGGCTCCAACATGTCTTATCACCTTCATCAAGGACTTTAATCAAATGCATTTTAGACTTTTAAGGTGATTATCCAGAGAATGTTGTTCTAAATAGAGCTTTGAAATGAGATGTTTTGGCCCATTTGACTTAGGTTGCTTCAAATTAGGGCATTTTTATGTTAGGTCAAATCAAGTATAAAAAAATGTTTCACATTTCAAACTAGTATTTTTGTCAAACCGAATTTGGTATTAATTTAATACGTGCTGGATGAGCCAACCCCAGTGACTTGGCTAATTATATTAATTTTATTTGTAAAATATACGTAATTAATTAAACTTGTACAATTTAGCTTTGGGTCAATGATAACCCAATTGGAAAATGTAATTTTGTTGGTATTTTATTCATAGCCACTTGTGATATAACAGTGTATATATGATATCTAAAATGATCTTGGTGGCCATAAATTTATATAAATTTATGGGTAGAATTGTATAAAAATGACCAAGATGTTGAACAATTCTTTAACAATGTAATATAAATCAGAGATTAGATCATGTGTACTTGATAGTCCCGTGAATGTAATGAGAGATGAGGTCATGATTTCGATGATGATCGAGTTCCCGTTTAGGGTGTATTGTTATGATGATAGAGTTGAGGTGACAGAGGAGAAGATAAGATTGGTGTGTCTCTCTTTACCTCTGCCTGATAATCTCTTTATATATACATCCAAGGGGAAACCCTGATTAGGTCATGAGGATAATTATGTCCATCAAATAATTATCAATTAAATACGTGGGTATTCATAAGGTCAATGATCAATTAATTAGATAAATGATAACTTGGGCCACATAATAAACAACGAGTCTTACATTCTCCCACTTGGTCGAGTAATCATTTATGATGAGCATTAGGTAAGTCTGATTAAATTTTAATACTCATTTTAGTTTTAAACCGAAACTGTAGCAGAGAAATACAGTCATTGAATCGATATTCAATTCAAGACCCCCATTAATCATACTACAATACCAAATTTAAAACTTAAGTAGACTAAGGATCAAATTGACAAATAAGTCCTCAACAATAATTTGTGTATAGTTGTTGTCTATATGTATTTAGGCATGCATAGACATATTTAGAGACAGACAAAACAAAATAATGAGGAAATTTTACTATTAAACGTAAGCAAGTACAATATGCAATTAAATAAGGTCTTTAGAAAAGTCCATCTTCGAAACATGTTCTTCGAAAACTTTAGGTGGGAGACCTTTAGTCATCGGATCCGCAAGCATATTTTTAGTACTTATATGCTCAATACAAAGTTTATTTTCCTCAACTCGTTCACGTACGAACAAATACTTTGTATCAAAATATAAAGCAGTGTCAGTCGAACTGTTAGTGTTCGAGAAACTAACGGCAGCTGAATTATCACAGTAAAGCTTCAATGGTCGAGATATGGAATTAACTAATTTGAGTCCAGTGATGAGATTTCTAAGCAACATCCCATGACAGGTTGCGTTGTACAGTAAAATATATTCTCGCCATCATTGTGGAAGTTGCGATCAACCTCGCTTATGACTCTTCCATGAGATAGGTCCGCTCGCTAACATAAAGATATACCCCGAAGTGGATTTCTTGTCATCTTTGCACTTGGCAAAATCAGAATCAGAATAACCAACCACTTCTAAATTATCACTTCTTTTATAAATCAGTTTATAGTCTTTTGTCCCTTGTAGATATCGAAGAACTTTCTTAGCCGCTTTCCAGTGATCAAGACCAGGATTAGTCTAATAACGGCCTAACATTCTAGCAATATAAGCAATATCTGGACGAGTGCAGACTTGTGCATGCATAAGGCTTCCAACCACTGACGCATAAGGTATCATTCTCATCTGTTCTTTTTCAACCTCTGTTTTCGGACATTGAAATAAATCGAAAACATCTCCCTTAACTACTGGAGCTACAGAAGGAGAGCAACGTTGCATGTTATAACGTGTAAGAACACGCTCAATGTAGGTCTTTTGAGATAATCCTAAAACCCTATTGACTTTATCTCGGTGTATTTTGATGCCAATAACATAAGAAGTCTCTCCGAGATCTTTCATGTCAAAATTACGTGAGAGTAAA
This sequence comes from Hylodesmum podocarpum, assembly GCA_026586105.1. Lineage (NCBI taxonomy): Eukaryota > Viridiplantae > Streptophyta > Magnoliopsida > Fabales > Fabaceae > Hylodesmum > Hylodesmum podocarpum. The sequence continues at coordinate 3,062,061 of JALJEV010000803.1, read as the reverse complement.
CGCTTAGACTCATGCAACATGTTTAGAATGTCATCTACGTAAAGGAAAAGTATAGTAAAGTTTCTCCCACTCATCTTGAGGTAGGTACATTGATCCACTTGCTTTTTTACGAAACCTTCTGACTTAAAGACTTGATGCAACTTTAGGTACCATTGACGTGATGTCTGCTTCAACCCGTATATGGATTTCTTCAGCTTACAGACTAGATGTTCTTGACCTTCAGATTTGAAACCTTCAGGTTGTTTCATGAACATTTCCTCATCCAAATCGCCATTTAGGAAAGCTGTTTTGACATCCATCTGATGTAGTTCTAAGTCAAACTGAGCTACTAGGGTCATAACGATCCTTAAGGAATCTTTACGAGAGACAGGAGAAAAGGTCTCTTGATAGTCAATTCCCCTCTTTCTGAGTGTAGCTCTTTGCAACCAATCTCGCTTTGTATCGTTCAATGTTTCAATTTGGATCCAGTTTTGTTTTGAAGACCCATTTACATCCTATGGGTTTTACGCCATTGGGTAATTCAATCAAATCCCAAACACCATTTTTCTTCATGGAATCAAGCTTGTCAATCATGGCTTTATTCCATTTAGGAGACTGATCACTGCTAATGGCTTCATTATAAGAGGTAGGATCAGTAAACTTTCCAGCATCCATTTCTTCTTCAGTCAGGTAGGTAATATAATCATCAAAGTTAGTAGGCCTTTTGGACCTAGATGACCTCCTGAGTAGATTATCGGGTTGAGCATTATCAGGTTGAACATTGTCAGCATTGTCTTGATGATGGTCATTTGAGGTGCCTTCATTTCTAAGTACATTCGGAGTGGAAGGTGGTGCAGTGTCCTGCGGAGTGATGTCGAGTACAAGAGGAGTAATTGGAGGTAAAATAATCGACAAGTCTCTCCCCCCCGCATCTTGTACTTCTTGCAATTCATCATAAGGGTCTTCACTGCTCCCACTGACCTCAAGGAAATGAGCATCTTTGGTTTCTACGATACAAGTGACGTGGGAAGGACAATAAAATCTGTAACCCTTTGAGTGAGAGGGATAACCAATGAAGTAACAAGTTACAATTTTCATGTCGAGTTTCTTTAAGAAAGGATTATAAAGTTTAGCTTCGGCGAGACAACCCCATACTTTCATATATTTTAGACTCGGTTTCCTTCATGTCCAGAGTCCATAAGGAGTTTTAGGTACAGCTTTAGAAGGAACCCTATTGAGTATATGAACGGCTGCTTTTAAGGCCTCGGTCCAGAGGAATAGGGGTAAACTTGAGTTGGCTAACATACTGCGTACCATGTCCATTAGGGTCCTATTTCTTCTCTCAGCAACACCGTTCTGCTGAGGAGTACCAGGCACAGTATATTGCTTCACGATCCCCTGGCCCTTACAAAACTCATAAAATGGACCAGGAGCTTGACCCACATCAATATGTCTACCATAGTATTCACCTCCTCTATCTGATCTCACAACTTTTATTTGACGATCAACTTGTTTTTCAACTTTAATTTTATAATCTTTGAAAGTTGTAAGTAAGTCAGATTTTTCCTTAATAAGATACAAGTACATATAACGAGAATAATCATCAATATAAGTGATAAATGAATTATGTCCAGTTATGCTAGTGATAGAGTAAGGACCACTAATGTCAGTGTGGATGGGCTCCAATAAATTTGAACTCCTGGTGGTACCCTTTTTATTTACTGATGTCATTTTACCTTTGAGGCATTTGACACATGTTCCAAAATCATTGAAATCGAGAAAAGGTAACACTTCATCCTTCACGAGTCTAGACAAACGTTCTCGTGAAATGTGGCCTAAACGTTGATGCCACAACATGGACGAAGTTTCTAAGTCTCGCTTTCGTTTTCTCTTTGATAATGTCTGGTTGATATTATACGACAACAAAGATTTGGAAAAATCATCATCTAGTTCTAATTTATAGAGACCACCATCCAGATAACCACAACCAAACACTTGAGAATTTAAACTAATAGTAAGTCTGTCATGACCATGAGAAACATCAAAACCGTCTATGTCTAACTTTGGCCCTGATATTAAATTCCGAGTAATCTCAGGAATATATAAGGTATCATAAAGTTTAATACACAAACCAGTTTTCATTATTAATTCTAAGGTTCCCACGACCGACACTAGTTCATTTCCATTCCCCAATTTAAGCGTTCTTCGGTTTCTTTCCAAATTTTCGGATTGTAAGGAATCCCTGAGTGAGTTGGTTACATGAATCATAGAACCAGAGTCAAACCACCATGTATTAGTTGGAACATTTAAATTAAAGGACTCAAGTATCATGTAAAGATGATTACCTTTCTTAGTCAGCCACTCCTTAAAGTCTTGGCAGTCTTTCTGTCTATGTCCTTCCTTACGACAAAATTTGCAGTAAGACTTCCCTTTGGAGTTCTTAGAGCTGGAAGCAGCACTTGCATCATGTTTCTAGACCTTAGAAACTTCTTTCTTATCGACATTGCCTTCCTCTTCTTTGGATTAGCAGTCATGAGATAAGCCACATCCGGTTTGTCCAGCTTCAGACACTCTTCTTCTTGTACGCACATAGCAATCAACTCATTCATCGACCACTTAACCTGTTGGGTGTTGTAGTTGACCTTGAAAGCTTCAAAAGATGCTGGAAGAGAAGTCATGATGAAGTGCACTAAGAAACCCTCACTGATCTCCATGTTTAATCCCTTAAGCTTGCGGGCCATGTCGTTCATCACCATGATGTGCTCACGAATGCCGCTATTCCCGTCATATTTCATAGTCACCATCTTCAAAATAAGAGTACTGGCATGTGCCTTAGAAGTTGCTTTGAATTGTTCCTCCACAGAAGCCAGAAAATTTTTAGCATTAGTTGAATCTGGAATAACTCCCCTGATGATTATGCTGATGGAATTTTTAATGAGCATAAGAGCCATTCGGTTGCATCTCTCCCATCTCTCACGTACTATTTTATCTTCAACAGTACTTTCATCAGTGAGAGCAAGAGGGGCATCCTCTCTCAGTGCACAATCAAAATCCAACATGCCAAGAGTTAGCATCAGTGAATCCTTCCATGAAGAAAAGTTCGCACCATTCAAAGTTTCAATTCCCATATTTGGGGCTGATAGTGAATTTAGATGAGAGAAATAAGAAGCTTAATTAGACAAGAACTTATGGTGATCTGAGGGGTAATGAATTAAGGCAGACGAAGATAAGGACCATTATATTCTAATGAAGCTGTGATAAGAGTCTATTATAACACCAAAACAATAGACTAAATTAAATTCTACTTAAACAAATGACTTTCACTTTGGTTATGACCAATTATTTAAGTATTATGAATAATAAAATTATAACGTGCAATTTGAATGTAACACATCACCTTTGGATAGAAATGAGATATCCAAATTTTAATGCATACATATGCATATATATACTTAGTTCACAATACACAATCATAACACATCATCTTTGGACAGAAGTGAAAAATAAAAATCATGTATTTAAGGCGAACGTCATGCAAATATCTGTTTAAGGATATGCAATAAGTGAAAATGCTTAATCAAACTTGAATAAGTTTTTACAAATGTAACACATCATCTTTGGGCAGAAGTGTACTCTAGAGTATTATTCAAGTCAAGAAGAATAAATCAAAGATTTCATCAAAATAAGGATGAATAATATGAATATATATTTTTCTGGAATCAGTAAAACCATAAAACCATAATGTTTTGATCGGAAACATATCCCTTTTGTTAAAACCCATAATACTCGAACAAATCAAAAACAGAGTGGAGAAACACAAAATCAATTTTAGTTAGGGCTAAAACATGTTTCAGATATGAATTCTAGTATTTAGAGAATAAAACAGAATTGATTAATCAACATAATGCTCTGATACCACCAAATGTTGAACAATTCTTTAACATGTAATATAAGTCAGGGATTAGATCATGTGTACCTGATAGTCCCGTGAATGTAATGAGAGATGAGGTCATGATTTCGATAATGATCAAATTCCCGTTTAGGGTGTATTGTTATGATGATAGAGTTGAGGTGACAGAGGAGAGGATAAGATTGGTGTGTCTCTCTTTACCTCTGCCTAATAATCTCTTTATATATACATCTAAGGGGAAACCCTGATTAGGTCATGAGGATAATTATATCCATCAAATAATTATCAATTAAATACGTGGGTATTCATAAGGTCAATGATCAATTAATTAGATAAATGATAACCTGAGTCACATAATAAATAACGAGTCTTACACAAGAATTTTTCTAAAAAGAAAATAATAAAAATCAACGACATTTATGTTGTCATTCGTCTTAATTAGAAAGTATTGTTCAAAGGTATGATAGTGTCCACTGTCATCAATGGTGATGACAATAGCTTCAGCACTGGTTTAAAAATCGTTATCAATGACTATTCATAACCATCATCAAAGCTACTTTTCTGGTTACTCTGCATGTGCTTCATTTTCTTGTAAAGAAAGAAATGATAAGTTAGAGTGTTTCTTATTTTCATTTCGATTGGAAATAGAAAATAGAGGTAAAAATGTAATTTTTAAATTTTTATAAAATTATTTTTAAAATTAGATAAAAACAAGAAAATATGGTGACTTTGTTTTCACAGTTTTTAAAAAATTATTTTTCAAAAATAAAAATTAAAATGAAAACAGAAAATAAATTTTCAAACTAAATACTACTTTACCTTTCTTCCTCGCGTTTTAAAAAATATTAAAATTTTAAAAACATAATTATAAAAAGTCAAATATCTAAATTTTATTAAACTCATGTATATAAACCTATTTTAACAACTTTATTTAAAAGGGGTGATAAAATATTAATTAAAATGTGATATGTTATAATTAAATAATGACATAACACAAATGAAAATTAAGTATAATTTCAATGCATTTTAAATTAAAATATTTTTATACTGCTAATTAAGTAAAAGTAGTTTTACATATGATTTTTTAAATAATTATTACAAAAATTAGTCTTATCATAATAGTTATATTTGGACAACTGTAAAAAAAATATGTATATATGCAATATTAATGCATTTTACTTATATTCTTATAATTTTTACTAAAGTTTTGTCCTATAGAATATCAAACATTATGCAAATACAACATTTAGCATTTATTTTAGTCAAGTGTGTTATGTTCTCCGTAACGGTGAAAAGATTAAAAAGCAAATTCTTAATTTTTTTCTTTTATAAATCACGTTCTTCTTAAATATACTAATTCAGCAAATAAAGTTTGTTAGGATTAAAACATCTTCTGGTCCAAAAAAAAAAGAAAAAAATAAAATTAATACATCTCATAGCTTAGGTTGTGCTTTTAAGATTAGAATTTTCTTCACTGCAACATAAAAATAGTAAATGATACCAAACAGGATCTAATTTATTTATTAATTATAAAAGGGTAGATAATTAATCATTTTAGTATCTAAATGAGGTAGAAGTTTTCACTTTGATCATTGAAAGAAACAAAATTATAAAAAAAGTCCATGAATTAATATTTATCGTTTATTTTAGGCAGGATGATATGAATATTAATCATCATGTCAAGTATTCAATTAATATTAATTTATTTTTCTAATTTATTATATATATTGTTAATTTAATTTATTTTATCTATTTATGTACATAATCACGTATGAAATAAGATGAAAAAATTAAAAAAAATATAAAAAAATATTATATTGTATTGTCCAGATTTACATTATTTAATGTCATACATTTATAAAATGATTAAAATTAAATATCAAAATATTAATTTAGAAACATTTTTATAATTTATTGACTCTTATCTATGAGTACGTGGTGCTTTCATTACTCAAAAACCATATCCTATGAAGAAATGTCAAAGATTTTGATTTTTATCAGAAACCATAAATGATAGGTGACTTAGGTTAATTAAATTGCAAAAACACCTAAAGTCAAAGGAGAAGATTAATTGTACACAGCTAGCTACGAGTTATTCCATTCACTTGTATTTTATGCCAAAGGAAGCAACTTATGTTTGAATTGGTAAGGTCATATATTCCAAATAAGGAAAAAAAAAAAAGATGGATTTATTTTCTCACATTAAAATTCCACCAATCCAACTAACTTTGTTATATGAGCAGCTTTTTATTTGTACACGATCACTGGTTTCATAGAGAAAGTTATAATCCATTATAATTAAATTAAATATAGATTATTAATAATACATTAAATTTTATAATGATGAGGAGGGATCAAATTATAATGGAATGATATATACCTATTTTCATTATACATTTAATAACTTTAAATTGAATAATTTTTTCAAGAAATCTTAATAGTTCGTTTCAACATAGATCAAGTGCACGAAATTTTATATTAATTGAAAAATATTTAATACCTTATTCATATAAATATAAATGAAAATAATATTTTTTTTTTCAAAATATACTAATCGTTTGATTGCTTCATTATTATTTAATTTTGATGAAATTTGACACAAATAATCTTAATAATATTTGGAACGGTTGGATGGACAGAAACAATACTCTATCAAATTATAGAATGATGTAATATTTAAGGTAAGTTAAACACGTGTAATTTAATCCATCCTATATTTATATCTATATGTATATAATAACACTTTTATGAGTAATGAATGTGATCAATATTAAAATTAAGCCATTTAATATTATTGCAATGATCATGTATTTTGAAATTTTAAACAACTAAAATACGTGAATATGCAAAACATAAAGAATTATGAGAAGCGATGTTGTAGTTAAGTAAGGGGTTGTTGGTGGGACACACATGAGTTATGAATTATGAGTGGAAGTAAGGATAATAATAATTGTTTTTGTCGGGTAAGAGTTGAGGATTTTAGGTAGGGAATTGAACATTTGGGTTAGTTTTAATTAAGCCGAATGGGAGTGTGGATGATATAAATGTTAATATTGTTTATGAGATAAATGTATAATTTATTTGTAATTATTGTTTGATGATTAAGTCAGTGAAATCGTAAAAAAATTTAGAATAAAAAAGTGTTATAAAGAGAAGTGAGATTGAACGAGAATTGTGTAAAGATTTAAATGTATTTCAGAGTAATGAAACAAGAATTTATAGGTTTGGGAATTCACGTAAGTAAATAGGCGTCGGACCACATGTTAATAGATATGTTGGGTTTAGATTAGCATACCAACTCAACTACTTTTCGTAATGATGTTACAGAGAGATGGTGGTAACGTGTCTTACCTAAATTTGTTAAACATGATTAAATAAGTCTGTTTAACTAATTTTAGATTCGACAACGTAACATATGACATTTGAGTTTCACAATAAAAAATTATAATATAATGTGACAGGATAATATAATAACAAATTTTAATTATATAATTAATTAATTTTATTACAAAAGATTAAGATAGTTTCGACAACACATCATTCACCTAAAAATCAATAATGATATCTAAAAAATAAATATCGGCTAACTCTGTGTCAGCAACCGCAGTAAAATAGAGAATGCAGACTTATCTGGAATGATTAGATATAAAACGTCTATTTATTTAAGGTTAAATGTTTAATTTTTTATTATAATATTTTAATGTTTTAATTTGGATATAATTTAATTAACATGTAACCAAGTATTAGAATTTATTGGTTTTAAAATATATCGAAATATAATAAATATTAAATTCAAACTTTAAAAACATATTTTTTTAAAAATATAAAATATATTTATCCTAATAACGAAAGTTTGTAATGGTAATGATATAAGTGAAAATTGTAAACCATGCATAACAATTATTTTTCTGTAAAAGGAAAAACAAATACATACTACAAAGAATAAGATTAGGAATTACAATTGTGCATATTGACAAAGGTTAGAGCTTAATTCAAAAGTTATGAATTTTATTTATGATAGAAGTATATGTAGTTAGACATCAGAACAATGATTTTAACATTAAAAAACTTTCAAGTAATATGATTATAAGTTATAACATTAACTTTAGACTTCAACACTTAATTTTTTTGGCAGCGTAAAAGTAACAGAACATTTTGTAAAAGTTAATAAAAGAACATATGAGAAATAAAGAAGAAAAAAAGTGTTTAATAGAGTGAAAGTGATGAAGATGAAATTGATCTCACCTCTTTTTACTTTTCTCTTAAATTTACCTAAAAGTAAATAGTGCTAATCATTTTTCTTCAAGTTTAATCGATTAAATTATAAGTTTAACCAAGTAAATTGAAGTGCAACAAAGAAAAGAAAAGGTATGGTCCTTTCATAAATTTGACATTTACTTAATTAAAAATATTTTTTTCATATTTTTCTCCCTTTCATGTTACCTTCTCTATTTATCTTAAATAAAACATTTCTAAATTCACCTTTTATCAATCTACGTTGAAAAATCAAATAGTAATGATAAGAATGAAACTCAACAACTACATTTTCATAAATTTGCACAGCTTTCTGGTATGTTTGGTATTAGAAGGAATGGGAAAGAAAAGAAAGTAAAATGAAAGAAAGTAAGTGAAGGAAAAGAATAGAAAATGGAATTATTTTTTTAAGTTGTTAAGTACGAAATAAAATGGAAAAAAAGAAAATTAGAGTTATTTTTCTTTTATTTAATGGTATAGAAAATAATAAGAAATAAAAGGTTATAAATATAAAATGACATAAGTATTGTCTATATAAAAAAGAGATTTATAATTATTTTTTTAAAAAAATATGAATTTAATTAATATATATTCTTGGTGTAAAATATTTTACATACTTAATCAATCATAGAAATGTTATAATTAATATTTTCAATGAAAAATATATTGAAGAACTGTTTAGACGTTAAATAATTTAAATTTAAATAAATATACATTTTTAAGTAGATAAACATTAATGAAACTTATATATTATTTTAAAAATTTAATTAACAAGATAATTTTTTTTTAATTATTTTAAATATAATAAAAAAAATAAATTAAGATTAAAAAGCAATCAAAATATCTACAAGTGTAAAAATTTAACTTGCAATTCAAACCTATTTTTTACAATCAAATAAATTTATTCTTTTTTATTAACAAATATTAGAGTTCAAACATAACCTTCCTTTAAGTTCCCATACCAAATCATTAAATCATATTAATGATAAAAAAACATTTTTTTCATACAAAATTCTTCTTTTCTTCCAAACTTTCCTCCATAATCGAACATAAAACATTTTCACATAAAACCTACCCATGATTATTATTTATATTCACTTTTTAAAGACATTCTAAATAAATAAATAAATAATTAAAAATATCATATTTTCTTTCCATATTAATCACAGCATTTTGGTCAACAGAGAATTCATTCCAAACGTCACCATTTTCCAAATGGTCCTCAGACAGTACATATAAAGAAAACTGCACTATAATAAAATAAAAAATAAGAGCAACGTGTCGAGTTTTCATTGGATACTGTGTACAGTACCAGGTGACGCTAACACGATTGATGAAAACTTTGTACCTCTGAATACACGTGTCGAGTTAATAGCTCATGAAAATAATAGCCGTTCGATTTCACCCCGGTGATGTTGTGATTTGGACACGTGTGACGTGAAAAGCAAATCTACAGTTACTGTGCCCAAAAACTGGCTAGATTCAACCACTGACAACAAAGTCCAATCATCATTGATTATTATTATTATTTTCTTATTTCTTTATTTTTCAAATAATAAATATAAAAAAATGTTGTCACAATTTGTTACCACATAACTATTTCTTGTGAAATTTGTACATGTGATATTTTTTCCTAAACCCACATTCAATTTATCTTTTATATTTAATCTTTCAATTACTAAAAAATAATAAACAATTGAAAAAAAATTCATATATCTTACCACTTGACTGAAAATGATTATTTTTTATACTATATTTTTAATATATAATATTTTAAGCTATTATTTTTCTTTATTTTACACTATTGTATTACTTATTTTATCTCACCGTTTTTTTTTTCATTTATACATATACATGTGATATAAGTTCTTTTCTAATTTGATTAGTATTGACTCCAAGAAGCACAAAGTGTTTGGTGTATGACATACAAGCAATGAAGGCTTAAGATGAGTATTTTTTTTCCCAATATATATAATCTTTTTCATGGATCAAGAAATACTAACTGCTTTTTTCTTAATACTTTCAGTATTAGTTTTTAATAAGGAGATGAAAATCAAACATATTACATATGTAACGTAATGATCGTCCTATTGGGTTTTCATTTAAAAAATACATCCAACTTGTGTATAAGATAGTATGTAAAGTTTGTTTATAGAAAAAAAAAATCTAAGATTGTGTTTGATTTATAGTTTAGATATTGATGTTTAGTTTTCATTAAAAGTTGTATCTATCTGTTTGTAAATTATTATCATGTTAAAACGTGATTAATTTTCATGTAAATTGAGCTTGAATATAAAATCATTCTTCTCTTATTTTTCCGTTTTATGTGTAAAACTCAAAAAATAAATCAAGTTACATTAAATCTACATTTTCTTAATTAAACTTAAGTATATAAAAGTTGAGTTCAACCAATTTCTTTTTATACATGTTTTTACTTGTAATCTAAATACACATTAAACCTATATGATACAACCGAAAAACTAGCCATCACTAAAGAAATCGCTTTGTTGTTTATAATTAGGCATTTGATGAGTTACCAAGTTTCATGAAACCAACTCTAATGAGATGCTCATGTACCCTTTAAAAAAACAATGGAAATTTTTGTTTTTGTCTATTTACCTGTACTAGGGTTTATCTCTAAGGACTGAATCCGTGTGCTACAGTAGTGGCATAGCATCTGCCCTCCATGATGACCTAACACAACCACAAAGGTCACTTCAATTGGGTCCACGGCAAAACTTTTCAATAAATTTAGGGAAAAATTCTTCCACACCTAAAGTAGTATTTAACACCTAATAATAGATTGATAAAAGAGAAAAAAAATATATATAAGTATAATATACAATACTATTTGATAGAAAGAGATAGAGAAACATAATAAATATTTACAAAGTGTTTAAAGATATTAGGTATTTAAATATCATAATTCTAAATCTAAGGACATTTATGATTCAGCTTCAATCTATATAGCACATAACTATGTCACTTGGGGAGTTTCTTGCCATAGTTTTTCACTCCAAGCTCCTTCATAGGACACTTTTAACATATAGTGTGTGTTTAATGCTACGTGTGGGTGTGTAGGACACATAAGACAAATGGAACTAGTGCACAATCCTCGGTGCGTAGCTAATAGCTAGCTTGCCACACAAAGAATAAGTGGTTGGGCATCAACTTTTTATTTATTTATTCATTTGTAAATGTAAATACCTATAGGTAGAGAGTTAATAGAATAAATTTTCAAAAATACTCATATCCATTAAAGATATTGTATCTTCTCCCAATAAGTGTTGTTCTACATACATTGACATTGGAATGGAAATTCTAACTACATGTTATGTTATGAGTATGATTATCTCTTAATCATATCATATCATGTTGATTAGTTGATCATCAGCTAACCCAAAGGTCAATATAAAAGTGAAATAAATAAATCTCCAACTTTAGGCTTTTAATAGTAAAAATATTTATAAAGTTAATTTTTATAAAAGAAAAAACCCTCTTATGTTGGCAAAAATACCTTCAAATAACCTAATACATAATTATTTTTTAAAATATTTTTTAGAGACCAGACCCAAAATCTTACCCCCAAAATACTATATCTCCCTATTTATGTTGTATGGTTAATGATATGATATTATGCATGGATGTTACACTGAGGATAAGAGATATTTGTATCTTATGAAATGAAATATTTCATTTGAAAAGTGTACCACTTCACTATGCCAAATTACAACATTCATGAAGTCATAGACAAGATTGTTTTGATACTCCAAGTTAGGAATATTGAAAGGTCGATGAAGCCATTAATGGGCCTTCATTAGAGCCCAATTCAAGAATCTTTCCAGGAAAAAAAAAATCTAACTATCACTAATTTCTAATGGCTCCAATTCACCACACTTTCTCCTCTAATTTTCTTTTTAGCATTCTTACACTTGCTTAATTTACCATGTCCTAGTGATTATGGTAATTAACTAAAGAAATTCGATCTTTATGTATTGTCATAAACTAAACAAATATGAATGCTTAAAATCAAAGTATCAAGAAGAGAAACGAAAGGATAAGTATATATGGCGAAACTAGATGAGTTTAACAAAGAAAGAAAAAATAATTATACTCAAGTAATTATTCAAAGAAAAGGGGAATGTTTAATAAATAGGATGAGGGTAAATAGAAAAAGTCCCAACTAAAAGGTGACGTTTAAATGTACATTTATTTAAATTTTCTGCTCTAACTAAAACCATGAAGAGAATTACACAAAATATCAATTTCCAACTAAATCATATATTACAATGTAACATCTTTCATTATTTTAAACAAGGTATAATTTAAAAAATATTAATTTGATTTTCCCCTTTTAAAGATTATCTTTGTTCCCCATATAGTTACACTTGCACTTGTTATTGGGTGTAAGTAACGTTCCATTGCCAGTCCAAAAATTTTGGCCTTTCCCAGAAGATAAGGACCAACCTTCATAGTTCCCAAACATATTCAATGCATGCAAGTATTATGTTTCAATGCATAAAAACCTATTGAAAAATGTATCATTTATACTAATTTCTAATACATTAAAAACCCATAATTGAAAATGTGTGAATAATTATTACCTCTGTCTCTCCAAAACACTTGATGAGGAATTTCTTCAGCCACCAATATGTGTATATATATTCATTATCACCCTTGATTATCTTCACTTTCAAGTGGAGACCCAACTCAAAATACTCACTCTTGAGTTGTAACTTTGTACGTGTTCAATGGAAGACAAAGCGATAACACATTACCTTAGCTCTCATAAGATTTTGCTAGTAGGAGAGGGAGATTTCTCATTCTCACTTTGTTTGGCAAGGGCATTTGGCACCGGTGTCAACATGGTTGCTACCTCTTTAGACTCTAGGGGTATATTTTAGATTATAATATATATGTATATATACAACTTTACTTCGCACTTAATCAATCAACTTGTTAACTCATTCACAGAACATACATATATATATATATATTTTTCACTCCTTTATAATTGGCTGTTTAGTTGTCTGTATATTATAACTGTTTACTAAATATTTTTCATATACATGTATACTTATTATAAACTAATTTTCGTAATTCTCTTTTTTTTTTTTAACTGTTATTTGGATATGTCAAATTTTGAAGCGTTTTTAGAGGAAAACTATGGAAGTGCGATAAGAAACTTGACTGAGCTTGAAGATCTTGGTTGCACACTTGTGCATGGAATCGACGTCCACAAAATGACCGAACACCCACGTCTACTTTATAAGAAATTTGATCGCATAATTTACAATTTTCCTCATGCTGGTTTCGTTTTCCGTGAAAGTGAGCCCTACCAAATTCAGTAAGTTAATTAAATATGTGAAAAATGTGCAACCTATGTATTTTTTTTTTTTTTTGCTCTCATTCAAATTATGTAAATTCCAATTGAATGCAGGCTTCACCAGAAGTTAGTGAGTGGGTTTTTTAAAAATGCTAAATGCATGCTTCACTATGATGGAGAAATTCATGTTACTCACAAGACAAAACACCCTTACTATTTGTGGGATATTAAAATGTTGGCAAAAGGTGAGATGTTGGACTTGGCTAGAGAAGAGGAGTTTTATCCACATATTTACCCTGGTTATACAAACAAGAGAGGTTCTGGGTATTCATGTGACCAGAGTTTCATTGTTGGAGCATGCAGCACTTTCATGTTCAAGCATAGTTGATCTATTGTCTATTACAAAATTAGGGTATCATGTCATGACGTGGGTTTATTACTATTGAACACTAGAACAAATTGCCTCTTTAGTTTGGTACCTTTTGGTATGTTTTATGAAAATTGAAATAGTATTAATTTAAGTTATGATTTCTTTGCGTATGTCTATTTCTTTGTCCCCTAATATATAATATAATATAATATAAAACACAAATTTAAAAGGGTGAAGTTAAAATTTATTACTATTTTTCTTTACTAAAAATTTATTATTAATTGAATTTTAATCATTTGACCAACAAGATCTATTAGGAATTCAAGTATCACTTTCTTGGAGTGAACAATTAAAAGATAAATTATAGAAATAAAGCTAATCTAATTAACCTTTTGAAGTCACTCTAGAGCAAATATAATGTAAAATGATTAAAGGGATGCTTAACAATTGTAAAATGCAAGAGGATTATAGTGATGGTAATATACACATATATAATACACAGGCTTACAATGAGAAAAAAAATGATTTTTGTTCTTTTCCACTTCTAAAATTTCATTCATGAGATAACAATTTGAGTTTATCCAGCTTTTCATAAGAACGTCCAACCAAATTGGTCCAACTCATGCATCAACCTTGTAACTATGATTTATGCTTTTAAATAAATTAAATAAATTATCTTGAATATTATATTGATCTCAACCATTTACAATTTGTGTGACAAGACAAGACATTATCTAAATTGGTCCATTAGTTTTTCATCATTGCTTCTATAAGTGTTTTAATGTTGCCTGAATCTAACCTTTTATCTTGTATTTCTATATCCTCTAGCAGTCGTTTTATCCAAGTTTGAAACTTAGAAATTCTTGTTTGTGGCCATGAACCCTTCCCTGTATACTATTCTGCTGTATTGATTCAAATATAATTTTCCAACATTATTGATGTCTGAAATTATGAAATGAAACTAAAATAAAATATGAACCTTCGGAGTTAATAAACACTTCTATATAAGATTAAGCATAAACTTATTAATAATTTATTTATATAAAAAGCTTACGATGGTGATGGGAGAATTTTAAAAATGTATCTTATAAATAATTTATGGGATATTTACAACTTATTCTGATCCATTTTAAAAAAAAATAGTTTATCTGTAAGAGTTTATATAAATAATAACTTATTGAAGAAGATATTTATTAACTTGATTATCCAAACAGGTCCTAGTAAATTACATTCATTGATGATATTTACATTCCACTAGTTTTAAATAAATACCAACTCTTCTAATTTTTTTTTCCAAATAACATTCACACCTCTTCAAACTTCAAATTAAATAACAAGAAGACATTTGTTTGACAGAATATTTTTACATTCATCAGAATGTTATTCCTAGAAACATAGCATTGGAATAACATTCTTAGATAAATTTCTTTTAAAAAAAATTCATAAATAAAATATAACTAGGAATGCAAATTCATTACCGTTTAATAAACATGAAAATAGGTATTCCTATATTATATTTCTAAGAATACAAAACATAACTTCAAATAAACTTCCCCTAACATCTCCTGCCTATTTCTTCAAGCTTCATGCATAAAACAACTTCAATGTAACAAAAGTCACCCGATTGGAAAGTGTAGTATTTTCATGTCCAATGTTCATGAGTTATTTTGATCGTTTCTCATAATAAAATTAGAAAAAAAAAAAACTATATTATTGACATGTGTTTCGTAGGTAGCACTAGAATCCCCACTTTTGGTATCATAGGTCGGTACTGTGAAAATCGCAATAAAAAAAATGTTCAGTGGACAATTCTAATACATAAACAATCAGAAATCTATCTTTAAAATATGAAAGAAAAAGAGAAAAAGAAAAGAAAATCGTATTTTTAAATATATATCTTTTATGAGTTTGACCGGTTAGTTATTAGAGTTAACTATGTATGAGTGATGTTAAATTATAATTTTCAAGTTTAAGTTTATTTATTATTTTTTTTAAGCTTCTTATTAACTCCAATCCTCTTAGATATAAGACTTCAATGAAAGGTTATTATTAGTTAGGTTCATGGAAAAACAAAAAATAAAAAGGAGATTTTGATTTGACATTTTTTTATTTGGCGGGCTGTCAACAATTAGACATTTTTTTTTTTTGCTTTTTGTATAGAAGAAGAAAAGATTTTAATGAAATTGAGAAAATTACTTTGGCAAAAATGATGGATTTAGGTGTACTTAATTTTTTCCTAAAAATTGAACCAAATAACAAATGAATTTTATTAAAATCCCTTTCCCCCTCCCTCTTGTAATATTATTACTAATATTGAACAATTGTATCTTAATCAGTCTCTACCCGAGGGATGACTTGTTAGGGATTCATGGATAGTTAATTGTTTGTTATAGGAAAATAAATCCAGCTCAATCTGAGTAATTATAGAAAATGAGTTGCAGGCTTGCAGCTTTCAATTCACATAATGTTCTTGTATAGTATTTATTGTGTTTCAGTGAATTCTAACCAAATAAAGTATGCTAAATATGAGTTTTAGCTATGTATTTTTATTTTAGAAGTGAATTGAAACAAACATCGTATAAAAGATGATCATGTACTATGCTAGATTTAACACACAAAATTGAGTTCAAAACTTATAAATTAAGGTCAACAATGAAATCTAAATGAAAGCAACTGATAGACAAAACATACCCCCATTTATGAGTTATAGTCACAATTCAGAATGTTACATGGCAAGATGAAACCACAATGATTACAGTTCAGAACAATTTGGACATGAAAAGTAACCTTTGGCTTGACATTTTACACATGCTATCTGTTTCACATTTGATTCACTGTTACCAAATGTTTCATACAAATCTTCTACAAGTGTAATACTAAGTAGTCCTCCTTCTCTAATTGACCCGGTTCCTTTGCATCTAGAGCAAGCCAATCGCCTCAGATTGCCACATCTCTTACAAATTCCCAATGAGCTGCAAGTAAAGTATTGCAGTATGCATCAATAAGGAGAGGGTGACAAAAAACATAAAACCAATGTCTCACTTGCAATATTTTTTCATCATAATTCAACAGAATCTCCTGTGTTGTATTTGTGTTAATATCATAAATTCCTTGTTCCTCAACTACAAACAACTAGTGATCACTGTTAAAAATCTAGCCTGTGCAATTCACTTCATCTTTAGTGCATTACAATTCAAGGGTCTGTGAAATGTTCAATACCACCATAACATAAACAAGACTGCAGATATTAATAACTTTCTGGGTATAATATAAACAAGACTGCAAAGTATCATGTCCTAGATGAATCTTCACATGATTTAATAATAACAAGTGAAAAGTTATAAAGGAGACAGAAAAATCAAAGATGCTGAACTTGTAGAGTTAATAGCCAGAGAAAAACAGAATTTGAAGTACATCCAAACAACAACATCTTGATAATTAGATAAAATCATTAAGAAAATATCAAAAAGTGTTAAGAGTTATCCTCTGAAGTCCTAACCATATGGAAGAACTAACTCATCAATCATGACAATTATGATCATACTATTCACAGTTTTGCCTGAATTTCAAGTATACAAGTGCTACTTCATACCATTGCTAGCATATTCAAAAGTAAAATTAACTAGCAAGCATTTGAAACAAAACAATGACATTCAAAATCTACTCTTCATAAAATTACACTATTGACTCAACAACAAAACCATAAATTTTCTTCTTATACCGGTAAGATCCACAGGGTAGTGAGAAAATCTTACTTTGTGACATAATGTTGTATGGATAACATACTTGTATTTAAAATTGACCCTTCTGACATTGAGAAACCACATGATATGTTTTTGAGGGGATATAAACTATTGACCACAAAACGATGAATTTTGATTTAATTTTGGTAGCATTTGAGACAAAAATAAAACATGGGGCAGTGAAAAAAATGAAAAACAATGTTAGAGAAACAAATACTATGATGTTTCCTAACAAACTCTAATGGGGTTTATTGGTCACAAAACTTAAAAATTAAAATTTTGAAAAAAAAGGAAAGAACCTGCGTTGAGAAGAAGAGAAGAAAGCATCAATTTTGGTGGCAGCAACAGTGGCACAGAGGAGCACAGCACCCACCCCCAAGCCAGCTACTTCACTTGCTGTAATGTTATCCATTCTCTTCCCTTCTATCTTTTCCTTTCTCTCTCTTTCTTTAGTAGTCACTTCTTAAGAAAATTTAATATTACTTAAAATTTAAAACAAAAGTAATATCTGGCCTATTAGCTCAGTTGGTTAGAGCGTCGTGCTAATAACGCGAAGGTCGCAGGTTCGAGACCTGCATGGGCCAAATTTTTTTATTCCCCTATTTTCTCTATTTTTTTTGTTTTTTTTTTTTTTATCAACTTCTTCACTTCATGCTTATATATTTTTAAGGTCCAAAAAAGTTATTAATGAAAACAATAATTTTATTTTTTGTATGATCCATAATTCACTTTAAATTTATAAATATATTTAAAAAATATTATTAGATTTAAAAATATCTCATTCTAAAATTTATTTTAGACCTGTAAATATGTTGAGCCTACCTAGTATCAATCTAGCTAACTCATTAGTAATTAAGATGAGTTTGATAGTTTTCTTTACATTTAAACTGAAAAATTAATTTTGTAGAATTTTTTAAATAAAGCTTAAATTTTAAATATTTCGGTAGTTATATAATAAGATTGACTTAGCTGAATGACTTACATCAATAATGTGGACAAAAATCCTATGATCACAATCTTCTGTCATCGCACACTGTATAAAAGTTAAATTAGTTCTTAAAATGGCCATTTTAATTCCTAACATTATTAACCCAGTCAAATTAATTTCTTTCAAAAATTAGTTAATTTAATTGCTAAATTTAACCATCATGGTCAATATTTGTTCCTTATATCTCTAACTGATTTTGTTCCTTATATTAGGATTAAGTAAATTGATTGATGCACAACATAGTTGTCAAAGTCAGTGATAATTAGTAATAATACTTAATTAAAAGGATTAAAATGATTAGTGCTTATAATTTTTGGTCTAATGTTTGCTAGTGTAATTACTTAAATTACATATGTTTGAATAATTGAGAAACAAAAAATAAATGAATCAAATTTAAGGTTTCGGTGAAGATGATTAAATATAAACTAGACTAAGAAATAGTCTATATAATAATTTAGTTAAAAATATCCTAACCCAATAAACCATAATATTTAAACAAGATAAAATACATGAGACTAAATGAATTACGGACTTAAAATAGATTAATCATAATTTTATTTTTTTTTATAAAATTTAAATAAAAAATAAAATAAAATAAACTAATTTAGTCTCTTAATTCGTCCATTTGACTTAACCTAAGGGATCATAATATCAAACTGAACTAAATAAAATAATTTAATAAATAAACTAATTTAGTTTGACCAGTTTTCATGGGTGAACCCAAACCTTTAAATGTGATTGGAAGACCCATGAATTTGTACCATGTAAAATAATAAACAAAAGATCACGCACATAAATCCTCTGTGTTCAAGTAAAAAATTTAAAAAGTGAGTAAAATTTGTTTAAAGTTTTTCATTTATTTGTTAAAAATTGATTTATGTTCCTATATTTTAAAAACGAATATTTTGGTTCTCTTATTTTTCTTATTTAATTGGTGAATGTTATCTCTTCGCTGATATATAAAAAGGGATAAAATTTATTAGTTAGCTATAAAAAAAATCAAAACGAAAATGATCATTTTTAAAATATAGAAACTAAATTTTCTTATTAAAAAATAAAACAAGCAAAATGTATTTTATACTAAAAATATTAAAATCAGTCAATGAACTGAATTTCATGTGGCAATAAAGTACACTAATTATATAATTTCATGGATTAAATAAATATTGCAAGGCCATTAAAAACTTGGAACTTAGATTGAAGAATTGGTTGAGTAAAATAGAATGGAATAAAGTGAAAAAAAGAAATATCTAAATTAAGTAGAATGTAAAATATCTTTCCAATATTAAAAGTAAAAAATCAATAAAAGAAAAAAGAAGCCAGGGGAGATAATTAACTTTAGATTTTGGCAATAATCGATACATTTGCATGTGGCCAGTCAAAAATTCTGATAAGCATTAATTATGAAACAAAATTAGGACCTGTATGATCAAAATTACTTTAATTTCAAGTGATCTGTTTGGGAAATTAGTTTTGACTTGTTTCAACATTTTGTAGAACATTTATATAGTTAATTGATTATAAATAAAATTTTATATAATTTTTAAAAATTTTGTTATCAAAATCAACCAACTGAATTATGATAGATTGATTATATAAAATATTTTATATGTATCTTTTTCTTTTTCTTTTTTTTATTTTAAATTTTAAAATTTTATTTTATTTTTCATTTTTAAATATTTATATAAAATTTATTTGTACTAATTTTATATGGTTTTTAAGGTTTAGTTACATTTTATGCACTTAAACATGATGAATTTTGTTTTTGAATTTTCTTTGCCAACTCTTATAAATAAGATATCTTGTAATTATTTTTTTTCTACAAACTATCCCAATTAATATAATTTTGTGAAAAATTTTGTTTATTTCAGTGATTCTTTACAAGTGAACAAAAATTACAAGATTATAAAATCCTAAGATATAATTTATAAAAAAAAATACTTGAAGGAAATATTTATCAGATTACAAAATTTCGAAGACATAGAATACATTTGTATTTTCTTAAAATAAAATCCAGAGTGCAAATAAATGTGTCACTTTTATAATTAGAATTGAAAGTACAAAATAATTAAAATGTCATTAAAGAGTCTCTTCATTAATTAACACTTTAGCAACAGGCCAAAGCTTACTGAAAAAGCATATATCATGTTCATGATGATTGAATTTCTTAATTAGCATTTATAGTCTGAATGAGTCATTACGTGATAGTATTTCATCACTCTAACTTTTTCCCCTAATCTACGTTGATTTGTCAACAACCAACTTAATAAATTAACATGAATCTCGTTTAGTCGTAGAATTCAACAAGGATGAGGTCTAGGTATATAAAAAGAATAAGATACATTGTACCTGAAGCTCTGCATATGGCAACTAATCTTTGGAATAAACATTTTCTAACATTAATTAATTGATCATAATATTTTTTAATTTAAACATTGTTTGCTCGGGTGCTAATCACTAAGTTTATTTAGGAATTAAGATGTATGCATGATGAACTTCTTTATTAAATATGGACAAATAGGTCAACTAAAGTTGATTTTCAAAAAAGGATAATCATTTTAATTAATTACTTGTGAGAATTAGTTTTCATGTGTAATTGGAACAGACTAATTCCAATCTTTTCTTAATTCAAGCTGAAAATGACAACCTTAAAATAAGGCAAGTTCAACCCCTACACGTTATTATTGCACCTAAAAGAAATTAGGTTTATGAGTTAATATTTACCATATATTGCTGGTGATAAATGATCCAAATTAATTACCTATTATAAAGAATTTTCAAGTAATGTTAGTAATAAATAAGATTTGATCAATGAACATGAACTAAACATCAAAGGATTAATAATTTGATTTTTATTTATATTTTATTTGTGTTGAAGATCTCATTTCGCCAAAAAATATTACATATTATATTATAATATGAGAAATAATTCTCATCTTGTAAGTCGATTTTGTAGGGTTGAATTGAATGCATAATCCATATTTTTAATATAGTATCAAAGTTTATTATATGATTGTTTGTTGTTGTTTAACCTATTATGTTACTAGTTTGTTAAGTCTATCATATTATCGGTCCTCGATATAAGCAGGATGTGTTGGAGATAAATGGGGGATAACCTTCACTTTATAAATTAATTTTATAAATTAAGTCGATAAAAATATTTTATAATTTATAATAATACGAAACAATGATATTAAGTTTCTATTAATTAATGCATAGCTTTCTTAGTTGGATATCAATTGAAAGTCTCAAACTAATAAAATATTAATTAAATTGCTATGATACGGCTCCAACACATGTCACTCTAGTTTGCAACTACAAGAAAATTGTTTTGAAACAAAAAAACAAATAGAATTGCATGGATCACATCGCTTTAAGCCACATGTGCAAGTTAACTATATATGAAGAGAGGGGCAGCATGTGAAACTCATCATCATCATCATCTTATTTTAATCTAAAGAACAATTATTAAAGTTTTAGAGACTTGACTAAGCAATTAATAGGGCATGGAGACAATGGATCAAATGCTTGTGTCAAGTTGGTACAATGTTCATTCCTCAGTGCCCCCATCATATGTTCAATTACCTGAAAATAGGCCTGGCAGGGTTGTTAGTTCTTTACATAAGGCAATACCAGTGGTTGAATTTGGAGGACATGATCGTGTTCATACCATAAAACAAATTTTGAAAGCTTCTGAGGAGTATGGTTTTTTCCAGGTCAAACTCACTACTATTACTACTACTTCCTTTTCTCATAGTTTTCATGTCTTCTCTTCTCCTAATCTTGAGGAAATTAAATTCTCTTTGTACATAACCTGCTTTATTTAGATTAAAAAATTCATATGATTTTATGAAATAATGTGTTATGGCTTGAATCTATGGTCAAACTTATCTTTTTTATGAGATGAGTTCACAATTGAATCTAATTTTTTTCATGATTTTAATGATTGTAATTATGAAAGATACAAAATTCAAGTGAGCTCCTTTCATCAGGTGATTTTAGTTGAATTTTGTGTCTTTTCCCATTTCTCCTACATGTCTATGATGTTATAAGAATTCAATTCTTCTACCATATATTTCTAAGTTAATTATAATAATGCATGGCATTATTTCTTTTTAAAAGAATACCATTCTTTTACCATATATTTCTATGGTATTTTGGATTAGTTTTTTTATAGCACATAACACTTAGATCTGTTATTTTTTAAAAAATTGTCAAAATTTATCTGGATCAAACTATTTTACATCATGTTGTCAGGAACCAAAGTAAAAAGCAATTTTTAATCAATATAAAAAAGTCAGTGGTATGAGAGTTAATGACCAAGATAAATTTTAATACTTTTTCAAAAAGACAGAACTAAAAATGAATAATTAAAATTTAGAGAATAAATATGAACTTATAAAAAAAACTAAGGACTGAAAATATATATAACCTTGAAAAAAAAAAAGAAAATATCTTAAATGTGTTTATCATTTTTCCATATTTCCATCCCTCAGCATGAACCTAATTAATTAATCCAAAACACTTTTTTGAAGTAGGTGATCAACCATGGAGTTTCTAAGGATTTAATAGATGAAACACTAAACATTTTCAAAGAATTTCATGGCATGCCTCCCAAAGAAAAGGTAGATGAATGTTCTAAGGACCCAAATGGGAGCTGCAAGCTTTATACAAGTGGTGAGAATTACAAGAAAGATGGCATTCATTTTTGGAAAGACTCACTCACACATCCTTGTCCTCCTTCTGGTGAATTCATGGAGTTTTGGCCACAGAAACCATCCAAATACCGGTATAATTTATTTTCATATTTTGCTTAAATCTAGTTTTTTAATTTTTTCTTAGACTATAGATTATTATTATTATTATTTAAATGGGTAGTTCTTTAATCATAATTTTTTAATTATTGGTAATGTAATTGTTTTTTAAAATTGCCATTTATAGATAGTCTTGTAATGATTTTTAATGAGTTTGACAAATTAAAAATATAAAAATTATACTCTTTATATTCTTATGTATTCTTAATTTATTATATAGAGGTATCTTCATGTAAACTTTGATCATCATTATAGTTTGGCATTTTAATTTGAACAAATTCCTATCATTGACATCAGTTTCAATTTAAAAATATTTCAGAGTTAACATAGAATTTTGTCCCTTATAATTTTTAAATCTATATGTTTAGAAAAATACTCTATCTCTTATATAACAATGAATTATTCTCCTTTTTTTTCCTTAAATTAGTAGCCGGCAGCCCTTAATTACCTATATTGTTACAAGAAAACAAAATCTTCTTTAAGTAGCTAAGAGCAACTATATAGAGAGAGTTACTTCCTAAGTTAAAAAGTTACTTAATTAAACAATATTCTTTTTCTCACTCCTATGTTTAATACAAAGTTAAACAACTCATTATCAATAAACAACTTAAAATCATACATGAAGCATCAAATTTTATTTTATTTTTTTCAAAAAAAGTGTTCATATGTAAAATATTTTATACAGTCAATCAATTATAATCCATCATGTATAATGAATTTGTTAAATTTAATGATCAAATTCCTAAAAAAATCATACTAAATCTAATTTACAATTGAATGATTGTGTAAAATTATTTTACACTTTTAATACATAACCTTTACCCTCACAATTTTTTTTTTGATAAACAACTTATTAAGAAAGTCCCTTTGATGATCTAACAAGCTTTCATATTTGAACTCTTTCAGAGAGGTTGTGGGAAAATACACACGTGAATTGAGGAAACTTACCCTTAAAATTTTGGAGATGCTAGGTGAAGGGTTAGGGCTTAACCCAGGATATTTTAGTGGTGGACTAAGTGAAAATCCATCAATGTTGGTTCATCACTACCCTCCTTGCCCTGACCCAAGTTTAACATTGGGCTTGGCTAAACATAGGGACCCTACCATCATCACAATTCTGCTTCAAGATACAGAAGTTCAAGGACTTCAAGTCCTTAAGGATGGGGAATGGATTGGAGTTGAGCCTATTCCTAATGCTTTTGTGGTTAACATTGGTCTACTCTTGCAGGTTAGTTAAATTTAAATTTTGTTTAACTTCAACTATTAAACCTACTCTAATGTGGTTCTTAATAAGGTGAGTTTACAGGATAATTTATCATTATAAAATGTTGAAATGAAGGTCTCATGAAAATTTGATTCTTATGTAATAACTCACAAGAATCGAGTAATTAATTGTGTCAAATAACTGTATTTCATTTTAAAAAGATGCAATTTATCATAAGACCTACTAAAAACAAGTTAAGAAATAATATGTGATAAAAAATCTTATATTTTATATAATATCGTGGGACTCATGAAAATATTTAAGAATTCAAAATGATTTTTTCTATTGAAAATAATGACTTAAAATTCTTTGAACCAAAAGGTTATTAATTTATCTTTAATTAAAAAAGAGTTTTGTAATATTGATCGCTTAGCCAACTAGTTATTTATATATATCTCAATTGTATATTTTTTTTTATAGATAGTTATATATATTTTCAAAATCAATACCTATAGTGTACGAAAGTATAAAACAACCTTCCTAAAACGTGTTCGACTGTCATTGAAAAAAGTATATAATTATTTTTGAAAAAAATATACAATTGTTTTGGAGAAAATATACAACTGTTTTGGAGTAATTTTGCATTAAAAAAACTGAAACAAAATGAAGAGTAATTTAATCTTGTTGTCATCTTTTCAAGTTGTAGCTTTTAAAAACAATAATCATATGAAAATTTATTTAATATATATATATATATATATATATATATTTGACTGAATATCTAAATATACTTATAATCACATAATATATGTAAAGTTAATGTGAAGTGAATGTTGTTGTTGCCTCTTTACAAGAAACTTTGAATAATTAAATGTAAATTGCTATTAATTAACCTTGGAAGTAAAGTTTGATGATTAGCTCTATGACTCACAGATCATAAGTAATGGAAGACTTGTTGGTGCTGAACACCGAGCTGTGACAAATTCAAGCACTCCACGCACAAGTGTTGCCTATTTCGTTTATCCATCTTCTGAAAGCATCATAGAACCTGCACAAGCTTTGATCAATGCAAGCACTCCACCATTATACAAATCCATGTCATTTGGAGAGTTTCGAACAAATTTTTTTCACAAGGGTCCCAAGATTGAAGAAGAATTGCAATAAATGTTCATATTTACTCTTATATTACTTCTCACACTCACAAGTGATAATGGTTCATGCATGCGTCTATATGATGATAGGGTATTACTTTAAACTTAAACGTGGAAGTATTTGTTTTCAATCATTACCTATAAAATCTCTTTTCTAGTAAAAGTATTGTGTGTATATTAACTTATATTCTATCCTATAAAGCTTCGGAATACTTAATATTATATGGGTATATTAGAATATGAATATGATAGACATTCTTTTTAAAATTAAAGGATGCAATATGTTTTGGATGCGCTTGAAGAAATGTATAAAAAATATTATTTAGATGTAAAATAACGTAAAAAAAAATCTTTAACAATAAAGTGCAAAGGGTTCTAAAATATGGATAAATTCTTATACTATGATAAAAATTTGGATGATAAAGCCTATCTCAATCTTTCATACAACTTATAAAATAAAGATTGTTTCTCACTTGTATACATACAATAAACTCCATCTATAGGTGACGTGAGGTTTCCAACAATAACTAATCACAATATGTAAAAAAAGATATTTGTGATCATAACAATCAAAATATTGATTTCTCCCGTGTTATAATTTCATTTTCAGTCTTGATCAATCATTATATTTTGATAAAAATTTCACAACCTTGTTAATGATATCAGTGTGTATACGTACGTAGCTATATGTTTAAATAATCCCTCTCGTGCAAACGTTCTTAATTTGCTTCACAATGTCTTATGTTTACATAATATGATTTAATTTTAAAAAATGAAAAGAGATATATACCATATGTCTTTAATGAGTGAAATTTGACAGAGATGTGATATATGCATAAATTGAAATTCTTATGAGAATAAAGCAATATAAAAATTTAAAATTTGTGGATATATCAATTGTCTTAAGGCGGAGGTCAAGTCATAATCGACTCATAATAATTAAATTATTATACTCTTAAGTAGAAAGAGTTACATCATAATTAACTACTAATAACCACTCGATCCTTATCATATTTAGTTAGTTTATATTATAACTGGCAGCTAATTATATTTCTCTATGTACATCCTTTATTAATGGTGTACATACACTTGACTTTTCTTCTAAATTGTATTTTGTTACTACAAGTTCTAAGCCCAATTCATGACCATATTTTTAGTGACCCATTTCATAGTTTATACTATAATAAGACTTAGGGCCCATTAGTAAATTAGTTATTGTTATGCTTCATATACTACACCAATTGTTCTCAATTGGTGGAAACAAATTTGTTTTTGAAGTGGGCATTTCTTGATTAGTTTCATGAAATACAAATATTCATTTAAGGGACTAAATTTCTTAGTCTATATTTTCTCATATATGTACAAATCAATAATCGAAATTTAACTACATATTTGAGAAATAAAATTATCTATTAACTATGTCATACTATAATAATTAGAAATAAATCTTACTTTAGAAATAACACATCAATTTGAAAGATGTTGTTAATTTGTCACTTAATTTTTCTCTTACCCAAGTAGATTTAAAATTGGTAAACAAATACACAAATAATTTCTTTGTAAGAATAATTAACCTATTAAAAATATATACAGTTATACCTATAACTAAATTCCATTCAATATTTTCTTAACCCGATTATTTTAAAATTTTAACGCAACTGGATCTGATAACCATAATCCAGTCAACAAGAATTAATTGATATACAATATTTAGTAAAGTCTTCTGCACACACTAGTTCCTTATTAACAGTCTTGTTAAATAAACCTTAACCATCAGCAGTTTGCACTGAATTTAAAAAAGAAATTTGAAAAAACCAATAGCTTGGTTCAGATCAAATGAAGAGGCCAGAGAAGCATGAGCATCACAACCTGATAGAAACTATTAATCTTTATAATACTAATACATGATGATTCATGAAATATAATGGAAGTTTCCTTTCATCTTCATTGAAATATGATGAAAGTATTTCATTGAAATATAAAAACGATTTTTTTTAAAGTAGGTCAACATGATAATTAAAAATACCTTGAAAAGTTTAATAGGTTATTCTGGATATGATGCTGACCAATCATACCTAAGATACATTATTGTTCTCCTCCCATGTTTTGCTGTAAGAATGGGTTGCAAAAGAAAGAATAAATAATATATGAATGTTATATGAAAGAACAAAAGAGGTCACACCAATATATATCCATTATTCAATTTTATTCCGACACCCTTTGCTGGCAATGGACACTCATCTGGTGGTTACCCTTGATCCGACAGAGAAGCCTTTCTATTATTTTTCTTTTCATAAGATAAATGATAATTATCTATGAAAGAATTAAAATAAAATTTATTTATAAACATGAATTAAATTATGTTATTTAATAATTTTTTATTTATTTGTAATGTATTGGAGATGCTATATTACTTAGATATATAATCTATTTAATGGGTATAAATGAGTACAATGTTCAATTTTTTAATAATTGTGGCAGATTCTTAATTTAGATTTTTACTAGAATATATCTTAAAATTATTAATTATTGTTTTTCTATCAAAACATCTATTATTAGGTCGTTATTGAATTGTCTATTGTTTAATATCATATTCAAGATATTTAATTTTATAATTTATTTAATATATATGTTTGAAATTTTACGTCACTTAGATATATGGACGGTTGCATATATATAAATGGAAAATAATCCTCACCTTACAAGTCAATTTTATAGGGTTGAGTTAGACTTATAACTCATATTTTCTAATATGATATCAGAGTTTATTTTAATATTGTTTGTTGATATTAGGCTTATTGAGTCACCTATTGTCAAACTAATATTGGATCACTTGTTTAAACAATCTTCGTATTCTAGAAATTTAGTATTCGACGTGGGAGTGTGTTTAAATTTTCCCATCACTTAAAAATATGGACTGCTACATATATATAAGAAACAATTTTTATCTTACAAGTCGGTTATGTAAAGTTTAGTTAAGCTCATAACTCACATTTTTAATTTCTAATCATTTAAGTAAAGACAAATTTTATGTTACAATACGGTTTTATAAGATTGATTTAGATCCCAACCTAATTTATATACTAAATATTTTACTTTTAATTTCTTAATTAATATTTTGGACATTAAATTTTTTAAAATAAAAAAATTAAATATGAGAATGATTTTGTAGGTCAAAAGGATAATGATTCAAATTTTAGTTAAATTTTCATGTTTTGAGTTGCTCTTATATATTTTAGTTCAATTTTCATCCTAGTGTGAGTATTTTTCCATTTTCCTTTAAAAAGGAAAAGTATAATTTGTTAAGATCCATGTTAGATGTTAATTAAATTGGAAATGAAACAATTATGATTAAAATCAACGGATGTTTACAGTTAGCTATCCTAAGGTGTAAAGTGTGCTATAGATAATATTGACTATGCCCCATGATTTATATAAAGTCAAAAAATATCAACAATCTCATTACCAAAAATACATATTTTAATGTTAACATGTTATTTATATAAAAACACAACTTGATCACATTCGATGATATCTCGGGAATCAATTTAATAAAGTTTTAAAACTACATGATACAATGTTCATATGTAAAGTACCAACAAAAAATTAGTATAACTAGAAGTGAGTTGAAATATTGTAAGATCTTTGGTTCAAATTTTATAGAAAGAAAAAACGTGGTTGGAATGAAAGATTTCTATTAGAGATTAGTCATCGAACAAAAGTCATAAATATTTTACACATAAAACATGTAGATAAAAAAAAATACAATTCTCAAACTAATCATATAACATTTTCCCTTAAATTCACGAGAATGCAGACAGAAACAAATTCATTTTTGAAACTAATTAAAATATGAAACCTAGTAGAAAATCAATTTTAGTTATAAAATAAATGGGAGGCCAGTTAATAGTCCTCAAGATATATAATACAAAAATTTTAACCAAGATTTTTTTTCTTTTTTAGTCTATATAGACCATAGGTTTATTTCACAAGAGATAATTAATATTAATTAAGTCAAGTAGAATCACATAGGTAAGAAGCTAGTTAAAAGTCCTTAAAATTTGGGTGGTATTGGTACAAGTAATTATAAGGTATAAATTTAAACTAGTTAATAATTAATTAATTATTCACTAACTCAAAACACAAACAAAGTGGAAACTGTGTACACATAGCAATCATTTTCTACTCTTTTCTTTTTTTGCATCATCCTAACATGAACCCAGAAGATCAACTTAAAATTTTGGTTTGAAAAATAAAGAAATAGTGTGTGTATACCCACAAGCCCTTTTAAGATTTTCAAATCACAATTTGGAAACCAAAGGACACTATACCTTGCAATACCATAGAATTGTAATTGAAAAATGGGATTGTTTATAGCTATGATCAGCCCAAATTCTTGGGCCATTCTTTTCAAATAATCCTAACTTGAACATGTGACACATTAGAAGAAAAATTCCTTTATCTATTATTATTTACTTTAACATAATATGTATGCTATAATTTATATATCCACCGACACGGATTCAGTGAGTCAGAGTCAGAGGAAAGCCATAATAAGTTTTTGAGAATTACGAGGGGATCAAGTCAACACAAATTTCGATGGTTTCAATTTGTAACAATCATATATATTTTATATAAATGCATATATATAACTTTCTCATCAGCATCTCAATGCCATTGAAATTTCTTATGAAGCATGTGATTAGGTAGTTTAGGAAGTATCTTACACATGCTAGCAATCTTAGACAAATTAATAAAACACAAAATACTAAATCTTACTATAACTTTTTCATGATGTGTTATATATTTGTAGGACACAAGACCTTATTAATAACATAATATTAATTTTTCCTCCCACTTCCAAGATGATTCGGTTGTTGCTTTGTTCAAAAATATATAGTGGGGTTCATGTTATTTCCTATCATGTCTTTTGAATTATGATTAGTTGATTACACTGAAGCTAGACTTTTCATGTCAATTCAAAAGTAGTACATAGATTGGTGGAATTATTTAATTAATTAAGCTAATTTAAGCACATAAGATTAAGATATGAGTACCCTATTGAATATAAATTTATTTATTCTCACATGCACACGGTTAGTAAGATGTACACTTAAAGACCTTAATGATTGAATGCAAAATTCTCAAGATTTCGTCCTACTTATAATTAAAGTAGTATTCTTTTTTAAGGAATATAATTGGTGCACGCATGAAAATGCTTATAATCTCCAACCACATTTAATTTATATTATGTCAAAAGTTTTGTTTTATTTATTTATTTTTCTAATTTAACATTCAACCTATAGAGCATCTAGATTCTAGATTCATGATTTTGTAGTGTGTTTGTGTAACCAAATTTGTAATATATAGCATTTGTTGATCACATTATGAAAGAAAACGATACAAAAGCTATTAGAATTGAATATGACCCTTCATTATTTATGTGCACTTCATTTAATTTATCTTTGTACATTTCTCTCTTTATGACATCTTAGTTGGGGAGAATCCAAATCCATTACAATCACTTTTGAAGAATTGTCAAAGTCCAAAAGCCCTCCAACTACTTAATTCATGAATATTTGCAAACACAAAGCCAATGATCCAAAATGAAGTATGGTGTACTAATGAACAAACGGGGTTGCACGAGAGAGCATCTTCCATCTAGAAAAAGTAACAATGTGCAGATGGTCATGTCAACCTCAAGGTTTAAAATCCAAAGGATAAGATTGAAAGCATAGTACAAGTGTATATTGTGTTCTTTAGCAAGAAGTGGGAAGTGGAGAAAATTATCAAGTACTCTTGTAACATCTTAATCTCAACTAAATTATTACATGATATATATAAAAGTTTTTTAAATATATGAGAAAATAAAAAATTATATTTTTAATAATAGTCTTAAATCACCTAATAATTTCTAAAAAATAAAATTAAACTTTACTTTACAGTCAATTATAATACGCAACTAACTAATCAACTCACTTATAAAATATATATTTACAATCAATAGTAATACAACTCACTTATCAAATATTTTTCAATAAAATTATCAATCGGCTCTCAATTGCTAAAAAGGAGTGCTTATAACTCAATGGTTTTGTTTTGTTAACAAGGACGATTACGATATTCCCACGAGGGGGTAACATGCATAGGGCACCAAAATTTTTCTTTTTCATTGTTGTTTGTGACACTAGGGGAAGTTAGTTCCAATTAGTTAGCCCCACAAGAAGTTGAGCTTCATCCTCAATGTGGCCAAGCATTCACCGGATCACATGGGTTTTGGTACTCTTGTGTAACATAAGGTTACCTAATGTAGGTTGAAAGCAAGAGAATGAGGGAATTTAAAACAAATTTGCATAAGTGGGAATGAAGGATATAACAGCAAAGACAAAAGCACTCCAATGTATAAAACAAACCCAAATGGGGACCTTCTACACATGGAGTGGGGTGCCTCATCTTTTGCTATGTGGAGCCACCCACCATAAAGCTAAGAATCTTTTGCAAAATCTTAGATCAATGGAGGGGAAGGCCTATTTATATATATCTACACATCACTCCTAAAAGTATACATAGCATTGCTATCTATAAATCTTCCTTATTATTGATTACCCTCTTCCAATAATGAAAACTTCATTAAAATTTGAATGAGCTATAGTGCATATTCTAGAATCCAAAGAACACAATTGGGAAAGCTATGTTAAGTGGTTTGTTTTATTTTATTTTTTTGATAGGCATGTGTTATGAGGATTGTGCATGAGAATTTCAAGAAGCATATTTTCTTCCTTTGACTTTGATAATATGTCTCCGTGAACTAGGTTCACGTGGAAAAAAAAAGTTAATGAAAAAATAAAAATAAAAATCTCTCTTTTAATAGATATAACATTGGACTCATGGAATATTATGATTATATATAACTTTGCATGCATAACTAATTCATCAATATTATTTGTGGGGTTTGATTAATTACCAGAAAAACCTTGATAAGTTGAGGCTTTAAGCACTTACTCAACTCATTTTTAAGTGAAGTGTTTGTTATTGGAGGATTGTGGATTGCATAATTTGCAATTGTGGTGGGCCAAAAGTACAGCTAAAAGAGGGATTTATGATATGATACAACTATTCAAATCCTCACTTGTATATTTGCTTTATACACTTATAGTATTAAGTATTTAGAAAAAATATTATTATTTATAATAAATTAATCTGATTTGAACATAATTTTTTCTCAAAAAAATTGTTGTAATCTATATTTAAATGATTGCTATCTTATAAGTAATAATGTACATCATTAAGAATGAAAAAGAAATATAAACTAATAATCTAAGGAATCCATATAGCTAGAGCTTGTCTCAAGAAGAGTACCTTTATTTATTCCCAGAACAATTTTTAAGGGTTAAATTTCTTTTGAAATGGAATTATCTAGAAAATATATAAATAAAATCTATATTAATTTTTATTTTAGTTTAAAATAGATGACAATCTTAACTCATGAATACACTATGATTCTTGAAAAAGTTATTAAAAGATCATATGTTGCATCACACGTGCATATACTTCCAAGACAATATATGGCTGATATACATTCATGTATGTATCATTTTTATAGAAAGATATAGATAGAATCAAGCTTTTTTCGATGAATAATTAATTAGTATGAATCATTATGTATTGACCAGTATTGTTAACCCTAGCATAAGAAATTAAAAGTCAGATTTTTATTTAAAATCCTTAAATCTCCTTTATCAAGACTCTTGTATTCATTATTAAAGATAATGATGATTAACCTACCTAAAAAGACCTTCTAATCTACATGATTAATAGATAATTTTATGACTTAAATATATAATTAATAATTAATTTTCAACTAAAAATGTAAAGAAAACAACTATACAAAGAAATAAGGTAGTATTTGATGTGAGTGTTTTTTGTTTTCATTTTTACTAGATACAGAAAAGGTAGAAACATATTTAATTAATTGTTTTAAAAATATTTTCGTGAAAATATTTCTAAAATTTGGTAAAAATAAAGAAATACTAAAACTCTAATTTTTCAATTTTTAAAAACTATTTTCAAGAAATAAAAATAAAAACATAAAACAATTTTTCAAATCAAGCACCACCTAAATTTTTAAAATAAATCTTAATTAATAGTTTGAGAAAATAATTTTTATTTCTAGCTCGGGTTAAAAAAATATTTTAAAAGAAAAAGAATGAACCCTAATAGATTATCAAATAACAGTTAATAATGATTAGAGAGATAATTTCAACCGGCAATTTCTTCCCTGTCTCATAAAATTTTCATATTTGTTAGTAAAAATGTTCAAATTCATTTTTTTTAAAATTCTTTTTCAAAATTATCAAATCAACTTCATACCTTCTTGTTCTAGACCTTACAAGTAGTTGAGTAGTTATTGAATGGATGAAAAAATCGGATGGAAGTGAAAGGGAAAGTTAATGCAAAAAAACAGTAGTTGGTGTAGGTTCTAATGGTGTATGCATAACTCCAATCAATATTATAGTCGGGTACTTATTGTGCTATGGACCAGTACACGTGAAATCTTTCGTCACATTCTGCCATAGTTTCCTTACCAAACACTATAGTTACTACTCACCTCACAAGTCTTATAAAACTCCTCCACTCATGTCTTTCATGTCTTTTGCCTATACTTACTCAATGTTGTGTCCATATCAGATAAAGAAAGGAAACAAAAATCTGTACAATGTAATCTAATGTGTTTACATATGGTTGAGGTTTCTAGAATAAATATTAATTAGATTTACAGTGAATTATTATTTCTTGATGGTCCATAAAATTATTTTGAATTTTAACTAATTAAAATATTTTTTATTTTTATACATTGTATTTTTGTTAAATAAAAATATCTCAAAGTGTAAGATTGTTATTAAAGGATACTATAACCTGAGCCGATCCTTAGTATTTTAGTGTGTTAGGTAAAGTAACAAAATGACATTTTATGATTATTTAAAAATCATTTTTCTTGCATGTTTATTTAGTAAAATTATTAATAATTTGTTTATAATATGTAAAGTATACAAATATTAGTTCAGAACATGTAAAATGTACCAAACCAATAAATTATCAAGTTTTTAACATTGTGTCATGAACATGACCGATTAATTGTTCATCATTGTGCATTTTCTATTTTTTTATGAATACATATAATGACACATTATGATAGATAGACATTGGTTATTTTTAATGAAAAAACAAAGGAGAATTCATGCATTAACAATGCGCATACACAAAATGTGTGCTAAGTTTAAAATAAGAATTACAAGAGTTTTCATTATATAAGATAATATAATTTTTGTATTTCTTAATTATTTAAATTAATACTAACTCCATTTTTATTCTAAGGATTATATCAATCAAATTGAAAAGTGACTAAATTTAAAAAATACTTATTTAATATAAAGAGATTTCAAATAATATTTTATATTCATTTAATAATAATAAAATTTTTATAATTTGACATTAAAATTTAACCTCTTAAAGTTAAACGCATAACCTTAAATGATAAATACTATATTTATTATTATGAACAAGTTTCTAATCTTATTAAGAAATGTGTATCAGATGAAGAATACGTACATTAAATCTATTCAATATATACTTTAAATTATCATAAAAAAGAAAAATATCTCTCACTAAATCAGAATAAAAAAAACCTTAAAAATAAAAGTTATAAAAGAAATTATCCCTATACAAAATGAAAAGCCTCCTGAAGGAAAGTTCCATACCTAATGTTATTAGAATAAAAGAAAGAACTATTGATTCTTAACTTTAGGAAAACTTTAGGAAAGAAAGATAAATATAATAATAATTTATTTTTAAAATTATCATTGATTTAATTTTTTAAAAATCAACAGATAATTATATATATATATATATAACGTAAAATAATATTAAATATTATAATATGATAAAATATTAGATGTATTTCAAAATTAAGAATTTTATAAGTACGTACCAAGTTAAAATTATAATGGGTTGTGTTATTTTATTTAAAGAATTATTAACGCTAAAAATTAAGAAATAAATTGTTATTATTATACATATGTGTCTCTAAGTATATTATTCTTATTTAATTAATTTTAAATATATTTTCAAAATAATGATAATAATTAAAAAATAGAATTTTATTGATAAAATATAGATATAAATATATGTTAAATATTAAATATTATAATATTATAAAATTTAATATATTCCGAAATTGATGATTATATAAATATAAAAATTTTAAAATAAATTCAAAATATGATAAACATGTAAGATATATAAATACAATAATAATAATAACATTAAATATTATAATATCTTTTTCTTGAAAATATATTACAATATCATAAAAAGTTAGGCATATTTCAAATAATTATTTTACAAATATGTAGTTAATTTTTCTAGTTTTAAAATATACAGTTAAATTAATTAAGTTGATTCATGCTATTTGATTTTAATTAATAATTAAAAATAAATATATGTAGTTAAAGCTTCACATTGAAATGTTGTACAAGCTCATGGAATTGGAAAGATCTATGATATTTTAAAAAATTATAATTAAAATATCAATAATGTATCTAACTATATTAAAAAGGTTATTTGGATTTTTTTATTTTAAAATTAATAAAATGAATCTTTAAAGTTTATTAATATTTATCATCAATTCCTTTAATATTTTATTAAAAATTTAATAGATTTATCGTCGTGATAAAAAAAAATGTATTTGATATGAATACAGATATCAGGGTATTGAAATATAATTTTGATATTTTTTCCTTTTACTTTTTTATTTCATTTTATAATTTCGTACCAATATATGTGTTAATTAACACATCATATATCATATTTTTTAAGGCTAGTTGCTACATTATCTTTCATTTTCACCTTAGTGAAATTCATTAACTTTTTCACAGAAAGCTGATCCAAGGATTTAATTATAATAACAAATTCTAAGGTTTTAAATTGCACATAAAACTATGATGGTAATATGATAGTGTCTCATGTTCTTGTATTTAGTGTATTGTTTTATCGTAATAGTTACAATCATAGTTTTAGATATAGATTTTGGTAATTCTATAATAATGTTGGAGTAGGTTAGCAATTTGATCAAATTAAATTATTTTTTTAGTTTTAGATTATTAAGAATATAAGTTTATAAATTATCTACTCTCGGAAAATTAGACTTATTCTTAATATTTTAATCTTTAAGTTATTTATTTATTTACAACTTTTAGTATTATAATATATATTTTTAAAACTTTACTTTATAATTTGAGTTTTAT
The DNA here is from genome assembly GCA_026586105.1 of Hylodesmum podocarpum. Lineage (NCBI taxonomy): Eukaryota > Viridiplantae > Streptophyta > Magnoliopsida > Fabales > Fabaceae > Hylodesmum > Hylodesmum podocarpum. The sequence continues at coordinate 3,025,019 of JALJEV010000803.1, read as the reverse complement.
AAATGAATTTTGATATTTTAATGCCTTATCATATTTTATAATTAAGTAATTAATTTTTTGTTATAATATAAATATTTTACTCTAGTTTATATAATAAAAATTAAAAAGTTGATTATTAATTAAATTTTAACGTAAAACTCTATGTTTAATTAAAAACAGGCTAAGAAAAAACTACCTAAATTTTTTTACTGCTAACATACCTATATAAAGTAATTTAATATGAATATATAAGATCTATTATTAAAAAACAAAAAAAAATTAAAAGTGAGATCATGGCATGACATTTATAAAAGTTAAAATGAAAATGAGAAATTATGTGAGTGTTCGTAACAGAGAGAGGATGTGGTTAGGGTTGGGCCTAAGATGCATGGTGGGGACCTCGTATGATCGGTGTAATTAATGTAATGTTGTTAATTTCACTGCCACTGCCTTGGGTGGATCAAAGTGTGCACGCGCACATCATTTAATTTAATTTAGTTCATATTTTGAATAAATACAAGGTGACGTTATGGTTGCTATCAGACACCAAAGAAGGGTAAAATAAATGCAATAAATGGACGCATCATAATTCATACACACAAAATAACCGACAAACTCATCAATTCAGTGAATACAAACAGCTGCACGTGGACACGACCTACCACACGTGCACTCAATCAACTCATACTTTCATGTAACTATTTTTATATGTAAATAAAAATAAAATTGTCTTGTTGTTGGATACTCAAAGAGCATTTTAGTAAATGATTTTTATTTTATAGACTGAAATGGTGTTTAATATAATTTAGGTGATGTATAATTGTAAGGAATAGTTTGGTATCTAAGGTAGTAAGGAGAATATTTAAAGGAATTCGAGAGAATTTGGAGTTAGTATTAAAGAGTTATAAGTTCAACATTTTTCATCATGTAAGATGTAATGTGATACTTTTAATATGTTTTTGAGGTTTTTAATACACACCTTTATATTTAGGATTAGATTTTTTTGGGTATAGATATTATTCAAATGGTAATTTAATATTAAATTTTTAATATACTTTCTTATAAAAAAATTAAATATAAAAATTATTTGAACGGGTAAGTCTATTATTAACTCGACAATAATTAATTTTAAAATATACTTTATATTATATTAAAAATTAACGTGAATTATAATTCTATAAAATTAATTTATAAAATAAAAATTTATTCTTACTCATATAAATATAACAGAATATATGTCTAAATAATATAAAAATTCTAATAAATCCTTACAAATTTCAAACAAAATTACTCTAAAAGGAACAATATTTATTATTAAGTTAAATAATAATAAAACGATACCATTTTCATAATAGTTAGATACGTATCATGTGTTTTATTAATAAATAAGTATTTTTAAAAATTATTCAATAATGTGATGTATTAACTGTATCAATTTTTTAAATATGATTTTAATGTATTTTTTATTATTAATTTATCATAATTTATTATTTATAATAAATTTAATAATTTTATTATAATATTATTATTTAGGGTGAAAACGTGAAGAAGAAAAAACAAGGAAAAGCAAGCATTGATGTACTTTTACTGAGGCACTGCACTGACAAGGAAGGGAAACCTATAATGGCAGATATCAATATGCTCGGTTTGCACAAAATGCATTAACTTTTTTGTATATTTATTCCTTTTGAAGGTGACAACTGAAATTGTGAGTCTCAAGAACAAGACCACCTTCACTTTGGGGAATGGAATTTTTCTACATGTTTTAGATAAGCATCAATAAGTATCCTATGATAAATTAATAGGATTTCTTCTTCTTTCTTTTTTTTTTTTTTCATTTTGAGATGTGTAAAATTTATTATTTAAAATTTCTTTATGTTTTGTTATTTATTATTTCTATATTTATATTTTTAATTTGATTAACAAGATTTTAAGTGTTAAGATAAATGTTAATCAGTGTGTTTAGAGTATTAATTGAAAAATTAAATTCCTTAATATTTTTTAATGGATTATATGTATTAAATATTTTATTTATTTCGATGACACTGATTAATAAAATCCTTTTTATTAATTGAATAGAAATACGTACTCACAGGGAACATAAAAGATATTAAATAAAACTTTAACATATTTATTATCTTAAAATTAAGAATAAATTTTTATTCATAAAATATAAATATAAACATAAAAAATATATAAAAAATTCATATAATTGTAACAAAATTATTTGCTCCCTCCCATATCATGTGGTATGTGCAAAACGAGAAGCCTCTTGCGCCAGCATATGTTAATATTAATAACCTATAACTATAAAAATCGTTGCAATTTAAGAATGCATTATTATACCAATAGAAATTATGAACTTTTTTTACATACAATCTTTGGTGTTATTTCTATGACAGTTTAAAATTGGAGTAAAGAGTCTAGACCTTCTACGACACTCGCATTTACATCGGTTCCAGAATTGACCTAAAATATTTATTTTGATTGATGTAAAATAATCATTATGTAGACGTGATTCACGTAATTAGATGATATAACGGATGTTTAAATTTAAATCATATAAAATTTGAATGTAAATTATAAAGTAATTAATAATTATTTTTATATTAAATTTGATGTAATTTTATGTTGAGTAATATTGAAATTATATATTAATGTTGTTTGTGATATTAAGTTCTCGATAAATATATATATATATATATATATAAATAAAGAATAATTCTTATTTTATAAGTTAATTTAGTAAAATTGAATTAAATTTATTATTTATATTTTAATATAATATTAAAGTTTATTTTAAGATTATTGATTGATATTAGATTTATTTTATTGTTATAGATTAATTTTGTTGAGTCTTGTGTTAATTTAAAGTCCCACATCAGAGAGTATTAAAAAGAGAGATAAGTGAAAAATCAATATAAGTGAGAGTATTAGGTTTTATTGACTTGTACCACATCCTTAAATTAGTAAGGGAGTGTATTAGGTTTTAGGTAGTGTGTGTCAAACACTATGGGAGAGTTTGTAATTTTTGCCAGAAAAAATTACACATGAAGGGTTTGTGATTTTTGTCAGAAAAATTACACATGGAGGGTTTGTAATTTTTGCCAGAAAAATTACACATTGGAGTGTTTGTAATTTTCGCCAGAAAAAATTACATGTAGGGAGGGTTTGTAATTTTTCCGTTCAAAAATTACACATAGTAAATTTTATCCCAAAAGGATCGTGGACTAGGTCTTGAGGCACCGAACCACGTTAAATCTTTTTGTGTGCTCTTTTTCTTTCTCCCTTATTATGTTTTGAAGCAGGCTGAATCCCCAACAAGTGGTATCAGAGCTGATGGTTCGACTTGGCGAGAGATGAATCCATGAAGGTGGATCATGAAGGTCAGGTGGACCTATCTTAAGATGATTCCCTTTGTTGAAAGTCTTTCGCTACGGGGAGGGAGAAAGTATAGTGGTCCTTTGTTTGAAGGGAGGATTGTTGGGATACAATCAAAGTCACACATCAGAAGATGCAAAACTTGAAGGAGAAGAATGATTTTGCCGGTTAGAAGATTCTGCTTCAAGAGAGGATTGCTCCAGAAGTCAGAAGATTCTGTTGCAAGGGAGGATTGCTCCAGAAGTCAGAAGATTCTGCTGCAAGGGAGGATTGCACCAGAAGTTAGAAGATTCTGCTGCAAGGGAGAATTGCTCCAGAAGTTAGAAGATTCTGCTACAAGGGATGATTGCTCTAGAAGTCAGAAAATTCTGCTGCAAGAGAAGATTGCTCTAGAAGAGTTTTGTTAGTTTTAATGTAATGAAGGATTATTGTAGAAGTGTAGGACTTTAAATTAAGGGGAGATTTGTTGAGTCTTGTGTTAATTCAAAGTCCCACATCAGAGAGTATTAAAAAGAGAGATGAGTGAAAAACCTATATAAGTGAGAGTATTAGGTTTTATTCACTTGCACTACATCCTTAAATCTAGTAAGGGAGTGTATTAGGTTTTAGGTAGTGTGTGTCAAACACTATGGGAGGGTTTGTAATTTTTGCCAGAAAAAATTACACATGAAGGGTTTGTGATTTTTGCCAGAAAAATTACACATTGGAGTGTTTGTAATTCTCGCCAGAAAAAATTACATGTAGGATGGGTTTGTAATTTTTCCGTTCAAAAATTACACATAGTAAATTTTATCCCAAAGGGATCGTGAACTAGGTCTTGAGACACCGAACCACGTTAAATTTTGTTGTGTGTTTTTTTTCTTTCTTCCTTATTATGTTTTGAAGCAGGCTGAATTCCCAACATCTTTAGTGTTATTTCTATGACAGTTTAAAATTGAAGTAAAGAGTCTAGACCTTCTACGACACTCGCATTTACATCGGTTCCAGAATTGACCTAAAATATTTATTTTGATTGATGTAAAATAATCATTATGCAGACGTGATGAGATTCACGTAATTAGATGATATAATGGATGTTTAGATTTAAATCATATAAAATTTGAATGTAAATTCTGAAGTAATTAATAATTATTTTTATATTGAATTTGATGTAATTTTATGTTGAGTAATATTGAAATTATATATTAATGTTGTTTGTGATATTAAGTCCTCAATATATATATATATATATAAAGAATAATTCTTATTTTATAAGTTAATTTAGTAAAATTGAGTTAAATTTATTATTTATATTTTAATATAATATTAAAGTTTATTTTAAGATTATTGATTGATATTAGATTTATTTTATTGTTATAGATTATTTAATTTGTATGCTTCAAATTCTAATTCTTGATAAAAAGATATATTAAAAATTTTACATTACTTGAAAATATGATTTATTATATAAATATAAATATAAAAGCCTATTTTATAAAGTTGAATTATACATATACTCGTAAACATGCTCTAGACTATTATATTTACATCAATTAAGCAAAAGCTAATAGATGTGAGAAGGAAAAGTCCAAAGATGAGGAAGAATTAGAAGGAGAATGGCAACATGAAAGTGAATCCCTCGAAGGAGAATCGCAAATTGAATCGAGTTCTCTTCTCTTCACCAACACTAGCTAATCGTAATTTCTGAGCATTGTTCTCTTCAAAATTATGTGAAAAGGAGATATGTTCTTAATCACAAGACTCTAAATCCCAAACCAACATTTCACTCATTTAAGCTTAAATTCTACCATTGAACGCATGAATTGGTAATTGGTGACTGACCATGACTTACCCTATTTTAAGTATTAGGTGGGTGCCCCTATGTAACAAATATTAAAACAAGTTTAATTTTTAATTAAATAAATATATTATACACTTGAAAAATAAGGATGTATCATGTATAAGTTATAAAATAAGATAAAATTAAATATAGTTTATTATATATATATGATAAAATTCTAGTGTATAAATTTTTAATATGTAATACAATACATATAATTAATAGATATTTTTTTAATTATTTTTTATGTACTTATATCATGAAAATATAGAAATTAATAAAAAAAAATATAAGGCAATCATTTCATAATTTATTTATATTATTATTTTAATAAAAGGTTGAGTTGTGGAAGCATGGTTAGCCGAAAAGTAATTATTTATATTATTTAATATAAATACCATTTTATTTAATAAATTTTAATTGAATTATAACAAAAATATTAATTTATGTATATTATACATTTTATAATCATTCATGTAGAATAATACATAAAATCATGTTTAAATAGTTAAATTAAGAAAATTTTGTATTGATATGTTTTGACTTTTACTGAGATTATGTTTAATGGTTGAAACAATGTCGAAAATTTCACACACATATTTAATGGTTAACATTCACGCAACTAAACCATATAAATAAAAACTTAACCACATATTATATAATATTAATTTACCCTAGATATATATTCCGTAAAAAAAAATTTAATAAATAACTAAAATATATAAGTAATTAATTATAAAATATAAAAGAAAATATATATATATATACATATATACGAGTAAATATACACGAGTAAGGTAGTTGCTTATTACATTATGGGAACTAAAACTGCGATAACACATTAATATCATTATCCTACATATATGGTTAATTTATGAAAGCGCGTGAACTAAGAATAGTGAAAAGTTGCTAAGAGATTTGGATCCCATAAATAGCAACCCTATTGGAATGGCCCCAACAAACAAGCAGTTGAGAGTTGAGACTAGGGACAGTAAATTAGGTTTTTAGACCACTCAAAGTTTGTTCAATGGAACATCGGTTTCTTACTACGTGGCTGGTCCTGTCCTTTTCAATATAATGTTTACAAGATGACATGCATAGAGAGTAAATAAGAGAATGGTAACAACTTGAGCTCTATCGTATAGTTTCTATGAATGCCATTATTATGTTAATGATATTGTTTTGATGTTGTCAACAACAGAGTCGAACGAATGGAAGCTGTGGAGCAAACAACATTATAAAGCTTACAAACGACAAAACAAATACAAGTTTATGGGAGATAGAGGTTAAGATTAAATGTCTTAAACAAGATTTCACAAAAATAAGATTATTTTTTATTTGATGTTACCCTTGTGTGCCAACAACCTTCCTAACGACACAACTTGAAAGTTTAATGTAGATTATATATAAAGCTAAATGAATAATAAAAGATATTATAGTATTCTTATAGATAGATGGTTGAGATGATTTTTTCTACTAAATGTTCCCCTTAACTACTTCATTAGAATCTTTAACATTTCAATTATAGGATTTTGAAGTAGTTTTATAAATTTTGTTTCTTCGAACCAATTATAAGATTAATTTTTAATTTAAAATCTAATCACATTTAAATTTTTTCATTTTTTTAAAAATAGTTCATTATGCAAAAATTAAACTATTTTTTTCATATTTAATTTGAATGTATCTAATTAAAAGCTAATATACTTACACAGTCACATATAAGAAAACATTGACAAATCAAGTCATATCGTCAAAGTTAACTTGCTTTTTACCAAATTATTGGTTGACCAATTCTGGTACAACACGTATTTACTTACTACCTGCAAATGCAATACATTTCTCGTTAAGCACGATTTTTACACGTTAACTTGTGACAAAAATAACCCTTATCATACTTGATTAAAGTTGACATGTCAACTTGTATAAAATTTTGACACTAATCTTAACTTATAAATATTTTAAGGAATAACTCCTAAAAATGCTTCTAGTCATTTTCAGTAAATCCTCTCTTTCACTTATTCAAATTCTCTCAACTTTTACCTTTTTTAATTTAAGTATCAGAATATCTTTATTCGCAACCTTCCGCTCTAAAGGATATCTTATATGAACTCTCACTAAACATTCATTCTTAGCAACTCCACCAAACTTCCATGTCTTTTCCGAAATTCACCTCTGGTAAGAAATTATACACATTAAACATTCAACTTTTATCAACATACTACAACAAAATCTTGGATAAATAGTGAGACTTCATTGGGTGATCATGACACAAATTAATTATTTATTATCTTCTAAATATAACATAGCTCGATGTGAATCTTTAACTGCAAAAACTACAATCAAGCTACATTACACATGGTTAGGTGATAGAAAGCTGGACAACACATTCCCAATTGGAATGGTTGATAAAAACTGAATCCCAATTGGCATGGTTGATAACAACTGAATCCCAATTGGCATGGTTGATAACAACTGAATGACATCAACTGAATGACGTGGTTCATGAACCACCGTGTACAATCATTCATCTTGTAATTTGGAGGGGAAATTGAATATTATTATATGATTATGTATCATAATAATAATAAAGAAATGACATTATAAAATAACTACTAAGCAACCGAAAATGGTGAACCTTCAAGACAAGTTCTATTCAATAGAATCAGCCAAAAACGAAGCCGTAATCAAAATGGTATGCATTGGCATTATTGAGACAAAGTGATCAATGAATGTTTCTTACTACAATACCATTAATGTGGTGAAAGATGAGATTTATAGCATTTAGTATATATCAAGGACAAGCCAGCTATGATTGAGAAAGTTCAAAATAAGCAGCCAAACAATGTTGAGAAGTAGAGGACAACCCCACGAGAATTGACCAAAAGGATCCAACGACAAAATCTCATGCCTAAAACAAGAAAATAGCTAGCTAGGAGTATAAACCCTAAAAAGGTGGTGTTAAACCCTATGAAGTGTTAGAGTAAATATGTTGACTCTTTCTCAAGTCTAAGTTGGACCAGAATTGTGTACCCTTCTTGAATTTTATAAATTGTTAACATAATTTTGAACGGACTACAATTTTAATTCTGGGATGAGTGGGGATTAAATAATTAGTACATGAAAGATAAATAAAATAATAAAATATAATTCCTAAAAATACTATATATTTATTATATTAATTTTTTAAAAATATTTACAATTATTTTGATTCTTAAATTTTATCATTGTCATTATACTTTTTAATTTAAGAATTATAATAAAATCAAGCACTATGATTATTGATAACATTTTTAGAATATATCGTAAAAACGATAAAATGTTACTTATTAACATTCTTACAAATGTTGCATCTAAATCATGTCAATATTATTAGTAACATTTTTTTTATATTTTTAGTAATATTAATAAGTATTAATAAATATACTATATGGTAACACTTTTCCTATATTAATAAATTATTATTACTAATAGTCATACAGTAATGAAGTAGTTAAATTGAGAATAAAGTTAAACTAGATCATTGAACTTTTACACTAAAATACTAAATTCTTCAAACATTCATAATTTTAATATTCAAATGATAATTTATTATCCTTAATTTGATTACATGGAAAGCTACTCACGTGTGCACATGTGCCAGCACACACACACACACACACATATATATATATATATATATATATAGAGAGAGAGAGAGAGAGAGAATGAGATACCCAATTGCAATTATTAGAGAATAAAATAATAATTTGAATGGAGAAAGGGAGAAGGAAAAAGTACTCAATTTCTGGCAAGGAAAAAAAGCACAAGAGAACAAAACAGAGGCCCTCGTGCAAACTGGATGTCTCAATGTACATCACAAAATTTTGTTAAATCATATAAATAAATGAGAATAGAATTAACCTAAAGAAAAAAAAAATGGTATATGCTACATGCATGCGTGTGGGTAGACATTCCTCTCTCTCACTCTCTTTTTGCATCAAATTGATATGCCACACACACATACTCTCTATCTCTCTCTAAACCAATTATTACACAACTTTTCTTCAACCCTAACGTGCGTCTATGTATCCTATCTGTAGTTCCTTGAATCATTTTCATGATCCACCTTAGTTTCTATCATATGAAGATATATTCATATCTTCTTTTATATAATAATAATAATTTGCTTTCAATCAATTTTTTTTTTTTTTTTTTATGTATGTGTTTCTTTTACTCCTTGTCTTGGTTTCATGTTTTTCCCTTTTTTTTATAAAGTTTGTTTACCATGATTGTTCCGACAGTACCCAACTCAATTATTTGATCTTTAATTAATGTGATCCAGAAAATGGTCCCTGTTATGCCATTTGTCTCTTCATCCCCTTGTCCTCAAGTTTGCTATAAGATCTCTATGTTTATTTCAGATTTAGAAATAATAAAAAGTTAACATTGCAAGATAAGAAATTTGACCTGTAAAGAACTATTCAATGATCATGAGAAAATTTTCAAACATATATAGATGTCAATTATGTGTCTCTTCATCCCCTTCTAGAAACACATTTTAATTGATATTCCTGTTAATATATTTAGTAAAAAGATATATCTTCAGTTCACAACCCTCTTAATATAAATAACTAAATATATATAATATCATAGTAGTTTTAAGTTCAAGATTTTCATAACGCGTTAAAATTTTGTATAAGAAATTATTTTTATGAGTGGTCATACCTGACCCATTAATTCAAATTAATTGTATATATAACATGTGATGTCTACTCACTCCTACAGTTTAGACCCCCTTTTTTTTTAATTCGTTATTTTAAAGAATGAATTTTGTCAAACTTAATCATTTTATTTTTACTCAAACACAATTTATTTTTGTTGAGAATAGTGATTTCATAAAAATAAAATAGTAAACTACATAAATACCTTTTTGAAAATTTGTAAATTTACACTTAATACTTCTCTATTTTTAGTATTATTTTTATCATTGTTGTAATTATTAGGGGGCTTTGATGTAATTTTCTCAAAATTAATAAAGTGTTAATGTAATTTATAAAAGGGTATCAGTGTAATATTTTTCAAACAATTAAAGATTTTGTAAGAATTAAAAAAATTAAAAATGCTCGTATAATTTTACAAAATATGAAAGAATGTTTGTATAGTTTACTTAAAATAAAATCATGCTTAGTTTTATTATCAAGCACAAAACTTGAATAAAATTCTTTACATATTATTTGACTTGTATTTTCTTTAGAATTTGAAATTTTACTTTAGTAATTTAAATGATTATTTAGTACAATTCTTTATTAAGTAGAATATCAAAACAAAATTCCGATTCCAATAATAGAACAATACAAACAACACATAAGAAACAGGAGTTAAATTTTCTCCTGTTATTATTAATCAATGAGTCCAAAATATGTCAAATTTCAATAGTCACACGTATGGTAATTAGTGAATTGTATAATCAACAATAACTTTGGTTTTCATATGATGATGTACTTGAAAACAAGGGCTGCATTTTGTTGTTTGATGTCAAATCTCTATCTACGGATCTACCTGTGGATTCACACACTTTTCTTCTTTGTCACCATCCGATCTACCTTTTATGCCACTTGATGACAAGTCCTCTCCCTTGAAGCAAAGTCAAAAAACAAAATGAAGGAAGAGAAGATAATATACAGAAATCAGTCACACTCCAAAGGCATGTCTCATTAAAATCATAAAACATGTTGATGAGACTTATGATGATGATGATCATCATCATCATCATATACACCAACCTAGAAACTGTACGGATTGTGGCCCTTGCAAACTCAATTGTATGGTGTGTGTGTGTGTGTAAGGGTGTTCATACAAATCATTCAATAAACTTTAGCTAGAGGATGTTACTTGATGAATTGAAAGAAGAAAGGGTAAAGCAAACTAGGTTAATCAGAATTTTTTATTCTTATTATTTCATATTTTAGATTATAGTTGTTTAAAATTTTTGTCCATGTTTATAACATTTTTAGCCATCACCATTTAACTAGACTTGTTAAATGTACTAAAGTAATTATATAAAAAGGAGTTATATGACACTTTTATATTAATATTTAACAATTTAATTTAATGTCATATATTAAAAATATTGACAAAAATGAGAGATAAAAATTAAAATTCAAAATAGTTAAATAACAAAAACTTAATTGATCCAATGAATAAATATGTGGAGAAATAAATAAAAGTTTTAATTTTAATATTCTCATTGGATATAATATAAGTGGCCACGGTACTACAGTGGATCCTAATAAATCATGTTTATATGATTGCGATTGAACAGTGCTGAATCGTGAACATTGCTTCAAAGATTTTTAAAAAATTAATAAAAAAAAGTTATGCTAAGATGAAAATGACAGTTTTGATAACATTTTGTGGATCATTTCATCCAATCTAGATCGGATGATTATGATTGAGCACCACCCTTTTGTATGGTTGATGTCCAATCGTACGTTCATGTACACCAAAGAAATAAATATCCATAATTAGCTTAATCATTTTTTGTGATGTTTCTAGTTTTTAGGAAATTGTTAGTAATGAAGCTGATCAATTTGTAAGAGAAAGTATATAGTGCTTGTTTGAACAAATTTTGCTTTCAATATAAATATTCATAGATTCTAAGGAAAAATCCTTTTTATATAAGAAGATTATCTTAGGGTGTTTGTTTTAAATTAAGTTGGAAATTTTTTTTTGATAAAAATAATTTTGGGTTTTTGGAATTTAATTTACTCAGATGCTTTCTAAGCTTAAGTCAAGAATAATTTATTTAGTTTTTAGGAATAAAAAATGTGTCAAATCAACTGATTCAATTAAAGTACCTCTTGACATATTTAAATAATTGAAAATAAGTAATTATAAGGTTTTGTATTAAAAAACAATTTGTCTAGTGGCTCAAATAATTGAATTGAAATGACTTATGTTTCTTCCTTTCATGTTATTTTTCATCTATTTTTTAGTTGAAAATTGAAAAGTGATTAAATTGATGCTCTTCATTATTTGTTTTTCCTTGAATTTGTTGGCTTAAAAGTACTAAGCACAACAAACAGAGAAAGGTGTTTTGTTTTGAAATGATCTTGTCATGTTAAAAGTGAAACAGTTTCCTCCATTTGTAAATTATAACAATTATCACTTTCTTCATTATGTTTAGTTTATTGCTTTAAGCTAAAATTAAGATGTTTGTCCTTTGTCTTTGTTTTGTATGCTTTTAAACTCAATCATGCATATTTGTGGAATTAATATAACAAAATGGAAGAAATTAAAGATTATCAAATTTGTAAATTTATGCATGGCTTTGATGTGAAAGTTCCAAATATCCAATTCTATATCAATTCAATTGATGTGATAAAATACTTATCTTTTTGTGCACCAAAGATGAATTATCTATCTAGTAATGTTAAATGGACTTCATTATAATATTAAACTTGTATAAGAAACATATTTTCTATTGTGCTTTATCTTATTATCTCATAACATTCCAAAACTCACACTTTCATATCACTTGTTATTTTTTCCATGCTCTTGTAATTTTAACAATTTGTTACAACAATATTCAGACAAACAAAAACCAAAACCAAACCAATTTCGTAAACTTTATCTTCTTTAGAGCAGAAGAGGATTGATTATCTTTTGTTACACATTTAATATGTATATATTAAAAAATATTTCATAATAATGCATCACTCGCTAAGTTCCAAATTATTTTAGAATTTATTTCCCCCTTTTAGTTTTCTTGCCAACAATGTCATACATGCTTTAAATAATTTATTATGTACCCATTGATTTTTGTTGTTGTTGTTGTATTTAAGCTAAGTTAATTGTCTTTGAATCATTTTTCTTGGGAGAAAAGAAAGCAATAAGCAAAATCAAGAAAAAATGAATGGCACATATATATCTTAAAAAGAAAAGTTCCATAATATCAGAGTATCTTAAAATTATTTTTAATAAATTTATCTAAATAAATACTGATTGAGATTATAATTAATATAATAATAATTAATCAAACATTATTGTCAATTATTGAAAAGTTTAATTCTCATAGTTAATCGAAACACATTTTGAAAAAAATTACATCATTCATAAGGTGATGTTTAGTTTAAGTGTTTCCTGGTTGATTTTTTTAAAATGTTTTTCTATAAAAATATTTTTAAAATTGAGTAAAAAATATATAAAAAAAAAACACAATGATTCTATTTTTATAATTTTCAGAAAACTGTTTTTAAAAAATGAAAATTGAAAATAAAGACAGAAAACAATTTCTGAATCTAAATACATCCTAAATTTAAACCTCATTTTCTCTAATGTAAGATAAAAATAAAAAAAAGAAGAAAAATCACAATAATGCATCTTGTATGAAAGGGAATAAAATTGTTGCATGGACATGATTGAGATTTATCTATGTTGTTTAATAATTCACCCATGATGGAAGACCACAAGAGTATATATGAACAGTACAAAAAGTCAAGAGCACAGTTTGAAATGGTTTTGTATATAGGACTTAATGTCCCACAAGTTGAAAATGAAACAAGGGTCAGTTTTTAAGATTGAAACTTGCAGTTAGTATTTAGGAGTTGGAAATGAACTAAACAAAAGTCCTCTCTTTCCTCTTCTCTCTCTCTTTCCACACATATTCACATGGTAACACAAGGAGTGTGTCTTTTAGTGGGATTATGTAATTCCATGACCAGATCTTATTGACAGACATGTGAAGAACTGGGGCTGGCTATGACCACCTTTTCCTTTAGGTCCAATGGGGTGCTTTGCATGTGCCTTTTCTTTAAACTATTTCAACTTTTTTCCCTTCTACATTCATCATAAATTAGATACTTAAATTTTTCATCACTTTTTTAATTACACAATTCTTTAGCATGTAGTGAAAGATTAATGCTCGTGGCGCAAAAAATTTATCTAAATAATTATTTTTATACATAAAAATGGCTAGAAGTTCTACATAACTTAAAAAAAATAAAACTGAGTCATATATTTTGCGGAACGACGAATTTATAAGTTATATGTGTTTTTTCAATCTACTCAATTTAAATCATTGAGATCCTAGGAAATTCTAATAGTAGACAAATCCAAAAACACATAATCTCTCGCCCAAAAATCACCTCTTTCGTTAAAATTCTCACAATCGATTTTATAAAATTGAATTATATTTATAATTTACATTTAATTTATATATATGTATTTCACATTTTTTCATAAAAAATATAACCATATAATTACAGTATAAACTGAATATAATTATAATTCTAATATTTGAAAAATATATATATATATATATATATATATATATATTAATATTCAAATCGTGGTCCCATATTTAATAGGGTAGATTATACGTCAATCTCATACTTTTGTTAACTGTGGAATAGAATATTAGGTTATTAAAGGTATATTGATATTGCATGTATTCGTTATTTCTGACAAAATTTTAATGCATGTATTCGGTGATGATGAACAATTCATGGTAAAAAAAAAAGTAACGTATGTATAATATTAAATGAAAATATTATTCATTAAAATATTGCATTAGACACTTATTTATTTTTTATCACTATTTTTATATTATTCATAAAAAATTAAATGAAATATTTTTTAAAATGCATAATGAGACGTCATTATAATTATAGAACTTTATGTAAAAATTAAAGAAATAAAAAATATCTATGAAATCTATTAAAATATAATAAAGATATTTAATTTGTCTAACTCATTTCTATTATTATAAAAATTAGTTTATGTGTACTATCTATATCATAATTTTAACTAATTATATTTACTTCATCATAACATAAATTTGTCACATGTGTAGATAATGATATATTTGAATATAAATTATATATTCCTTAAAATTCCCAAAGAGTTTCCTCGATAAACTCTACATTTTATACCAAATGACAGAAACAGTGAATAGTATACACTTTATAGTATCTACTCATTTAACTATAATCAATTATAAAAGCAACAAACATTTCCAGCTTATAATCTCGAAGGAATAAATACATGGGGGTGTAAATATTTTATCTATAAATCATTGAACACTGCATATGTCACAACCCCAACTTTTTTTTTTTTTTTTATATATACATCTCTTAATTCAAATTTAATGTTTAATATGCTTTCATGGGTGTAAAAAATTTATTGTATCAATCAATAAAAACAATTTTTTAAAATAATTATTACAAAAATTATATTCATGTTATCATATAACTATTATACATGACTGTTCATAAATGATGATAGGTAAATTGTTTATTCTTTAATTTTATTTCGTGTAAATTATCATTTTTTATAATGAAGATGTGAGAGTTAAATAATTTAGTCCATGGAAGATAAGAAAATAAAATAAATGTTAAAAATATCATATGTTTATAATTTTAATTCTAGAAAGTATATAATGTCTTAATTTATGTTAGTGCATGATTAAAGAGATTGAAATGAAAATAAGTGATCAAAGTTAAATTAATATTAAATATTTTTAAGAATTATTTAACTGTTTCTATCATGAATTAGACTAAATTGTCTTATACACTGTCTTAACATGTAACATGTTCAAGATTTGAAAATGTCACAGTTTTATGTGAGAGGTTAAGCGGGGTGTTTTTTTTTTTTTTTAAAACGGTTATTGATTAAGAGTTTTATTACTAAGGCTTAGAATAGGAGATGCTACATCATAGAGTGGGGTGAGAGTTTTTTTTTTTGTCTTTATGGTTATTGTTATTGGTATATGCAAATGGTAACCAAGTTCAAGGGCCTATATATATGTGTGTGTGTCTATGTGCACTCTTGTAGTGAGTACAAGAGAAGAGGCTGTAGCTTCTTTTTGAAGTCTCTGTGAGTTGGGTTTGGAGTTTGAGGAGCACCAATGGCTGTGTTGATGGTAATTTTTGGTGTAGTGTTGGTGCTCTGTTTTTGCTCTGCTCTCTTAAGGTGGAATGAAGTAAGGTATAGGAAGAAAGGTTTGCCTCCTGGAACAATGGGTTGGCCACTTTTTGGAGAAACCACTGAGTTTCTTAAGCAGGGTCCAAACTTCATGAAAAACCAAAGAGCAAGGTAACTCTAACTCTAACTAACTACATCATCATCATCATCACATGGTTTTGGTTTTGGTTTTGGTTTTCCTCATATTTAAAGCTGTGTTTGGAAACTAGCTGCAAAATATGTTTGAGGTAAAAGTAATTTTGTCAATGGATCAGGAACCTTGTTTTTCAGTTGGATTTGTATTTGAATATGTGTGCAACATTTTCAATTGCATTTGAAACATGCACTTTGTTGTGTGTGTGTGTGTGTCCAAGGAGTCTTCATCTGTTCACTTTGCATAAGTGGAAAAAAAATAAAGAAAAAGTTGTTTTGGCTACACTTTGTGATGGCCTTTGCTTATGATGTTAGTTTCATGTTGTTTCATCAGTTTCATGATTAATTGCTGTTTTGAGTTTTGAACCTCTTGCTCCACCCTTTGCATGCCACTTTTATTGTGTTTATTGTCTAATGTGAGTTTGTTTTAAGTATTTCTTGCATTCCAAAAACTATCTCACAAAGCTTTCTTCAACACAAACATAGCCTAACTTGGGTTGTTTGGTGGGTAGGTACTAGGCCTAGCATATTCCAATTTTCAAGAGTTGTTGTTGTTGTTAACTATAAAACCAGTGAAGCCTCATCTTAGGGAGGGTAGGGGGGTGGAGAAAGAAGGGGAATTTGAGATGGATAATGAGAATGAAGATCAAGGGGAATAAGTTCAATATAAGCCAATAGGCTTTGGTTTAATGGTGTACTTTGTTCTCCATAAAGAATAATTTATGGCTTTCACACACTTCATGATGGGTCTGTTTGACAAATCTTTTTCTTAATGGTTTTTTTTCTTAAATTAGTTAAATCAGGTGTGAGGTAAGCACTGTTCATGCATGTACTTTTACCCCATAAGTAATGATTGTTAACTTTTTATTTTACCTTTTGTCAAAAATGGCAGGTATGGCAGTTTTTTCAAATCTCACATATTTGGTTGTCCTACCATTGTGTCCATGGATCCAGAGCTTAATAGATACATCTTAATGAATGAGGCAAAAGGCCTTGTTCCTGGATACCCTCAATCCATGTTAGATATCTTAGGCAAATGTAACATTGCAGCTGTTCATGGCTCCACTCACAAGTACATGAGAGGAGCATTGCTTTCCATCATTAGCCCCACCTTGATCAGAGATCAGCTTTTGCCAAAAATTGATGACTTCATGAGATCCCACCTTAGCAATTGGGATGACAAAGTCATCAACATTCAAGAGAAAACTAAAGAGGTTTGTGTTATTATTCATCAATCAATGTTCATTAACCAAAGATCAAGAGCAAAAAAAAACAAAAAAAATAAAAACTTTATTACTCAAATTACCAAGATAAAATTCCACTGCTGATTCAATATAAACAACATCTAAGAAACTGTATCAAATTCTTGATTCTGATTACTCAGATTACCAAGATAAATCTTCAAGTTTTATCACTCAGGTTATTATTAAGATAATACTCCAATTCTGATTCAGTATAAATGATATCTAAGAAACTGTATCTAAGTTTTATTCCATCAAATTCGACTTCAAGTTTCTAATATATCTTTCCAAATTCTTAAACATTCGAAACAGATGGCTTTCCTCTCATCTCTGAAGCAGATTGCTGGCATAGAATATGGATCATTATCTGACTCATTCATGACAGAGTTCTTTAAGCTAGTTCTAGGAACTTTTTCTCTCCCTATTGACCTTCCCGGGACAAATTACCACCGCGGATTCCAGGTGTGATCATTGATCTTTTCTCATGCATGAAAATTGAAGATTCATGATTTATTTCATTGTTTTCCATATTGTGATCTGATTTATAACCACTTCATTTTCTCAATGTTTTCAATTTTGTCTTCATATAACAAGCACACTTTGCTATATAGGCCTATTTAATTAACTCACTGTTTCTTGCAGGCAAGGAAAACTATAGTCAACATTGTTAATAAGTTAATAGAAGAAAGGAGAAGATCATGTGAAACCTACCATGACATGCTGGGTTTCTTGATGGGAGGAGATGAAAGTAGATACAAATTAAGTGATGAAGAAATCATTGATCTAGTGATTACAGTTATGTATTCTGGTTATGAAACTGTTTCAACTACATCAATGATGGCAGTGAAGTACCTCCATGATCATCCCAAAGCACTTGAAGAACTTAGAGTGAGTGAAAAATCCTCATGCTTCTTTATGTATCACAAATAGTTATATATTACTGATTTCTTTAGTTTTCTGTGCTGACTATGTTTGTGTGTGGAATATGTGTTACAGAAAGAGCATTTGGCAATAAGAGAGAGGAAAAAACCAGATGAACCACTTGATTGCAATGATCTCAAGTCAATGAGGTTTACTCGTGCGGTAAGAATTAGTTGTGTTCCATTCATCAGTTACATTATTTAGTGTCTTATAACATTTCAAATAGAATTATCTTCAAAAAAAAAAAAAAGTATTAGTTTTTATGCTAATGATTGCTAAGAAAAATTGAGGTTTTGATCAAGCTTTGTACATTTTTTGCAGGTGATTTTTGAGACCTCTAGGTTGGCAACAATAGTTAATGGGGTCCTAAGGAAAACCACTCAAGACATGGAACTAAACGGTGGGTTTCATTTTATTAGGTGTTATATAGTTAGGTTCCTCAGCTTTTGTTGTGTTTTTGGGCTCAAGAAGTTGTTTGTTTTTTGACTTTATGGCTATTGTTTTTGTGTCACTTCCATAAAATATGTAAAATTGTAACTTCAAGAGAAATTTATCCCTAACATAGTGATGGTATGTGTGTGTATATATATATTTTATATATACATATGCCTGGCAATTTGGCCATTAATTCAACAACCACACAAAGACAATTTCACTATAAAACAAGTTTTCCAGATAAGGAGGTACCTTTCCTCATAACTTTTTTATGCCTTTTAGCAATAAATTAAATGCTATGTTTAGAGTTAGCAAAAAGAAAGGACAAAAAAAAGTAAGAATGAATGAATGAAGGGTAAGGGGGTCCTTAACGAAATTTGCACTAGCACGCAAGTATTTCACTATTCACAATAAATACCACCATCATTTTTTGTTGAAATTGAAAGTGTTACTAAATCCATTTTGTTATTTTTCTTCAGGCTATTTGATCCCCAAAGGATGGAGAATTTATGTGTACACAAGAGAGATAAATTATGACCCTTTTCTATATCCTGATCCCCTAACATTCAACCCATGGAGATGGATGGTTAGTCCAACAAAAACAACATTTTTACTCTTATTTCGTTGATGCATAAAAAGTACTGTATCACTATATCATCCTATTAATTATAACCTTCAATTGCAAATTTCAGGATCAGAGTTTAGAATCCAAACACTACTTCTTGATATTTGGAGGAGGCACTAGACATTGTCCAGGAAAAGAGTTGGGAATAATAGAAATTTCCACTTTCTTACACTACTTTGTAACTGGATACAGGTGAGACTAGTTTACATATTCAACAGCTTCACCTTATGAAATTAAATTGAGTTTAATTTCATATATAACTTTTATGATAATGTAATTGAATAGTGTTATTCTTTTTGTACTAATGCATATACATCTTTTGATTGGTGAAAAATTAGTAAAATTTTAAAAAGAACTCTTATTTAGCATAACTTCTTTTGACTTTTGACTGATCTGGATTTTGTGTTCACATCACACAAGTCTAGATAAATTGTTATCCATAATTATGCAAAAATTTGTCTGTTTTGAAATTTGATACCAGATCTATGCATTTTCTGACATGTTATATATTTAATGTTGATTGTAGGTGGGAAGAAGTAGGAGGAGATAAACTAATGAAATTTCCTAGAGTTCAGGCACCTAATGGACTGCACATAAGGGTGACATCTTGCTAATTAGGCCATGACTATATGTACAGTAATGAGATGTAACAGCTAGTAGAGAGTATGTGTATGACAATGATCTAACAAGTATTAAATATATATAAAGAAATTTAATTTTCTACTTCGTCTTCATTATTTTCTTTTTACTACTATTTTTTCATTTATTTTATCAATTTTTGTTTGGAGATAACATAAAGTTAAAGTTATATTTACTATGATCAAAGTAATGAGACCTAATAGATGATAGTTTAAATGAATCAGTTCACTTAGTCATACGACTATGCATGAGAGAAAGAAGTGAGGAATCCTCTTTTCGACTCTGATTCTTCCACTTCAGTCATTACTTTTCTTTCTGTTACTTTGAAAATAGCTGCTCCAGCTTCAGTCATTCGAATTTTCGATATCTCTTTTTATTTTTCATTAAATGAATGACATCTTCTTCTGGAAATCCTAACTATTTTTAGCTGTTTTTATAATGAAAAGTCATTCAGATAATTAAGACAATGAATAAAGTTTAAAGAATTTTGAATTAGTTGAAGGGAAATAAATTTGACATTTTCTCATCTTGCATCTTATAAATTTTATCAAGCTCATATTTTTTCAACTTAATGTATAGTTTTTATATCTGATTCTACTCATTTTAAGTGTGCCAGTTGAAGGCTTCTAAATCATTGTATGTCCAATCACAAATTCATCTGAGATAACCCATTGCTGATAAATAAAGTTGTAAACCTTCTTGAATGAACTCCTTCACTCCCACCCCAATAAATTTTTCAAAAAAATTAGAGTAATAAATCTTCATGAGTTTACTTAGGTTCATTCAGATAACTATCAACATCAATTTCACATATGTAACACATTATAATATAAAGTATATAATAAAATTAATTTGAACATATGTTTTATTTGCATTAATAATTCAAAATTTATCCTACCAAAATTTTAAATACATGTGCTCCAGGATTATTTTCTATTTTAGAAAAAAGGTTGCTCACAACAAATAGGCCCCATGAGCCTAAAGACTTTGGGCTGTGATTTCGAGGCCCATACTTATTGTCTAGTGTAGATTCTAGTGCATGAAATTTAGAATCTTAGATAAATTTTAATTTATATTTAATGTTTTATACTTAAATAAATTGACATAGTCAAGAAATATATAAAATTAATCAAAATGTATAAAATTTTTTATAAATATCTTGATATCGTTATTTAATTTGTTCCGATAAAAAAAAAAGTTGATACTCCATAAGAAGAAAATAATAATAGATAATGAACATAGCATCGGGCATGCTGAGTCTTGAATAATGAAAACTATTTTTAATGTCATTGGATTTCTAGAACTAATAAAGAAAAAATTTACATATATTTCTATGAACAATACTTCACTCATTTACACTCAATAGTTTTTAGCATACTATTGACAACTAAAATTCTTAGAGTGTAAGACCTTTTATTCAATGAAATTTATAACAATATTGCTTAATTAATAATAAAAGTACATTATATATATATATATATATAATTTTTCTAACATTCTATGAATGTATTTGTTAGAGATCAAATATTCTATGTAAATCCATCCATTTGCTACATTTCCTAGGTTAGGCTTTTTGAGTTGGGCCTAAATATAAAATTATTTTTGTTCATAAAGTTCGCTAATGTAGATCTCATCCGAAGAAAAAATTTCTAACCAATTCTATTTTACCTAAAACTTTTATTCATTTGGAAACTATAATTGTCACGTCTAATTATTACATCTACTATTATTTCACCTTTATTTTTACTATCAGGTTGTTATCTTCATCATTATTTTTACTATCATGATTATTATAGTTATATTTTACCATTGTAATTTTATCAATAGCATCAATTAATATATAGTAAAAAAATTACTAATGTTGTGTTTCTACTACAATAAAAAAAAAATAGCTATACCTTTGTTGATAAATAATAGTAATTTGTGTCAGCAGAAAAGAAATTAAATTTAGATGGACTTCGGTGTTAAATAAACTATTTTGGGATGAAATATACATAAATCTATATTATTTATTAAAGGTGGGTTTGTAGATTGATCTATTTCGTTGTATTTAAGACCCATTTGCATGCGTCTATGTTTAAACAAATTAAGTTTAACCTATTTTAGATATTATATTACATGATCAAGAATTTGTAGAGATGAAAAATACACGAAGAAAGTTAAGTTGTGTTTTATAGAAAATTTTAAAAGCTTTTTATTTATTTTTAAAAATTAAGTATGATAAAATTTCAATTCAAGTTCTCTTTATTATGAGACGAATAATGTTATTTGAATCATACGATAAAAAAAATGCAATTTAAGTTAGTCAAACATATAAATAAATAAGATAATATGTAAAAAATTAATACTAGTTCGTTTTGGAAAGACCATGGTCTAATTTTTCCATAAAAGTTAAGTTTCCACTATATATAAGTGAAAATACATTGTATCTTTTGACCCAAACCACTCATGTCTAACCTAAATATTTTTTGGAAAATGGCCTCTCCGGATTAACAAAAATCTAAGTATTATTTGAAACATAGTCTCTTTGAGTTAACAACTTCGAGTATTCTTTGAAACATAATATTCTCATGCTAAGATAATATTATTTTATCACAGCCAATGTAGGTTAAGTATCATCAAGTATGAATTTAAGTAAAGGTGCGTAACTTTTGTGTTTAATCTCTACGCTGAAAAGGATATACAATTAAGATCAAAATAAAAATTTACAATTGAATGAATAAGATAACATAATGAGATGAATAAAGTTCAAAGTTCTTTAAAGTTGTAATATTTTCATTCTTTTATGAATCTTCAAACTTAAACCTTTTTATAGATGCAAATTCAAAATGACCATTAGACTCACCAACTTTGAATTCTCTACTTTAAACTAACAACAAACAACTCAATGTTCTTGAACATTTAATGATGATTGAGTTTGTCAACATCACTGCAGAAAGTTGTTCTGATATGAGATTCAAAGCTTCAAAAAAGTTAACATGCTTTCTACTACAAATATTTTGTGTCAGAGAACATCATCTTTGATTTATTGAGTATATCTTTATAAAATAGATTTTGCTAACTTGAACATTATCTTACGTTGTTGAATAGTTAGACTCTGCATAAAAAATTTAATGAGTTAGAGCAACAAAAAGAAAGAGAGAACTAATATTCATCTTTTATTTTGTCATATGGCTTTCCGTCAGTTTTGAATCATCTAATGGTCATCTCCATCTACTAAAGCATTGAGTTTGTCTAGTCTAAGATCGACTGCGTCTGAAAAGTTTAAAAACTCATTCATCTTATCTTATGAGTTCAAACTTTTATTACGTTAACTTATAATTATCAAAATTTTGGAGATATAATTTATCTTTAATAAATTTAACTTAACAATTTTGATTCACCCCAAGTTTACGGGTTAAAATAGGCCGACCCACGATGAATATTATTTCTTTTTAAATGATTGTAATTTTCTAAGAAAATATTTTTAAAAAATAAATAATATATTCTTAAATAAAAAATATTAAAAGTAAAAAAAATACCTCAATATCTTAAAACTAATCCAACTAAAATATCCAAAAGTAAAATTATAATACTAAATGAAATAAAATTTTAATGACAAAAATTAAAAAAAAAATCATAGTAATAATTTAAATAAAGTCTCAACAAATAAAATTAACACTAAATACATCCATAAAAATAAAGTTTCACAAAATATAAATAATTAAACTTTCAACAATAAATATTAAAAAATCAATAATAATAATATAAATAAAATATTAATAAATACATAAAAAATATTAAATAATATAAAACACTAATCTTTCAAAGATGACAGATTAAAAAACTAAACTAATTAAAAAATAAAATATTTTACTTCATACTGGTTGCAATCCACAGATCGAACTTTATTTCATTTATCCACCTCATTATTGTATTGATACCATGATTAAAAAGGCTTTACTGTTTTGCTTGTATTATCACTTAATAAATATGCATCAACACACCCTAAACTTGCAAATGAATTTTTTCAAAATTTAGAAGTTGGGTGTTAGGTCCATTAGATACTAGCAGAATAAGTAGTTTTGGAAGACTGAGTAATGGTGAAACAATGGCCAGTACAATAATGCAATATTTGGGGTTAATTTCAAAGATGAACTAAATGCACACAATACTGCAAAGTCATTCCACTATATTCAATGTGCATGGTAAAAAGTCTTGTGACAACTCATACTATATATATATATTAGGGATACTTAGAAAAAAAAAAATAACACTTGACATTGCAACGTTTGAGTCCATATAGCTTAATTTCAATATGTTATAATATATTTTACAATTAATGATGTAAATAAGAAAGTCATAATATAATAGTTCATCATTGTTACTTCATTATTCAAAGAACTCACTGATCACCATAAAGAAAAGTAGAAAAATTATTTATTATACACTTATCTCTATTGATATATAATATAGTTTACTTATTGGAAAATAAAATAATAATTTTAACATTTATAAATATATCCTAAACGTATTTTAACATTTATAAATATATCCTAAACGTATGATGGTGTAAATAAAACTTATGCCCATAAGTATAAAAGAGTAAAACATCATTTTTAATCTTTGAAAAATTTGATAACAATAATAAAGTGTCTTTAAAAATGTAATATATATTATTTTCTTCTCTAAAAGACATTTATTATCTTTTTTATATTTATTTCAGAAGATAAAATGAGAATAAATAATTAAATTTAAGAATTAAAATAATGAATGGTTAATAAATAGTTGAGTGATAGATAAAATAATAATGAATATGAATTTATTTATGTAGTAGTAAATAGTTGTATATATAATTTTCTTTTTATACATACTAATATTTTGCTGTCTCTGTTGCTATGTCATGTGATTTTTTCCTCTTAAAGAGGGACACACATTTCCTTCTGAGTTTTCAGAATCATCTTTATAGTAAGAAAATAAAATGCAGGCCATGCTGCCCTATTAATTGTAAACAATTAATATTAATTTCAGGGATTGAAAATAATATATATTTAAAATGGTGCTTTGATTTGTTTGACCTAAGTTTCTTAGAATATAGTTAAAGTCTTCTCATATTAAATTGCTTATAGAATTCAAATTCTTATTTATTGAATTACAATGCAAAGAACCATTGAATGATACCATGATCCTTCATGTTGCTAATTTCATACGTTTTTCAAATTTTTCTTCAGCCATTCCTATGCATGAAAAGACTCAAAACTTGAATCTAAAGATGTGTATGGTTGTGTTTTTAATATTTTAGATTTTAAATTTCATTTAATAAAACACTTTTCAAATATTAGTTTTTAAATAATAGGAGTGAGGAAAGTAAATGACATATTGTAAAAAATAAGTAATAGAAAATGAAAATCAAAATGATTTAAAGATATTTTGTTTTTTTATCTTTAAAACTAAAATAATATTTTTTTTAAAAAAAATAGTTTTAAAAATTAATGTTATCAAACCATTTTTCTCTTTATTTTTTAAAATAAAAATATTTTTCAAAAGTAGATAATAAACGTACCTAAAAATCTCACCGTTTTCGCAATTAAGTACATGTTTGGCATTCATTTCATACAAATTTAACTAGATTTAGGCTTCATAAGTAAGTTGTTTAACTCTTTTTTTTTTTCCTTTAAAAAGTGATTGTATTAAAAAAAAAGTTTTTTTTTTAATCTTCTTTAGAGTCAACTTGAGTTGCTTCTTTAAAAAGTAATTTATTAAGAATCAATTTGTTAAAGTACTTTATATATATATATATATATATATATATATATATATATATATATATATATATATATATATATATATATGTGTGTGTGTGTGTTATTAGACTCGTTTGTACAAGGAATTCTTATTGATACATTACCAATCCTTTTCTATTATAGATAATTAATTAACTTAACATTAGATGATAGTAAAAGAATAAAGATCGGCACAACATTATAATTTATGTAATTAACATTATATTTAAATTTTATTAAAATATTGTGCTATTACTTATACTTTTTTTTATAATGATTAGTAATATAAATTATTTTAAAAGTATCAAAAGCACTTCAAATAGGATGACGTTTAATATTTAATTAAATTTAAAATTTAACATCATTTATATAAACCTTTAATATAATAAAGTATAATTTATTTATTTTGTACATTAATCCAAGTGAATATATTTGATTTACTGTTTTTCTCAACTTGAGAATATTTTTTTTATGAAATTATCTTTTGTCAAAACTGCACAACAGCTAATTACCATTGAATTACTTCTCATATATTTTTAAAACTTTCAATCAATATTTACTCAAAAACATCACATTTCATCTCAAAATTCCATCAATATTTACTTTAAAACATCACATTTTATTTTAAAATTCTTGTAAAAAAAGATTCCCATCTTCTAAAAAAGTTAAAAATATTATAAATTAATTAATTTTTTATTTTATTTTCTTGTCTTAAAAATTTTGGAAATATATAAATATAAATTATAATAGTAGCTTTAAATCAAAAGACAAAAGAATATATACACACATATAACAAATAATTAATTATCATCAATTCTGAAAAATTAATTAAAAGACATTAGCATGTATCATATAAAAATTTGTTAGCACAGTAAACTCATCACAGTCTAAAATTATTTAATAATTTCTTCTTTATAATCTCAAACCAAACACAAAACTCTAATAATCTTGTTGATTTGTATCTGTTTGCAACAATGATGTTATTGGTCTGTTTCTCATGCATCCACAAAGTTACCACATCTTGCGGCAACACCTTTTGAAGAAGTCATTGTTATTGTTGTTGTTACCTTAAACATTCAGACACATCAAACCTTTAAAGTTCAAACCCCACACTAGTGCCGGTAACTTAGGCACTGCACATGTTAGTTACCCTTTACAAACTCCCTCTCTTTCCCTTCAAAAGCTTCACTCTTTCTCTTCTCTTATTCACTCACTCTCTCACACAAACCTTCTCTCTTTGAAACTGTTACCTTAACAATTGTTGTTGTTGTTGTTACAATGGCTACAACACCACCACTGAAAGATGAGCTTGACATTGTGATCCCTACTATAAGGAACCTTGACTTTCTTGAAATGTGGAGGCCATTTTTTCAGCCTTATCATTTGATCATTGTGCAAGATGGTGACCCTTCCAAAACCATTAAGGTTCCTCCTGGTTTTGACTATGAACTATATAACCGCAATGACATTAACAAGCTTTTGGGACCAAGGGCCTCTTGTATCTCTTTCAAGGACTCGGCTTGCAGATGCTTTGGCTACATGGTGTCAAAGAAGAAGTACATCTACACCATTGATGATGACTGCTTTGTCAGTTTTTCCAATCTTTTTCTTTCATACTTTTTACTTTTTATGGAGTAGTCAGTTTTGTTATGGTCAAAGCTTACATGCAGTTCTTAAGGTTTTTTAGGCATTGTTCTTTTATCAGAATTGGAGTTTTATCTGTTTTAAGCATTGTTCTTTTATCAAAATTGGAGTTTTATATGTTTTAAGCATTGTTCTTCTGTTGAAGTTTTATGCTGATAATTTGTGTGTTAAAAGTTTGTATTAAAGATCTACGTAGGTTATAGAAGTGAAATTCCAACTTTGATTAGAAATTAGCACCAAAAGTACTTAAAAATTGCATGGAAGTTTTGTGATTTGTTGATTTGTTCAATGTTTGGACTTTGGAGGGATCTTGATGTGATATTTTTGTTTTGAGGGATTAATTTTGTGCCTCCGTGTGAGGATTTCGGTTGCAGATTCTCGTGGCCCTTGTAGGTTTTGGATCTTTATAACTCTGCTTTATATGTCATTGTTGTTCTTCAATTGTTTTCAACGTGTAATTGGTGTCGCTGCTGTGTTTTCTTTTTGGTCACTTCATGAGTTAGATCCATGCTTCTCTGGTTTATGTTATAATAATCTTTTTCAGTGTTTAGTTTGATAGAAAGTTGTTATTTTTCTCTTCTGTACTATAGATTTGTAGTGTTAACTATTTTTTTTTTTGTGTGTGTGTATGGCTTAGGTTGCCAATGAGCCATCTGGAAAAGCGATTAATGCTCTTGAGCAGCATATTAAGAATCTTCTGTGTCCATCCACACCCCTTTTCTTCAATACCCTTTATGATCCCTTCAGAGAAGGTGCAGATTATGTTCGAGGATACCCTTTTAGTCTTCGTGAAGGAGTACCAACTGCTGTTTCACATGGACTTTGGCTCAACATTCCAGACTATGATGCTCCTACACAACTTGTGAAGCCTCTTGAGAGGAACACTAGGTATGTACTATATAACATAACATAACACTCTTATGAACCTTCTAGCTAACAAAAGTTATGAGTTTTTAGTCTATGGAAATTTGACTTTGAGTATTGCCATTGTGTATAATAAGGTATGTGGATGCTGTTTTGACCATACCAAAAGGCACACTATTCCCCATGTGTGGAATGAACTTGGCATTTGATCGTGATCTTATTGGACCAGCAATGTACTTTGGTCTTATGGGAGATGGTCAACCTATTGGACGCTATGATGATATGTGGGCTGGCTGGTGCTGCAAGGTTCATTCTTTGCTTTATTTTCACAATTACATTAACATAATCAATCTTATAGAAATAGTTAATGCATGTTTGCTGGCACTTAAAGTTGGATAGATAAATGTTCTTAGGAAGCTGGTAAAAGTTAAGCAATTATTCTTCAAAATAAGATGGATTAACTACACATTGAGTAAGTACTAATTTTGTAAATAAGTACTGATGCATAAGTTGCTTTTGCAATCAAAGAGGTAAGAAGGTTAAACTGCTTTCATAGGTTATTCTAAAGAGCTTACTAAAACCAGAATGCAGCTTATAAACATATCATAAGCTATTTTTCAGTTTTATCAAACACTTATACAAGTACTTATGTCATGAGATAAGTCTAAATAAAATGTAAATAAACTCTTTAAAATGGACTCTTTATGCGTCAAGGAGGTCTAGTTCAGTTAATTAAATGCTGAATGCTGTGAGTTATTGTAAATTTCTTGACATCTGTATTCAATTTTTACGGATAAAAAAAAAATAGGCCCTTCATGCTTATATCAATGTTCTAGCAAAAAGCCAAAAAAATTGAGATATTTTGATGATGATGATGGTGCAGGTGATCTGTGACCATATGGGGCTAGGAATCAAGACTGGTCTGCCTTATATCTATCACAGCAAAGCCAGTAACCCATTTGTGAACCTGAGGAAAGAGTACAAAGGAATATTCTGGCAAGAAGACATTATTCCATTCTTCCAAAATGTTGTTCTTCCAAAAGAATGCACCACTGTTCAAAAGTGCTACATTGAACTCTCCAAGCAAGTCAAGGAAAAACTTTCAAAGGTAGATCCTTACTTTGACAAACTAGCTGATGCCATGGTCACTTGGATTGAAGCTTGGGATCAGCTTAACCCTGCTGGAGCAGGCAAAGCATAAACCAATATTGGTTAACTAGAAGTGGAACTATATATTATACTGTACTTTTTTATATCGAGTATTTTTCTTTCCAACTTACAATTGATGTCACTTTAAGTTTGCAGTAGCTTTAATTCTATGTTTTAACTTTATGCTTTGAGTCTAGAAACAAATAAGTACAATGGTTTTAGATCGTTGTTTTGTTTTCTTGTGATTTTTTGTCCCTTGAGTATAGATCACTTCAGGACCATATCTCTTGCATGTACTGAGTTTAATCTGAAGCAAGTGTTGTAGGAGGAATATTAATGTATGATTCATTACAGATCAATAGTATTGAATTTTCAAACTTATGTGTTCAGAAAGTTTGATTTTTCTTTCGTAATTTTTCTCCACTCAATCATTTCCTTTTCATCAGTTGCTTGTCTAAATTTATAAACATCAAAAATACTTAGAGTTTCATTTTTATACATTAATTAATAGTGCAGAACTACTAGTATAACTAATAAGTAGTTAATGTAAAGTTAAAAATTTCATTATATATGACAATTTGTGATTAGATAATGTATCTGTACATATACTATTTACTCAATCAAAATTAAATGAAAAATTACAAATGGTTTTGAGAACTGCAGCAAAATTGGAAATAGCAATCTACATGATGAGCATTGGCAATTTGCAAAGAAATATATCAATTAACCCATTCATATCTTTGGTACAATAAATTTTTCAATGCCAAATTTTCTGTTATTAGTTGTTTGATTAGTGCAAGACAATGCTTTTGTTATTGATCTATTGTAATTGTTTGATGACTAGTAAGTAACTTTGGTATTTCTTAAATATGGCCTATTACTACATTCTTATACTTCATAGAGTAAAATACCATAATAGTAAAATATACTTAGAATTTCATTAGCTTAATCTTCTTTGCCTTCACATGATTAAACAAACATTTATTACATTGTAGCTGCAATGGACACGTAGCTAGGTCCTTTATGTGATTTGGAAGGTTGTGACATTGATTTTAATGTGAAAAAATTGGTACTGCCTCAGTTGTATCTAGCTGTATTTTGGTTTCATTCAATGAAAGTCATTCAAAGTTTGTAATCTGCATCTGTGGTTCTGCTAGCCATGGGAATTTATTCACATAGGGGACATAAGGATCAGTGTTTGCATGTGGTAAGTCTATAGTACCGTAGGTTTTTGGGATCCGTGTTACTCACAGTCACAGCTTAGGCCACTGTTCTCTGTTGTTTTACACTTCACCGACACTTGGGTGATTTTGTTGGGAGGAAACATCATTTTATTTTTTGTACCATACTAATACAGGTGCAAAATATTTATTGATGTAACTTGTTAGTGTACTAGTATAAACATGTATCTCCGACTATTAATCATTTTTTTTTGACAAGTGATACTCTGTCAGTGAATTTTTAAATTTTTTTGTGACTTTAATATGAGATTAGTTATTTTTTGACACGTTACACTTTCTTTATTAAGTCTCAGGTCTTTTTCGTCTTCAGTGAATTCTGCTGAGACTCAATGTAAAAATCATCTTTCTTTTTAATGGGAGAATTTGTATGCAATTGATTTTATGTGAAAAACTATCTTAAATTAGTGGAAGTCACACATCATTAGGAGAACTAATCTCTTATTCAATGAGTTGAGAAACATTTGTAGTCTCTCACCTTTGACCAAAACAAGTAATATATTTATCAATTTTTTCTATAATTAATATCCATCAAAAAGTTTGGTTAATCACTTTTAATAGAATCTTTCTATTTAGGTGATTCTTTTCATCTATAATACTCTGTTGTAAGACTTGATTAAATGATTCAAATCTCATTCTACTTGAACCAACTATATATTAATAGACATTATCTAGTTTCACTTGCAAACTGGAAAGGCTTGCTACGATGTGCAGTACTATTAATGCACTTTTAAAAGTGGTGTGTGCTATAGCTATCAAAACCATTGTCAATCCAATGTTTTAGATCGAAAATTAGGTTCAACATGGACATAACACAAAATTAATGGAATAAAAAAATAAATTAAGAGAGGAAGAAAATCAATTAAAAGCAAGTTTAAGTGCATTGTTCTACATTGTGTAAAAGTAGATTCACATCCAAACCAAAACTACTATGCATAGCTTTCATAGTTTTCCTTTGATTTAGCAGATTAACAAAAATTAGTGTAAAAGGCTTGTTTGAACCAAATTTTATTTCTTCATTTTTTTCTGAAACATTTTTGTTCTAAAATACTTTTAAAATAAACAAAGGCTTCTATATGAAATTTACATATAATCATTATATCTAATTATGGAAAAGATATGTTTTTGGCCCTATAAAATTTAAAAATTTGATTTTAATCCTTATAAAAAAAATTATCTTATTTTAATCCTTATAATTTAAAGATGTACCACTTTTAATCATTGCAGTCATTTCAATAACAGTTTATAACTATTAAAAAGCGTTATTTAATCTATTGTGACTATGAAAGTAGTACTTATAAACTAAAGGAACCAAAATAAGATAAAATTTTAAAAGAGTTAAAAAAAAACATTTTTAATTTTAGAAGAACTAAAAACATATTTTTTCCTTTAATTATTTATTATAATTTTTTGTCCTATATTAACTTTTTTATGTTAACAAATTTTTTTACTTAAGTTAATTATGTTTTTAGTCCCTCAAATTTTTAAGGTTTTAATTTTTAATCCTTAATAAATTTGGTCTACTTTTAATTTTGTTATCATAGACTTAAATTTGATCTACACAATGACCACCCAATATTTTCAGATCAACATTTAACAATTAATTTAACAAAACTTCAAAATATTGACAGAAAATAAATAAAACTAAAGTTTAAAACTCTAAAAATTTAAGAGGTTAAAAACATAATTAACTTAATTCTTTTTTATAATTTGTAGGCCAACATTGCCTTGCGGACACAAAATACAAGAAACCAGCTAGAAAAGTGAAACCCTGTGGTATGGTACCCTTAAAGTAAAAGTACTATCCCTGCCATTTTAAACCATCCATTCTGAATGAGACTTGGACAGATAAGTGAGTAAACAATAATCATGTTATTTTTTCTTACATTTACATCATACTTGATGAATCTCAACAGTCATAAAATTGATTCAATGCATAACATCAGACTACTGACCTCTATTACTTACATTCTTTATGACTAAGTTTTTGCATGCTTTGATTAAAATATATAAATATACTATAGCCAGTAGGTAAAATCCACCCAAGTAACCAAACATTTTGGACTGCCTTCAAGAACCTGCATACTCAAATTTATTGACCAAAAAAAATGTCATTATGTTTCTATGGTGTGCACATAAAGAACACAGAAATATTTAGATAGGACTTCAAGAGCTTTATACATAGATAGATACATGTAGAGGACTACACATGATGGCAAGTTTTTAATTTTTTTTTTTTTATTGATTTAATTGTTGCTAAAAAGTTGGAACTTTATAAGAAACAACAAATACAAAGTCACTAAAAGTAAATATTACTACTTCACACAGTGCAATTCCCAGTAAAAATCAAAAGAAGAAAAAAATATATCTAATTTGATGCAAAGTGCCTCAATCTTCCCTTGGCAATTTGCATAGTTGTTAATTGAGAAACAAGGCACATCATCTACTATTACTCTGCAAAATTTAGTGAAGACAAATGGATTTCTTTAGTAACCATAAGTATAGAATTCCATGACCTCTTGATTGATGAATATTAATTTTGAAACCTCATTTGTGAGCTAAGATATGACATTATCTTCAGTCCTTGGCTTCTTACTTTTAGGTTCTCCATCATTTTCTTCATTGAGAACTCCATTAATTGCTTCAGGACCCAAAAGAGAGACATGTTTGCTAGTAATTTGACGTCCTGCCCTTAGTTTTGGACCCCAGTGTCTTTCAGGATTTGGAAGAAAGCGGGCAACCTTCTTAGCCTGCGCCTTGCTAAGAGACGCGACTGCTCGGGCAAAATTAGCCTGAAAAGGACATGGAGAAGAAAAGTTTTAGCTACTATCACTAAACCTGATCACAGGCCAGGCCAAAAACCAAAATCTGGACCAAGTTCATGTTCAAGTTCATAGCATTTCATCATGGCCCAAAACCACTATTATAATAATAAATAACAACAAATATCTTGTTATTATATGGTTTTAATTAAAATAGATTTAATAGCCACCCAATTATACAGAATAAAGGTGGTGTAAAGGGGGAAGGGGGAATTTCCCTACATCTTGCAATGAGACAAAACTTTAATGGTTAATATACCTGAAGAACAGGTTCCTTTGCAAGTATCACACTTCCTGGTTGATCTGCTGGCTGAGGCTTCACAGGATGGTTTTTTACCTGTAGTGAGAGGGAATCAGTGAACAAATAGTAAAATTGCAAATCATTCTTTATAATCTTTCCCAGCATACCCAAAGTATTACTAAACAAATAAGTTCTAGTCAGGTGTAACTAAAAGGGGCAATGCATGAACGAGTGCAAATAAATCGTCGTTGTTTGTCCTTGAAGTATTACCCTCCCTCCAAATTAGTATCTGAAGTAATAAAATACAAGTCTCTCAAGCATTAATAATCATGCTAAGCAGTCCCCTAAATATTGAAAAAACCTTTAAACTGGTCCCTGAATGTTAGTAAATTATATCAACTCAAAGGCTAAACTTATGGATATTCAATACTTGAGGAACTAATATAATTTTATCATTTGGCAGAAAGAATAATACTTAGGAGACCAAATTAATGGTTTGTTCGTACAAGTGCCAACCCATACATGCATATAAGAAAAATCAAATTCCGCAACAAACAGAGCCAACATATAAATGAACAAGTTTTAAAATTGTGCAATTTCTTACCCAGCAGCGCATTATATCCCAAATAACATCCATGGGTGCATCTGATTTAAGTCCCAGTGGATTAACATGAGTTCCAGATATACGATAGCCTGCATTTATCACAGCAGAACGGAATATAATTGCTGATGGAGAAGTGCATTTGAGGGTTGCACAAAGGTTGTGCAGACTCAAAAAGAGAGGAACATCGGGCAATTCCTGCAGAGAACATACTCATTTAATATTCGAAGAATTGGGTAACCAATCATAACTAAAATATTATGAGAAATGTGTCATAAAATAGACATGGAAACACACACACCTCTGATATTGTAGTCAACACAGCTGAAATGCGGTCATAAGCTGGATATCTGTCTTTCATAGATTTCACATCTGCTAGGATATCAGACACCCATTCTTGGTCGTGGATAGGAGCAAACCATATCGGGCCACCCATATTGAATTTTTTCCCACAATCAGTGCATTCTTGAGGAACAACAGGACCAAAACCAGGCAAATATCTAACGCTAGTGTTCTGAAAAAAGTAAAAATGAAAATAAGTTCCTCCCCACAAGACATCATTTCACATGAAAATAAAGCAATGAACTTTGACAACCATGCAGGCTAAAAGGAATAAAACATACCAGCCCTTTGGTCTATTGCAAAGAGAATAATCCCCAACCCCCAAACAAGGCAATTTTAGAACAATTAAATTTAGGGATATTTAGATGTTACCATCACACCTTACATTCTTTGTTTAGAATATTACACCTAACTACCTCACTTGGTTTTTCTAAGGGGATTTTGTTTGTGGTCCATGCATAAAGGAGAGGTATATGTAATTTCTATAGAATAAAAATGTCACAGAAATTAAGTTTTCCCACTGGCACACATCCATAAAGACAAGCTAGCCCAACCCAGGTGATAACAAAAATAGATAAAGCAGTCTGCAATTATGAGGCTAGAAGTAAGAATGAAAGATAAAGATCACAAGAGATATTCACACCAGACATGAATGCACTAACAACAAAATCAAAAGGCCAATAACGTTAACATTTACAGAGGATATTAGAACAAATGTCATGGAAATAGGAGGTGTACAAAGAAGGAAGAAAATAGTGAATCAGAATAAATTATTTTGTTTTCTAATTGGGTTCTTGCATTATAGATACAAACAAATATGATTGTCATACCGATGTATCGCAATGGTAATAGACTAAAACAGGATACACACCTTGGAAATGGACCTGCCAATGGGCTGTAGATGGAAAGAATCACAACCAGTACACTGGTAAACATATGAAAGCTTTAGGGGAGTGTTTTTCATAGCACTGGCAGAACTGCAACCAATTATTGAATCTATTAATCAGTATCAAAGAAAATGATATATAATGTTACAGAATCATTAATTCACAAAGACACTAACAAAATACTTACAAAAAGACATGTTAACAAAACTAGAGGACTTACGTATACACGCGAACAAAAACACGAAGATAAAAATCCATCTGAACCGATACCACAGGAACAATATACCGCTTGTAACGATTAGCATGACTCTGCAATTTAAGAACAGCAAAAAAGTATTACATGTAAATTTATATAAAATTAAGAGATATTCAATTGACTAAAACTTTAACACAATGTGTTTGGTCTTTCATGATTAATTGTCTATTTAATACCACGCAATCAAGGCATCCAAACAACATGAGAAAACAAATTTAAGCATTATTATGCATGTTGTTGCATCCCTGTATCTATTTAGGAAGTACAAGACTTTTGATTTTAGATCGCATAGAAAACACCTAGCTTTTGTTACATAGACAAAAGTTAGATCATGTGCGTATTTTAGGTGAATATCAAAGCTACAAGGAAAGCTTTTACTTCGATGTGGGAAACTGACACAAGAATGTGGGAACGAAATGCTATATCAAACACGCTGATAATCTAAATGACCAGTGGGGCAATATTACTATTCTTAGGTAAGGGATATCAAGGCCATTTGGTTTGGTTTATAGCTAAAATATTAGAAAAAGAAAAGATGTTACTTGTAATTTTCTGCAGTCTTTTTCTTTCAGAAAAATTCAAGATCCGAAAAGAACATGTAACACTTACAACATTTATTACATGTGTAGGAAAAAGAGCATCTGATGTATGTCTCAGCCAACATTTTCTCAAATGCTGATAGTTCACTCGAGTTCCATTATATCATCGTACAAGTAGCTAGATACCAAAGAACAAGATAACCCAAAAACCCAAATAATTCCCAAATATTAGAATGATTTTATACTGATGAGAGAATCAAGCTAACCCAAATAATTCCCAAATATTAGAATGATTTTATACTAATGAGAGAATCAAACTAATTTAAATATATCTATTTTCCTTGTAAAGAGCTTGAGAATCATATATTACCTCAATGCAAGCCAACACGATCCTCAAAGCCATTTCATGGCAATATTTCCCTCTCAATGGGTATGATCCATATCTAGTATGAATAGCAAATGTTAGAAGTTCAGTATCAATCCAACATGCCAAATGAAAGTTTATGGTCAATAAGAGTATTAACATTACTTTGAATAGCAGACCTCCCCATTTCCCCCACAGAGCACGGCCATGTCTGTTGCAGTACACATCAGCATACCTCCATCAACAACAGATTGAACTGCTGAATCCAGAAACACAGAAGGTGAACCATAAGGATCAAGATCAACCTGAAAAAACAGCAAACATAAAAACCACGAAAAGTTCATTTTCCTTATATTAAAAGGAGAATGCAAGTACATAACAGTATAATCCACTTACCACATCAAATTCTTTAGGGTGTGTTAGCATATATACCCGAGCATCAGCAAGATGAGACTCCACTTTAGAAACTGCAACTGAACCATTGAATTTGATGTTCCTTCTGCAAGCTTCAACAGAAGCTGCCAGAAGCAAAAATTTGAGGTAAGTATGCAGATGCATAAGCTTCAAAAACAAAGAACACTAATCTCAAAACAAATAGTGAAAATTATAAGTACCCAAAGAACAGTTGACCAACCATACAAAATCAGAATTTTCCATGTTTAAAACTAAAAAATAAAATACAATGACAATGTGAACTGAGGATTACCTTTATCATTGTCGACGGCAATAACCTGGCCAATTCCTTCTACTTCACGAGCATATCTGAGTGACCTTAGCCCAGAAGCAGACAAGGCCTGTGTGCAAGCAAATAAGAGAGAAATTATACACATAATAGTTGCTCTGATTTAAATTTCAGAGAAAAACATTTAAATCAATGATGATTGTACAATGATGATGACGGCAATGTCAAGATGACATGAAAGAGTTGTATAAATGAAATATAATGACTATGAAATACCTCAAGAACTCTTGGGGGCTTCAGTTCCCTCTGTCCTTTTCCTTCTGAAAGATTAAATTGAGTTTGCTCCTCTGTAGTGCTGCATTCCTCAGTGATCTTAACTGAATCTTCATCCATGGTGCTACACTCTTCTTCTGGAGATATTTCTTTCTCTACTTTGCATTCCCCGTTAGATTTATGATCTTCTGTTGGAGTTGTTTCAGGAACTTCCTCCTTAACTAATTCAGAAGAATCATTATTTTCAGACACCTTCTGTGTCCCTTTTGTTTTCTTGGCCAAATATGCCTCGTGTTCTTGCTTCCTTTTCGATATGAATGTTCTCAAAACAGCAATTGATATATCCCTGTTATTAACCTAACAATCACACAGACAAAAACAAAGAATCAGTCTACATCAAACAGATACTGAAATTTTCATCTCACACCCCAAAATAATTTCAAAAACATATAGAGAAACTACATAGAAACATAACAAATACAATCCTATAATCCAATAACCGTCATCTCAAACAAAACATAAAAGGTTCTAACATTATCATCACCCCACTATTCAACTTTTTTCCATCAACAGACACACAAACAATATCTGATTAAGTAGAAACTACAAACTTCAACAGGGTTTTTTCAACACAAGCAAATTTCAAAGCCAAACCCCCCAAAAACTAAAATTTCAAAAAAGAAAAAAGCAAACTTTAGGACCTGAGTTTTATTATAAAAGACTTCATTTTTCGCGTGCATGAGAATCTCAGCTTC
This sequence comes from Hylodesmum podocarpum, assembly GCA_026586105.1. Lineage (NCBI taxonomy): Eukaryota > Viridiplantae > Streptophyta > Magnoliopsida > Fabales > Fabaceae > Hylodesmum > Hylodesmum podocarpum. The sequence goes on along the minus strand of JALJEV010000803.1, from coordinate 2,986,466 downwards.
TCCTTCCTTGATGATTTTATAATCACTGAGATCTGAAGACATTGTTGCTTCTATACCATGCAAAAACAAATTCAGGGTATGTTCCTCTTCTAATTCTGCGATGGATTTGGAGCAGAAAAAAGCCCCAAACTTGAAAAGAGAAAGAGGGTTTGATGTTGCTACAATCCTAGTAGTAGTTGCTGAAACGAGGTTGAATTGCAGTTTCAGAACGTGAGAGTGGGTAACCAACATAGCAAGGGTTTATATACATGGCTTTCAAATCGTGGTAACTAAAAACCCTATTGCCAATTTTTCGAATTTTTCAATTGGGAAACGCTGAATTCAGTTTTTTTTTTTTTTTTTTTATTTTCTTAAACCCTAACTGCAGCTATGCACTAACTATTCAGGTCAAAGTCAAATAAATTCCCCAAACTCAAATGCAACAAGTTATGTAAAAAAAAGAAAAAAAAAACTTGAATATGCATTTTTAGTTACGGTTAAAATGAATGAATTTTTAATTTGGTTTTTATAAAATTCTCTTTTTTTGTTTTTCCTAGTAAAATTTTAAATTATTTTTCTATTATTCCTATTATTAATTCTCTTTTTCTTTTCGTGGTAGATTTTAAAATTATTTTTCTATTATTATTATATACTCACTGTATTTAGTAAAATGGAAAATAAACATTTTAAGTAGTACTTCATGTCAAATATCTAAATTAAGTACTGTTTATCTATAACAATAGATAAAGGATACTATTTTTAAAATGTTTTTCTAGGTCCACTCATGTGTAAGATAACATTACTTTTTAATAATTTCAAACTCTTCTGCTTAATTTGTATGTTCTACAAATTTAACAAAAAGATAATGACAAAGAAAAAATAATAAAAAACATAACCTCATTTCCTAGTTACATCTTTTTCACATTGGTCAGGAAAGTTTGATCACACCTCAAATCTCTTCTCTCCTAAAATCAAACCTTGAGTGAGTTTTTAAGTCTAATTTATCTTCTTATTTTGTGAGGCATTTTATCTTTTCTCTTCAGCAATACCATTTTTTTTTACAAAAATCGAATAAGGTTTATATTAATTCTTTCTTATTTCTCTCACATTTTATTGCTCACACGTCGATAAGGGTGTATACAACTTAGTTTAAAGAAAAATAAAATTTGAACAAGATTCAGGATTATTTCATAAACTCTATTAATAATAATAAAATAATAGATAATATATATGTTTAATTTAATTCGATTTAGTTTAAATTTATAAATCAGAAATCTAATACATGAACTAATTACTCTTGGATTTGATTGTTTTACTTTTGGGTTAGATCCCATTAAGTCGAAAATTTGAACTAATTTAATTGATTTGGTTTGTATATCTTTTAACTATTTTTATAAATTGTTCAGTTAATCTCAATTACACTACCTAAAAATTGTTCGGTTAATCTCAATTACACTACCAAAATTATAGTGGACATGGTTGCTTAAAAACATTGTTTTAGATTTAGAAGCATATATTTAAGTGAATTTTGATGTTACTGACGTATTATCCAAGATATGATACACATTATTTTCATTTAAATGTGAAAATTTTCAAATTTTAAGTGGGTTTTCATGTTACTAAAAGCACTTCATAAACATTAGAAGACCCTAATGATGGAGGGTTTCTTAAAAGTTTTTCAAATTTATGATTGCTTTTTATGTTAAATTTCATAACATGGGTTTGTGTTATTATGTTGTATCATTTATTATAAATTTGTTAAATTATTAAGAAGTATGGAGAGATGTTGCCAAAGAAATCTCCATTAATATCTAATATTACTTTCCTCATCTTATTTGATTTTGCTTCTTTTAAAATCGTGTGTGTTAAATGTTTGATTGAAATTGATTTTTCGTTATGAATAATAATATTTTTACGTGATTACGAAAGTACTTATTTTGATTCTCTTGACTGGGTTTAAGAAAGGTATTTTCTAACCTTGGAAGCATTAGTTTATTATTATAATATGAACACTTCCAATTTACCTTTAGTATAATTCAAAACAGATTTTCTATTTGATCTTTCATGTGGTAATTATTAACATCTACCATGTTTAAATGAAGTAATAATAACTAGTGTAAGTAATTCAGTGTTGGCAAAAGAGATATTTGACAAATAAGATATCTATAAATAAGTTAAAATTATTTTTTTTTAATTTACTATTTCAAACCGGGACATTTACAATAATAAATGAAAAACAAATTCAAGTCTTTGGAAATTTTTAAATTTTGAAGATGTCAAGAGAAGGCAAGTATATAATGCATAATTGAAAAATATCCTCCTCCCTTTATTAAAGGCTTGAAATATAACTTATATAACAAAAGTTTGAAAATTGGATATATTATTTCCTTTAATAATAATGAATTCATAATTATAAATAGTGATAATTCTATTTTGTTGTTTAGAAAAAAAATTAATTTTAATGACATTAATCTTAATAATATGTGTAATTAAAATATAATACGTATAATATAATTAAATATTAAAGAGATATTTGTTACGAGAAATTTGAACATTTGAGTCTTAAATATATTTTAAAGTTTTAGAAAAATTAAAATCATATCTCAAATTTAAAAATATTGTTTGTGCAATAAGATCATTAAATTTGTTACTTATAAATCTCTTCTGCCCTACTAAGACTCAATTTTTTGGTGACAAGAAATATAAATATGTTATTAGAGATGACTATTCTATTTTTAGATAGATATATTTTCTAATTATACAAACATAAGTTTTATAAGATATTTGAAATATTCAATAAATATGTGTAAAATAAAAAAAAAAGTTATTGTATTGCATTTATGAAATATGATTTTTTTTAAAAAAAAATATTGAGTTCAAATCATTTTATCATTTCCTTTTACCAAGAAAATATCAAAAAAAAAAAAAAAATAGTTGAAAGAAAGAGTAAAACTCTATAACAAAAATATTGTTATGTTAGAGTTCTCTTCTTAAATATCATAATAAAGATAATTTGTTATGCTTAAAATAAAGTATTGATAACATTTATCATTAACAAGATTTCAACTAACCTATCATTTCTTAATTCCAAACTTTTGGTTGTGAGTATTGTATCTAAACACTAGAATCAATTTAGAATGTTTGATACCAAAATGGTTAAAGATATCTTCCTTAGATATGCTGACTCCTACTGAGGTTTTATTGTTTCTAATTCAAAAAAAATTTAACCATAAGCAAAATTAGACACCTTTATATGGTCTCCAATCACTTTGAATCAAAGGTTTGGTAAAGTTACATTTATAACATATATTTTTATTTTTGAAGGTTCTTTCTAATCACCATGTGTCAAAGGTACAACGATTATACTCAATCCATATGAGCAAGTATTAGAGAGGCATCAAATGCTAACCATCACTAGAGAGGATTAGATCATGCTTGGATTTGTTACTCAAATCTCAAGACTTTCTCCAGAGTTTTGCTTTCCATGCCTAAAAAATGAGAGATATGAAAGCTTTCACCATGTCTTTTGTCAAACAAAAGCAAAATAACTAGAAAGTATAATATGGAGTTTGACTCTTTATTTATAGTAGAAGTTAAAGCTCACCCCTATTGGACTTGTACGCCACAAGCAAGCACGCTTGTTCATAACAAACTTATCTCTAATTTGATACGTGCATTTAATAAAATATCTAATTAGATGTATGTATAGGCTCCCATAATATTAATATCTCATATTAATATTACAAGCAGTGAATGTATTTAGCAACATATCATTACTACCCAATCCCATGTGATAATCAATGTTCTGCGTAATTATTGTATGGTATTTATCTCTTCATTTAAGCGTTTAATTGAACACAAGACATAATGTATCATTTTCACTAAACATAACTAATAACTTTTTGATTCTCAACTAAACGTGTGATAGAATACTGGACAATTCTCGCATGGTGACACATTTTCCACATCTCACTGTATCGAAAGCCCATTTTACAACTCCTTGTGCTAGAAGAACATATCCAACCTTCGTCACTCACAATCCTTAGCATGATTTGCTACATGCCAATAACTACCTTTACGATAATCCTGTCGCAAACAATGTTTGATGGCATCAAAGCCTACCATTCCTATTAGGATTTCATGGTTCTAAATTCAAAATCTTTCATAACATAAGTAAAAATAACTTCTTAAAATCTTTCGCACATGATGTCTTATTATAATAGAAATTAAATTTCATCCCAGATATAATTGTATAATACAAGAAACTTATCTTTTATCTTATTGTTAAGCTTGTTTATAAGCTTATCTAAGCTTATCTATAAGGTTATCTCTAACTTATTTTGCATATTTAATGAAATCTTATTTAATTGGATTAATTAAGATTTTAATCCCTATAAAGATTCTTTTCAACTTTTACACTCTGTTATTTATTTTTTGTCAACATTTTTAATCTTTGATATTAAATTAAATTTTTATATTGACATGTAAGTTTCATGTGATCCTTTTTTATGTGACTACGCCATCACATAAAAATTTTAATTTAACAAGGATAAAAAATGCTGACAAATAATAAACAAGAGACTAAAAGTTAGAAATATTTTTTTGAGGGACTAAAACTCAAATTAACCCTATTTAATTATATATGTTGGTAATTTATTTAATATTACCCATTAATTAAGTTAAATCAAATTTACTTTAATTAATTGTTCCAATAATTACTCTATATGAATAACCTTAAAGGCTCTCACTAGACTAGCAATCATGTTAATAACACATATTGATATTGTAAGCAGAAAGCCATATCTAGTAGCAGATAATTGTTACACAATGCATGAGAAAATTAGTGGTATGATCAAATCTTTTTGCAAGTTTGCAACCAAATTATCCTATGGCACTTGCTCATTCATTCAAATGCTAATTGGACACGAGACATAATATGTCATCTTTGCTAATGTTAAATTAATAATTTCTTGATTCTCGAGTATGAATAAGACACCTAACGAGCCCAATATCACATATTGACACATTTCTTAGTGGTCACACATTTATTCACATCTCATTCTATAAGAGATTCATGGCACAACTACTTGTGCAAGGGGTTGAATTTTATGTACATCAATCATAGTTCTCAACATGATTTGTTTTAAGCCCAATAACTATCTTCTGTAGTCATCTTGTCATAGATAATGTTTGATAACATCAAAGGCTACAACTATTACATCTACCATCTGTAATGATGTTATGTCAAAAGACTATTATACTAAGATCACCATTAGACGAGTTTATAACATTACCCATGAACCTGTCCTATAATAGATTAATCTGACATAAATATTACTCTTAATATATTATAGTTATCACATGAAGCAGTTATAACATCACTCGTAAAGCCTTCGAATAATGGGTCAATCTAATATTAATATTATTCGTACCAAGACTTAATTGATATTCTATATCTATAATTATGAAATGCACTCATAAAATATTTTTAGATACATTGTCATGTTCTTGATTATAGATATTTTAATAACAATATGATCAAGATTCAATTAATTCATCCCTTAATAAATCAATGGCATTATAATGTTAAATAACGTACTATATAACTATGTCCTATCCTAATGTGAACCATTGTGTCAAATAATTCATGCGTTGAACATTGGGAAAAAAATTAATATATAGCTATTAAATATTTGAGTATTTGATGATTAATTTTCTTGATGGTCTATACGTAAGCATACCACACAAGATAATTTTGAAGCAAATGTTAATTTCTTATCGTTGTGGTTCTATCACATGTGATATATGTTCGTTTGTAGGAGGGATAAATTAACTTATTATGAGAATAAGTTTAAAAAAAACTTATTTTTAATGTAAGTTTATCTTCTTCCTTTTATATATATATAGACGAGTCGGATAATTTCTTCTATTTTGTTTTTAAGAATAAATTGACAAATTTTCTCTTAAGTCTATCCTCACAAAAATATAATTATAATTTATTAATTATTTCTTAAAATAAATTGGTGTAAGTAAAAATAAGTTAATAAATTAAAAATAATTAAAAAAATCATAATTATAACTTATTAACTTAATTTTTCTAAAAAAAAATATAAGTGTAATTTTAAAAATCTAATTCCGTTTAAACAAATTCATTATGCAAGTTCGTTAATTTTTAATTGCTAACAATCATAAATAAATAATAGGAGATTTATATCCACTTTCACGTCATGTTTAATCAATTTAGCTGCACTAGTTCATATAATTCTTTGTTTCCACTTTTTCCTTTTAAGATCGACTTTGATTCGGTAAATATTATTTGTTTTTTTTTACGTAAATGGTGACTTAAATAAATTTTTGATCAATGGTATTTTAACTAATAAAATTTGAGTTTTTATTTTGTTTAGTTTGTTTAATTCATGTTGTTTCATAATATTTTTTTTTAAAATCAATCATAAAATAATAATATTTATCATGTATAAAACCTTAATTTTGAATAAATTAAAGACATATTTAGTTTTTCAATTTCTTATCTTCAAAGGTTTTTCTATATTTACTAGTTTTATTTCTTTTCCAGTTTGTCTCACAATCTCTTTATCTTTGCTAGCATTTAGCATGTGGATTGTACATAATAGTTGTTTATTTCATATGTTTTAAAATTATAATAAATAATTGAATAATTTTAATATTAAAGAATTATAATTATAACTTGTTAAACTCTATAAATATTTAATATTGTCCCCATATATATATATATATATAACATTTTAAATAAGAAAATTTTTAACATAAAAAAGTAATTTTTTTTTATCACACTTGTTAGATTAATAAACTTATAATAGATGATGAATAGTGATTAATTGAGATAATTTATTTTTTAAAGTTAAAAGAAATAGTAAATTTAATTTTAATCATAATTTTCTTTCTTAATTAAAAAATATGTGACAAAGTAAGAAAGATAACATTTTGATGACCTAGAGTGAGCACTCGACTCTAGTAAATCACATATTATTTTTTTTAGTTGCAGGCGTGAACCACAAGGTGCAGTGGTTCGTGATGCAAGCTTGATGATGAGTAGTATTGCTTCACAACTAAGGTACTTATGATTTTAAAAGGTTATTTAACTAAAAATAGTTTAATAATAATAATAGTAATAATATTCTATTAACTAAGAATATTTATATTATTTTTAGTCTCCATCTAATTTTATCCTTCTGAATATATAAAATTATTTATTATATTTTTATTTTTTAATATACTTTTGTCTTTACATTAATCTAATTAAATTTCAAAATTCATTCAATTTGTTACAATTGCTTTAGTTTATTTAAAATCAAATCTATTATCTATTATACCTATTATAGTTTAAATTGAACGTACACTTACTTTTCTTATATTATTTTTTTTTCAACTTTCATTTTTTTACACCTCTAATCTCTTTAAATAAAACTCAATCATATAGAAATACAAATATATTGATAACACTTATATTTTTATAGAAATAATAACAATAATAATATTTATTAAGGTTAGAAAATAATAATAAAAATGAACCGGTTAAAATAGTGATTCAAAATTCAGTAATTTAACCGGATTTGAAACATGATCAATGCGACATTTATAAAATAAAAATAATAATTAAATATGCATTAATACAATATGAAATAAAATATAATATTATAATTATGTATTATTAAAAAATTAAAATAATATTATCTTATATATTCTTAATATTCAAAATATATCATAAGTGCAAATCAAGGTATAAATAATCAACTTATATGATTTATATGATAAAAAAATTTAAAAATAATGATAAAATAGTTTAAATAATATATAATATTTGTTAAATATATATTATTTATTTTAAAATATTTTATTTATTTTTTAAAATAATATTTTTAAGACTGATTTAAACCAATTTTACATGAAATTTTGTCAGATACCAATTTTTTAAGTTATCAAAACCGAACACCAGACCCATCAACAAATTTTACAATCCGACCGAGTGGTTCAATCCAATTTTCTGACCAATTTTATTAATATAATAATTTATATAACAAACAACGCATTTTATATTCATCAATCTTTCTTTATCACACTATTTATTTCCTCTCATATTTCTTTTTCTTATTTGTCTTTCACTCTCTTATGCATAATATAAATAACATTTATCTAACAATAACGTTTCTTATGATATTTTAAAATTATATCCTTATTTTTTGTTTGTTGTACCAAAATTATATCCTTACTAGTCTATATATTTAAAGACATAAATTCACTGACTTATACTAGTTTAGGTTTACTAACCTATTTAAAGGTACCCTTTTACCAATTTTAAAATTTTTACTTTACAATAATGTTTTAAATGTACATTATTCAAAACTTTTACTAACCCAAGTTTTCAGTTTTTACCTATTTTTATCTTTTTAACCTAGTTCAAACTTTTATATTAGACCATTAAAAATGCTTATATTAAATAAATATCTAGACTCAAATTTTAAATTTAAGGACATATATCTGTCTCTAATTATGTATCACACATTCCTTATGTGTAAAGAACACCATTTTATTTTCTCTTATGCCACATTTATTCAACATTTCTTACGTTCCAATCAACAATGACTCTTAGAAAATTTTCTAACAAAATTTTCTAATTGCACTTGGAAATGACAAAGGGTAAGAAAACTACTTTAAAAGAAGTCCTTTCTTTCTTTGGAAAAAAACCTTGTTTGTATTCACACTATGTAAAGTTCCTTGATTAAGGAATTTTCTTTCTCTTTCAGACACAACCGTTGAAGTGTTATGTTATATGTTCATTGTCACACATGTCTGTTGTGGTCTCTAGCGGTAGCTTTAAGAAAGGGAAACTTAAACAGAAATCTCAAGTATGAGACAGTGATATACTATGTAGCAACAAAAATGTGCATAGGTTCTTAACAACCATTAGGTGAGACATAACTGAAACCACAAGAGAATTCCCTAGAAGGATCTTCTACATATTATACATTCAGTGCCATTACATTTTGCCACTTAGTTTCATCTCAAAACTTTTGTCACTGAAGCTGTTTTGGAGAAAATTGTAGAGCATCAAACACATTCAGACAATGAGGCTTGTCATCTCAGTTCTTTGTGTTCTTGTGCTATTCTCTTATGCAGGTGAGATATATACAAAGCTTCACTATCTTCTGATTTTGTTTCACTGACACATTCATTATGAATATTCAGCTATTTTTTTTATTTTAATTTGTTGTGTCATAGTTGCTTATGATCCTTTGGATCCAAATGGAAACATAACAATCAAATGGGATATCATGTCTTGGACACCAGATGGCTATGTGGTAAGTACAAAGTGTATTGCTACTTGTTTTATATTTTTTAAGCCACACAAAATGTCACAATATTGTTAACTAGCATTGCAATTCATTGCACAACAACAAGAGAACATATTAAATGAAACAAATTAAATATTAAAAAAAAAGTTTGAGGTTTTAGTAATGAAAAATGGGTCATCTTCTGATTTCATCTATTTATTTTTGAAATATACAAACTTTAGTCTTTAGAATGCTCCTCACACACTACTTAGCAATGTTAACTTTCAATATTAAAGTTTTAGTATTTCAAAAAATTCAGAGACGAAAATTAGTAATTTTAAAAGTTGGGGACTAAAAAAAAATATACCCTTTTTTAGGGACTTCAAAACACCATTATTCCCAAAATAAAATCCAAAAATGTAACTATAAGATAGTAAATTAAATCATGCAGTCAAGTAAAAATGAAAAAAAAATATTTGGTGAACAACTGTAATACGCAGACAACTATAAGATGTGAAGAGAAAAAAAATACATATATACATACGTATATATTCTGTGAGTAAATTGACCGTGTATCGCAGTTGACTACCAAGTAAAGGTGAGAATGAAATTTAATCCCCTGACTTATGCGTATTGCATTTTCCATCAGGCTGTGGTAACACTTCATAATTTCCAAATGTTTCGGCACATAATGAATCCTGGATGGACTTTGGGATGGACATGGGCCAAGAGAGAAGTTATATGGTCTATGGTAGGAGCTCAAGCCACAGAACAAGGAGACTGTTCAAGGTTCAAAGGCAACATACCTCATTGTTGCAAGAAAATTCCCACAGTTGTGGACCTTCTACCTGGTGTACCTTACAACCAACAATTCACAAACTGTTGTAAGGGTGGAGTGGTAGCAGCATGGGGCCAAGATCCTTCACAAGCTATCTCATCTTTCCAAATAAGTGTAGGCCAAGCTGGTACCTCAAACAAGACAGTTAAACTCCCCAAGAACTTCACTCTCTTGGCTCCAGGACCAGGCTACACTTGTGGCCGTGCAAAGGTTGTTCCTTCCACTAATTTCCTTGCACCTGACAAGCGCCGCAAGACTCAAGCACTAAGTAAGATCTCTAACATGGAAATTTTTATTTGGTCACCAATTTTACCATCAACAAATCTTAATAATCTCATTTGATTTATGTTATGCAGTGACATGGAATGTTACCTGCACATACTCACAGTTTCTTGCAAGAAAGAATCCAAGTTGTTGTGTATCTTTGTCATCCTTTTATAATGAAACCATTACTCCTTGTCCCTCTTGTGCCTGTGGCTGCCAGAACAAGAACCATTGTGTGAAGTAAGTCTGATATTGCACATTGATGACCTTAACATTGGTACCTTTTAAGGTTTCCCCTTATAATAACTATTCTTAATTGTTTGAAAAATATTACAATAATACTGTTTCTTACTCAAGAAACACATTACACTTGTAAACACTAAAAAACCAGGGAGTCATGTGCAATCTCAAGAAACTTTCAAGAAATGTTAATGTAATTTGCTCTATATTTTAAGAGAGAATTTCCCATGGCTTATCACTGTTGATATGGTATGCAGGAGTGACTCCAAAATTCTTAGCATGGTGGGGGTTCACACTCCAAAGAAAAACAATGAACCATTGCTGCAGTGCACTCATCACATGTGTCCTATCAGGGTTCACTGGCATGTGAAAGTTAACTATCAGGACTATTGGCGAGTCAAGATTGCCATAACAAACTTCAATTACAGGATGAATCACTCCCTCTGGACTCTTGCTGTTCAACATCCAAATCTTAACAATCTCACCCAAGTTTTCAGTTTCAATTACAAGCCTCTTCTTCCCTATGAATCCATAAGTAAGTGTCTACAAATAGATCTTCTTAAACTTTATCATGCGTAAATAGTACATACAAGACACTATCAACCAACCAGAAAATGTCATATATGGTAATTTTTTTACATTAACTATCTTAAAAAGTCATATTTAACATGATTTCTAATTGATTAACAATGTAAAAGTATTTTACATTATCTGTGTATAGAAATTAAACCTATCATTACAATTCTATAACTTGAAAATGAGAATTCAAGCATGTTATTAAGGACTTAATTGGTAAACGCTGACAGTGTAAACAAACAAATTTATAATAACATTACGTGACAATTAAACTCATGTTGTTATTATGCAGATGACACTGGCATGTTCTATGGCATGAAATACTTCAATGATCTTCTAATGGAAGCTGGACGATCTGGGAATGTTCAATCAGAGCTGCTTCTTCAGAAGGACAAGAATACATTCACATTTAAGCAGGGTTGGGCATTTCCTCGCAAGATCTACTTCAATGGTGATGAATGCATGATGCCACCACCTGACACCTACCCTTTTCTTCCTAACTCTGCACCTGCAAGCTTACTTTCTTTCCCATCATTCATTTTCTTATTGCTTTTCTTGCTAGCAGTTTGGTAAATTGGTGCATAATGTGTCAGAATTTTGTGAAAATTTTGAAACTATGTAGACTTTCTCAATGGTAACGTGACAATAGGCATGAATACTCAGATTCTTTGAAAACACCAGACCAATCTCATGGTTGTGTTTTTCTGACATGTGACCACCAAAGGGAAGATAAATGTAAATCTCAACAGTGATTTAGTCTGAATAAGATTCATGATGCTTTTACTGCAATGCCATGATGAAATAATTCATATATCTTCTATAGAGACAATATTTACTATGTAGTTGATGATTTTGAAGGAATTTAATTTTGATTAAAATTAATTTTAAAGAAAAGTAACTTATATTTAAATATGTTTATTTTAAAAATAAGTTTGTAATAAAACTCAATTGAAAACATTTAATCCAATGCAAAAACTACTTAAAGTATGTGTATGGTTCCTCATTTAGGATCTATTTTAGTACAAAATCACACCAAAATACAAAAAAGCAAATATTAATTGCATTGAAAATCCACATCCACCAATGTTTAATTTTCAAACATACAAATTATGTTTGATTTCATATTTTGGATGTCATTTTTTTCACCTCTCAGATGTAATTTTTAAAATCTAATGATTATAGATTTCATATTCTCCAAACATAATTTTATGAGTTTCAAAACACGTTGTTAGTTAGTGCTGCTTCAATTGAAAATCATTTTTTCGTTAATAATGTGAGATCAAATTTATCACTAATCATTTTAACAGGTCCTACAAAGAATAAAAGAATATGTCAAATGAAGACATGTGTTTATGAACTAGTATTTCATTGAGTTCCTATATATTTCTTATACTTACAGTACCAACTGTCACTATGAATCTAAGTCCAATAAATACATCATTATACTTTAAGAGACAGAAAGAACAATATTGTAGCAAATTCAATCGCCCCATATGCTGAAACTTACAAACAAATCATAGGACAACTGAACTACTCTTGAATTGTGACTTGATGTCATACCCCGGCCTTGGTTCAAATTCTAAATTGCTATCCAAAAATTGAGTCTAAACTTGTCATACAGAAGACATTTGAAGACAAACTTGAGTGTGCCATGCATAAGAACTTCAAGCATATGCATAAAACACCAATGCTACCAAAGAGGTCATCATCAAAGCAAGCAGGGAAACCTCTTGCTTAGAACCAGCATTGGGTAACCATGGATAAGCATCAGGTGGCGGCATTACGCAGACATCACCATTGAAATAGACTCTCCTAGGAAAGGCCCAACCCTTGTCAAAAGTGAAAGTTGATTTATCTTTTCTGAAGAGGAGCTCTGACTGTACATTACCAAGAGAGCCAGCTTGCATGAGAAAATCATTGTAGAATTTAACTCCCCAAAGCATTGCTGTATCATCTGTTGAAAGCAGCTTAGATCAATCATTTTTGTTCCTCCACAAAAGTGCATGTTCTATGGTAAATACAAGAATATGTTGCTCATGCCATGATTACGACTAGAAAGTTTAGAATGACACTAACAAGTATTTTGTACATTATTTAAAGAAAAATATTTAAAGCTATAATTCAGGTAGTGTTTTTGAGGGGGGAAATTATGAAGATATATGTAAATAATTCAAAAAAGTTAGAATTTAAAATCAAAAAAGAAACTAAATCCGCTAAGAATGGCATGTTTCATAAGGTAGAGTACAGTAAAAGATTAAGAATTCTTAAAATAATGTACTCTAATATCAGAGAAAAATGCAAATGTTAACGAAAAAAAGAAAAAATTGAAAGCAATTTATTAATGGACGTTTGGAGAGAAAACATTAAGAGAAAATTGAACTTTATTTCTTAGAAAGTATATGCAATTGAGATTTCAGAAGAGAAAAAATAAAGTGTTAGACATTGATGAAGCCAGACATCTTAAGGAAGAAGAGATGAGAATAGAAGATAATCTCACTCTTAGGAAGTTGGACTCTTAATTTATTAAACAGGGAGGATAAACAAATTTACTACTCAAGAAATTTGAGAATCCCTTCATAATCTTGGAGTGATTGTCTGATCTACTATACCAATGTCCACACCTGGTCTAAAAGACTAAAACTATACACTATATTCAATTAAGTTAAATAACCATAAGTATTTTATATCTTTAAGAGTGCAAATCCTTGAATGATAACACTTACTTACTGGCCCGTAAGGGCTTATTGGCTGGTAGTTGAAACTGAAAAGCTGGGTCAGATTGTCAAAGTTTGGATGTTGAATAACCAAGTTCCAATCAGAATAATTTGCCCTGTAATTGAAATTAGTAATTGTGACCTTCACACGCCAGTACTCCTTATAGTTAAGCTTAATGTGCCAGTGAACTCGGATTGGACACATATGACGAGTACATCGAACCAAAGGTGTAATACTCTTTCCAGGTTCAGAATTGGAAACAACTGATTCCAAATGTGGTGAATCTGGACTGCAACAACACAGAAAAAAGTACATATGTGAGTTTTCATTTCTTTTTAGAAAAGAAGTCATTGTGCCATAAGTATAAAGAACCTACTCTACACAATCCCCTGGTTGAGATGATTTTCCCTGGCAGCCACATGCACATGTAGGGCAGGGTACAACGGTATTGTTATAGAAAGATGAGAGTGAGACACAGCAAGTCGGTGCTCTTTGAGCAAGAAATTGTGAATATGTGCATGTCACATTCCATGTCACTGCAATAAATCAGGGCGATGTTAATGTAAAACTAAATTGATGGATAAACTTCTCCATTAATACTTATAAAAGAAGAAAATAAGAAGGCAAAATGAATTAACCTTCTCCACTTAGCTAAAATCAACTCATGCACCTCAACTTTAAGATCTACAAAGTTAATTGCATAAGTTGGTTTAACTAATAGGAGAAGGTCAACTCAATTTGCATTCTTATTTTCTTCTCCTGTAAGTGTTTATGGTGAAGTTTATCCAAATAGAACCTTTGACCAGTTCTAAAATATTACCAGAGTACCAGATTTTAACACTAACAAAAACTACAAATAGATAATTATACTTATAGTTCATTAACTTACTGAGTGCTTGTGTCACTCTCCTTTTGTCTGGTTGTATGAATTGAGTTGGTTTCACAATAGTTGCCGGCCCACATGTGTAACCAGGTCCTGGCGCTTCCAAGGTGAAATTTTCTGGCAGTTTGATAGTTTTCTTGGAGGAACCGGCACTGCCTACACTGACTTGAAATGCCGCAACTGCCTTGGATTGATCCTGCACCCATGAGCTGAGTACACCACCTTTGCAGCAGTTTGCAATCTGTTGATTGTAAGGTGTTCCGGGAAGTAAATCTACAATTGTTGGTTTCCTTTTACAGCAATGTGGAATGTGTTCCTTATATTTCGAACAATCTCCTTGTTCAGTGGCCTGTCCTCCCATCATGCCCCATATTATCTCCTTCTTTGCCCATGACCATCCTAGTGACCACCCGGGCGCCGGGATATGACGATATTGTTGGAAGTTATTCATTGTAACAACAGCCTGTCAATTCAATTGTTTCTTAGGCATCTAAATAATTAACTGATCAAAAATAAACTCAATTCATTCAATATAGTTCAAGCCACTAATATTTATAAGGATTTAATTGGTATACATAGACAGTGTAAAAAGTTTTACACTGTCAACCAATCACATTATGGTGCATCTTCAAAAAGACTTGACTATCTTAAAAGTCACATATATCATGAATTGTGATAAGTTGATTGTGTAAAAACATCCACATTGACAATGCATAACAATTAAACTCTATTTACAAACTCATGTATAGACTTGAGTTTATTCAAAAGTTTTACAACTTACATATGACATAGTAAATACTAAACACAGAATTGCCAAAAGTATAATTTGAAATATGAATTCTATCATATTCCTGATTGGAACAAGAGGAATGCTAACAAAACAACCACTCGTCATTGTTGAATGATATTCATGTGGGACCCATTAAATAGGAAGTGGGACTCAAATTTTCAATGGGTCTCAAGATGAATTTCACTGTAATTTTACTTCGTAGCCAACTCCAATACCCAGTCAACTAGACAACTCACTCACAAAACATATTTTTTCTTTTAATTTTTCCTCTTCATTTTTCTACACGTTTTATAACTAGTTGTCAGCATATTGCACTTGCCTTCCAAATATTTTTCATTTCACTGGGCGATAAACAGTGTTAGAAAATGAATGGCAAATTAGATGATTTGGTACTCACATTAATAGGTCACAAAGTAAAAAGAATATACTTACAACATAACCATCAGCTGTCCAGCTTATAACATCCCATTTGATTGTGATATTTCCATTTGGATCAAGTGGATCATAAGCTTCTGAAAGATAAACAACGAAACTCAGAATTAGAATTAATCTATTAAGGGGAGAGGGGATTAAAGTAATCAGTGAACCTTTAAATTTCCCTATAACAAACTGCACAATAAACAACAAAGACAGTAGTGAATCATACATATGAAATGTGTGATAGAAACTATGAGACATAATTTTCTGAACTTGCTAGAGCAATTAACAAAGAAAGCAAACAAGCAAACATTCTTGCTTTTGATTTGACACCATGTGAACCCAATATTATAGAAATTTCAATTCACTCAGCATACATATTATAACAACAATATAATCAAAAGACAGAAAGTAATCCAAAAGCCATATTTCCAACTAAAAACCACAAGCCAATAAAAGATCAAAAATTTCAAAAGGATTAACAGTGTTTTTATTTCATGAAAAACTCGCCACCTTGGTTTTAGTCCCCCCATTTCTAAAACCGCAAGTTTTCATGAAGCTGCCATTGTAGGGAACGAAAACTTGGTTTGAGTATTTACTGTTTTCATTTAGAATAGAGGTGAAAACGTGTTTGCATGAAAATATTTTCAAAATTGGGTGAAGATAGGGAACACTGTGACTCTGTTTTCAGATTCTTGAGAAAACTGTTTCCAGAAAATGAAAATTGAAAATGAAAACAGAAATCAATTCATCCATAAAATTCAAGGACTAGAAGTCATGGTTTTAAAAAGTTGAAAACTAAACCCAAAAATGACCCATTTATCAGAAACTAAAAACACCCTTAACCCATTTCCAAAACTCTGAGAAACCCCATCAACATCATCATCATTCACCACCCCACAAAACTTTTCATCAATCTCAAACTTTCATTCCAATTCAACGCCGTGAGTACCACGCCATGCACAAAGAAACAAAAAAAAAAAAACGCAAACAATTTCACACGCAGCAAAAAAGAACGCCACCCCATCATCCTAAAACGCAAAACAAACAAAAATTCCAAAACTTTAACGAGGAAAAAGGGCCATCATCGTCACAAATGCATGAACCTGTGGAAGTGAAGCACATGCAAAAGAAGAAAATAACCAAAAGCAGAATGCATGGAAAGCGTTCGAGGAAGGATCGGATCGTGGGGTTGAAGCTAAAACCGAAAAGCAGCATTTTTACTTAGAACAAAGGGAATGTTGTTGGGGTGTTGGGAATTTTTCGGTGTTGGTGAGTGTAAGAGAGAGAAAACAGAGTGAAGAAAAAGAAAACAGAGGAGAGAGAAAGTGAGTCTGTGTGTGGAAAAAATTTACGCGGCGGAAACTGATAGTTTTGTTATGTTCAGTGTCCAGTTGGCAATTTTCTGTGTCTGAGAGAAGAGAGTAAGATACTGTGTGCAGTGAATCCCACTTCTTGACTTTTCAACTTACTTTACACATTTTTACTTTTTTTTTTTTTTCTTTTACCAAGTTTTTTATTAGAATAATTTTATAAAATGATTTTAGAGAGAATTATTAAAGTATTATTAATAAAGTTTAAAAATTTTACCTCCTTAATAAATTAAATATTAGTTATTATTATTTATATAAATAAATTTTAAGACAGTTATTAAAAATTGATGCACTCATAAGGTGAGATTAAATGAAACTATATTTTTATTATTGATATATAATCTATTTTCTTATTTTTATAATTGGATATTTTTTGATGATGTAATTTTTTATTGTAAGTTATTGTTATAATATTTGAGTTACTAATTATATATAATATTTTAATAGTTTTTAATATAGTTATTATAAAAATAATAAATTTATTATACATGAAAAGTTAAGATTAAATTACCGTGTCAAATTGTTTTATAATATTGGTGCTTAATATTTAACTTAAAAATTTAATAGTTATAATAAAAATTCTAGCTGATATTATGAAATTAATAAATAGAATGTGTAAATTATAAAATTATTATTTATTGATTATAAATATTAGGTCTTTAAATAAATTTAAAAATTATATATATTATGAATTATTATCAATTAATTATATAACATATTTTATATTCCTACTCTACAATAATTAATTTTTTATAGTAGACAATAAATTTATTATGAATGCCAATGTTAGACAATTGTACATTGATATCTTTTTATACTTAAAAATTCACATAAATGATTAGGCACTTGTTTCAAAACATTTATAAGAAATTGTTTAACTTATGTAAATAAAAAATAGTTAAATAACGTAATTGGTATAATATATAACAACGAGCATAAAAAAAAACAAAGGAAAACAATGGATGATAATAACGTGTATTTTTTGCTAATTAATAAGTGAAGAAAACATCTTTTAAGAATATAAAATTTGAGTTTAAATTATATATATATATATTAAAATTTCAAACATTTTATATTATTGCTTAATTAATTAAAATTATATTACGAATAATTTTTGAAATGATTATCATAAAAATTAAAAAATTTATTACATATATCATTTTTTAATAAATAACGGTACAAAAGCACTTTATACTAATAGTATTATCAGGCCTTATACAACATACTCTTGAAATTTTTATATCAAAGTAACATCATCAATTAATTAAAAATTACTTAAATATAACTATTTTGTAAAATTAAGTTAAACCATTTTCAATAAATTCTTACCATTAAACCATTATATGAAACTTGATTAGAAAATTCAAAATACTAGTTATAAAATTATATAACATAATTTTATACGTCCTAGAGAACATCTACTTTTGATTCATTTTATAAATATAAGTTAGGATTTAGCTAAAAAAGTGACTTTATATAAGTGCTTATAATTACTTGCATTGTGTTAGCAATGTGGTGGAAGCTTAGGAAGAGAGTGTAGCCAAGTGCGTGTCACTTTCAATCTAACTTTAAACTTTGTATTGCACATTTGGACATTACTTATTACATAAGGAATGAAGCATCAACACTCAAAGTTATTTCTTAATCTTTGTTGTCTGTATGTTAATTATGTAGAGTTAAGCAAACATGTGTATGCAAACACATGTTAAGAGTGTTGTTTGTTATGCACATTCATTTGTTATCTTATCTTGATTAAGAAAATCAATTTTGTCTTTTTTTAATTGAAATTAAAAACAAATTATCCCTTATCTCTTACTTGATTTTTTTATTTGTTTAAAGCACACAAATATGAAATAATTTTGTATAATCAATTAATCAAAAATAAAAATTTATAAGATTTTAAAAAGTTTAATCACTGAAATCAACCAACTCAATTATAATTATTAATGATATAACATATTATTGATTATTATTTACTAGCATCTCATCGTAATTCACTTTAACTGGGTGCATGATTATAGTTATCATTATATTATATTTAATATTTCTATTATTATTTTCGTTATCACCATTTTATTATCATTATCTTAATTTTTTTTTTATTTTAATGAAAAATATTATTATCAATTTCATCTCATTATTCATTTTTATCTTTACCTGTGACAAAAATAGTGTTAATAAATAATAATAATAATAATAATAATAATATTAATAAATACAACAACACAACTATTTAAGACTTGGAGATGAATAATTAATAATTATGATAATGGATGAGTTTTTTTTTTTAAAAAAGAGATATAATAAAAAAAATAACTTATATTTCTAAAATTATGAGATCAAATTAATTTTTATAATTAAATAATAATAAAATATTAATTTATTAATTAATAAAATAACAACTCAATGAACATATGCATGCATACACATTTTTCTCATATTGAATGCTATATTTCTTCTAAATACAAGACCTCTTTTTTTAGTTCTTTTTATTTCTTTCAATAAGATTCTTTTTTAATTATTTCTTGTATTAGTTACTTTTTTACTATAATACTTTCCTATTTTACAACAAATGTATGCCATCCTAATAATTCCATTATAATTTCAAAAAGAAAAAATTACATAATAAAAAAGAATTAAATTAAAAGAATATATACATGATGAATGTAACATCTTATGATTTTGAATTCGAAATTCTTTTGGTTTTATGCTATAATTATATGTATATGTGTGTACGAGAATACATTAGTGTTTAGACGTGAAGATTGGAAGTTTGAAATTCATTTCATGTGTTTTTATACTAATTTATTAATAGTTTTTTCTTCATTTTGAACCAATATTTTTTCAATCGAAATAGTTGATGAAAAATCGATAGTTTGATGTGCTGCATGTATTGAATTTGGAGTATTTTAGCTTTTTCTTTCTTTTCTGCTACTCGTTTGAGGTAAGAGAATTATGTTTCTAGCAAATTATTATATGAAATATTTGTGAATTTTATTCGTGAGGAATGCGATTCTTGAAAAGGCAAAAGTATTGTTTTTGTTTCTTTTATAACTTATATGATGTGATTGAATATTGAATAACTTATGATAATTATTTAGCGTGATCTGTGAATTATGTTGGATATTTAGAAATTGTTAATAGACTATTATAGTGGTTATGCATTATTTTTTTTTATGTAAGTTTTATTTTTGGGATATCTAAACTATGGAGAAGATTGTACTTAATTTTTGAGAAAATTTTTAAGTATTTAATGAACGTCATGGGTTGAATCGAACATTATATGGAAAAAATATTAGAAGAAGATTAAATTGTGTTAAAAATTTTTTTTTGTAAATTTTTAGAAAATATTTCTCTATATCGTCTAATGGATTAAATGTAAGATTTCTAAAAATAGAAGAAGTATGCATTTGGTCAATCATTCTCATATCTTCACAACAGAACTTTTGAAAAATTTACACAAAAGATCATTTCTTAATCAAGTCAGATGAAGTTAACACACTTAAGAATAAATAAAAAAAGACAATTAGAGAATTTTTATATTGATTTATCTTATTTTTAAAGCTACATTCAGTTCCGTAGGAATAATTAAGGTTTCATAATCTTCAACAAGATACAAGTATTATTTGACCCCAATTACTTCTGAATATTTTGACCCTGATCTTTTCAAGCTAAAAAAACTATAAATATTCTTTAAATTTAGTCTCTTCAGGATAAAAACTCCAAGTATTATTCGAACACAACCCTTAGGCTAATACTTACCACTAAGGATAAAAGATTTATAGAAAGGTTTTTGTCCAATAAAGATCAACATTTGCACATAGAGAAATTTAAAATTAAGGGCAACACGAGGGTTAGAGAAATTGAGAAATTAAACTTCAAGAGTTTCACCAAGTGTGGAGTAATCTCTCTTCATTCTTCAATCTTCAGCCTTTATAAAGGGAGAGCTTGAAGAAGTCGTTAGACTTAACAACTTTGAAGTCTTCAATTCATCCATTGGAAGTATGTTACACATTTATCTACATTAAATACTTATGCATAAGTATCTTATCAGAGTTGAAAACTTTATACCTTAAAATTGAGAATACTAAAAAGAGTAATTGTATTTTTGTTGTAAACCTTTTTACCGGAGAAGTCTTCCTTTATTTTGATTTGACTCTTCTTTTTAAGAGAGGAGTAGGTAAATTTCTCTTACATGAACTGAGCACGCTAAGTTAACCTCTACAAGATAAAATGAATTGTTAAGTACCTCAACATTTAAATATATCATTTAAAATTGAAGCTTATATGTTGATTTGACTTTCATCTGCATGATCATTAATATGCTTCGTTAAACTCTTCATTAGTTTGTTCCGTCAAAATGAACTATGAAAAGTCATCATTTGTCCGACAAATGAAAATTGTGTTTGATACATTTAAATAGACAATCAATTTTGTCAAATAAAAAGATTAGTTATAATTATCAAAATTAAGGGTTATAATTTGTCTTTAATCATTTCAAACTTAACATTCTCCGATAATATAGCTTTCTAAGATGTCCTGTGAGGTCATTGGAAATTAATATTTAATAACAAATGTTAATTTCTAATGTGTAGAGAATCTTTATGAAATTCCAACTATTTGCCTATGTGGTATATTGTGATGATGGTATTGGGGTAGAAAACTTTACTGTTGGGATGAATTCTTTTGTAAAAAGTTATCCTTATTTAATGAAAAAAAAACCTTATTTTTGACAAGGACGAAGATACTTAATACCCTGCAAGCCCCAATTCATATGTGGTTTGTGGTTTGAGTGATGTTGTGATGACCCGAAAGTCCTTTTTGGAAATGTTAAGGGATGTTAAGTCAAATTTGATTAAAGACAAATTATATCACTCAAATCCCGGTAATTGAAGTAGTCTATAATCAAAATATGAACTTATATGATAAATAAGATTTTTAGATTTATTAGACAATGTTGAACACAGACTAGATGAAGTCATGTTTCAACAGACGAAAATGATCATTAAATGATCTAAGATAGATTAATGAAAAGATAGACTCATTCCAAACTTAAAGATAAGTATCAATACTTTTTATTTATGTTACACTCAAACTCTATCCCATTCATTTATTCTTGCATAGTCTAAATGTGTCTAAGTATTAGTTAACATTGACATCATTTATGTGGACCAAATCTCTCTTAAAAGCTATGCCTAACAACAAATCAAAGAAAATGTTATATGAAACAAGAAATTTGTTGCAAAAAACAGAGTTGCTTTTTCAGTTCTAAACTTTGCATCAAAACCTACTTTTTGCGTTGATGTTGATAAGTTCATGCTTCATTTAATGCTGAGGAACGTTGAGATGTTTCTGTTAGAATGGAGAGAAGAATTTGAAGTTGTTAAGTCTAACAACTACCTTTAATCTCAATCTATATAAAAGCTGAAGTTTGAAGATTGACGAGAACACTACAAATTAAAAGATCTCAAAAGCTCTATCCATCTTGTTTATTTTTCTTCATTCTTTTATAAAATCTTATTTTGTATTAATTGTAAATCTCTCTTTGCATAGATATTGAATTTATCAGTTTAGGCAAAACTATTTTTCAAATCTATTATTTGTGGTAGTTAGCTTGAAAAGGTCGAGTTAAATCAATACTTGTTAGTCTATAGAGGTTAAATTCAAAGAATACTTAGAGTTATTAGCATGAAGAGTTTGAGTCCAAAAAATACTAAAACACCGTTAACTTAAAGAGACGATTTTCCAAAAAATACGTGGGTTAGCGAAGACGAACTAATGTCAAACTATACTTTGCATTTTACTTGGTGTGGAAATTTAACTTCCGCTAAAAAAAACTAAATATAGTCTATTATGAGAAAAACCAGTATAAATTCTTCTTGCATTATCTTCTTAATCTGATAATTAACTTGAGTTGCATTATTTTTTATTTTATAGATTTGTTTCACCAATTAAACTCATGCACCTAAAATTTATTAAACTCTAGTTGTTGAAAATAAATAAAAAGCTTGTGAAAATTTTATAAAACACAATTTAACCTCATTTTATATATCCTTAGAGAAACTATAAAAAAATATCATATCTTATCAAATAATAAATAAATAAATAAATGACACTTAAATATTTTTATTTATTTATCTCTAAATATAATATTCATTAAATAAAAATAGTTTCTTTAAAATTAAAATATTATTTAAATAAAAATATAACTTTACAAGTGCTCGTATACATTTATTGGAGTATCCGGTGTACAAATAAATATAATCATTTATTTTCTTATTTATCCTAATGTAATATACATTTTGTATTGAGAGGAAAGTTGGGTCATTCTCCTATTATCATTATATTGTCTAATCTCATCACCATCTCTATTTTGTTACTATCCCACTATCGTTATATTTATCTAAAAAGAAAAAATAAAATATCATTATCTTTACAAGAAAAATTATATAAAGAGAAAGAGAATAACACATTTCATCAAATAATAAGAAAATAAATAAATAACATTTAAAATATTTTTATTTATTTATCTCTAAAATCTAATGTTAGATAACTAACGAATGTTACATAAAGTACACACATCAAGAGATCATTTATTAATTTTGATATGAAATTCATCAAAAGTTATACACATTGCATTAGGCGTGGTAAAACAAAAGATAACTAACCAATGTTAGATGTATACATTGAGTGATATTGACACAAATATATAGGAAGTTAATCACTTTGAAGGAACTGATTAATGTAATAGAATTGAATCTTCAAAATTGTGATGAGACTTCTAACATATTAGAAAAATGTCCTTTATGCATGACATAATATATTAATACTAATTTTTGAGTTAACTTAAATGTGTTAATATAATAATTTATGATTGTATAGATCTTAGACGGAAGAAAATCTAAATTATTTATCATGTTTTTTTTCTCATATAATTATATTTTTTTATCTTTAAATTTTAGTAATTTTTTAGTACAATCTTTAGATTTTTCTATTTAATTTTCGTCTTTGTATATTTAGTCTCTATCGTTTTCTTTATTATTTTATTGTATTTTGTGAGAGTTATTTACACTTTACACATCTTCTCAAAACCACACTTTATATATATTCAATTATATTTGATAATTTTTACATATTATACAAGTTTTATAACTATTCATTTAATAAAACTATACATGTTTGACTCTTTATTTAATAAATTTTAATAAAAAAATGGGTATACAATATCTTTTTTAAAGAGATAAGTTGGTATTATTCTAGTAGTTTCTAACACCATTCATTAATCCTACTTTTGTAATTTCTAAGTAAAAAAATTATTGATCAAATTTTCATAAGGAAATATTTCTAATATTTTCCTTTCAATAAATAATATGACTTATATATATATTATATTCAATTTATCTTTTAACTAATTTACTTTAAAAATATAATTAATAATTTTATTTTAAAAATTGCATTTATAATAATTTTCTATAGTTGACCCATACCTCACTTTCTTACCACAACCAAATAGAAAGAGAGTAGAAGTTGAACTAACTGAGAAAAACTGATACGATTCGTTACTCTTATTTTTGGCTCCAACGAACAAACAAACAAACAAGACTTGGCATATTCTTCCCTATAAATACAAACCTTCATTTCGTTTTCAATTTTCTTCATCTTTTTCAGTTTTCTCACTTTCGCTTCTCTTCTTCAGTATTCGAATTCTACAGCACCAAGCGTTCCGTGCATTCTTCCTTTCTCTGCTGAATCAATGGATTCCACCGATATTAGCTGGGACAGGTATCTTCACTTCCTCACATTGTTTTACCGATTTAGGTTTTTTTTCTCAATTCAACTTCGTTCGCGTTTTTCTTATTTCTGTTTGTGATTGCATTTGATACTACTGTAACTGTTGCTGTGGTTTCTTGCATTCTGGCATAAAGATTCTGAACCGAAATCAAATTCGAAGAAATATCTATGACTTGTAGTAATAACTGTTCAATAATGCTTGCGAGATGGAAATGTAGTGTTTTCTGTTGTTTTTTGCTTGATTAGAAGACATATTTGAACTGACAATATTCAAGATTTATAAAGATTCAAGGTTCTGTTGATGTATGGATTGCATTTGCTACTAATTGCTACTTTTGCTGTGGTTAGTTGTGTACTATTGCTTAAAGAGTTTCTTTCTTTATATATTCTGAATGTACTGAAATGGAATTTAAAGAAAGATAATGTTGTGTTGACTGTATTAGATACGTACTAATACAGTTTGATGTTTGATAATGCTCATGAGATAGAAATGTTGTGTTAGCTGTTGATTTTATTTTATTTTTTTCGATTAGAGGACATATTTGGACTAACTAGATTCAAGATTCTGGGTTCTATTGTGTGTGGATTACATTTTTTAATAGCCAGTTTTGCTGTAGTTTTGTCAACTATTGCTTAAATTGCATATAGATGGTCTTTCTTTATATATGGAATCAAAAGAAAGATGTGAAATAATATAACTATTTTGGGATAATGCTTACAATCTGGAAATATAATGTTAACTATTGATTTTTGCTCAAGATTCAAGAAGACATACTTGAACTAACAAGAGTCTAGATAACCAAGAAATGTATATTCTTATATGTTCGATGCATTTTTTATATGTGAAAACTAGGCCTTCGTAGAGATTGAAGATATATTGAATTGGTTTGTTTGAAATTTATTTTATGGATGATGAACTCAGTATCTTGAATCTCTATAACGTAGTATGTGTTTGGGTGAGCATTTGCAAAATTGATTTTAAATTAAATTAATTTTGTAAAATTGATTTTGGTTAAAGATGATTTTTAAGTAAAGTAATTTTTGTGTGGATGCATTTATCAAAACAATTGTTACTATAAAACTTAGCTTAGAGTTTTGAACCTGACACAGGTTTATTTTTTATCACTTCTAGTCAAACCGAGGTTGCAAGGCAAAATCAGTTTTCCCTAGCAAAGCAATAACCTAATACACGCACATATATATTACTAAAATCTGGTTTACTATAACCCAAATCAGTTATCATGATTCCCGCCATGAAACCAAACACACTCTCCTAATTTCAACTTATTTCTGTAGGCTAGATAAAATGAAGTTCTATGTTGTGGGAACAGGATTCTATACAGGTATTACAGCGGCGCTCTACCCAGCTTCTGTTGTGAAGACTAGACTGCAGCTTGCTTCAAAGGAAACACTGGAGAGGAGTGCATTATCTGTTGTGAAACGATTGCTTAAAACAGATGGCATCCCTGGTTTGTATAAAGGGTTCACTACAGTTATCATTGGTGCAGTTCCTGCCAGAATCATATTCATCACTGCCTTGGAGACAACGAATGTGGCTGCCCTTAGAATGCTGGAGTCATGTAGACTCTCTGAAACTACCCAGACTGTCATAACAAATGGAATTTCAGGCATGGCAGCAGCAGTTTTGTCACAAGTTGTGTTTGTTCCAATGGATGTGGTATGAAAATCGATCTCACCTAATCTGAGCTGCTAAGCATGAATGTCTGTAGTTTTATACTTAAAATTTTAAAATATATTCTTTTGGACTCACAGATGGCTGTATGTGATGCTTATGCTTATGGTTATTGTGGTACATTGAAGTGCATCTGTTGTTAAGTTAAATATTTAGACAGTGCATACTGGCCACTGATCTTCTTAGTTTGTTTTTAAGTATGCAAAATATTGAAATTTGGAATACACACACATATAATATATATATCAATATCACACATACGAACACACACACACATATACTGATATTCTTTCACATGTCTGTTGCAATTCAATTTAATTACTAACTCTATATGGTTTCAATTTATTTTGTCCTTATATATCATGTTCTTTTGAATGGTGTTAATGACATGTTCCGATAAATTGGAAAAAAGTACTTTTATTACCGTGTTTATTCTTTTTCTTTTTTTCCTTCGGTTTGTGCTGCTCATTTCTGCTCTTTTTCTTTTTCTGTTGATATAACATTTTTTGTTTAATGGAAATATAGATAAGTGATAAATCGTTAACAATATCGTTATTTTTAAGTATCTTAGATTGTTTTTAAGAAGTGGTTTCCATATTTCATTATATTGTATGATTTGTTTCTTTATCTACTTAGGTAGGACTGGGAACCTGATGTTAATATAGTGCTTTGTAGCATGGTATTTTTTATCACTTCATAATACTGTGTATCAATTTAATATCTTGTTATTCTTGGTTTTCACTCTCCTTTTCTCCTTTCTTAAATAAACAGTAGTATAATTGCACCAATTTTTATATGCTAAAGATCTCTACATTGAATGATATTAAGGTTAGCCAAAAGTTGATGATGCAAGGATGCTCAGGCCATGCCCAATATAGTGGGGGTTTGGATGTTGCTCGTAAGGTGTTAAGGTCTGATGGCATCAGGGGATTATATAGAGGATTTGGTCTATCTCTCATGACTTATACACCATCTAATGCTGTATGGTGGATAAGTTATGGCTCAAGTAAACGCTTCTTAAGGAGGTGAGACATGGTAATCTTTTTGAAGTCTTAAAGCTGGTATATTGTTGTATTACATGTTCTTTTATTTTATAGTATTGTTTATCGAATTGTTAGAAAAACAGAATATCCAAAGGTTTATATATTAACCTGACATATTTCCTTTAGAAGTTTAACGAACACCATTAGGAGGGTATCATTGTATTGAAAGTGCGTGTAAATCTTTGCAATCTATCAATTACTTAGGTTTTTGATGTATCAACTACGTAAATTTTCATTATAGTAAATGCAGATTTCAAAAGCAGCTCATCTAAGCTAAAGATTTGTATACTCGCTGCTCAAGGACATGGCAAAAATGCAAAAAAATTGATAAAGATCTTTTAAGTTTGATGTTATCCTGGTCAGATCAATGTAATGATTCAGTCTCAAAGAATTGAATTATGTCTGAAATATGGAAAGTTGAAATTCCTTCTTAACTGAGAATCTATCAAAAGCATAAACCAATTTGAACTTCCGAGAGCATAGTTTTTTTTTTTTTTTTTTTTTTTTTTTTTTTTTTTTTCAATTTTTTTAATGATGGTTTCAGGGTAATGAACTTTTTCAGTACATCAGATCATACTAATATTTTTTTTCCTGCATTATAGTCAAACTATCTGACATTAAGGACCATTATCACTGCTGTTTTGGCAGATTCTTGGGAGATAGCAACAGTGAGGAGGGTACTTCAAGTCTACCAAAGATTATTTTAGTTCAGGCTATGGGAGGGATAATTGCTGGGGCTACTACATCCTGCGTTACAACCCCATTGGATACTATCAAGACTCGGGTACAGGTATTAATAATCTTGTTGAACATGTTTCTTTCTATGCATAATTTCACTGTATCATGTGTTCATCACTGTAGTGTGAATGCTAAATTTTGTATTTGGTTATTATCTTTACAAATGATTTGGTATTAAAGTAATAAGTTTTTGATCAATTCAAAAGAAACTTATAAGTTGCCTGTGACATTCTTCATCATCTAAATAGTTTTAATTGTATGTTTGACCCATCTGCCATCAATCACCCCAACACTTTGTAAGATGGAACCAGGATACCTAAATGGCTAAATTGTTAAGTTGCAGTATGACGTGATACTTGATTTTCACCTTCAAAATATTATTGTTGCATCTTAACTAACTTAGTGTTTTATATAGTTTGCTATCTGCTTACTTAACCAACATCCCTAGGTTTTATATGGTTTTGTGCACTACTCTTCATAGTGTTTATATATCACACATGTTTGAGTGTCAGATTCAAAACATTAGTTTGCCTTTATGTATGTCATTAATAGAAATTTTAACCTTTTTTCTCCTTTATTATTATTATTTGCATTTAACTTTTTTTTTTTTTTTTTTTTTTTTTTTTTTTTTTTTTTTTTTTTTTTTTTTTTTACTTTCTTTCTGGAAAGATTAATGTGATACCCACTTTCTTTGTTGGTCTTGTAGATGAATATTGTCATCCCTCTCCTTTCCCCTTCTCTGCTTAACTTTTCTGTTAGTTTTAACTAGCCTTTGATATCATGGATGCAAAGATAATACATGTATTGCTCCAGTATGTTTTGGTGATTGTAAAAGTTTTCATTCATAGAGAGATGACAATGAGAAGGGACATATTCGGAAAATCATTTTATGATTATTATATAATTTTGTGATTGCATTTCACATGTTGAATCTCAATCATATTTATTGCATTTGTCAATAGCTCTTGACTTAATGGTTTGCACTACAGGTGATGGGAGTTGAAAAGAAAATCTCTGTAAAACAAGTTGTTAAAGACTTGATCGCTGAGGATGGTGGTTGGAAAGGTGTATATAGAGGATTAGGTCCAAGATTTATAAGTGTGTCAGCATGGGGTACTTCAATGGTACTGGCTTATGAATACATGAGTAAGAAGTCTTGCTCTCTGATTTAATTTTCTCTGTGTTTACATCCTGTTTGCTTATTCTGTTTTGGTGTATTTAAATTTGAAATAACTATTTAATTTTTATTAACTCTAATAATCCTTATTAGTTATTTATTGATTTTATATTGCCATCTTCCTAGTTCTGAATTATGGTCATGCTGAGCTGTTCTGTTGGTAAAATCTGTGTGCTGCGTATATGGTATTGTTATGTATGTTATATACATTGTCTATGATATACATATACATCTTGGCTCCATCTGCATTCTAATTAAGAATGATTCAACTTTTCTATAGATTGCAATTGATGGACTGGAAATTATCTTCAACTGAAATATCACCTGATGTTTTTACAAGGGATGGTGGATTTCTTAAGCCACAATTTTGAGGATTCAAATCCTCTATGAATTGAATTTGTCCTCTTGATTAGTTTTATTTTTTGTCAACCCTTGAACCTTTGTTTATTTAAATTTTGTGGACACTCATGTTGGAACAATTGCAGTACATTGATGGAGACTGTTTGAAAGAGGAATGAGATTGAGAGGGATCAAAAGAAAGAGAATTTCTAATTTTATTCACGTATGCTAAACTTGTGTACAAAAAGATATTTATATTGCACTAATATGCACTTGTATTTATATTATTTATTCTAACCAACGATTTCTATTAAAAAATCTGTAAGTTATTAGGATACATCCAAAGTCCTACATCGGTAGAACAAGGGATGGAACATGGGTTTATAAATACACATGATAGATATAGGTAGAGGTCAAGCGGATCTGTCTTGGGGTCCTTGTGTCGTAATCCTTGTGCTGTTAATGTTAGCTATTGGAATGACATTACAAGAACTAGAGCATATCGACATGACCATCATTGAATGCTCGGGGAGTAAAGTCTCTCAATCGGTCGTACCTTGAATTTGCTTGTCTATCATGCATTATTCACACTCTTCCAGGTATAATAATCTTTGGAAGCCCTAGTACTATTTGTTTAGACACTAATTGACTTTGGCTTCAAAAATTTAAATGGCTAAACCTGAGATGCCATAGGCCCATTGCCAACTCTCTTTATCATTCTCTGTTGCTGAAAGGCACTTCATTTTTTGCATTTCTTTTTGTCACTATTGTGCTTGCAATGCTTGGTCTACAGGCATCACAGTTCCTCTTTCTATTATTCTGAGTTCCTTTGCCTCCAAGGAACATTGCAGTTCCTCAATCTTCATACTTTCAACATCTTTGGATTCTTTATTTGCAGCAACAGTGTAGTTGAAACTTGGACCAAAGTCTTCATGATCTTTTCTATGATCATTTGATGAGATTTTCTTCTCATAGCCTTGTATTTGATTGACCAAATTTAACACCTCTGTGAAGTAATCTGCATTTTTTCTCGGTGGCTTCTATTTGCAGCAATTCGTATTGTCTTCTTAAAGATTGAAGCCTCATCTTCCTTCCCCTATCCCTACTTCTGTAACACTTTGCAATGATGTCACATGCCTTGCTGAAGATATGCTTGAATCTTCTTAAAAATAGGATATACAAATTGATGGATCAAGAAAAGTGTTTCCCGTCCCTTTTGATTGTTTCTTTGTGCTCTGCTTTTCTATGAATCAAAGGAATTTGCACCTGGTTCTGAATTCCAATTTCAACAATTTCAAGTACATCTTGAAAACTGAACAAAATTTGCATATTTGCACACCATTTATCCCAATTCTTACCATCAAGAGTTGGAAGATTTCTTGGGACTCCATTGTTTCCTGCCATTCTTGTTCCTTTGCATGATTTACACTTCTTCACACAGTGGCTAGAACTCTACACTATCGAACCAATGACTCTTGACACTGAAGTTATTGGAGCAATTGCAGTAGACACACGCAGTGATGGAGAGTGTGTGAAAGAGGAATCAGATTAAGAGGGGGATCAAAAGATAGAGAATTTCTAATTTTGTTTACCTGTAAACTTGTATGCAAAAATATATTTATATTGCACTAATATGTACTTATACATTATTCTAACAAAAAATCTCCACTATATTTGAATTAGTTTCACAACAATTTACTCTGATGAATTTGCAAGAAATAAATGTTTATAAAATTGTATCTTTCTTTTTTTATTCATAAGAATTGAACATATGTCATGGCTTTACAACAACTCTAGCCCTCCACTTAATAAACTGAGCTAAATTTCCTCTACAAAAAATGCATGTATCTTTCTAGACTTGCCAATATTATATGCTTTAGCTTTGTTATTAATCATCTCACTTAGGAATGAAGACCAATTTTCGCCCAAGAGATATGAATAAACTACATTTTTCTGGTGGTCAGAATTTTCTTTTATTATTCACATGAACTCACTAATATGTCAATTGTGATGACCTTGTTTCAAATTGGTTACTAGTTTCTTCTATTATTCCAAACTAGATTTTGTCTCATTCGATGCATAAGTTCTTTGTTCCTTTTGAAGGTAATTTATTTTGTTTTCTTGTTTATTCAATACTGTAGACTTGTTATTTGGCCTGTTTCATGATTTTATCTATTAACCGAGTCTTGACACATTTTTAAAATTATTTCCATGTTTTTCCACTCAGAGCGCTTGTGTGTAAAAGATGAAGTTGTTTCAAATTAGCCAAGAATTACCCTCAATCTACTTGGTAAGTGAGTTCCTTTTGTATCTTAGTTTGATAATGTTGGATTTGATCACAAGATTTGCAGCTGAACATGAGTCTTGACTTAAAGAGATTAAACTTTTAGTGTTAGTTGATTGTTCAAGGGAACAATAGTTGTAGATACATACACAAGAAAATTTTTGTATTAGAAAATTATTTCCATTCTTTTCAATGATTAAACTGGATTAGGTGTACTCTTTTCCAGCATTATGATAATGTACAAAGTATAATAGAAGGAAAAAAATTTACAATCAGATATCTTTTTCCGCCTCCTCCTTGAATGTGTGCTTATTTCAATTTGTTTCCACGTAAGACACTATTTTCTTTCTTTATTACGTTAAAATAACCCAGTCCTTTGAGTCTTGCAATTTCATTCTTAATATTATCATATTGTGCAATACTGTACAGTTCATTTCAGAATGGGAATAAAATGAGTGATGTGTGAATTATGCAGACAAATTCTGTCAACTGTCAACTTTTAACAAGCAATTAGCAGAGAAGCTACGTTGCGCTTCTTAAAAATCACGTTATCTAAATTTTTTGGGTATTACTAATTTACTTGTAGACACAATGTAATGTATTCAAAAAAAAGTTTTAAGAATGAGAAAATTTTTAAAATCTAAAGAGTCTTTTCACTTTTAGTTAGTTTAATTTTCTTTTTAATTCAGTGCTTGTAACCGTATCTTTTCATTTTTTGTCCTTATAATTTTTTTTTTTCATTTTTGTCCTTGTAAATTATTTTATATGACTAAAAATGAGAAAGGAAATCCTAATGAAAGAATATGCTTTTATTATGTTGTATAATTTGGCCAGCAGCAAAAGCCAAAATGCAAGGAAAGGAAATCCTAATGAAAGAATATACTAATTGAAGTTTGACCCTTGGATTTTCTTTTGTTCATCTGATTGGAAAAGTAGGAAGAAGAATTATCAGCAAAATGCATGTTTGAGGAACATGGCAATAAGACAAACATGACAGAATCATGCATTTCACCATCCACGTATATAGACTTTGGCTTATCTTTAAAAATACAATTAGTACATATGCATCAACAGCCGGTGTACTCTACAAGAAACTTTATAAACTTGCAAATGTTTAACAAATTTGGTGATTTGATTTTCAAATGAAATGTTCTATAGCAACATACAAATCTACAGTCATGTTTTCTATGCTATGCCTTCTATTGCAAGCAAAAAGAACTGTATTTCTTGCCACTGTTTGTTTTAATGGAAACAAAAGATGCAAGGAGAGAAGCATAGGGAATAACCCACACTTTTTTTTTTTTAAACCTGCATTCTGAACTGTATTTTTTTTAATAAGATGAAAAATTATTTTTTAATTAGAATGAAAAATAAAATCATCTAATAAAACTAACATGTTAACATGTGCATTGTACAAAATAATTTCATATTATATAACTAAATTTTATAACAAGTTAGACAATACCCAAAAAGTGTTGGAAACAGCAGAAAATTGTAAGACAGTTTAATGAATTTGAGCATTTGAGCAAGTCTTTAAAAAATATCTCCCAACAGCTACCCTCAGCTTCATCATAATCATTGGCTTTACCAACTCTCGACCAAACACACTAACCGTCCAAAATTTGAAGCATTGATTTATAATCTAAAGTTAACAATTTACAATTGAATAAAGGGTGAAGATTTGTCCTGTCAAAAAGACTCAACAGTATTATTGGTTGTGTAGTCAACTGGTCACCAAAATGCAGCTTTTAACAATAATAAACTTGCAGTTATGCTGAGCTGAACTGATCAGGAATCAGGTGGCATTTGAGTAGATCAAAACTCAATAATAAAGATTATACTTCAAAAGTTAAATACAATGAAACCAAAATAGTCGAACAAAATAAAAATACAACTTACCAAAATTTGTAATCAACAGAAAATAATCGCAACAAATACACTGAAAACAGGCTGCAAAGAAACTAATATTGTAATTTGAATATCTATAGGAAACTGACATGCTCATGTCCTGAATCATTCATTCTCTGCATTGGTGTGATGAGGAATGATTTCATGATTGTTGCTGTTATCCTCCTCACAATCCTCATTGTCACTGTGATCATCTTCATAATCACAATCTTCATTGTCACTTTTATCATCTTCATCTTCACAAACTTCACCTTCGCTATCATCCGATTTGCCATCACAAATTTCACCACCA
The DNA here is from genome assembly GCA_026586105.1 of Hylodesmum podocarpum. NCBI lineage: Eukaryota > Viridiplantae > Streptophyta > Magnoliopsida > Fabales > Fabaceae > Hylodesmum > Hylodesmum podocarpum. Next base: position 2,951,815 of record JALJEV010000803.1, on the reverse strand, counting down.
TTATGCTCCATGTTAAGTATATTTTTTGATTTGGCATAGTCTTCAAGGGATGCATTTGGAAATAATTGTCCAACTTTATCTTTAGTATCCGTTGGGGTACTATTTGTACCCTTGGACTTTCCTTTGTTCATCTGACAGCAAAAGTCAAAAGAAGAACATCAGCAACATGCGAGTTTGCAGAACAGGACAGTAAAACAAACATGACAGAATATACGGGTATTGCCGTATGTGAGGAACCAGTCATGCCTTTCACGATCGTGTATATAGACATTGACTTATCTTTAGAATACCAATATAAAGAAATTATGCAACTACATGTACATGCAGTAATATTTGAGAAACACAAAGAAACAGCAGGTGTACTGCACAGTAATCTTTATGAACTAGCGATGTTTAACAAACACAATTCGGTATGATTTTCAAACGAAATATTCTATAGCAACACACAAATCTATATTCATGTTTTGTTTGTAATGCGGTCAGGGAAACTGATTAGACCGAATGTGTTAGGGAATAAAGAGAAGCAGTATATGTAGAGAAAAAATAAATAGCCCTAGTTTTAGCATCTTACAGCTCGCAATAGGGATCTCCTGTCCCTCTCCCGTGAGTTCTTAATGGCCTGCAACAAAAAATTCAAGTATTATTGAGTTTCTGCTTGGCATAGAAGAACAAGTCTAACATTCTGAAGGTAAATATAAGCTTAGCAAAGAAAAAGAGGTATGGGCATCGAAAACTAAACCTCCTCAAGCTTCTTTTGCTCAGCCTCAACTTCTGAAATATCCCTACAAGAAACAAAAGTACACATCAATACTGATTCATTTTTTCCTTTGATGAGTGTGGGGTGAGCAAGTGCTAACTGATCATTTCAAATACAAACAGAAATTGAATTGGTGAATCCTGATCCAAATGTAAGAAGGACAACCTTCCAACTATTTGGTTCCCACTGCAACAACACTTTGCACATATGCGATGCTCCTTGGCACAATCTACAACAACAAAGCCAATAAGCACAAACACAAAAACAAAAAGCAAATTCCATTTTCAGTTATCAACTAATTTCACTAGGGTATAATTTCATTGAGTGCTACTAACACGCTCTATGACACACTCCTCTCAACACAGTTTCTCCTATTGGTTCAAATTGATTGGAAACTATAAAATCATGAGTGGGACTTGTTAAATAAGAAGTGAAAACCATCCAAATGTTATAATTCCAATAAACTTCAGTCAATAATAAAAAGTAAGTTTAAAAGAGTGTCTTTAGCATTTCTCTTATTGCATATATCCTAAGACCAATTTTCACAAACATGTGTTCACTTATGCTCCAACCAATTCAACCCATCCCCTTTTCCTCTTTCAACCTTACCACACTCCAAAAGTCGATTCCTTTTTCCTCATTAGAATTACCCCCAACATACCCACAAGAGCAATTTTCACAAACACCATGTGTTCACATACACGTTCCAACAAATTTAGCCCATACCCTTTTCCTCTTTCCACCTCCACACTCCAAAAATCCATTCTTTTAACCTCATTGCACTAATTCCAAACACACCCACTTACCAAAATCCCAAACTCCAAAATAAAAAAACAATTTTGATACTAACCCAAACACAAGTTATGGTATGCTTGGCGAACAGCACGCTTGGAACACTTCTGACTGCAACCAACCCAAATAACAAATCAATCACCCAAAAACTCAAATACAATAATCTAGCCTAATTCCAGAAAAACAATAGCATCGTTTAAAATCAAGAAAAACAGAGAGAGATAGATAATTGAACCATTTAGCAGGTTGAAGAAGAGGCTTGTATTTGCCATAACGGCGTTTCCATTCGATTTGTTCCTTGCAACGTGGACACACCCCTGTGATTTCAGAGAGAGGTCTAAACCTTCCTCCAACTTCCTGTGTATGAAAATAACATTCAAAATCTGTTCTTTTCTTCTTCCATTATTAATAACAGAATCACTGGTTATGATAACATGAATGAATGAAATAAAAAGTAATGGTTACTGTTACAGACAGTTTCGTTGATCTTGCGACCAGCGTTAGGTTTCCAAGCATACTGGTTCTGATGCTTCGGTGGTCCGTTCCTCTTGCCGCTACTCATCTCTTCGCTGCTATGCCCTTCTGATTGAAGGTTCCTCCTTAGGCCCTGTTTGTTTCTACAAGGAATAAGTAACATCTTTTTTATTTTTTTAACTAGTATTCCATACTGATTTTTTCTTTTATAGGTTGAAAATTTATTATTTTATATATATATATATATATATAATAAAATTTAAAATATATATATATATATATATATATATATATATATATATATACACACACACATTTAGTTTGCTAAAATTAAGGAATGGTACAAGATAAATATGGTTGTTTTGTATTTGATTAAAAAAAAAATGATGCATGAATAATAAATTAAGCTGATGAAGTAGGAGAAAAATTTAATTTTTTATTTGGTAAAATTACTATTGAATAAAATGTTGTGTGATGTATAAAATGTTCAGAAAAATATTTATATTTTTATTTATTTTTTAATTTTGAATTATTTAATTTGAATTTTAATTATTTATTAATGATAGAAATTTTGTCATGTGGTTATTTTAAATTAATATTATTTATTATTAACTATAATCATCTTATTATATTAATTATATTCAATTATCATTATCTTCAAAGATTATGGAGATTATTTTTTTTCAAAAATTAGAAACTAACATTATTCACTCTACAAATTTTCTGTACAGAATTCATTTAAAAAATTTGTCAGGAATGGAGTCCAAAACTTCTCTGAGCACCGCGCCACACTGCACTTAAATTTGTTTCAATTGAAATCAATTTTAAAACAAGAATCGAATCAAACCAGGAAATACCTCTAAAAAAAGTTTTTAAAATTGGATTTAGCTGCATAATTACTAGTCATAGTTAAATCATAATTAAAAGATAATCAATCCATAATTGTTAATAATAAACAAATATTTTATTTTTTAAAAATATATCACAGTATATCAACCAGGCGCACACTAATTGCCTGATTAATTTTAAGAATAGATGTGATTAATTTTATATTATAAATAGTTATTAATGAATGAACGTAATTATATTTCTATGATGTTATTCACTGTCATACAAGGTTAATTATATACATAAATGTAGTTAATTTTATTTTCTAGATAACATTGGTATTATAAAGTAGTTAATCATTTTCTAGATAAAATTCATCGTATTTATCTATGAGGCAGGAGAGTTGATACAAGTGTAAGTCTTGTTAATTTATAAAATAATATTTGTTACCTATTCAATTTAATATTTAATATTTTTATCAATAAAATTACATATATAAAATTTTATATAATTTGATTTTTTTTAAATGTTACTTAACTATCGATATTTAATTATATATATTTTAATATCATATTATATGTTAAAATAAAATGATTTAATAAATTATTAAATAATTTTAAAATTATATAAAAATTTATAAATACGATTTCATTGTCAAAAACATTACTTAACAGCTAGATCATTTAAATATAATTTATAAAAAAGATTATTAAAAAATATAGATTAAAAAGACTTAAATTGTGTTAACCTATCTACCCCTATATGTATTGATAACTATATCCGTAGTGAATAATCTCTCCAAAATAAGCATGCTTTTTAATTTATTTATCATTAAACCGAAAACTAAGCGTATTTATACATATAATTTACAAACTAGTGTTGGACAGTGGTATAAATATGAGTAGTGAATCAATAAAAATCAGGTGGTTCACCATTAACCTTCTTTGATCTCTTATGGCTACGTTTCCATTTATCCCAGACCAAAAGTTGTGCCTTCCAAGCCATGACACAACCAGCAACTTCAGCTTTCAAAGTAATCCAAGTTTGTTTGGTAGCTTTTGAACTTTTACATGGATATTTGGGGTCCTTTTGCAGTGCCAACTATCCATGGATACAAATATTTTCTAACTATAGTGAATGACCATACTAAATCCTCTTGGACAGTTATGACAGGAAAGTTTGTGTTGTGTGTTGTCAAAGTTTCGGTGGATTTTAAAAAGAAAGAGGAGTGAAATTTTCATCATCTGCACCACGTTTCGGCTCTTTAAAAAGAGTGCATTAGATGTTTGATAGTGTTTTATAATTTTTTTTTTTACAAATATTATAAATAGTGAAGTTTGTCTTAGTTTGGAGTAGGTCAAGACACTTTTTCTTCTTCCCTTAACTTTTTGGATGAGAAGTCAACAGTTTGAAGTTGAGTTGCAGGTTCAGAAATTCATTACCCTTGTGGAAAAGCAGTTTACAACATTTGTCAAGAGAATTAGATCAGACAATGGCCCATGATTTTTTATGTTTTGAGTTTTATGGATCGAAGGGAATTCTACATGTAAAGGGTTGTGGAGAAACTCAACAACAGAACAATAGAGTTGAGAGGAAGCATAAACACATATTGAATGTAGCAAGAGCCCTGCTATATCAATCAGGATTTCCCAAGACCTTCTGGAACTATGTTGTTTCCATGGCTACTTATCTAATCAACAGTGAGTTGCAAGGCCATTGCAGGTAAAACTCCTTATGAGGTACTTTATGGCTCTTTGCCAAACTTATAAGAAATTAGAGCCTTTGTCTGCCTTTTCTATGCATCTACTCTTTTTGCTCATAGATCTAAGTTTGAGCCAAGATCTAACAAAGGAGTATTCTTGGGCTACAAGTTAGGAATCAAACTACCTATTACCAACAAGAAAAATAATTGTCTCAAGGAATGTAGTTTTTTATGAGCTGATATTTCCCTATGCAAACAGCCAACAAACTTCACAATCTTATCCCAAACCTTGGTCTACCATTCTAACACCCCACATATTATATTGGGTCACCCTATCTAAGTTCACCCCACATTTGACGACTCATTCTAATCCCCCTACCTCATACACCATAACAACTAGACAATCAAAATGGATCATCCAGAAATCTAAATACCTAGCCGACTATATATGAAACTCTCCCTATCACCTAAGCAAATACTTTTCTTATTTCAATCTCTCTCCAGCTCAGAGGGTAGCATAGAAGTCTTTGTTGACAACTAAGTAACTCTAGCCATTTCACAAAATCTAGTATTTCATGGAAAGACAAAGCATTTCAAAATCAAGTATTATTTCTTGAGGGAGGTGCAGCGTAAAGTAAGGTTGGTGTGTTGCAGTTCAGAAAACCAACTAGCAAATATATTTACCAAGTCAAGTCATTTAATGTTGCTCGCTTTGAGGCTCTTAGAAACAAGTTAGGTGTTTGCAACATTTAAGTTAAGAGGAGAATGTTAGTATCTCAAGCCGTTTATGTTTTTTCTGTTTGTTTTGATTCAGTTTAGTCATGTCCTATTTTTTAGGAAAGGTGGGTTGGAGTTATTTATGCATGAGTAATGGTATTAGTCTGTTCCTATTTTTAAGGGTTAATGGAGTCAAAAGTTGGCGTACATCTTTTGAGTGTACATCTTTTCACTTCCTTAATAGTATATGTTGATGATATTGTCTTGGTTGAGAATTTTGCATTAATGAGATTGATCCGGTCAAAACACTGTTGCATTCTCACTTTGGCATCAAACACTGGGGCACACTGAAGTATTTTCTTGGTTTGGAGGTTGTTCATAGCCCCAATTCCTTATTCCAAAGACAATATTGCCTAGATCTATTGACTGACTTTGATATGTTAGGAAGCAAACCTGCCACCACTCCCCAAGCAGCAGGAACTCATCTTTATTGTGATGATGGCCCCCTGTATGCAGATATTTCTGGTTACAGGAGATTGGTGGGCGACTGCTTTATCTCACTACAACCAGGCCAGAAATTTGCTTTGCCACCCAACAACTTAGTCACTTCATGTCATCCCTGATTAAGATTCTCTTCAAGGCTGCCCAAAGGGTTCTGAGATACCTAAAAGGCACTCCTGAAATTGGTTTATTCTTCTCCAGAACAGCTTCACTCCAACTGCAAGGTTTTGCTGATTCAGATTGGGGAGGCTGCCCCGACACAAGAAGGTCAATTACTGGATATTGCTTCTTCTTAGATACCTCACTCATTAGTTGGAGATCAAAGAAGCAGACCACAGTGGCTAGATCCTCATATGAGGCTGAGTATTGAGCTTTAGCAACAGCCAACTACTAGCTCCAATGGCTCACTTTCTTGCTTTGAGACTTACTCCTTCAATCTGCTAAAACACCAATTATGTTATGTGACAATAGTGCTCTCCACATAGCGGCCAACCACGTATTCCATGAGCGAACCAAACACCTATTGGAAACAAGTATAAGGGAGAAAGAAAAAGAATACACAAAAAAATTATGGTGATTCGGTGACTCAAGTCTTAGTTCACAGTTCCATTAGAACAAAATCCATTATTTATAATTTTTGAACGGAAAAATTATAAACCCTCTTCACATTTCACATGTAATCTTTGAACGAAAAAACTATAAATCTCGCTACATTAATTTTTGGACAGAAAAATTACAAGCCCTCGTCACATGCAAATTTTGAACGGAAAAATTATAAATCCTCCCTCGCCACATGTAATTTTTGCACAGAAAAATTACAAACTCTGTTTGACACGCACTACCTAAAATTTAAAACATCCATTATAGATTTAAGGACGTGGTGAAAAAAAACCTATCACATATTGATTTCTACGTCGTTAGGGAACATTGTACTTCTGGACTGATGAAGCTCCTCCCAATTGGCACTCCTGATTAAACTGCAGATGTTTTTACTAAAGTTTTACACCCTTGGTTCTTCTTTCATTTTTGCTCCAAATTGAGTTTGCTTAACATTTTTGCATCCTCAGTTTGAGGGGGGTAATAGTAGTTAGTTAGGAAAATTGGCATCAGCTGATTAGTTCACCTAACTACAGTCTGAAGTTGGTTAAATTTTGTAACTATAGTTAGTTACAGCTTGATGCCATGTATAAACATCAACATACCTTGTAATTGAATCCCTTCCCTGGCCTTCACAGTCTTGAGATGATGCGTGTCTTTGAGGTCAATTTGAGTCTACCCTTATCTTAATTTTTAAGAGTCAGATTTAGTGGCTCTTAACTAATCAAAGAGAACCACATTTTACTGAAAAGAAGAAAATAACAAACTGAAAAATCTTTAATCAAAATTTTAATTCAAATACATTTAAAAATTTACCCATACACATTATAGATGATATGATGTGATAGGAAGAGAGAGATAGAGAGAAATAAGAGATGTTGTCGGGGTGTTCAAATATGACCACCCTAAATTTTATCACATGGATCATAAACAAATTATCTTCTTCAACTAAATTCCTCCCCCAACAGATCATGCCCCACCTTCCACATGTTCCTGTGTTGCTTATATTTGGATGTATAACTCTTCAATTGTTGCTTTTCCATCCTTCCTTATTCTATGTAGCGGTGAGCTATGAGCTTGGGAGTGGAGAGGGGCATCGAGTAAATTGTTAGAAGGAATATTGGGTGGAGCCGAGTGAAGAAGTTGGTTTTTCCTCAGAAAAAGGCTTCTACCTCTAAGATTGTTCTGATTCAGTATCAATTTCACTGTAGTCTTATCATTTTACTGTGGTTCCTATCAACATATAAACAAAATTGACAAGATTGTGGAAATTTGAAATATGTACAAATCATTTGGCCTAACATCTGACAAAGAACTAAAAAATAATTAAAATGTAAGTTAGAACCAAATAAACGACCAAATATATACGTATTTGCCACTTGACTTGTCCAAGTCGTCTTTCATTAACGAAAAATCTGAATGTTCCTTTCTCCCATCCTTCCTAGTAACTACTGCGAGCTACAAATAATCATAATATAATAATTAATTCTTCACAACTTGAGTGGCTTGTAGTATCTCACTGGAAACCATGAGATTTCTCAGTGTATCACGCCTAAAATACTCTTCCTCCTTCACCACCTCTCCTCACACTTTCAATCATAAGTCTTCATAACTTCACTTACTAGTTACCACTCTCTCTTACACACACCAATAGCCACTTTAACCACCATGGGCTTCAATTTCAACAATACCACCAATTCCTTACAACTCTTCCTCCTTCTCATCCTCCACCTCTCTACACATCTTCAAGCTTACACCCCAACTGAAACATTCACCATCAGTTGCGGCACCTCCGGAAAATCCAACGACGGCGAAAGAACATGGACGGGAGACACAGACACAAAGTACTTATCATCTCCTCAAGATGGCACCGTTCCAACTAAAGCAACAACACAATCTTCTTCCACCAATCAAGCTCCATACACTACAGCACGCTTATCCCATTCCCAATTCAACTACTCTTTCCCTGTCTCCGCCGGCCCCAAATTCGTTCGCCTCTTCTTCTACCCTGCTTCTTACCCTTCATTTCCTCGCTTTCAAGCATCATTCACCGTTCAAGCCAACCAAATCATCCTCCTAAGCGGTTTCAACGCCTCTCTAAACGCTGACGCTGAAAACTCAGAAACCTTGTTTAGAGAATACGTCGTCAACGTTCAAGATGATCAATGGCTTAACCTCAGCTTCACTCCTTCACAACCAAACTCCTACGCTTTCATCAACGGAATTGAGGTCTTATCCATGCCCAACGACCTATATTACACGCCAGAAGATGATGTGGGATTCCAGCTCATTGAACATGGTACGCTTTTCAGCATCTTACCCAACTCTAGTCTGGAAACAGAGTATAGAATCAAAGTAGGAGGCCGAACCATCTCTGAGAGAGACGACACTGGTTTGTTCCGGAACTGGGAAGGTCATGATGAAAATTATTTAATTAAACGAAATCCAAAGAATAATGATCTACCAGGTAACATGGATGGTAAGATGAACATAACTGTGAACCCTGATTACGTGGCACCCAAGGAACTTTACAGAACATCGCGTAATATGGGCAACGATAGCGCTTGGAACAAAATCAACAACCTGACTTGGGAGTTTCCTGTTGATACTGGGTTCACTTACGTGGTCAGGCTTCACTTTTGTGAACTTGACCATAATATTACTGACATCGGTGACAGGGTATTCTTAATTTACATACAGAGTCAGGTGGCTGAGGACTACGCTGATGTTATGAAATGGAGCGGGAAACAAAAAGGTCTGGCTGTGCAAAGAAACTATGCCGTTTTAATCCCCAAGAATGGTACTCAGAAGAAGGTTAATCTCTCACTGAAAATGGATCCTTACGTCGATAATAGGGATTCAAAATACGCTGACCCGTTCTTGAACGGCCTTGAGATATTCAAAATCAGCGGGTCTAACAATCTTGCAGGACCTAACCCGGACCCGATTCAGACTCCACAGAACAACGAAAAGGGAGAAAGCAAAACGAGTAAAATGAGTAAAAACACAATAATCGTGGTCGTCGTTGCGGGTGTGGTATCCGGTGTCATCTTGATCTCCTTAATCATTTTCCTTATCATGTTTTTCCGACGCCAGAGAACCACTCAGTCCAAAGATTACAACAAGTCAAAGTCATCAGCAAAATCCAAGTATGGTCCACTCTACTTCACAACAAGCATGTCAACAACCACAAACTCCTCCCTACCATCTTATCTTTGCCTCAACTTATCCCTGGATGACATAAAAGCTGCCACCAACAACTTCGACGAAGTCCTCATCATCGGCGTTGGAGGATTCGGCCATGTGTACAAGGGCTACATTGACAGCTGTTTAACTCCAGTTGCCATCAAACGCCTCAAACCGGATTCACAGCAAGGGGCACACGAGTTCATGAACGAAATTGAGATGCTCTCACAGCTCCGCCACCTCCACCTCGTCTCCCTCATTGGCTACTGCAATGAGAATAACGAGATGATCCTCGTCTACGACTTCATGGAGCGTGGCACCCTCCGCCAACATCTATATGACACCGACAACCCCCGTCTCTCATGGAAGCAGCGCCTGAAGATTTGCATTGGCGCTGCACAGGGACTAGACTATCTTCATACAGGTGCAAAGCACATGATCATCCACCGTGACGTGAAAACCACCAACATCTTGTTGGATGAAAAGTGGGTGGCTAAGGTATCTGACTTTGGTCTATCCAGAATTGGTCCCACAAGCATGGACAAGGACCATGTTAGCACCGTTGTGAAAGGTAGTTTTGGGTATTTGGACCCAGAGTATTACAAACGGTACCGTTTGACAGAGAAGTCTGATGTGTACTCTTTCGGAGTAGTGTTGTTTGAGATACTGTGTGCTCGGCCACCTCTAATCCGCACAGAAGAAATGCAAAAGATATCACTTGCTAACTGGGTGAAGCAGTGTCACCAAAATGGGACCATGGAGCAGATTGTGGACCCCAGGTTGGAAGGGACGATTGCCCCGGAGTGTTTAAAGAAGTTTTGTGAGATTGGGGTGAGTTGTTTGTTAGAGGATGGGATGCTGAGGCCATCCATGAATGACATTGTTGGGATGCTAGAGTTTGCACTGCAGCTACAGGAGAGTGCAGAAAATGAAAACAGAGTTGAAATTATTGATGATATGTTTAGTAATGCGATGAGTATGACTACGATTAGCAAAGAGCATAGCTATAGTAATAAGGATAGTTATAATATGACTCTGTCTTGTACCCCTTTCTCTGAGATAATGGACCCAAAGCCGCGTTGACAGAATTCAATTAAACCAATGCTATGAAAATGTTGTCAAACTACTTGTTAGATGCTCACAATTTAATTTATGCCTCAATTTCATAGTTGCAATACTACAATTTTTGACATCAGCCTATGTGTTTACGTGTGTTCAATTATTGTAACATTTCTCTGTTCAATAACTTCATTATAGCTTTCTTACACTCAATAAATTTACATGTTATGCAGAATTAAAAAATATAGTTGACTTTATAATATCTTTTCCTTATAAATTTCCCCTTTTTTATTCTTTTATATTTTATTTTGATTCAAGCAGGGAAGAAAACATGTAAGCTCCAGCATTTTGCCACTTGACTCTTGCAAAGTCTTCTACTAACAAACATGGAATGCTCCTTTCTCCTGGGCCTTTTAGCAACTACGAGGTAGCCGTGATAGTCTATTGACAACTTGACTGACTAGTCTCTCACACCAATTATCCAATTAACCATGAGGTTCAACACTATCACCTCCTTAACATTCTTTCTCCTTTTCCTTGTCTCCATAAATCTCCAAGCATACACCCCAACAGCAACTTTGACCATCAGTTGTGACACAACCAGAAAATCCTTCGACCGTGAAAGAACGTGAACAGGAGACACAAAGACAAAGTAATCATTATCTTATGAAGACAGCATCGTTTCAGCTAAAGAAACACACACTTTATTCCATCAATCAAGTTCCATACACCACAACACGCTTATCCTGTTCCCAATTCAGCTACTCTTCCCTGTCTTCGCAGGTCCAAAATTTGCTCATGTCGTCTTCCACTCTACTTCTTACCCTTCCTTTATTTGCTCTTACTCATCCTTCACCGTCCAATGTTATGTTTAATTTTCTATGGTCTTTAACTAATTTATTATCACTTAATGCCATATGATGAGGAACGAGATATACATACCCGGATCTATGACATTTGATTCAACCTTCGGTCAATATCTTTGAGTTCCTTTTCCCCTCTCTTCCTTAATGTTTCTTTTATTTGTCAGGTCTAAGAGCCTTTTCTCTGTATGTTCTGTTGGACTTGAAGCTGAAGAAGTTTTTCCTAGTTTTAGTTTTGATATACTTGTAATTTTGATCTTTATGATAGATTATATATAGGAGTTTAAATGTATTGATTGTTATAGTTTAGGCTTTGAGTGTGGTTTTTAGTCAATCTTTTCATAGAGAATTTGTTTAACTCTTGTAAGATGAGCTAGAGTAGTTTTGAACCCCATTTTATTTTGAAAAGAACTCAAAAAACTTTGGTTTTAAAGTTTTAAGATGAAGTAATCGATTACCCTGAGGCTGAAATCGATTACCAACAGACTTAGAAAACAGGGGAACTCAACTTGCTCTGGAGTAATCGATTACCACTCCATAGTAATCGATTACTTCGTGCTTGATATATAGGGGAAGACAAAATTTCTCTAGAGTAATCGATTACCAATATCTGTAATCGATTACCACACCAGAATTCATCTCAAAATGGTTTTGAAACTGCTATAAATAGAACTTCTTCATTTTGTTTTCAAGAGAGAGATCTTTTAATGTTTTAGAAGAAAAAAAAAAGAAGAGAAATAAAACACTGGTTTACAAGTTCTGGAAACCCTCTTCAAAGATTTCAAAAAGATTTTCTCAAAGAGATGAATAATGTGTGAAGGAAGGATTGGATACATTTGGTTATCATCCTGATCAGAGCATACACACAGGTGTAATCTTTACTGATCTTTATCTTTTGTTTGATATTTTTGTTTTGGTTTGAAAACTCTTAAGAGAAGGTGTTCTCTAGAAGAAGAGTTAAAGGTTTTGAGAGAGGGACTCTCAAAGGAGATTCTTGAAGGATTCAAGAATTGGAGAGATATGTTCTTAGGTGAAGAACATAGAGAGTTTTGAGTATTTGATTTGTTTTGTGTTTGTGCAGAAGTGATTGTATTGAACACAAGATTGTAGTGGAATACCAATTGCAACAGATTGTTGGGTTGGGACTGGATGTAGGCCGAAAGCCGAACCAGTATAAATCTCTGTCTACTCTCTTCTCTATACCTTAACTTTACTTTCCATTGATTTCTTGCATTATATTTTCCTGTATCTTTCCGCTGTTATATCTCTGGTACATTGCTTATAATATAGATAAAATTGAATCGAAAAAAAAGCGAGAAAAAGAATGTTGAATTAGGGAACTTGAATCTATTCACCCCCCCTCTAGATTCATATAGGGACCAACATGTTCTTTTGTTGTTTGTCCACAACTTTCCATAGGAGAGGGAAGGGTTGATTATTTTCTATCTATCTCAAAAATAACCCCTTTATTAACTTCAGTAACTCTATTGTTTTATTTTAGTTAGAATTAACTGCTATCATCTTAGTCTTCTGTTATGTTATTAGAGTTAGTTTAACGGGTTTAGAATTTTGGATTTAGGATCTAGGGACCACATTATAATGAGATTGAAATTAATATTACAAACTCTCACTTGGTCCATGTGATAAACTTAAACTTAAATACACACTTGAATTGATTGAATCATCGCAATCAATGTCAATAATACTTACACGTTTACTTTCATACTAGTGCAAAATTGTCAATCTATGACTCGCATACTACGACGGTTTTAAGTAAAACCGTCGTAGTCTGTTAGTAGTGGCATTTTTGTAATATTTGTTGTTACAGACTACGACAGTTTAATTAGAACCGTCGTAGTCTGTAGTCTGTAACGAGAAAAGGCTTCTTCTTCGCGTTAAACCCTGCATTTTCTGGAAATCCCGCAACCCTCTTCTTTCTTCTCTCCCCGCAACCCTAAAACCTCCAACTGTTTCATCACCAGTGCTACCCTCTGTCACCGACGCAACCAGGCGCAACCACGACCAGAGCTAGAGCGACCCCTCCGTCACCGGCACAACCCCATTTTTCGGCTGCGTTCTCCTTCCCCATACGCGAAACGCTTCAATAAAGGTACGCGTCGCTTCCATTTTTGGTCCCTGTTTTGTTGTTCCTTTTGCAATAGTTTGAATGCAATATGCCTTGTAGAGACGAAATTGGGCATGCGGCGGTCCGGTACAGTGATGTTAGGATTCAATTGCAATGGGCTTCAGTTTAGGGAAAAATGTTGATTTTTGTTCTAAGTTTGGGCATATTGATTTTGGTGTGTACTGATTTACTGATAATTTACAAAAGAGTTAATAATTTTACTTAATTATTTTTTTTTACTTTGTTACATTGCATTTGAAAAATGATGATTTTGGTGCTAAGTTTGGGCATACTGATTTTGGTGTGTATTTGATAATTTACTGATTCTTGATAATTTAGAGAACAGTGACCAAATTTACTGATCATTGGTAAAACGATCACTAAAGGACCAGTTAAAGTTGACTGAAATTAAAAGAATTGACTCAAACCGTATCTGGTTTTTTTTTTATTTGACTAGTTATAATTTATAATATCGCAGTTTAATGATTAAACATGTGACAAAATTTAAACAGCAGAATAGGCTTAACTTCATCCATGCAAATTTGTTTGAGAACTTGTTGTGATTAGCTTTGGTGAATATTGATGTTTATTGACCATACCTTTGATTAAGGCATGAATCGTAGTTGGATGAATGCAAGTCGAATTAGTACGGAGTATGAGGCTGGAGTTGAAGAGTTTTTGGAATTTGCTAAGCAACATGATCACTTTAGTGGTGGTGAAAAGTTTTGTTGCCCTTGTGTCAATTGTTTGAATGGTGTACGGTTGAAAGAAGAAGAAATTCGAGAACACCTGTTGTGTGATGGGATTCTTAGAAGTTATACAACATGGACATGACATGGTGAGTTATTAGACACATTGACAACTTCTAATGTGTCTGCACCAGCCTTGGAAACAGAAATTGATGACAGACTTGAAGACATGATTCAAGATGTTGGTCCGAAAAACTTTGCAAAAGCCCATGTATATGACACATTGCTTAGTGATGCAGAGACACCTCTGTACAAAGGGTGCTCTAATTTCACTCGCATGTCTGCAGTGTTAAAATTGGTTCATCTGAAGGCATCAAATGGGTGGACTGACAAAAGCTTTACTCAGTTACTAGAGTTGTTGAGTGAAATGCTTCTAGAAGGTAACACATTGCCAACCCGTAATTATGACGCTAAGAAAATTCTTTGTCCAATGGGTATGGAGTATAAAAAATTTCATGCATGCCCAAATGACTGCATCTTATACAGAAAAGAATTTGAATCGATGCACAAGTGTCCTAGGTGTGGCCTCTCTCGTTACAAAAAAAAGAAGGATGGTTGTGATAGTGAAGAAGGAACAAAGCATGGTGCTGCTGCGAAGGTGGTATGGTATCTTCCAATAATTCCAAGATTCAAGCGACTGTTTTTGCAAACGCCAATGACGCTAAGAATCTCGATGGCATGCAGATGAAAGGATACATGATGGAAAGCTTCGACATGTGGCTGATTCCTTGCAGTGGAGGAAGATTGATGTAGAGTTTCCCTCATTTGGCTGTGAATCAAGAAACCTCCGCCTTGGTCTGGCTTCAGATGGAATGAATCCGTTTGGTAATTTAGCCACTACTCATAGTTCGTGGCCTGTGTTGTTGATAATTTATAACTTACCTCCACCATTGTGCATGAAGCGAAAGTATATGATGTTGTCTATGTTGATCTCGGACCCAAAACAGCCAGGAAATGACATTGATGTTTATCTTTCTCCGTTGGTTGAAGACTTAAGATTATTATGGGATGAAGGTGTTGATGTGTATGACGGCTTTGCTAAAGAAACCTTCAAGTTACATGCCATGTTGTTTTGTACTATCAATGACTTCCCAGCCTATGGAAACTTGTCTGGTTATAGTGTTAAGGGACATAAAGCTTGTCCCATATGTGAAGAAGGGACATGTTTCCAACAACTGCAGCATGGAAGAAAGACAGTGTATCTTGGTCATAGGAGATTTCTAAGACAATATCACCCATATCGTAAATTGAAAAGGGCATTTAATGGTCATCCGGAGAATGAGGAAGCACCTACCCCCTTAACCGGTATACAAGTTTTTGACAGGGTGAAAGACATTAACAGTGGGTTCGGAAAGTCTTCAAAGAAGGCAATTGTGACAAATCCTTGGAAGAAACGGTCTATATTCTTTGATCTCCCATACTGGTGCAAGCTTGATGTTAGACACTGTTTAGATGTTATGCATGTTGAGAAGAATGTTTGTGATAGTTTGATAGGAACTCTGTTGAACATTAAAGGTAAGACAAAAAATGGTTTGAATGCTCGGTAGGATATGGTTGAGATGAAAATACGAGATCAATTAAAGCCATATGATGTAGGTAACCGCACATACCTCCCCCCTGCAGCTTCACATTAAGTAAAAAAGAGAGAACCAGTTTTTTTCAATGTTTACACGGAATAAAAGTGCCACAAGGATACTGTTCAAATGTCAAGAGCCTTGTGTCAATGAAAGATTTGAAATTAATTGGATTAAAATCCCATGATTGTCATGTGTTGATGCAACAATTCCTTCTTGTGGCTATCCGTGGCATCTTGCCTAAAAAGGTCAGAAATGCCATTACCCGATTGTGTCGGTTCTTCAAACAAATTTGTTCCAAAGTGATTGACCCTAACATCCTGGATGACATGGAAGCTGAGTCTGCTATTATATTGTGTGAATTGGAAATGTTTTTTCCTCCATCCTTTTTTGACATTATGGTACACTTGATTGTCCATCTTGTCCGAGAGATTAGATTATATGGTCCTGTTTACCTAAGATGGATGTACCCCGTCGAACGTTACATGAAAATCTTAAAAGGGTATGTCAAGAATCAGTATCATCCTGAAGGGTCAATTATTGAGAGGTACATGTTGAATTTTGTTCAGAATATATGTCTACTACCTTTCCTGTCGGGGTTCCTAGACCATGTCCTAAGGGTAGACGTTTTGGGCAATGCATTCGAGGTGGACAATGTGTGGAAAAACCTTGGGATTTAGTGCAGCAAGCTGATTTGTATGTTTTGAGCAACATTGAAGAAGTTCAACCATACTTGGCTGCTCACAAGGCAATTGTAAGGAAGCAAAACCCAAGACAATCAGAGAAGTGGTTGTTGAAAGAACACGACAGTACTTTCAGGAAGTGGTTTAAAAATCAAATCTTAAGTGATGAAACAGTTTCAGAGACCTTAAAATGGCTTGCATGTGCCCTTAAGAAAGATGTCATTGTATGTAATGGATACTATATAAATAATTATTCATTTTACACAAAGTCACTGGATGATAGCAGTGTGGTACAAAATAGTGGAGTTATGGTAGAAGCTGAGTCTATGTATTTCTCCACCTCCAAAGACAACAATCCGTTGTTGGGATGCATGCCTTATTATGGAATCATTGAGGAAATTTGGGAGGTTGTGTACTGTAAATTTCATGTACCTCTTTTTAAATGTAAATGGGTTGATAATAGGACAGTAATGCATTTTGATGATTCTGGTCAAACCCTTGTTAACTTTAGTAAAGTTGGTTACCAGGATGAACCTTTCATAATGACACAACAGGCTAGGCAAGTTTTCTATGTCAAAGATCCATCAAATGAGATGTTATCTGTGGTAATGCACGGTAAAAGCAGTGAACCTGAACTTGACAATCTTAACATTGATCACATTCCTGGAATTTCATCTCATATCCCAGTTATATCTGAGGAAATTGATGTTGATGATGTACACGCTGTTCGTCACGATCATAATGAAGGAATATATATTTGACCGTTTAAGGTGCTAATAAATACAATAATGTTACATGTTTGTATATTTTTATATTTATTCATTTATTTAAATTTGATGTTTATCAAGTTATTGATTTTCAATTGATTTTTGAACAGGCACATGGCTGATCAGTCACCTGACCCTAACAGAGTATATAGAAAGACCACACGCCTGAAGGAGTTGACAGTTAGACGTGGGAAAGGTCAACTGACACATGTTGATATAGATATTCACATGGGCACTGCTACTGGTGATAATGGGCCCATATTCAGGAGTTATTTGGGCTTCCTTGTCCGTGAGCACATATCTATCCTGACCCTTACTTGGGATGATGTTCCGATGACTCAACGGAACATGCTATGGCAGGATCTTCTGGTAATTTCTTTGCTGTTAATGATTTGATATTCATTTTCAATATATTGTTGTTTATTGCATTAGTAAATAATAACTATTTTAATCTTTATTATAGGTCACTTTTGATATTCCTAATGTGGAGTCCCTGAGGCTGAAAGTCATGTCATCCATGGCTACCATGTTTAGGCAATGGAAGTCTCAACTGACCAAATACATATATAATCAAGAAGATGGCAACATTTCTATGCCTAATTATAGGGGCATAGATGAAGAAACATGGGAGAAATTTGTTCAGATTCGTTTGTCCCCTGAGTGGCAGGTTAGTCTTATACTTGTATAAGTTTCTGCATATATTTTCCAGCATGTGAACAATTGCTAAATATTTATTTTATTTTACAGACAAAGAGGAAAAAGGCAAAAGAGTGTCAAGCAACAAATGATTATCCCCATATTTTGTCTCGAGGGGGTTATAGAGTGTTGGAGGAAAGGATCTTAACTAAGAAGCAAAGGATGCGAAAAGAAGAAACTACAGCAGATCCTTCTTTATCATTTGAGGGTCCCCCATCCCCACCAAAGAGGCATGAAAAATGGAAGTTAGCTAGGATGAAGAAATCAGGCGACTTCACATCATCATCTTCAAAATCTATTGCTGAAAAGATTGTAAGTTTATTTTTTCTTAATTGATGATATTGCTTTTTGAACATAGAAGAATGTTTTGTGTAATCTAACAACTGTAATACTATTCTTTACTTGCAGGATTCCCTAGTTGATCAGAACAGTCAGGGATCATTTGTGCCACATGGAAGGGAAGACATATTTTCTTCTGCCATTGGTAAACCCGAACACCCAGGTCGTGTTCGTGGCGTTGGACAAGGTGTGGGGATTGTTTCATATTTTGGAAAATCTTCACACCATCGATGTTTTGACTCTCCAATCAACCAAGAAGCAATAGAGTCCTTGAGGCAAAGTATCACTGCAGAGGTAACCGCCAATTTGAGGGAACAAATAACACAAGAGCTGGCTGTATCCATTTCACAGAATATCATGCAGCAATTAGCCCTACAAGGCCAGTGTATTGGTAATGCTACAGAGGAGGTGAGGCAGACTGTTCGTGTTAGCACGAAATTTAGTTGCTCACCAGAAGGGGGCATCCCTAAAGAAGCTAGTCAATGTGGGTTGTATGTTGAAGAAAACCCAATTAGATTGGTGGCCATTGGGAGAGTGGTAGGGGGTGGAGCAACCATACATGGTAAGCCCATGCGAGACGATGAGATTAGGGTCACCGTTGACGAGGCACATGACCCTGGTGCTCCATTGCCCTTGCCCACTGAGGAGGTGCAGGTGGTAGGACAAGCTGTTGGCACTTTCATTGCATGGCCAAAACATCTTGTTTATCAATTGGGTGAAAAGGTGTGTATTATTTTTATATTAATTATTAACTTAGAATATATTGATCATGTTTCTAACAAATTATTTTATTAGATCAAATCCCCAAAGAAGAAACTTACACCCAGGAAACCACGACCAGAGCCAGAGCCAATTGATGATCCTATGCAATCCTTGTTGGTGTTGGTTAACAAGATTAGGAGTAAAAGTTTGGAGCTCTATTGAGATAAAAAAATATTTGGGAGACAAAATAACATGCCTCTATACATTCACATGTCAGATTGCATGGAGATGTATTCAGGCATGGATGAGATGAACCTAACTCACATGCAATTTTGGATCATGTAAGTACTGTAAATGTTAATTTAAAATGTCAAATTTCAAATTTATTACATTTCTTAACTATTATTTCAATATGATTCAGGTATTTGAATAATATTTCAATTGAAATGGGAAACAACAATGTCTACGGATTCATTGAACCACAATCCATATTGGGCTTGGAAGATAATTCACTTGATGCCAAGTCATATATTATGGATTGGATTGGTCAATCAAACAAGAGGATCTACCTTGCACCATACCTTCACAAGTAAGTATAATATGTTTTCATATAATAAAATTTTTAAAAAAAAGTATATATAATCAATCACCTATGTTTATTGCATGTAGTGGGCATTGGCAACTTCTTGTTCTTTGCCCGATGGATCATCTGGCGGTCTTCTTTTGTTCATTGCACAAACATCTCCCTCCGAAGTTGAAGGAAGTTCTTGAAGGGTATGTAAATGTTATTTAATTGTTATCATTCATTTGTCTTTTCTCCTAATTATTATAGTGTGACATTATGTATAATTTGATTTAACCAATATTCATGTTGGACATCATATGCTCACGAGCCATAGTCGTGTCAGACCAAGACTTGATTTTGTAGTAACAAAGGTAAAAATGTTTGTATTAGGAAACACAAATGCAACATTATGTACACTTCTAACTAAATCATTCAATTCTTTGTAGGCTAATAAACAAATGTATAGACCGCAATGTGGTTTCTATGTCATGCAGTTGATGGAAAGCATAATTCGGATGGGGATAACAGACCATTGGTTAGAGGTACATACTTTTTAACATACCATTTGTTAATTTAATTAATTGATACATAATTGTTAATAATTATTCATTATTTTCCAGACCTTTAGTGACTCATTGCCATTTGCTGAAGAAGCCATCGACTACACTCGCAAGCAATGGGCGACATTTCTAGTGTATTGTAGTAAGCAACAGAACATAGATGAGTCTTTTGAAGCTGATAATTAGGAATATACATGTGAAGATATGATTTAAACATTTGTTAGTTTAATATTTGGATTATTCAATTGATTTCATTTTGTAGTAGTTAATTACAACACTATTAGATAGAAAATTGCTATTTAGAATAGTTTCCAAGTTAAAGTATGATTTTGGTTTATGAACCATGTTATTTATTACCTTATAACTTGTGAAATATGTCTATGGACTTGCTGTGTGGACTATCTGGAATAAAAAGGTACAAAAATTAAGGGAAAACTCTAAAAAAAGAAACGAATATTAAAAAAAAAAGGTAAGCAGACTACGACGGTTCTAACTATAATCGTCGTAGTCTGTTTACAGACTACGACGGTTCTACCTAAAACCGTCGTAGTCTGTGTTTCAGACTACGACGGGTTAACTAAAACCGTCGTAGTGTGATAATACTAACTACGACTGTTACAGACAACGACGGTTTTAGTTGAACCGTCGTAGTCTGTATTATCACACTACGACGGTTACAGACTACGACGATTTTAATGAGAACCGTCGTAGTCTGTCAAAACAGACTACGACTCCAGATGCAACAACGGTTCATGAACCATCGTAGTCTGTAAATTTTAACCGTCGTAGTGTGTCTTTTTTGTACTAGTATGTATCACAAATCATCTCAACCCCAACAACTTTAATCATGGCGATCATAGTTCAATTGTTTCTAACATGTTAAAAAGAAATCTTGAGAATTATGATAAAGTTTTGGTACAGAAATGTGATTTGAATGTTACGTTTCCTTCATTTTACCTTTTCCTGTTTGATCTTTTTGTCCTTTTGACTGAATAAGCTAGGAGGCATTGAAGGCTCTATTCAATTCCATGGAAACTGTTACCTTATAAGATTTCAATTTTATATTTAATTATTTTTTTATCCACAAGAATCCAACATGAGTGTCACAGGGTTTATAATTCACGCAATGCGTTTAATTCATTTGAGCCAAGCCATTTAATGATAAAATCTCTTAAATGAATGGAAGGATTTAAACACATTTTTCATCCCAACAGTTTACCTTAATTAGGAAATGAAAAATAAACTTTCAAATTATTGGAACCAAAACAAAATCGAGGTATACTAATGCACAATAGGTACAAAAATATGTTTACGCCAATTTTGTGAATTCTAACAAGGTGTTTGTAATTCTTCTTGTCTTTATTATATATACTTGTGTTCACTTTCACTCAAGGTTTCTATTAATTATAGATCTTATAATTTCCTTCATGGTTATTGAACTTTTAACTTAAAAGGATGAATTCCATAGTTGGATGTAGCACATGTACATGCAGTGGCGGTTGTACAAACGACGGGTCCCAAATTTTTTTTCATATATATATATATATAAATATATTATCCCTTCCCAAATTTTTTTTAACCCTCTATTCTAAAATAAATTATTGCATAGTCAATTAGACTTGCATCCAGCCGACTCTTACCCTTAAAAAAATTGAAAAAAGTTGACTCCCTCCCAAACTTGGAGTCTAGCTCCGCCCTTGGTTACACAACGAACGAATCTTAATATGGTTTTCTATAAATATGGAGAATGTGTTGAAAGAGAATTTTAACATAAAAGGATACTTTCATAGGAAATCTACTTCGGGATGACCTTTCCCGTACAGGCAATATAAAACTAACATAAGGAATAAAGGACTAGTAGAGGAAAGACTAAGAATAATTATATTCTTAGTTAGTTTTATACTTAAATGAATTTTGAGAATGAAATTTTTATAATGGGGTGGAATCATAACATTCTAGGTTTCTTTTAACTGAATTATCAGTTTATATTCTTTCTTTTTTATAAAAAGAAATGAATTTTTATTTATAATTATCTATTCTCTCTTCCTTATTTTTACCCTCAAGGACATTATTATTATTATTATTATTATTATTATTATTATTATTATTTGTTTTTATTATTTTTTTAAATCTCATAAAAAGGAAGCTATTTGTATCATTGTACACTTGTTGTTTAAGGATTGAGTTTTAATTGATGTTGTGACATGAAGGTTCACATTATGGTAAAATAACGAGTGTGGATGAGAGATAATATGATGGGACATAATGCATGAAACACTCCTAGGTTCATGATATTCAGTGGTAATCTTGTTAAATGAGAGGGATAAATGTGTTACCCTTGTAAACATGCGTGTGATGCATGGACTTTCAAAAATATAAGATTATCACAAATGCCAAGTGTAACACCCCTTGGATGCTATAGTCTACAGTTACAACTTGGAAAATAACTACATCAGCAATTAAGAGTACTTGAATTTTATTTCAAAGATTAAACTTTAAATTCGAAGTCTACAATTGGAGATATCTCAGAAAATAAACAATGTCTTTACACAAGAAGTTTAACATTCATAGATAACATTAATCTCCCAATTTCAAGAAGAGAAAAAATAAAACATTAGCAGGCCAAGTCTTTAAACGGTAAGGTAATTTCCTAGTCCAAGATCATTCTACCTCCACACAATTGCTCGTCTACTTGCTCGTTTTAGGGGTCATCACGGGCGGGGGTGGAGCCACGTTGTGGCCCCGCAGGGGCAACTACCCCACCCCCCCGAACTTTTTTTTTTTAATATATATATATATATATATATTTATTAAAAAATTACATATATATATTAATAATAAATTTATATATATTAATATTAAATATATATATATATATATATTAATTTATATATATATATATATTATATAAATTTATTTATACTAATAATAAATTTATATATATTAATAATAAATTTTAATCTCTCCTAAATTTATTTTAATTTTCAAAAAAAAATTATTGTATAATTAATAGGTTTTGTCCAACTAATTTAAAAAAATTAAAATTAAAAAAATTAATAAAAAATATTAAAAAAAAATTTTAAAATTTTTTTTTGCCCCTCCCACCCTATTTTTTTGGCTCCGCCCCGGATCACGGGTGTCAGAAACAAAAACAACCATAGGGTTAGTTCCCAATTTAATAATAATAATGAGATCAACAACAACACATATAAAGAACTCCAAATTACTTGATTCACAATTTATTATAGTCATAGTCAACCATGTTACGAAACCCGATGATGCGTGTCAATCACAATTCACTCTCATGCCATGTTGTACCATCAAAACAACTGATCGATTTCTAGGAATACGATATTACACAGTTATAGTCAGGGTAATCAGTGTTGCAACAAAAGTCACTTCGTACTCATGGTGACTGACTACTGTGGAAGCTTTCCCCCACTTCGAATATCATCCAAGTCTTAGGCCATTACATTGACCCGTCAGGGACCAACCATTCTAGTTCCACCCATCCTCATCTTTTGAAAACATTTTCACTATGTTTAGCTTTCATAATAACCTCTCATTTTCAAAACACCATACTTCACGAGCATAACCACTAGAGACAACCTTACTGCTCCTTCTCAGCGGTAGACTTTCATCCCTCTCGTTAAAAAGAACATTCATAACTTATTATCATGGACTTCAACGATTTATCAATGCAACATGCTCAAAAATTAATTTGTCAATCCATGTCAATCATTTCCCCGTAACAAAATATTTAATTCAACAAAGCGAATTAAAATCAACATACGATACGATTGGAAATGAATAACTACAAATTAAATGAAATAACTATAACAATCTAATCATTCTAGCAATAATCCACAAAAGAATCAATTATTTCATTAAATAATAAAGCTAAACTAAAGAATTAAAATAATGAGAGAGATTTATTAATAAAGTGACCGTTCAAATGATTAAAATAAGCCAGTAACAACATAAATAAATACATATATAAATCATTATTACTAATTAAATAAATGGAATTTTAAATTTTTAATCTTAAGTCCGTAAATTTAATAAGTTTTTAAGTTTTCCAATAAATCCAGTTTTTGTTTTTATTTTTGCCTCTTTTTTTTCTTTTATAGGATCACACAGCTCACTCTACGAACATTTAGTAAAATAGTGTTTCGCAGATTAAAGTTCAGCAAGGATGGCCTCTGCCCACACCACACCGTCCTTTTATTCATGATGGGTAAACAAAATCAAATGCTATCACAAATGGTCAAAATAAATTATGAAATGCCCCCGTTGGATTAATGCAGTACTCATGTGATTATAAAACTATTAATTAAACTAAAATCACCGCTGGTTGATCTACATGCTCATTAGTATAGTAAAGATTTATTCTCTTCTCTCGTAGTTTTCCTTTCTTTTCTTTTTAAGTTTTCTAAAACAACTCTGCCTAATCAGCCAGTAATTTTCCATTCAAAATGCAAGCTAAAATGTTTTGAAGCACCGGCCCTGAAGAAGTTTTCACTTTGTTCAACGTTTCCCACAGTTCCATTCTCTGTCCTTTACCTTGCACACCTCGTTTGATTGATCAATAAATATAAAAATAAAATACAAATTCTTGAAAACAGAAACCACTGTTATATCAATTTTACTAAGCTAACAATTGCAATATGCAGTCAATCATATAATCCACTCACAGAATATTTGTGTATTTCTAACTCATCACATTTTATACTTATGAATATTTTTCTCTCTTCATATTTTATGACTGATTGTCTGGAATATGTCTATCAAATATTTTTCTTTTCTACGTGGCACCATTCAGCTAGTAAAGGAAACTAAACCCACGTACTAACACTCAACTCTCTCACCGAACTCCTCTCTTAAGCTTCCCCCTCCGCCGCCAGCTCTCACAATGGTTCTAACCCACTTGCCAGTGGGGCTTCATAGCCACGAGCATGTTTTACGCTCGAGCACTAGGCCCCATCACCAATGACCATCGCACAACCTCACACCACCGTCACCATGCATGCTTCCCAACAACAACCTGGCTGTAACGCCCCACCACTAAGCAGCAACAACACTGGTGACACCAAATCATAAGCCACCGTTTAACAACGACACACCTCAACCGGCCATCAAAGCAAAACAAAGGAAAAGGAAGAATCTATTATTATCGTTAAAACGAGAATTATGCTAACTTGAATTAATATTCAGTTCAAATAAACAAAAATAAAGAAGAGGGATAAATCCATCATTATGATTTAAATGAGAAATCCGAGGCAATCCCATGCAGAGAAAACTGAAATGGGTAGGTTTCCAATTTCCACTCTCATCATAAACTTTGGTCTCCTATTTTGAAAAAAATAAAAAAAAGAATTGGAGAAAAAGAAAAATGATTTCTTTGGTATGTGATATAGAGTTACCATTTTATATAACTGCTCACACGTTATTATTAAAATTTAAGACGTTGTATAACTAATTTTTATAACAAATCATGATAATCTTTATAGCGGATCATGATAATTACACTTAATTCCTGATAGAAAAAATAGAGATAACAATGAATAACATGTTACACGTAAATTGATCATCATCATTATCTGAAACTAGTCCTAGATTTAACTAATCTGCTAGGAGTAGGATAACAGAAAACAGAAATTGTATTATTGCAGGTGGAGGCTCAAAAGTAGAGCAATGACATGAACCAATAGGTTAAATAAATTTTTATGTTCAGCGCATATCATAAAACACTTTCCAACCTGCCCAAAACAAGTAGCTTCATCTTGAAACAACGACGAACGTTTCCTACAATTTTAACTTACACGTTTACGTCATGTCTCTGCTTTTCAAACAACTGAAAATAATAAAACCCCTATAAACTATACGCAATATCAGTTGGAAAGATAAAAGACAAAATTCTCTCATCAAAATATTATACTAATAAAAATTCATAGAATCTTCATATGTTTAGAAAATTTGCTGGGATGGAAACTTCTAAGCTAGAACCCCTCTTACTTTTCCATGATTTTATTCATTTTTATTCAATCGTAGATAAGGAGATGTGGACTTGCAGTTTAAACTAAGATTTTACCACAGCAAGAAACGAAAAAGTAGAATGACTTCATCTCTTTATGTTACGCAGCATTAAGAAAAATAAAGTTGACTTCTTAATCTGTTTTCTTTTTAAAAATTTCCCATTTTTACAGTTATATTTTATTTTGATTTAAGCAGGGAAGAAAACTTGTAAGCTCCCGCATTTTGCCACTTGACTCTGTCGCAGAGTCTTTCACTAACAAACATGGAATGTTCCTTTTTCCTTGGCCTTTAAGCAACTACGAGCTAGCTGTGATAACAAGTCTTGACAACTTGACTGACTAATCTCTCACACCAATTAACCTAATAACCATGAGATTCAACACTATCACCTCCCTAACATTCTTTCTCTTTTCCCATGTCTCCATAAACCTCCAAGCATCCACCCCGGTGGAAGTTTTCACCATCAGTTGTGGCACCACAATCATGAGTTACTAGTTACTGCTCTTTCTCATAACCGTAATCTTAAGTCTTCATAAATTCACTTACTAGTTATTGCTCTCTCTCACACACACCAATAACCACTTTAATAACCATGATTTTCAATTTCAATAATACCAACAATTCCTTATCACTCTTCCTCCTTCTCATCCTCCACCTCTCTATACATCTTCAAGCTTACACACCAACAGAAACTTTCACCATCAGTTGCGGCACCTCCGGACAATCCTACGACGGCAAAAGAACATGGATGGGAGACGCAGACACAAAGTACTTATCATCTCCTTGAAACGACACCGATTCAGCTAAAGCAACAACACAATCTTCTTCCACCAATCAAGTTCCATACACCACAGCACGCTTATCCCATTCCTATTCAACTACTCTTTCCCTGTCCCCGCAGGCCCCAAATTCGTTCGCCTCTTCTTTTATCCTGCTTCTTACCCACCCTTTCCTCGCTCTCAAGCGTCATTCACCGTTCAAGCCAATCAATTCACCCTCCTCAGCAGTTTCAACGCCTCTCTAAATGCTGATGCTGAAAACACAGAAACCATCTTCAGAGAACATGTTGTATATGTCGTCAAAGGAATAGAAGTGTTATCCATGTCACATGACCTCTATTACACGTCATCAAATGACACCAGATTCAAATTTGTCGGAAATGATAATCTGTTCAGAGTCTCATCCAACAAAGCACTGGAGACAGAGTATAGAATCAAAGTAGGAGGCCAAGCCATCTCTGAGAGAAATGACACAGGTTTGTTCTGGAACTTGGAAGGACATGATGAAAATTTTTTAATGGCGCAAAATTTAACGGATAATCTATCAGTTGACCTGGTTGGTACGGACATAACCGTGAACCCTGGTTAAGTGGCACCCAAAGATCTTTACAGAAGTAGATGATGTTTGGTACGAGTATTTCCTGATTTCATTTCCATTCAAAATAGAAAATAATGGTGAAAATATGTTGATTAAAATTTTTTTAAAATATTTTTATGAAATATTTTTAACATTTGAATTAAAAATAAGAAATAAGGAAACACGTCAAAACAAAACATTGACACTATTAATAATTAATTATAAGTGTTACCCTTCTAATCATACACATATCCAAGAGAAAAACTAGGTTAAATATAAGAATATTAGTATATTAATAAAACAAATAAACAAAATATCCCCAGTATTTTTATTTTCTTAAAATTAAAAATAACAAATATATTTCTCAAAATCTGAAAATAAAAAATAAAATGAAAACAGTTCCTTAAATCAAACACCACTTGACCTCTTTTTTTTTATTTTGAAAAAATATAAAATAAATTTTCATATGTAGTACAGCGTTTTTTTTAAATTATATTAATTGTCTTTCTCCCAAATTTGAGAGTCCTAAGAATAAGTAATTAACAACCTCAAGTACACGTTAAAAAGAAAATTCTAAAAGAGAGATGCAGATTATTCTTTGGGCATGCCACCAACAGTTTACAAATTGTGCAGACAAAACAAAGCTCAAACAAATGAAACATTCAATAATGGCCTAAATCTCGTTTTGTATATCCCAATCTTTTAACCAAGTGTGCAAAATATTCCCAATCCTGCATAGCAAAACCATTGACCTTTGCGTATTCGTGTCTCATTTTTATAGCATGGTTGAACAAGTCATGAAGAAAATAACACCAAGCAGCAACTTGACTTGTCACAATCATCTTCCACTCACTAAACAAATCAACAAAACACTGAAATTTCCTCTCCACCATGCTTCCTAGCAACTCCTCCCATGACCATAATCATAGGTCTTCATAACTTCACTTACTAGTTACTGCTCTTTCCCTCACACACACCAATAACCACTTTAACCATCATGAGTTTCAATCTCAACAATACCACCAATTCGTTATCACTCTTCCTCCTTCTCATCCTCCACCTCTCTATACATCTTCAAGCATACACCCCAACAGAAACATTCACCATCAGTTGCGGCACCTCCGGAAGATCCTATGACGGCGTAAGAACATGGAACGCAGACACAAAGTACTTGTTATCATATAGTCTAGACACCACCGTTTCAGCTAAAGCAACAATACAATCTTCTTCCACCAATCAAGTTCCATACACCACAGCACGCTTATCCCATTCCCAATTCAACTACTCTTTCCCTGTCTCTGCAGGCCCCAAATTCGTTCGCCTCTTCTTCTACCCTGCTTCTTACGCTTCCTTTCCTCGCTCTCAAGCATCATTCACCGTTCAAGCCAACCAATTCACCCTCCTCAACGGTTTCAACGCGTCTCTAAACGCTGATGCTGAAAACAGAGAAACCATCTTCAGAGAATACGTTGTCAACGTCAATGACACTCAGAGGCTTATGCTCACCTTCACTCCGTCACCAACAAACGCCTACGCCTTCGTCAATGGAATCGAAGTGTTATCCATGCCAAATGACCTCTATTACATGTCATCAAATGACACCGGATTCAAACTTGTCGGAAATGTCAATCTATCCATGGTGTTACCCAACAATGCACTGGAGACAGAGTATAGAATCAAAGTAGGAGGCCAAGCCATCTCTGAGAGAAAGGACACTGGTTTGTTCAGGAACTGGGAAGGTCATGATGAAAATTATTTAATGACACAAAATCTAACGGATAATCTATCATCTGACATGGTTGGTATGAACATAACCGTGAACCCTGATTACGTGGCACCCAATGATCTTTACAGAACATCACGTGAATTGGGCAAAAATGGTGCTTTGAACAAAATCAGCAACCTGACTTGGGAGTTCCCTGTTGATACTGGGTTCACTTACGTGGTCAGGCTCCACTTTTGTGAACTTGACCCTAATATTACTGACATCGGTGACAGGGTGTTCTTAATTTACATACAGAGTCAGGTGGCTGAGGACCACGCTGATGTTATGAAATGGAGTGGGAAACAAAAAGGTCTCGCTGTGCAAAGAAACTATGCCGTTTTAATCCCCAAGAATGGTACTCAGAAGAAGGTTAATCTCTCACTACAAATGCATCCTTATGGAGATAGTAGGGATACACTATACAGCAATCCGTTTCTGAACGGCCTTGAGATATTCAAAATCAGCGACGTCGGGTCTAACAATCTTGCAGGACCAAACCCGGATCCGGTTCAGATACCACCCAGGAAGAGCAGCAGTGGAAAACGAACAACGATAATTGGTATAGCCACGGGGACGGTATTCAGCGTTGTTTTAATCTCTGTTTTCTTGGTCATAATTTTGCTAAAGCAAACCACCATAACAAAGACAAAGGATTACAAATCAAACTCATCCATCACACAGAATTCTTCCCTGCCGTCTGATCTTTGTCACCGCTTCACCCTTGACCGGATCAAAGCCGCCACCAACAACTTCAATGACGTTTTCATCATTGGTGTCGGGGGATTTGGTCACGTATACAAGGGCTACATGGACGGCAGTTCCACCCCTGTGGCCATCAAACGCCTCAAACCAGTTTCTGAACAGGGCCCCTGGGAGTTCATGAATGAAATTGTAATGTTATCGCAGCTCCACCATCGCCATCTCATCACTCTCATAGGCTACTGCAACGATAACAAGGAAATGATACTCGTCTACGAATTCATGGAACGTGGCAACCTCCGTGACCATCTCTACAACACTGATAACCCTCCTCTATCATGGAAGCAGCTCTTGCAGATTTGTATTGAAGCTGCACGTGGATTGCATTATCTTCACACCGGCGCAAAGAACATGATCATTCACCGCGATGTGAAAACAACCAACATCTTGTTGGATGATAAGTGGGTGGCCAAGGTTTCAGACTTTGGGCTATCTAGAATTGGTCCAATGGGCACTTCCAAGGCCTATGTCAGTACGAAAGCGAGAGGCAGCTTTGGGTATTTAGACCCGGAGTATTATCTACGGTACCGTTTGACGGAGAAGTCCGATGTGTACTCTTTCGGGGTAGTGTTGTTTGAGATATTGTGTGCTCGACCGCCTTTGATCCACACTGCAGAAACGAAACAAGTGTCTCTTGCTAATTGGGTCAGACTCTGTTACCAAAACGGGACTATGGATGAGATTGTGGATCCCAAGTTGAAGGGGAAGATTGCGCCCGGGTGCTTTAGGAAGTTTTGTGAGACTGGTGTGAGTTGTTTGTTGGAAGATGGGACGCAGAGACCATCAATGCATGATATAGTTGGGATGCTAGAGTTTGCACTGCAGCTGCAAGAGAGTGAGGATCAGCATGAAAAAGATGGTATTCTTACAAAGGAAGTGAACGAGAGAAGAGAGGAAATAAGTGATGATATATTTGGCGGTGGGATCAGTGTGGAACAGTGGTAGTGAAGCGGGTGTGAATGTAAAGTACAAGCAACAGAGAGCATAACGATGCAGGGACAGATTTACTTGCTTGGTTGAGAGGCCTTCCCCCCTATTTTTTTGAACTCTTAAATGTTTAATATGTATAGTATTTTAATTTTAATATTAGATCAATTATTTCTATTTGAACGTTTGAGCATAAAAATAATATAAAAGTATTATTCTAAATGAACTGGTTGCTTGGATTGCTATAATATTCGATGAGAAATTTCAGCTTAAACTTCCTTTGTCTACTCTTGGGATGATCGAGTCAGTTGTACAGGAGCTGTTACGACACTCTTAACACGATAACTAAAATTGTTGCCCTGTGGTATTTATAGGTAATAGGGGTACTAATAGTCAGTGTGATAATAGGCTTGATGATTCTTTCATTGTCAGCCTGTCATGTTTTTTAGACGATTTGCTATGAGATGCGACAGGTGTTTCATAGATACATAGAGGCTTTGTCTGGATTGAAGAAAAGAGATGAAATGAATCAAAATTATTTGATTTCCATGATTCTGTGATAGAGCATAAAAGTATTATGACCTGTGATTTCTACTTTGCAAATACTTGTGATGGAGTCAATTTATGAACACTTTCAACCTTGTTGTAAACTAAAATGTACAATTGAGGCTAACTTGATTTATTGAGTTCTGTAGTGGAATGTGGCTAAGCATTGAAGAAGGGAAGAATACTAGAATTTCTAGAATAACATAATGTTGTGGGATTTTTGAGTCGCATCTCAGGACAGTGTTTCAGAAAAATTGAAGAATGAAAATAAGGAAGGCTCTCAAACCAGTAACTAAAACCAATTTTCTATTATATGTTTAAACACATTCCAGTAACTAAAACCATTGCATTTGTAATTGTGAATCAAACATATTTCAGTAACCTGCTGCATAATAGAGTATTTCTATGATTATGTCAGAAGCAGGAAGCGTGGAATATACAGTTAAAAAGACTGTAAACAATTTAAGAAGCTTGCTGCTGTGCTTTCTGTGCTGAGTAAGCTTGTGAAGTAGATCCAGGCTGAAAATGGAAGAATCAAAATCTAATTATTTGGAAGTTATATACTAACTTTATAATGTAGAAAGAAAGAGTAAAGAATTCCTTACGATAAATGCATGAACATCATTACAGCCTCACAAGAGCTTCTCATTGAGAGTGTCCACAGCTTGAAACGACCCTCCTCCCTCACTCCTCTGCACAAGGAACCCCAAATTATAATATTAGAATGAATGAGTCCAATGTTTAAGCGTTAGCAACAAAAGTTAGAAGGAAAAGAGAAAAATATGAGCAAGTCCTACCTTGTAATAGTCCACGGCAACATAATTGGCCCACCTATTTCCAGCAGCACCGTGACAGGTTTGTAGCATGTCAACGAGACCTCCAGAGTTATCTACACATGTGATTGGCTTAAATGGAGTAGATCGAAAATAGTTTACCAACACTAAGGACTTGCTCTTGTCATCAAGAGGAGAAGATTCTGCTCTATGTGGACAGTTTCCTTTTTTCATTCCTCCATCCCCATCTGCAAAAGTCAAACTCACCAAAATGAAAATTGCAAAAGGAAGGAAGATAAATATATACCACAATTCACATTCTACCTTCGCTGGTGTTTTGCTTTTTAATGTAACCAGTGTGTGTACTATTACACTATAAAGAATAAAAGAACTTTTAATGGTTGGTGTTTTCTTACACTGATTTTCAACCATGTAATTCCACTGGTATGCAATGCCTTCACTTTGTTCCTTAGACCTGACAGAAGTGAAAACTAGTAATCTTTGATTTTTAGCAACCATATCACTCACCAGAGGCCAGTCACCACCACTTTTGGGCATTCTACTCACAGGAAACCAAAACTTCATCAAACCAGCTTCGGTGAAGACTTTTGTCAATCCTTTTGGTGTTTTAACATAATCTTCCAATATGAGTGTGACAATTTCTGTTGGATTGGCTGACAGAAAAGATGCAATTTCCTTCAGCGTATCTATAGCTGGTTTCTACATTTTGATACAAAAGTTAGGGTCTTAATTTATATAGAGCTACTCATTGGTCATCAACGAGTGTTCGTAAAGAAAGAAACAAGTTACAGAGTCATAGGCCAAAATGAAACAGAACTGGTAAGATGATTTTTACGTACAAAAGCTGTGAAGTCATAGCACTGGCCTTGAAATGAATGGCATAACCACACATCTCCATCAAAATCATATGTATCCAGCATTAATCCCCGAACTCCATTCTACAAATGAAACATTGATGGAAGAGAATAATTACCTTAAACATTGTAAGAAACAGAACATCAGATAATTAGCAGAAACTAAGTAATAATGAATAAAGAATGGCATACTTTTAGCTGCTGTGTTACACTGTCTTCTTGGTTAGTGATGGTAGTGCGAAGCACACCTGTGTGAGATGGCTCTCCATCAATGGCAAAAGCATTGTGCGTTGTCAAAAATGCATATTTATTGAATGGGAGAGAGTTATTCTATCCACAAAAAACAACCAATTAGCAACAGATTAAGATGAAATACCCAAACTTTCCTCTCCCCTCCTCCATCCCTTTTCTCTCTCTACACATGAGAGTGTGCATATATCATCATAATATAGCTTATTTTTCACTTTTAGTACCAAAAACTAAATAATAAAAATGCCCAAAATTTAGATACAGTTTCATTGGTGTTGTTCTCCATTCAACACTAGAGTTTCATCTCCATAACTTGTGTTACAAAGGTCTGCACTCTGCATTAAACGTTAACATAAATTATTAAGGCACAGCTTCAGTTTTGGTAGAAGGAAAACACTAAAAATACTTATGAAACTGCATCTAAATTTCGTAAGAAAACAAAACGCCCTGAAGATGTTTCATAATTACAGAAGCACTTAATATTCAATAACGTAAAAGGATGGAAGTAATTTCTCGCCTACCCCACTAGAACCAGAACGACCCCAAGGGTCCAACCACTCTAAATTTTATCACTTGATGATGGCATGCTAAAAAGTTTGACATTTAGGAATTGGGCATGCTAAAAGAGAAAAGGATATATCTTACTATTTGCTTGAATTGGTCTGTGATGGAAGATCTGACACACCTAGAGCCTAAAAACCCAAGTGGGCATGAGAAACAATAGAGCCCAGCTCCACAATCACCGTTAGACGAGCATTCATCATTAAGCTGATCAAAAAGATTCGAAAACCATAAGATAGAAACAGAAACGTTAAAGGCATCATTCAAAGCAAAAGTGGTAGGCAAAGTATAAAAACCTTGCAATTTCCATTAGAGCAAGCAGCATCAACACAATAACACAAGGGGAGAATAACAACCAAAAGAAAGCACAGCAGAGAACCCATTTGTACAATGAGTCAATAACTAAGTTGGATTAGTAATAGATATCTAAAACTAAAAGAAAGTGAGTAACAGAAGAGAATGAAAAGATAAGACAACAAGGTGTGTAATTTATGTTTAAAAAGGAACTTGTTGAGTTCTAAATTCTAATGTACATTAGGCTAGTTTTGAGATGGGAAACTAATGCTGCATTAATTATTGGAAACTAAAGCTATTGAAAATAATGGAAGTACTTGACTAATGAGAATGTGAAAAGTTTCCAACTTTTCCTACTTATCGCGGAAATCGGTGTTAAAGAAGAACACGGACGGTTAACGTGTGGTGTTATAGATTTTTTGTATTGAAGACAAAAAGTAAACGACATTCTAGTGAACATATATACAAAGAGTGCATAGTTTGAGAAAGTGCAGTATGTTGTTGGTGGTTGGATACATTTATTCATGTACGCGTTGGTTTTGACATAAAAGATTGTGGTTCAATGGTATAATTAATTTAATAATGGAACCTAAGTTAGGGGGCAAGAACATAATATATTAGTTTAACTGAATATTTTAAAATAGAATTACAAACAAGATAACTTTTATAATTAAATAAGTTTAGTAGTGGTTGGGAGAATTAAGAAAGAAAGATCTCATAAATATATAAGTCATAGAATAATCTATAAAATATCCATATTCATCTATTCAATATTTATGGTTGATGCATAGCATATTCTCTGGAATTCGTTGTCTCCCAGCAAAATATTTTAACATGAACAAGTTGATAAAAAAAAAATAAGACATTGAGTGTTTTTTATTTTTATTTTCATTGAAAACAGAAAAAAGAAGAGAAAATATGTTTGACTAATTTTTTTTTTAAGAAATTTATATTAAATAATTTTATAAGTTTGATTAATTAAGAAGAAGAGATTAAAAAAATATTACAGAATATATTCGTAGCATTGCTCCTCCCAGTAGAAATTTAAGTGAGAATATAACTTTATTGAAAGCCAAGTCAAAGTTTTTTCTTCTTTTTTTTTTTTGTCTTTGTTTGGATAACGGACAAAAGTAATAATTTTTTTTAAAGAAAATTATATTAAAAAAATTCTCTGATTTAGAATTAACTTTTTACACTATTCCTTTTTTTTTTAACATAAATTTATTTATTTTTATTCAAAAAAATTATCTTATAAATAGGAACAGCATCAACTTATTCTCACACTACACTTGTTAACGTCTTTTGCTTTCTCATTTTTTTCTTTTGTTATTATCACATTTCTGCATCAGTCACGGTTCTTTCTTTCTCTCTGTTCTAATTTTGGTTCCTCAAATTATATTGTGCTTTATTTTTCTCTTTGTTTTCGATTCTTGAAACCATCTTTTGCTTCTTTCTTCATTTTCTTTTCTTCGTTGCATACTTTTCTTTTGGCTTTTGACATTATTTTTCAGATTCTTTCTTTTTATTTTGTAATTAGAGATTCTTTTGGTTTTTGAAACGATTTCTCTGTTACTTTCTTGTTATTTTTTATTTAAAGAATTAATCTTGGCTTTTCAAACTTTCTTTCACTTCTCTCAATTTCTGACATCCAATAATAGATAATTCTAATTCTTAATTGTTTGAATTCTTAGTCTTTTAGTTGAACTTTGTGTTTGTATCATTGTATTCTTTTTTAAAGATACGATTTCTTTAGATATCTTTTAATAAAAATTAAAATAATCTTCTCTTTACTTTTTGGATTTGGTATTTGCAGTTTCACGATGACGATTCAAGAATCGAATTCACAGATAAGACTTTAGATTGTAAATTATTATTCATTCATAATATTTTTATTTATAATTTATTTTATATATAATTCTGCAATTGAGATAATTTATTATTTATTTATTTATAATTCTGATGATCAGCAGAATTTCAATTTATTTATTTATAATTCTGCTGCTCAGCAGAATTTAAAATTTATATATATATATATATATATATATATATCTGCAATTGAGCAGAATTTATTATTTATTCTTAATTTAATATTTATTTATTTATAATTATGATGCTCGTCAGACTTTTAATATATTTATTTATGATTCTGCTACTCAGCAGAATTTATAATTTATTTATTTATAAATCTGCAATTGAGCAGAATTTATTATTTATGCATAATTTATTATTTATTTATTTTTAATTCTGTTGCTCGACAGAATTTAAATATATTTATTCATTTTTTCTTTACGGTTTTAATGTTGGTTCCTGAAATTATAGTGTGCTTTGTTTTTCTCTTTGTTTTGGTTCTTGACACGATCTTTTGCTTCTTTCTGTATTTCTTTTCCTCAATTAGAGAATTTTTTTTGACTTTTGAAATTATTTTTCTGTTTCTTTCTTTTTATTTTTTAATTACAGAATTTGTTTTGATTTTTCGAACTTTCTTTCACTTCCCACAATTTCAGATATCCAATGATAGATAATTTTGGTTCATAAACTGTGAAATTCTTGATCTTTAAGTTGATTTTTGTGTGAAAGTGGCTCCGTATTGATTTTAAATATATAATTTCTTTAGATATTTTTCAATAAATATTTAAATCTTCACTTCTTTTTTAAATTTTGATTTTTGGTATTTGCAGTTTGACAATGACAATTTAAGAATCAAATTCACGTATCAGACTTAAGAGTAGAAATTATTATTCTTCATTCATAATATTTATTTATAATTTATTTAAAATATAATTCTGCAATTGAGCAGAATATATTATTTATGCATAATTTGTTAATTATTTATTTATAATTCTGCTGCTCAGCAGAATTTATAATTTATTCATAATTTAGCAATTATTTATTTATAATTCTATGCTCAGCAGAATTTTAATATATATATTTATTATTCTGCCGCTCAGCAGAATTTATAATTTATTCATAATTTAGCAATTATTTATTTATAATTCTGCTGCTCAGCAGAGTTTATAATTTATTCATAATTTAATAATTATTTATTTATAATTCTGCTGCTCAGCAGAGTTTATAATTTATTCATAATTTAACAATTATTTATTTATAATTCTGCTGCTCAGCAGAGTTTATAATTTATTCATAATTTAACAATTATTTATTTTATAATATCTATAATTCTGATGCTCATCAGAATTTTAATATATTTATTTATAATTCTGCTGCTCAGCAGAATTTATAATTTATTTATATAAAATTCTGCAATTGAGCAGAATTTATTATTGATGGATAATTTATTAATTATTTATTTATAATTCTGATGTTCAGCAGAATTTATATTTTATATATAATTTATTTATAATTTATATATAATTTAGCGCAAAAAAGTTTTTAACTCCGCCTATGCCTATGGTGTGATAGCCGGTCCCAAGCCCGGATAAAGGAGGAGGGTTTTGTTCATATATTTGCATCATTGCTTTATAGGTCTGATTACCTTTTTTCATTTTACTTTTCTCAATCCTTTTGCTCTTTTAACACTATTTTCCTGTATAGCATCATTGCAAATATGTTGTGCTGTGTAAATTTATAACTTTATGATTGCATGTTATGAAGATTGACATTTTGGAATTGGGTGTGTTGTTAAAGTTTTATTGTGAAAATAGGCAAAGACTAGAGAGTTATGCTTAGCATTCTATTCCACCCCAAAATTTTTATTACCTTTTCATGGAAACAAAGACTTCACATCTTTATTGGGGTAGCAGTAGACTGTATATAATACACTTATTTTGGAACTCTGGTACTTATCATGCACTGAAATGTGTCCCATCAATTAGGATTC
The DNA here is from genome assembly GCA_026586105.1 of Hylodesmum podocarpum. Lineage (NCBI taxonomy): Eukaryota > Viridiplantae > Streptophyta > Magnoliopsida > Fabales > Fabaceae > Hylodesmum > Hylodesmum podocarpum. The sequence continues at coordinate 2,913,600 of JALJEV010000803.1, read as the reverse complement.
CTTGAATATTTGTTTTATATCCATATTTCTTAAATATTTTGTTTATATTTGTCTTCTATCAGTATTTTAAAGGAACTTTCATCTGTAAAATGAGACAAAATCCTAATTAGAACCATTTCCTTTTTGTTGCTGATTAGTTAACAGTAACACTATCGGTAAATTAAAGGAAAATTAAATAAATTTTTAGGCGTGGACACAAATCTAGTTATATTTATTAGGATCTGTGAGCTATATGATGTATGAAGGAATGAATTAAAAGACAGCCTAAATTGGATCAAGCAATATGTTTTGTGATGGTTAGTTTGTGTTCTGCTCTAAGTACAGAACTGACAAAATTTATATGTAATTACATGTAACACTTACTTGAACATGGGAACTGACGAGCTTTTGAAAGAATTGAGAAATTACAAGAGTTGAAACTTGGATAGCAAGGTATAACGATAATTTCCTTTCAATTGCTTTTGTTCACAGTTGCCAAATTAGACATGTTAAAAAGTTTGTTATGTGAATTTAGTGGGTTGTCAAATTAGAGTAACCCATAGAACCCGGCATACTCACAGGTCTGGGTTGTTTGAGAAAAAATTGTTTTACATTTCACAAAAATCCCCTGGTGAGTCATGAGTTATCCATCAATACAAAATATAAATTTAGTAATTTAGGACTCAAGTTAATTATTAAGCTTATATTTAAGACTAATGAGAAGTGGATATCTCACTATGAACTTGAATTGATCTGTGATGGAAGATCTCACGCATAGAGCCTGAAAAAGGCAAAACAACACTGTACTCCTCTATAAAGAATGTAGCTTTCCAACTTTGCATACTTATCTCCTAATTAATGCGATATTTCTATAAATAACACCCTCACACTGACGGTTGAAGTGCAATTTTGGACTTCCATTAATACGGAGGACAAAATATACACGACACGTTCTAGTAAATACTGTGCATAAAAACAAATTGCTTCATCCTAGTAATGTGGGATACATATAAATATCTTTGACTCAGTGATAATCTTTAGCTACTAATTATTGAGAAATACCACAATTAAACAAATAATAAAATTACAAGAAAGATAATATTAAGTGATCTTTAACTATTAATAGAGAAATCTTAAATATTTCAAGTTAATATCTCGTTGATAATTTGAAAATAATAATATATTTTCAAATCTTAGACTCTCACATGGCCCTCTCACTCTCCCAAATCTTAATTTTTCATCCCACGCCTATATATTAAGTCCTCTACTATACGCACTCACCGTTATCTATTATTTCGTTGCCATGACGAAACCAGAAGCTACTAGTTTCAAAGTAATCCAAGTTTGTTCAGTAGCACCACTTCATGAACCTTCCACCTCCATTGTTCCAACCTCTCTTCCACTAACATTCTTTGATCTCTTATGGCTACGTTTTCCAGCTGTTGAGCGTCTCTTCTTCTATGAAATCCCCAACCTCACTACTACTTCTTTCTTTGACACCATTCTTCCAAATCTCAAATACTCTCTTTCCATCACTCTCCAACACTTCCTTCCTTTCTCCGGCACCCTCACATGGCCCCATCACTCTTCAACACCCATCATCAACTATTGCCCCGGTGACGCTGTCTCCTTCACTGTCGCGGAATCCGATGCTAACTTCAGTATACTCTCTTCCAACCGCTGCGAAGCAGCAGACAGACAATATTTGACACCACAATTAACCACTTCCCATGACCAAGCATCATTACTAGCACTGCAAGTCACTGTGTTCCCAAACTATGGCTTTTGCATTGGAATAACCACACACCATGCAGCTTTCGATGGAAATTCTTCAACCATGTTGATGAAATCATGGGCATATATATACTCTAACTTAAAAAACCCAATACCATCACCGTCACTATTGTTACCACAACATCTCACACCTTTCTTTGACAGATCAGTGATAAAAGACCCTTCTGGAATAGGTGAAGCCTTGGTGGAGGCGTGGACAAAGATCAATGGACCAAATAATAGAAGTCTGAAGGTGTGGGAGTCACTTAGGGAAGTTCCAAGCGATGCGGTTAAAGGTTTGTTTGAGTTAACACCTTCACAGATTCAAAAGCTGAAGCAACATGCAGAGTCTAAGATGAAAAACAAGGTTTTTAAGTTGTCAACGTTCTCTGTTACGTGTGCATATGTGTTGACGTGTTTGGTGAAAGCAGAACAGCCAAAGGAAGATAAGGTGGTTTTTGTATTTGGTGTTGACTGTAGATCTCGTTTGGACGATCCTCCCATTCCGGCTACATATTTTGGAAATTGTGTTGCCGGGCAAAACTTTGAGGCTGTGACAAAGAAGTTGGGTGAAGATGATGGGTTTATAAGTGCTTTGGAGGGGATAGGTGAAGCTTTGAATAGAGTGAATTGTTGGGATTCAAACAAAGTCTCACATTTTGTAGAATTTGTAATAATGTTAGACTTTGAATTAAGGGAGGATTTGTTAAATATTTTGTTAATTCAAAGTCCTATTTCGGCAGAGTTTAGAAAAAGAGAGGAGTTAAACACTTATATAAAAAGAGAGTGATATGTTTTATTCACTTATATAAAAAGAGAGTGTGTGTCCACCGGTGTATTTTTTCTCATATGGTCCGAGTATAACATTTTTGTTAGCTCTCTTGGAGGGGTTGTTTTGTTGTACTCTTTAACACATAGTGGATATTTTTCTGGATTAGGTCTCGTGGTTTTTTATCTCTCTCTTATTGGGGGGTTTCCACGTTAAAATTTTTGGTTTTTGTCCCTCTCATTGGGAGTTTCCACGTTAAAATTTTGGTGTTCTCCTTGCTCCTATATTTTATTTTCCCTGCTCCCTGAGATTTTACGTTGCCGCTTATTGCAGTTATCTTGTTTCCCCCCTCAAGGGAAAGGTTTTTAATTTTACAGGCTTCTAGGTTCTGTGTCTAAGTTTTTCCGCTGCGCCTTTCCCAACAAGTGATATTAGAGCCGATGGTTCGATTTGGTAACCGGCTCAGATTTGTGTGCAATGATTGGACTGGATCTAAGTGGTCAGGTGGATCTATTTTGGAGATCCTTTGTGTCGAAAGTCTCCCTAGCAAGTTTGGCTAGGCTGCGTGTTCAGTTGATGTGAGCTATCAAAACAGTACAAGACTAGGGCATAGAAGCTCTAATGACCATCATTGACAAGGATTTTCTATGTATGGGAGGAGATTTTGTGGTCCTTTGTTTGAGGGGAGGTTTGTTGGGATTTAAATAAAGTTCCACATTTTGTAGAATTTGTAATAATGTAAGACTTTGAATTAAGAGAAGATTTATTGTGTGTCCACCGGTGTGTTTTTCCACATATGGTCCGAGTATGGCGTTTTTGTTAGCCCTCTTGGAGGAGTTGTTTTGTTGTACTCTTGGATATATTTTTTATGTACTAGGTCCCGTGGTTGGTTTTTGTCCCTCTCATTGGGGTTTCCACGTTAAAATTTTGGTGTTCCTCTTGCTATTGTATTTTATTTTCTTTGTTCTCTTAGGATTTTATACTGCCTTATATGATAGTTCTCTTGTTTCCCCCCTCAAGGGAAATGTTTTTATTTTTACAGGCTGCTTCCGGGTTCTGTGCGTAAGTTTTTCCACTGCGCCTTTCCCAACATGAAGGAGGGATTGTTGAATGGAGTAAAAGCTTGGGCTTCGGAAATGCATGAAAAAATGGAGGGTAAAATATTCTCTACTGCTGGATCGCCATGGTTTGAGGTTTATAGTAAAGATTTTGGATGGGGAAGGCCTAAGAAGGTGGATATGACTTCCACAGACAAAACAGGAGCATTTTCTCTTAGTGAAAGTAGGGATCACAGTGGAGGAATTGAGATTGGAATTGCGTTAGGTAAACGTGAGATGTAGGATTTTGCTGCCATTTTTGTTCAAGGACTAGAATCCTTTTAAAGTTTGTAACTTTGATCACTGTGTTTATGTTGGATGAGACAGAGAGTTGTCTCTAGTGCCTTCTTAGTTTTGCAACAAAAAATGTTTCCAGTTTAGTTACTTTGTATGAAGTTTGTGAATGATGAATAAATTAAAATTGTGAGAGTTTTTTACTTATTTTTTGTCACAAAAAATAGAATCATCAATGTCAAATATGTTGTACTGTGTATTTGTTGAATGCTTGAGTTAGAACCAGGAAGAAAATACAGGCAATTAACCTTGAAAATTATATCTCTTTATATCTATGGATGAGATTATGGATCCCATGTTGAAGGGGAAGATTGCGCCTGGGTGCTTTAGGAAGTTTTGTGAGACTGGTGTGAGTTATTTGTTGGAAGATGGGATGAAGAGGCCGTCAATGCATGATATCATTGGGATGCTAGAGTTTGCACTGCAGCTACAAGAGAGTGGGGAGCAGCATGAAAAAGATGGTATTCTTACGAAGGAAGTGAACAAGAGAAGAGAGGAAATAAGTGATGATATATTTGGCGGAGGATAAGTGTGGAGCAGGTTTTGGATTATAGCAACAGTGGTAGTGAAGCGGGTGTGAATGTAAAGTACGAGAGCAGCAGAGACAGATTTACTTGCTTGGTTGAGGGGCCTTGTCCCCTCCTTTTTTTAACTCTTAAATGTTTAATATGTATAGTATTTTAATTTTAATATTAGATCAATTATTTCTATTTGAACGTTTGAGTATAAAAATAATATGAGTATTATTCTGAATGAACTGGTTGCTTGGATTGCTATAATATTTGATGAGAAAGTTCACCTTAAACTTCCTTTGTCTAATCTTTGGATGATCGAGTCAGTTGTAGAGGAGCTGTTACGACATTCTTAACACGATAACTAAAATTGTTGCCCTGTGGTATTTATAGGTAATGGGGGTACTAATAGTCAGTGTGATAATAGGCTTGATGATTCTTTCATTGTCAGCCTGTCATGTTTTTTAGACGATTTGCTATGAGATGTGACAGGTGTTTCATAGATACATAGAGGCTTTGTCTGGATTGAAGAAAAGAGATTAAATGAATCAAAATCTTTTATAATTTGATTTCCATGATTCTGTGATAGAGCATAAAAGTATTATGACCTGTGATTTCTACTTTGCAAATACTTGTGATGGAGTCAATTTATGAACACTTTCAACCTTGCTGTAAACTAAAAAATACAATTGAGGCTAACTTGATTTATGAGTTGTGTATTTGAATGTGGCAAAGCATTGAAGAAGGGCAGAATACTAGAATTTCTAGAATAACATAATGTTGTGGGATTTTTGAGTCGCATTTCAGGACAGTGTATCAGAACAATTGAGGAATGAAAATAAGGAAGGCTCTCAAGTTATTACTTGGTTTCCTACAATTTTCTCTTATACGTTTGAACATATTCCAGAAACTAAAACCATTGCATTTGTAATTGTGAATCAAACATATTCCAGTAACAACTGCTGCATAATAGAGTATTTCTATGATTATGTCAGAAGCAGGAAGCGTGGAATATACAGTTAAAAAGACTGTAAACATTTTCAGAAGCTTGCTGCTGTGCTTTCTGTGCTGAGCAAGCTTGTGAAGTAGATCCAGGCTGAAAATGGAAGAATCAAAATCTAATTATTTGGCAGTTATATACTAACTTTATAATGTAGAAAGAAAGAGTAAAGAATTCCTTACCACACATGCATGAACATCATCATTACAGCCTCACAAGAGCTTCGCATTGAGAGTGTCCACGGCTTGAAACGATCCTCCTCCCTCACTCCTCTGCACAAGGAACCCCAAATTATAATATTAGAATGAATGAGTCCAATGTTTAAGCGTTAGCAACAAAAGTTAGAAGGAAAAGAGAAAAATATGAGCAAGTCCTACCCTGTAATAGTCCACGGCAACATAATTGGCCCACCTATTTCCAGCAGTACCGTGACAGGTTTGTAGCATGTCAATGAGACCTCCAGAATTATCTACACACGTGACCGTCTTAAATGGAGTAGATCGAAAATAATTTACCAACACTAAGGACTTGCTCTTGTCATCAAGAGGAGAAGATTCTGCTCTATGTGGACAGTTTCCTTTTTTCATTCCTCCATCCCCGTCTGCAGAAGTCAAAATCACCAAAATGAAAATTGACAGAGCAAGGAAGATAAATGTATATCACAATTCACACTCTACCTTCACTGGTGTTTTGATTTTAATTTAACCAGCATGTGTACTATAACACAATAAAAAATAAATGACCTTTAAATGGTTGGTGTTTTCTTACACTGATTTTCAACCATGTAATTCCACTGGTATGCAATGCCTTCACTTTGTTCCTTAGACCTGACAGAAGTGAAAACTAGTAATCTTTGATTTTTAGCAACCATATCACTCACCAGAGGCCAGTCACCACCACTTTTGGGCATTCTACTCACAGGAAACCAAAACTTCATCAAACCAGCTTCAGTGAAGACTTTTGTCAATCCTTTTGGTGTTTTAACATAATCTTCCAATATGAGTGTGACAATTTCTGTTGGGTTGGCTGACAGAAAAGATGCAATTTCCTTCAGCGTATCTATAGCTGGTTTCTACATTTTGATACAAAAGTTAGGGTCTTAATTTATTTAGAGCTACTCATTGGTCATCAACGAGTGTTCGTAAAGAATGAAACAAGTTACAGAGAAATAGGCCGAATAAAAAAAACAGAACTGGTAAGATGATTTTTACATACAAAAGCTGTGAAGTCATAGCACTGGCCTTGAAATGAATGGCATAACCACACATCTCCATCAAAATCGTATGTATCCAGCATTAATCCCCGAACTCCATTCTACAAATGAAACATTGATGGAAGAGAATAACTGCCTTAAACATTGTAAGAAACAGAACATCAGAATAATCAGCAGAAGCTAAGTAATAATGAATAATGAATGGCATACTTTTAGCTGCTGTGTTACACTGTCTTCTTGGTTAGTGATTGTAGTGCGACGCACACCTGTGTGAGATGGCTCTCCATCAATGGCAAAAGCATTGTGCGTTGTCAAAAATGAATATTTATTGAATGGGAGAGAGTTATTCTATCCAGAAAAAACAGCCAATTAGCAACAGATTAAGATGATATAACCCAATTTTCCTCTACCCCCTCCACCCCTTTTCCCTCTCTACACAAGAGAGTATGCATATATCATCGTAATATAGCTTATTTTTCTCTTGTAGTATCAAAATTTATATAACAAAAATGCCCAAAACTTATATACAGTTTCATTGGTGTTTTTTTCCATTCAATACTAGACTTTCATCTCCATAACTTGTGTTACAAAGGTCTTCATTAAACGTTAACACAAATTACCAAGGTACAGCTTCAGTTTTGGTAGAAGAAAAACACTAAAAATACTCATGAAACTGCATCTTAATTTTGCAGAATAACAGAACGCCCTGAAGATGTTTCATAATTTTCCTCCAAGAAGCAGTTAATATTCGGATAATGTAAAAGGATGGAAGTAATTCTGGTCTACCCCACTAAAACCAGAACCACTGGCACCCCAAGTGTCCAACCACTCCAAATTTTATCACTTGATGATGGCATGCTAAAAAGTTTGACATTTAGGAATTGGGCATGCTAAAGAGAAAATGATATATCTTACTATTTGCTTGAATTGGTCTGTGATGGAAGATCTGACACACCTAGAGCCTAAAAACCCAAGTGGGCATGAGAAACAATAGAGCCCAGCTCCACAATCACCGTTAGACGAGCATTCATCATTAAGCTGATCAAAAAGATTCGAAAACCATAAGATAGAAACAGAAACGTTAAAGGCATCATTCAAAGCAAAAGTGGTAGGCAAAGTATAAAAACCTTGCAATTTCCATTAGAGCAAGCAGCATCAACACAATAACACAAGGGGAGAATAACAACCAAAAGAAAGCACAGCAGAGAACCCATTTGTACAATGAGCCAGTTACTAATTTGGATTAGTAATAGATATCTAAAACTAAAAGAAGGTGAGTTACAGAAGAGAATGAAAAGATAACACAACAAGGTGTGCAATTTATGTTGAAATAGGAACTTGTTGAGTTCTAAATTCTAATGTACATTAGGCTAGTTTTGAGATAGGAAACTTATGTTGCATTAATTATTGAAAACTACAGCTATTGAAAATAATGGAAGTACTTGACTAATGTGAGTGTGAAAAGTTTCCAACTTTTCCCACTTATGGCCGAAATCAGTGTTAAAGAAGAACACGGACGGTTAAAGTGTGGTGTTATAGATTTTTTTGTATTGAAGACAAAAACTAAACGAAGTTTGAGAAAGTGCAGTATGTTGTTGGTGGTTGGATACATTTATTTATGCACGCGTTGGTTTTGACATAAAAGATTGTGGTTCATCAACCATTGTAGATAATGGTTTAATTAATTTAATAATGGAACCTTTACTAGGGGGCAAGAATAAAATATATTAGTGTAACTGAATATTTTAAAATAGAAATACATAACACGATCATTTTTATAATTAAATAAAGAGTTTTTATTTTTAACATATGAGACCCGTTTACATAAGTTTATATTTGTAGAGGTTACTAGTGGTTGGGAGAATTAAAAAGAAAGATCTCACAAATAAGTCATAGAATAATCTATAAAATATCCATATTCATCAATTCAAGATTCATGCATGGATGATGCATAGCATATTCTTTGGAATTTGTCGTCTCCCAGAAAAATATTTTAACGACGAATAAGTTGATAAAAGGATTTGAGTGTTTTATATTTCTATTGTTATTAAAAATAGAAAATAAAATTGAAAATGTGTTTGATTAATTTTTTTGAAAATATTTTCATAAAAATATTTTAAAAATTGGGTGAGAATAAGAAAACACACTGACGCCATCTTCACATATTTCAGGAAACTGTTTTCAAAGAATAAAAGTTGAAAATAAAAATAAAAAACAATTCTTGAAACCAAATATCTCCTTAAAAATCCGTTATATATAAGATAATGGTTTCCGGCTAAGTAGTGCACTCAAAGATATTAATTAAAAAATTAAGAAAAATATTTGATGTATAAATTATATATGAGAATAAAAATACGTGAGTCTCATTTTATTTAATATTTCCCATTTCTAATTTTATAAGTTTAATTAATTAAAAAGAAAATATTAAAAAAATATATCACAGATATATCCGTAGAAATTTAAGTGAAATGTGACATATATATGAATATAACTTAATTGAAAGCCAAAAATTAAATATTTTTATTTTTTATTTTTTGTCTTTGTTTGGATAACGAACAAAAGTACTGAAATTTTTTTAAGAAAATTATATTAAAAAAATTCTCTGCTTGAGAATTAACTTTTTACACTATTCAAAAAAATTAACTTATAAATAGCAACAGCAACAACCTATAAACACTACACTTGTTAACGTCTTTTCCTTTCTCATTTTTTTTTTTCTTTCTTTCTCTCCTCTTCGTCTTTCTCTCTCTTTGTTTTAGTTTTTGTTCCTGAAATTATACTGTGCTTTATTTTTCTCTTTGTTTTGGATTCTTGAAACCATCTTTTCCTTCTTTCTTTATTTTTTTTTTCTTTAGGCTTTTGACATTATTTTTCAGATTCTTTGTTTTTCTTTTGTAGTCAGAGATTCTTTTGGTTTTTGAAACGATTTCTCTGTTAATTTCTTGTTATTTTTTCTTTAGTGATCAAAATTTTCTTGGCTTTTCAAACTTCTTTTACTTCTCACAATTTCTGATATCCAATAATAGATAATTTTAATTCTTAATTGTTTGAATTCTTAGTCTTTTAGTTGAACTTTGTGTTTGTATGATTGTATTCTTTTTAAAGATACGATTTCTTTAGATATCTTTCAATAAAAATTGAAATCTTCTTTTTATTTTTTGGATTTGGTATTTGCAGTTTCACGATGACGATTAAAGAATCGAATTCACAGATAAGACTTTAAAGTATAAATTATTATTCATTCATAATATATTTATTTATAATTTATTTTATATATAATTCTGCAATTGAGAATAATATATTACTTATGCATAATTTTTAATTATTTATTTATAATTCTGATGATCAGCAGAATTTAATATATATATATATATATATATATATATATATATATATATATATGCAATTGAGGAAAATTTATTATTTATGCATAATTTATGAATTATTTATTTATAATTCTGGTGCTCAACAGAATTTCAATATATTTATTCATCTTTCCTTTACTGTGTTAATTTTGGTTCATTATATTTATAATTCTGGTTCTTTGTTTCGGTTCTTGACACGATCTTTTGCTTCTTTCTGTATTTCTTTTCCTCAATTAGAGATTTTGTTTTGACTTTTGAAACTATTCTTTCGTTTCTTTCTTCTAATTTTTTAATTACAATTTTTTTTTTGGTTTTTCGAAGTTTCTGTCACTTTCAACATTTCTGATATCCAGTAATAGATAATTTTGATTCTTAATATTTGAAATTCTTGATCTTTTTAGTTGAATTTTGTGTGACCGTATGGGTTTTAAATATAATTTTGCAATTGAGCAGAATTTATTATTTATGCATAATTTATTAATTTATAATTCTGATGCTCAGCAGAATTTCAATATATTTATTTATAATTCTGTTTCTCAGCAGAATTATATATATATATATATATATATATATATATATATATATATATATATATATATATATATATAAAACTCTGCTATTGCGTAGAATTTATCATTTATTTATAACTCTGCTGCTCAGCAGAAATTATATCTTATTTATATATAATTCTGCTTCTCAGCAGAATTTATGATTTATTTATATATAATTCTGCAATTGAGCATTTATCTCTTTAATATTTGTATTTTTTTTTCAGGTACTACTTATACATAATTTATATTTATTTAATTACTTCTGAAAAATATGTTTATTTATTCACTTAATTATTGATTAATTTTTTTCTTTAGTGGAATTAAATTAAAGAGTGCTTTGTATAGATTTGTATGCTGTTCTTCAATTACACACAGTAGACACATGAAAATAGCATACAAATCTTAGATTACAGGTACAGGTTGATTAAATTCTAATAAAGAAAAAAGTGTGTGGATAAATAAATATTAAATATAAAATATATATAAAGTAGTTACCGAAAAAATATAAATATCCAATATACAAGTAAATGGAAAAGTTAAAGAGATTAATTGCTAGGCATTATAAAGTAAATTTTGTATATAATCAGCTGATCAGATTATTATATTTAATATATTTATTGAATTTTAAATAAATTAAAAATTATATTGATTAAAATGTTGATTAGTTGAGCATATAAAAAAATAATATATAGGAATTGAAGTGTTTAATATTTATTGTAAAAAAGTTTTTAACTCCGCCTATGCCTATGGTGTCATAGCCGGTCCCAAGCCCGGATAAAGGAGGAGGGTTTTGTTCATAAGTATAGGTTGTTTGCATTTCACTTTTGTTATTTATAATGTGTCCCATTAATTATGATTCCTTGAATTTTTGTCTTAGATCCATGTTTCCTTAATATTTTGTGTATGTTTGTCTTCTGTCAGTATTTTAAAGGAACTTTCATCTGTTTAAGGAGACAAAATCATAATTAGAACCATTTCCTTTTTGTTGCTGATTAATTAACAGTAACACTATTGGTAAATTAAAGGAAAATTAAATAAATTTTTAGGCGTGGACACAAATCTAATTAAGTTTATTAGGATCTGAGAGCTATATAAAGTATGAAGGAATTAAAAGACAGCCTAAATTGGATCAAGCAATATGTTTTGTGATGGTTAGTTTGTGTTCTTCTCTAAGTACAGAACTGACAAAATTTATATGTAATTAAGTGGAACTTTATTATGAAATTACAGGTAACACGTACTTGAACATGGGAACTGACGAGCTTGCAAGAATTGAGAAATTACTTGATAGCAAAGTATAACAATAATTATTTCACATTTTATAAAAATCCCCTGGTGAGTCATGTGTTATCCATCAATACAAATATAAATCTAGTAATTTAGGACTCAAGCTAATTATTAAGGTTATATTTAAGACTAACGAGAAATGGGTATCTCATTATGAGCTTGAATTGTTCTGTGATGGAAGATCTCACGCATACATCACCTAGAGCCTGAAAAAGGCAAAACAAAAATGTACTTTGCATACTTATCGCCGAATTAATGCAATGTTTCTATAAAGAACCACACCCTCACACCGATTGTTGAAGTGAAATTTTGGACTTTCATTAATATGGAGGACAAAATATACACGACACATTCTGGTAAATACGGTGCATACAGACAAATTGCTTTATCCATATAAATATATGTGACTCAATTGAGAAATGCCACAATTAAACAAATAATAAAATTACAAGAAAGAAAATATTAAGTGATCTTTTACTATTATTTGAGAAATCTTAAACTATATAAAATATTTCAAGTTACTGTCTCGTTGATAATTTGAAAATAATAATATATTTACACTCTCACATGGCCCTCTCACTCTCCCAAACCTTAGTTTTTCATCCCACGCCTATATATTAAGTCCTCTACTATACACACTCACCGTTACCACTAGTTATCTATTATTTTGTTGCCATGACGCAACCAGAAGCTACTAGTTTCAAAGTAATCCAAGTCTGTTCGGTAGCACCACTTCATGAACCTTCCACCGCCATTGTTCCAACCTCTCTTCCACTGACATTCTTTGATCTCTTATGGCTACGTTTTCCAGCTGTTGAGCGCCTCTTCTTCTATGAAATCCCCAACCTCACTACCACTTCTTTCTTCGACACCATTCTTCCAAATCTCAAACACTCTCTTTCCATCACTCTCCAACACTTCCTTCCTTTCTCCGGAACTCTCACATGGCCCAGTCACTCTGCCACACCCATCATCAGCTATGCCCCCGGTGACGCCATCTCTTTCACTGTCGCCAAATCCGATGCTAACTTCAGTATACTCTCTTCCAACCGCTGCAAAGCAGCAGACAGACAACAGTTGACACCACAATTAACCACTTCCCATGAACAAGCGTCATTACTTGCACTGCAAGTCACCGTGTTCCCAAACTATGGCTTTTGCGTTGGAATAACCACACACCATGCAGCTTTCGATGGAAAATCTTCAAGCATGTTGATGAAATCATGGGCATATATATGCTCTAACCTAAAAAAGGCTACACCAACACCATCACTATTGTTACCACAACATCTCACACCTTTCTTTGACAGATCAGTGATAAAAGACCCTTCTGGAATAAGTGAAGCCTTCGTTGAAGCGTGGACGAAGATCAATGGACCAAATAATAAAAGTCTGAAGGTGTGGGAGTCACTTAGGGAAGTTCCAAGCGATGCGGTCAAAGTTTTGTTTGAGTTAACACCTTCACAGATTCAAAAGCTGAAGCAACATGCAGAGTCTAAGATGAAAAACAAGGTTTTTAAGTTGTCAACGTTCTCTGTTACGTGCGCATATGTGTTGATGTGTTTGGTGAAAGCAGAACAACCAAAGGAAGATAATGTGATTTTTGTATTTAGTGTTGACTGTAGATCTCGCTTGGACGATCCTCCTATTCCGGCGACATATTTTGGAAATTGTGTTGCTGGTCAAAGCTTTGAGGCTGTGACAAAGAAGTTGGGTGAAGATGATGGGTTTATAAATGCTTTGGAGGGGATAGGTGAGGCTTTGAATAGAGTGAAGGAGGGAGTGTTGAATGACGTAAAAGCTTGGGCTTCGGAAATGCATGAAAAAATGGCGGGTAAAATATTTTCTACTGCTGGATCGCCATGGTTTGAGGTTTACGGTACTGATTTTGGATGGGGAAGGCCTAAAAAGGTGGATATGACTTCCACAGACAAAACAGGAGCATTTTCTCTTAGTGAAAGTAGGAATCACAGTGGAGGAATTGAGATTGGATTGGCGTTAAGTAAACGTGAGATGGAGGATTTTGCTGTCATTTTTGTTCAAGGACTAGAATCCTTTTAAAGTTTGAAACTTTGATCACTGTGTTTATGTTGGATGAGACAGAGAGTTTTCTCTAGTGCCTTCTTAGTTTTGCAACAAAAAAAATGTTTCCAGTTTAGTTACTTTGTATGAAGTTTGTGTAATGATGAATAAATTAAAATTGGGAGAGTTTTTGTCTTATTTTTTCTGTCACAAAATATAGAATCATCAATTTAAACATATATGCAAGTATCTGGTGACTCTGATTTGCCTGTACCCTTTGGGAGATGCATATTTTATTTACTGATTTGAATTCTCATCATGGAGTTAGCTTTTGTTGTCTACAATGAGTTAGCTTTTATTTACTGAACTTGGAGTTAGCTTTCACTTCCCGCTGCAAATTTCACAATCTTCTCAACAATCTATTAAACAAACCTCCATGATGCAAATACAGTCTTTGTCTAACCTTCCACAGAATCAGCAATCTTTTAATATTCAACCGTCAACGCAGTACATGCTTAAGCAACATTCACAAGTTATCAACCATCAACAGCAACATACTTCTATTAAGCTTACCTGCACGATAGTAACAACAGCATATGGCGATACACATACATTTGCTTGAACTTGAATCTGACAACATAGACATGCAAACAAGTCATCACTCTGCACATTTGCTGCAACAACCAAAGGTTCCACTACAGCAACAATCACAGCAAAATCCATCAAATTTAATGTTGCCACCTCATGCACAATAAATACCAAACATTCACTATTCTTAAAAAATTCATTAATTTGTTCAAAAACCAGTTTCACATTCACTTCTTTTCTAATCTCATTTAACCTATAGAGAGAATGCATTCTTACCACCATTTACATTATTAATCAATTCTCTTCTCTTTCATTGGCCAATAAAATACCTTTCGAAATATTGTATCATAGATCTCCATCAAATTGGACAATGCTCTTATAGCCACCGAATACATCCCTTCAAGACTTTGGTTGACAAATATGTTCTCGCAAGGACTTCCTACGTAACAATTCAGATCTTAGTAGCAAGTTGAGAATGATAGATATATATTCACACATTTAAAGGGGAGTATTAAGATAATTATTTCATAATCAGTGTAGATTTTATTTTTTATTTATTATGAAAAATTATTAGGATATATTTAATGATTTAATTTGATTGTTGGCTATTTCTTTCCTTAATTAGGTCATAAATAATATATAAATTCATATTATAAATATTCCTTGATATACAGATTCAAAAATATTATAAAGATATTTTCAAGAAGAGGTGTATATGACTCCACCTCCTGGTCTTCACCGGTAAGGGGAAATTCCGGTATGCTGGCTTCAAAAATCTATCTATGATTTGAAGCAGGCTTCTCGTAATTGGTTTTGTACTTTTATAAATACTATTTAAGTCCGTTAGTTATATACCATCAAAAGCAGATTACTCACTTGAGATTCTACTAAATCTCAAGATAAAAAGTTCATTAAATTTTCACGTACATTGATGACATCTTGACCGGTAATGATTTACATGAAATCAAAATGCTCAAGAGTCATCAGCTCAAACATTTTTTTATTAAAGACTTCGGTAAATTAAATATTTTTTTAGAATAAATTTCTTTCATTCCGAAAGATAGATCTTTATGACAAAAAGAAAATATGCATTGAATATTTTACAGGATACAGATTATGAAGCCAAAAAGAAAATTTCTAATAATGAAGCAAAACTTGAAACTAACAGAGTACTTCATAATTTGAGCAAGTGTTAACGGTTGAAAGATAATATACTTGACAGTTACTAGACCTGTCATGGTATATTCATTACATACACTTAATCAATTCTATAAGCCACATTAGGCAAGGACACCAGGTCAAGATCTTTTTCTACCATCTAAAAATAATTTAACTCTCAGTACATGTTGTAATTCATTCATATTATATTTATGCAAAAATATAGTTGATAGACATTTTTACAAAAGCACTTAATAAATAACCGTTTGAATTTTTATGCACTAAATTAGGAGTTCTTAATTTACACTCTCCAACTTGAGGGTCAGTTATGATGTGATATATACACTCTAACTTGATGAAAATATTACACATTCAACTAGATACTAATTAATTACATTAATTATAAATAGAAATATAAAATATCTTAACATATTTATAAAAATTATATAATTATTTTATTTCTCTAATTATTATGTACATTCTGGTCATAAACGTGTATGTTGAAACAGACCACTCCTTCTGCTGCAATATCTTTAAAAGTTAAAAAATAACTTTTCATTAACTAACTCGATGAAAGTCTATCTCTTTTAGATATGTTAAACAGACAGTTTCTATAAATTGCATAAGGAAATATTAATTTTAACGTTTAAAGAGGCACATTTGTTTTTCTTTTTATTATTTTCTTCTCCTATAAATCTTTCCAGGAAAGTTCACCTAAACATACCCTTAATTACCAACTTCCAAAAGTTACCACATAAGACAAGTCCGTAGAATCAGCTCAATGCATAACTGGTTTCATGTTAGACAATTCAACACCCTCTATACATGTTTATATCAATTTTTGCATGATTGGTTTCACATGTTGGAGAAAATCCGAAATCGATTCTACCTTCCTTTTTTTTAATTTTGAACATCCAAGAAAATTCTATTAACAACAAACATGGAAAACTGACATTTTTTTAACTATATAATTCTTGAGAAAAAAATCAGACTCTAATTATAATTACGTACAAATCTAATTATAATATATATATATATATATATATATATATATATATATATATATATACACCGACCTAAATTAATGTATGAACTTATATGTTTTCTAATAAATACGAAAACCTGCATAATGATTATTTTATTCGAATTACAACTTTCTACTAGTTTAATATAAATATTCTCCATGTTTTAATAGAGTATATATTTTTCTTGAAAATTAAATATATAATTTTAACTTTATTTTTAAATTATTATTATAGTTTAAGTTACTAAACTTTCAAAATATTATAAATAGGAACAGCAACAAACTGTTCTCACACTTCACTTGTTCACGTCTTTTGCTTTCTCATTTTTTATTTTGTTATTATCACATTTCACTTTCTCTTCATCTTTTCTATCTTTCTATTGTCACATTTCACTTTCTCTTTGTTCTTTCTTTCTCTCTTTCTATCTGTTTCGTCTTTATCTCTGATTTAATTTTGGTTCATGCCATTATATTGTGCTTTATGTTTCTCTTTGTTTTCGATTCTTGAAACGATTTTTTGCTTTTTATGTTTTTTTTTTCTTAATTGCATAATCTGTACTGCCTTTTGAAATTATTTCTCAGATTCTTTCTTTTAATTTTTTAGTTAGATTTTTTTTTGTTTTTTAAACGATTTTTCAGTTACTTTCTTGTTATTTTTTAATTAAAGAATTTGTTTTGTCATTTCAAACTTTCTTTCACTATTCACAATTTCTTATATCCAATGATGATAATTTGAATTCTAGTCTTTTAGCTGAATTTTGTGTTTCTATAATTGTATTCTTTTTGAAAATTTAAAGATATGATTTCTTTAGATATCTTTGAATCAAAATTGAAATGTTTTTATTTTTTAAATTTGATATTTGCAGTTTGACGAAGACGATTGATGAATCAAATTCACATATAAGACTTCAGAGTAGAAATTATTATTCATTCATAATATATTTATCTATAATTTATTTTATATAATTTTCTGCAATTGAGCAGAAGTTATTATTTATGCATAATTTATAAAGTATTTATTTATAATTGTGATGCTCATCAGAATTTCAATTTATTTATTTATAATTCTGTTGCCCAGCAGAATTTATTATTTATTCATAATGTAGTATTTATCTATAATTCTGATGCTCAACAGAATTTAAATATATTTATTTATGATTCTGCTGCTCAGCAGAATTTATAATTTATTTATGATTCTGCTGCTCAGCAGAATTTATAATTTATTTATGATTCTGCTGCTCAGGAGAGTTTATCTCTTTAATATTTATTGTAAAAAAGTTCTTAACTCCGCCTATAATGTCATAGCCGGTCCCAAGCCCGGATAAAGGAGGAGGGTTTTGTTCATAAGTATAGGTTGTTTGCATTTCACTTTTCTCAATCTTTTTGCTGTTTTAGCATATATAATTTTCCAAAATGATGTTGTTCTGTGTAAATTTTATCACTTGATGATGGCATGTTATGAAGATTGACATTTTGGAATTGGGTTTGTTGTTAAAGTTTTGTTGTGAAAATAGGCTAACACTAGAGAGTTATGCTTAGCATTCTATTTCACCCCAAAAATGGTTTCTTTAACCTGTCTATCATGCTTCATCACCACATATCCAACACCGAAACCCACTTCTATCATCCCTTCTCTCTTGCTTAGCTTCAAGCCAAATGTTGTTCCTGTTTTTAGAGTGCAAAGGAAAATAAATGGAGATACTCATTTTATGAAACATATATTTATAAAATATATATGAAAATTGAACTATTAAAATAAAAATTAACTGATATTCATTTCTAGTTAATAAATAAAACTAAAAAAATTCATCTTTTATTATTGATTTCCTGTTTCAGAAGTCAAATCATCAATAGTTCCCTTCTCCTTGACGGGCTTTTGTGACCATAAAAAATACAAGTTTGTTGTGTATAATTAAGTCCCTGTTGGAAGCCTCTATGGTTGTTTGAATGGCACCGACCAACAATAACAATGTCGTTCCCTTTTCATGGAAACAAAGACTTCACATTTTTATTAGGGTAGCTTGTGCACTATACGACAGTTATTTTGGAACTCTGGTACCAATCATGCACTGTGCAGTAATATCAAGCTACATTCTTTTGGACCAGAATTTGGTGCCTAAAGCTGCAGATTTTGGACTCTGCAAGAAACACCTTCAAGGGGAGTGAAAGCCAAAAGCATCAAACAAATCTTATTACATGGATACATGGATCCTGAGTATCTTATTACTGGATGGTTATATCGCACAAATCTGGCATGTACACTTTTGTTGGGGCATTGTTGGAGGTTTTGTGCAGAAGGAAGTGTGTGTTTAGACCGCAGGTAGAGATTGAGAGTACCTTATGAAGAAAATATACAGCCAATTAACCTTTCTCAGAAGATTGTTGATACATTTCTCATGGGGAAAACAACAAATGTCAGTTGAAGAGAGGCCAAGTCAACCGTGGTTGAAGTTGCAGGAGAGCACATGTTGTTGCATGTGGTTCTTCATTACAGTTGCTATATTCAATAAGTATCGCATGTGAATAGTTGGTTGTCAAATCAGAGATACCCATAGAATCCGGCAAATTCACAGATTTGGTTGTTTGAGAAAAATTTATTTTACATTTTATAAAAGTCTACAGAAAATTGATATGACCCATACAGATTGAACCCCTTATAAATCATGGATTACTTATCAATGCAAAATCTTAATTTAGTAATTTAGAACTCAAAAGTTACAGAGATGAGTAAATTAATTATCTCTGTTGTAAATAAAATGCAGAAATGTATAGGAGATAAAAGAGTTATTTGAAAATGGTGACCGACATATATTTTATTGAATATAAGACTAAATTTATACAAAGCATGAGATAACAAACTTCCTAATAAAGTGAAACTAAAAAGATAATAATTTAAAATTGAAAACAGAAAAAATCTGCAACTAACGATATGCTGAAGAATAGAACTTGAAACAATATTTCAGCTAGTAAGAAAATGTCAAACTTCTAACACTCCTCCTTGGCATTTTTGCGACAAACGCCTATTCTTTGTCTCAAGTCTTCAAATCTTTCCTTTGGCAGCGCTTTGGTGAAGATATCGGCTAGCTGGTCTTTTGATGAACAATGTATAAGTATCACTTCATTGGATTGTTGAACTTCCCTAATGAAATGAAACTTGATCTTGATGTGTTTTGTTCGTCCATGGAACACCGAATTTTTTGAGATTGAGACAGCTGAAACATTATCACACATAATGTTGGTAGCTTCTATTTGTTGACTACCCAAATCATTCAACATCTTTCTTAACCAAATGGCTTGATTAACAAAGCAGAGGCAACAATATATTCGGCTTTCTACTGTTGATTGTGGGTAGTTTCTTGTTTCCTCGAGCTCCAACCGAAAAAACAAGTGCCTAGAGAAAACAAATAACCCGAGGTGCTTTTTGAATCATCAACACATCCACCCCAATCACTATCTCAGGTAGCCAACAAGCTTCAAAGTCTCTGTCTCAGATGATTGGAAAAAAATATTCCAAATGATTTTGTGCCTTTAACATACCTTAGCACCCTTTTTGCAGCTGTAAAATGAGTGTCCCTAGGTGAATGCATGAACCTGGAGAGCATACTCGTGGCAAATAGAATATCAGGCCTGCTTGCCGTGAGGTATAAAAGACTGCCAATTAAACTTCTGTACATGTTTTCATCAACTTTTTCAAATTCTTCATCTTTGCCTAGCTTCAAACCAGTTTGCATAGGAGTGTTTACAGGTTTGCAATCTTGCATCTGGAACATGTTTTAAATGTTAGAGACATATTTTTGCTGGCAAATGAAAATGCCACGATCGAATTGGACTACTTCCATGCCTAAGAAGTAATTCATCACTCCAAGATCAGTCATGTCAAAAAAATTCTCCATCTTTTTCTTGAATTCTACAATTAGCTCAAGTTGACTTCCTGTAACAAACATGTCACCAACATAAATGGAAACTACTAAAACATCACCTCCATTTGACTTGACATACGAAGTAGCTTCACTTAGACTTCTGTGGAATCCAAGTTGAGTGAGATGACTGTCGATCTTTTCGTACCAAGCTCTTGGAGCTTGTTTCAAACCATACAGAGCCTTTTTTAAAAGATAAACCTGATTTTCTTTACCCGCAATCATAAAGCCATCAGGTTGCTCGACATAGATTTCTTCGGCAAGAGATCCATTTAGAAAAGCGGATTTAACATCAAGTTGATGAATCTGCCATGATTTTTGAGCTGCAAAGGCAATAAGAAGCCTAATTGTATCATACCTTGCTACCGGAGCAAAGGTCTCCTGGTAGTCGACACCATATTGTTGAGCATAGCCCTTCACCACCAATCGCGCTTTGTGTTTAGAGATTGAGCCATTGGAATTGAGTTTTGTCTTAAAAACCCATTTGACTCCAATTACTTTTCTGTTTGCAGGTCTCTCAACAAGCAGCCAAGTTCCATTCTTATTGATCATGTCAAGTTCTGTTTGCATAGCACCTCTCCACTCTTGTGACTTTTGTGCTTCATCATAGCATGTTGGTTCTGTGAGCATCAAACTGCATATTTGATAGACATCTTGTAGAGATCTAGTGCCCCTTACTGGTGTGTCATCTTCTGACTCATTTTGAACAAGTTGAGGCTGCTGTATTGGATTGTAAGAAATTTGAGATTTTTCCATATTTGTCCAATCTCACACAGCTGCTTCTTCAAACTTTACATCCTTGCTCAGAATTATACTTTCCGTTTTCAAACAAAAAACCCGACAACCTTTTGAATGTGAGCTATAACCCATGAAGATTCCCTTCTCTGCTTTGCTGTCTAACTTGCTGCGTTTTTGTTCAGGTGTGTGAAAATAACATAGGCTTCCAAATATTCAAAGATGATCAACTGTTGGTTTAGCACCACTCCAGGCTTCATATGGAGTCTTGTCTTGCACAACCTTTGTGGGGAGTCTGTTCAGCAAATAGATTGAGGTGTGTACAACCTCCGCCCAAAATTTATTTGGCATTTGTTTTTCAATCAAAAGACACCTGGCCATCTCCATGATTGTTCGATTTTTTCTCTCGGATACACCATTTTGTTGTGGACAGTATGGCACCGAAAGTTGACGATTGATGCCTACATCATCACAAAATTCGACAAACCGTGTAGAGGTATATTCACCTCCATTGTCAGACCTTAAAGTTTTGATTTTGAGATTACATTGATTTTCTACCAGAGCTTTAAATTGTTTGAAAGCATTAAATACATCACTCTTGAGTTTTATAAAATAAACCCAACACATCCTGCTATAATCATCGATAAAAAGAACAAAATACCTATTACCACTCAAGGATTCTGTTTTCATCGGGCCGCACACATCAGTGTGTACGAGCTGGAGCTTTTGACTAGCCCTCCATGCTTGATTAGCTTGAAATGGTAATCTGGTTTGCTTACCATGTTGGCAAGCTTCACAAGTTTCAACATCACCTTTGATTTCAGGTAGGTTTTCCACTAGCCCCTTCTTATTCATCTCGGAAATGCTTCTGTAATTGAAATGGCCAAGCCTTTTATGCCATAAATTTGCAATTGATTTTGTATCACAAGCAAAGCCTCTCTGTCAATTTCTTCCAACAAATTGCAAAGCTTCTGTTGTTCATCTTGACACAAAATAGTTTAGCTCCAAATGGATCAAAAATAAAACATTTATGATCCTTAAAATGCAATGAGTAGTTTTTCTCAAGCATCTACCCAACACTTAAGAGATTTTGGCTAATTTCAAGTATGAACAAAACATCAGAAATAATTTTGATACCTGAAGCCGTAGAAACAGCAACTGTACCTCTTCCCTTAACATGCACAAACTCACCATTTCCAACTTTAACTCTGGATTTATATGTCTTATCAAGCACTTGAAACATATCAGGGTCATTGCACAAGTGGTGTGTGCAACCACTATCAATTAGCCAAGCATCAACTACGTTATTTGTTGAAGGAGATGTAACTGTAAAGAGTTGCTCCTCCTGAACATCAGCTGCTTCCACCAATTGTGCTTGAGAATCTTTGTTGTCTTTATTCACAAATCTGCAAATCTTTGATACATGTCCTTTTTGCTTACAATTTCCACATACTGCATCAGGCCTCCAACAATATTTCTCCAGGTGAGTGGATTTTTTACAGTGCTTGCAAGGTGGAAGAGGACTGCTCCCATCAGATTTCTCTTTGTGGCCCTTTTTGAATTTCATATTCTCCTTTTTATGTTGTTTCTGCATTGTAAAGGCACCTTCAGTAACTCTATCCTGCCTTAGAGTTCTTCTTTGTTCTTGTGCTTGGAGAGCACTCATCAATTCACCCAATGAAAGTGTACTGATATCTTTGGATTCTTCAAGGGACGAGATTTTTGATTCAAACCTCTCTGGTAGAGTAACAAGAACCTTCTCAACAACCCTTTTCTCGGGAAAATCTTCACCAAGAAGCCTGATGTTATTGACAATTAAAGAAATTCTATCAGTATACTTGCCAATAGTTTCATCTTCTTGCATATTCAAGGCCTCAAATTCTCTTTCCAAGTTCAGAATTTGCATTTGCCTTGTTCTATCACTCCCTTGGTATTCTTCTTTCAACCTATCCCATACGTCTTTTGCCGTTTTGCAAGCCATGATTCTGTAAAAAACAGAATCTGCCACTGAGTTTTGAAGGAGAGACTTGGCTTTGAACTTCTTTGCTTTCTCTTCGCTGTTGTGTTTGATTTGAGCCATGGTAGGATCTCTTGGCAATGGAGGAATTGGCCTGTCTTCCGTAACAACTTCCCAAAGATCATAGGCTTCTAAAAATGTTTGCATCTTCACGGACCAAATATGATAGTTTTCGCCGGTGAAAATGACAGGAGGATTTAGAGTAAGGTTGTTGGATGCCATTTAATTTCGTTTCCCAAAAGATCAACTGTGCCTCTGATACCACTATTAGTTCAAAAGTTACAGAGATGAGTAAATTAATTATCTCTATTGTAAACAAAATGCAGAAATGTATAGGAGATAAAAGAGTTATTTGAAAATGATGACCGGCATATATTTTATTGAATATAAGACTGAATTTATATAACAAACTTCCTAATAAAGTGAAACTAAAAAGATAATAACTTAAAATTGAAAACAGAAAAAATCTGCCACTAACAATAACAATATGCTGAAGAATAAGACTTGAAACAATATTTCAACTAATAAAAAAATGTCAAACTTCTAACATGTGGTTCTTCATTACAGTTGCTATGTTCAATAAGTATCGCATGTGAATAGTTGGTTGTCAAATCAGAGATACCCATAGAATCCGGCAAATTCACAGATTTGGTTGTTTGAGAAAAATTTATTTTACATTTTATAAAAGTCTACAGAAAATATGACCCATACAGATTGAACCCCTGATAAATCATGGATTACTTATCAATGCAAAATCTTAATTTAGTAATTTAGAACTCAAATATTTGATTTTAAATAAGATTTTTATATGATAATTATATATAAAATTTATTGATTTTAAAATTAATTATGAAGATCAATTTATAAAAGGAATTTAATTTTTTTAATAGATTTTAATGAATTGTAAACCAACTCATTTGCCTATCAATTCAGTAAAAACAGTCGAAGAGATTAGATTGACTGATCCAAAAATAAAGTCACGGTGTGGGATCAAACCAGTTACTTGTATCAACCGCTCATACTGTGGTCTAAGACTAATGAGAAATGGGTATTTCCCTATGAGCTTGAATTGATGTGTGATGGAAGATCTCACACAATCTTTAGCTATTAATTATTGACAAATACCACAATTAAACAAATAATAAAATTACAAAAAAGAATAATTAAGTGATCTTTAAGTCACGATCTCGTTGATCATCTGAAAGTAATAATATATTTACACTCTCACATGGCCCTCACACTCTCCCGAACCTTTGTTTTCGTCCCACGCCAATATATTAAGTCCTCTTCTGTAAACACCCACCGTTACCACTAGTTATCCATTACTTTGTTGCCATGACGCAATCAGAAGCTATTAGTTTCAAAGTAATCCAAGTTTGTTCTGTAGCACCACTTCATGAACCTTCCACCGCCATTGTTCCAACCTCTCTTCCACTAACATTCTTTGATATCTTATGGCTACGTTTTCCAGCTGCTGAGTGTCTCTTCTTCTATGAAATCCCCAACCTCACTACCACTTCTTTCTTCGACACCATTCTTCCAAATCTCAAACACTCTCTTTCCATCACTCTCCAACACTTCCTTCCTTTCTCCGGCACTCTCACATGGCCCAGTCACTCTTCCATACCCATCATCAGCTATGCCCCCGGTGACGCCGTCTCTTTCACTGTCGCCGAATCCGATGCTAACTTCAGTATACTCTCTTCCAACCGCTGCAAAGCAGCAGACAGAGAACATTTGACACCACAATTAATCACTTCCCATGACCAAGCGTCATTACTTGCACTGCAAGTCACCGTGTTCCCAAACTATGGCTTTTGCGTTGCAATAACCGCACACCATGCAGCTTTCGATGGAAAATCTTCAATCATGTTGATGAAATCATGGGCATATATATGCTCTAATTTAAAAAAGGCAACACCAACTCCGTCACTATTGTTACCACACCATCTCACGCCTTTCTTTGACAGATCAGTGATAAAAGACCCTTCTGGAATAAGTGAAGCCTTCGTGGAGGTGTGGACAAAGATCAATGGACCAAATAATAGAAGTCTGAAGGTGTGGGAGTCACTTAGGAAAGTTCCAAGCGATGCGGTTAAAGGTTTGTTTGAGTTAACACCTTCACAGATTCAAAAGCTGAAGCAACATGCAGAGTCTAAGATGAAAAGCAAGGTTTTTAAGTTGTCAACGTTCTCTGTTACGTGCGCATATGTGTTGACGTGTTTGGTGAAAGCAGAACAACCAAAGGAAGATAATGTGAATTTTTTTTTTAGTGTTGACTGTAGATCTCGCTTGGACGATCCTCCCACTCCGGCAACATATTTTGGAAATTGCGTTGGCGGGCAAAAGATTGAGATGGTGACAAAGAAGTTGGGTGAAGATGATGGGTTTAAAAGTGCTTTGGAGGGGATAGGTGAGGCTTTGAATAGAGTGAAGGAGGGAGTGCTGAATGGATTAAAAGCTTTGGCTTCGGAAATGCATGAAAAGAGGGAGGGTAAAATATTTTCTACTGCTGGATCGCCATGGTTTGAGGTTTATAGTACTGATTTTGGATATGGAAGGCCTAAGAAGGTGGATATGACTTCCACAGACAAAACAGGTGCATTTTCTCTTAGTGAAAGCAGGGATCACAGTGGAGGAATTGAGATTGGATTGGTGTTAAGTAAACGTGAGATGGAGGATTTTGCTGCCATTTTTGGTCAAGGACTTGAATCCTTTTAAAGTTTGTAACTTTGATCAACGGGTTTATGTTGGATGAGACAGAGAGCTGTCTCCTTTGCCTTCTTAGTTTTGCAACAAAAATGTTTCCAGTTTACTTACTTTATATGAAGTTTGTGTAATGATGAATAAATTAAAATTGTGAGAGTTTTTGTCTTATTTTTCTGTCTCAAAAAATAGAATATCAATTTAAATATATATGCCAGTATCTGGTGACTCAGATCTGCCAGTACCCTTTGGGAGATGCATATGAGTTACAAATAAAATATTTGATTCTCCTTTTTAGGCATCTATGGTGCCAATCCAAAGTAAATTTTACTTGATACTTGATTCCTTATTGTTGTATAAAATGCCCATCATGTCATACAATCATAATATAGCTTTGATGAGTCATTATTTTGATCAATTTCTCTACATTTAATACATCATATTATAATATTATTAATGATCAATTAGCATGATTTAGTGTATTTATGAGTTTGGGCCTTAAGTTGCTTATTTTTGTTCTAATTTGATAAAATTTCTAATTTTGACAAGGTTCACTAAAAAAGGCATAACTCTCACTACAGAACTCTGTTTGAGCCCCGTTTTATGTCAAATTAAAAAGGACTGAAAGAGCTACAAAAGCTATGAAGACATGAAGAGCCAATTCAGACCGCATCTGGGATGAAAATTGCCTTGAAAGTGACGTACAAAATTGATGCGGGAATTCCAACATGAAGAATTAGTGTAGGCCCATTTCAAATCATGTAATTGGACCATGTAAATGTTTGTATTGAGTGGGCTTTGAACCCTGCACCCTAAGTCACTTAAAGTCATGTGACTAGCACATGACTCACTTATTATAAATACCCCAATTCAGAAAATTGTAGCACACTTTTTACCTTTCAATCAATTTCAATTTTAGCATTACTCTTTTCCTTTCAAGTTACTCTGCTAGGGTTTTCAGGTTTGTCATTCCAATTCTCGTTCTCTCTCCCTTTTTGCAATTTAATTCTTCTAATATGCAATCTCAATCTATGCTTAGTCTAATTTCAATTATGCGCAACTAATTTCTTCAACCAATTCGATCTCAATAGGATCCCTAATTTCCTTAGGTTCTTCGTTTTCAATTGCATGAGTATTCGTTTTGGATTCTATAATTTTAATTTCATTATGTTGATTAATATTTTGGATTGAGATTGTTGATTCTGTCATTGTTGATTGATAATGAATGCAAAGAACTAATTATATGATTCGAAACCAAGTTGTGTGCTCTCATGCGATTGTGTGAGTTTAAAGGTCACCAAGTGTTCAATGATAATTCTCTAAGATCTTAGAGCGCTAGTTCAGTTTTGACATGCAGAGATCTCGGTTTCAATGCACTGCATAGATGAGTGTCTTTATTTTGTTGGACCAATAAGGGAAATTGGGATCTGACAGAGATCGGATTGGTGCCTTTTAATAATCTATTAATTGCTTTTTAATTATTGTTTAATTACTGTCAATGGTTAATTTTTATTATTGAATTGCCTTTAATTTTTCCTCTACACGAAAACCCCCAAAAATTGCATTTAAAATTTCGGCTACAGAGAAATAACAAAGTAATCTGTAGGGAAACGATTCGAGTCCACTATTACTGCAAAGTAGTAGTTAGACTTTGATATTATTTGACGCACGTTCGGCGCATGTGTCAAGCCTTCTACAGTTCAATACCTTTCTTTTGTTCTTGCTACAACTCTATATGCATTTTTCTAAATAACCAACAAATTGGTAATCAGAGCAAACTTCTTACGGGGCCTGTGCCATGGATACTAAGGCAAGTTTTTCACAGGTTGCTCTTCTTGTGTTTAGTTGAGAGAACTACAACCTTTAGGCGGTGAGAATGAAAAATTACCTGGAGACTCTAGATGTTTAGTGTAACGCCCCACTATATTTCATTGCCGAAATATTTTTATCTTCTTCATTTATCATTATTATTTGAAAATGTTTCCTTTCATTTAGATTTCTTTAAATAAAACCTTAAGACAATTTCTCTTTCAAACAAAAACGTCATAAAAATATGAAACACATCACATATATTACATCATAACCATACATCAAAGTTATTTACAAAATGTCACATAGGTACGTAATATCGTGACAATTAAAATATACACATTATTCACAAAAATCCTTATTTTAGCTATCCTTTCTTCACATCTCCAAATAGAATTATCCTGTTAATCTGCTCCCCAAATAAAATTCAGGATCATCACAGGTGTCAAACCACAGACACAAACACGCAAGGGTAAGTTCCAATATCTTAATAAAAATACATATCATATAAAAATATTAATATGATACATATAAAAATATTAATATAATACATATCAAAAAAAAAAAAATACCAATATGATACATATCATAATCAAATAAATAAAGGATGAATTATGACTTAAATGAAATTTCTACCTGATGCATGCCCCAACCTCAACTCCAAAAATATGCAATGTGGTACCATAGATAATACGACATCATCATCGTAAACTTTACCGACCAGTTGGGATTTCCCAGTGGTGCACAGAATCTCATAAACAATCATGTGATCATCATGAATTAAATGAATTCTCACCGTAAAAAATCCCCCAAGTCTAGCATCACGCTTAGACGCACGGATTAAGTTTATTATCCGTCCTCTAACCGAGGCCACCTCTTTTTGAGGCAATGTATGAATGAATGAAATCTTACCTCCCATTCTAAAATATCATTTAGAATATTATCCACTAATGGATATTACACATTATTCCCAATTCATAGGGAATTCATCCAAGCTCATAGCAGAGGTCATTCAAGTTCATAACAAAGATCAGTCCGAAATAAGTTTTCCAATTACTCTTTAAAATTGTTAGAAATCTTCATAAAATTAAATATTATATATATAACTTAAAGTTATGAAATCAGTAAAGGTGGCAGAGCCTCCTAGTTAGATCTCATAATTTTAAGATCTCAGATTATTATATGTAGTATAAACAAATGAAAGGGGAAATATTTCAGTATAAATATATAAAGATGCGATATTATAAACGAAAACTGGAATAGCTTAGTTGGTTAGAACATGATTGAAAACTCCAAGGTTTTGGGTTCAAGTCATGCTCACATCATTTTTATTGAATTATGATAGAAAACTTGAAGTCTTGGGTTCATGTGAATAGTAACTGTTCATGAATAAAATAATAAAATAAGATGGTAACTAACTATCTTAATTTATAACACATGGCAATTACTGAGGTGTAATAAAAAGGTTTCCCAATTTTTCCACTTTTGTCGTTTTGCTTACAACTAAAAAAAAAATTTAAATAAAAATTAGGAGTATTTTGTGAGAGAGTTGGGTACTTGACTTATGCGACCTATGCGACCAGTTTCAGTATTCAGACTATAATTTGAGCTACAAAACTCCAATTGAGGCGTTCTTGGTGTCAAATGAAAGAAGACTTCAAGACCTACAAAAGCTATGAAGACCCCAAAGTCCAGTTCGGCCTCCATTAATACGAAAAATGAGCTGGAAGTTAGCGTTGAAATGCTTCCAGATGACGATCTTTGTCACGATGCGATCTTATACCAGAGATGATATCCGATGCACGATATCAGATACGGATGATACAGACGATACATGCACAGACAATACATGCACAGACAATACTGTATAGACGATACATGCACAGACGATACATGTACAGACGATACATGCACAGATGATACCGTATGCATTTATATACACTCGGAAGATACCGTATGCACGATACATTCGGGGCGATACTTGTACAGACGATACATTCGCGATACTTAATACTGACGATAGATTTTGTTTTTTTTTTTTTTTTTTTTTTTTTTTTTTTTTTTTAGGATGTTACAATTCTACCCCTAAAAATAAATTTCGTCCTCGAAATTTACCTCATTCAAATAATGCCGGTAGCTTTTCTCGCATCTCACTTTCTAATTCCCATGTTGCATCATCCGTTCTCCAAATAACCTTTACTAAAGGAATATTCTTTCCTCTTAATGTTTTGATTCTCCTATCCTCAATTCTCATTGGTAATGCTTCATATGTTAGATTATCCTTTATTTGTACATCATCTAACTCAATTATATGTGATGAATCGAAGAATGTATTTACGAAATTGTGAAACATGAAAGACATTATGAAGATTAGAAAGAATTGGAGGCAAAGCAATTTGGTAAGCCACAGGGGCCTACTCTTTTTAGTATTTGGAAGGGACCAATAAAACGCGGTGAAAGTTTTCGGATTTTAAAACTCTCCCAATACCCGTCCATGGATTTACCCTTAAGAATACGTGATCACCAACATCAAATTCTAAATCTTTTTTTTTTTGTCATGATAACTTTTCTCGCCTACTTTGTGCCGTTCTCATCTTTTCCTGAATTAACTTAATCTTTTCTCGAGGTTTGTTGTACAATATCAGTCCTAAAATTAAATTTTCTCCCGATTCACCAACACAAAGGAGTTCTACATTTTCTTCCATATAAAGCTTCAAACGGTGCCATACCAATGGAAGAATGAAAACTATTATTGTAGGTAAATTCTATCAAAGGCAAAAAGTCTACCCAACAACCCTTATGTTCTAAAACACAAGCTCTCAATAAATCTTCTAAAGATTGGATTGTTCTTTCAGTTTGTCCATCAGTTTGGGGATGATAGGCAGAACTTAATTTTAATTTGGTTCCTAAAGCTTTATGTAGACTCTCCCAAAAATCTTGAAGTAAATCTAGGATCTCTATCTGATACAATACTAGATGGTACACCATGTAATCTTACAATCTCACCTATGTATAAATTAGTTAATTTCTCTAAAGAATATTTAATATTAATAGGAATAAAATGTGCAGACTTAGTTAAACGATCTACTATAACCCAAATTGAATCAAATCCCCTAGGACTTCTTGGTAAGGCTACTACAAAATCCATAGATATGCTATCCCATTTCCATTGTGGTATTTCTAAAGGTTGTAGCAGACCAAGGTTTTTGATGTTCTATTTTAGCCTTTTGACAAATTAAGCAAGAATACACATATTGACAAATTTCTTTCTTCATTCCAGGCCACGAACATGGTTTTCAAATCTTGGTACATCTTAGTGGCACCAGGGTGAATACTTAATTTGCTTTTATGTGCTTCCTCCAAAATTGTTTTTCTAACTTCTGGTATATTAGGAATACAAATTCTATCTTGAAGCCTCAAAATACCATCCATTCCAATCTTAAACTTACTACTCTTTCCTTGAGTCAAAATTTCTATTTGGGTTTTCAGAAAAGGATCAAGTTCTTGCTTCTGTCTAATTTCTTCCAAAAATATGTTAGAAATTTGCAAAGCTCCCAATCTAATACTCGTATTAGTAGTTTCACACACTAAACTAAGATCTCGAAACTGTTCTAATAAATCCATTTCTCTAATCATCATGAAGACATAATCAAAGATTTTCTACTTAAAGCATCTGCTACCACATTAGCCTTTCCAGATGGTAATTAAGTTCAAAATCATAATCTTTTAAAAACTCCATCCATCTACGTTGTCTCATGTTCAAATCTTTTTGACTAAACAAATATTTAAGGCTTTTGTGATCGCTAAATACTTCAAACCTTGTTCCATACAAATAGTGTCTCCACATCTTAAGTGTGAATACTACAGCTGCTAATTCTAGATCATGGGTTGGGTAATTTTTCTCATGAATCTTAAGTTGTCTAGAAGCATATGCTACCACTTTACCATCTTGCATCAATACTCCTCCTAAACCCATTTTAGATGCATCACAATATAATACAAAAGGTTTCTTGGGATCAGGTAAGGTCAATACTTTGGAGCAAATGGTCAATCTTTTTCCTTAAGAGTTTGAAAACTATCCTCACATTCGGTAGTCCA
The DNA here is from genome assembly GCA_026586105.1 of Hylodesmum podocarpum. NCBI lineage: Eukaryota > Viridiplantae > Streptophyta > Magnoliopsida > Fabales > Fabaceae > Hylodesmum > Hylodesmum podocarpum. Next base: position 2,881,686 of record JALJEV010000803.1, on the reverse strand, counting down.
AATAAATGCTTGATTCTTTCGGGTCAAGGTAGTCAAAGATAAAAATATTTTAGAAAAATCTTTAATAAATCTCCTATAATATCCTGCTAATCCTAGAAAACTCCTAATCTCTGTTACACTTTTAGGTCTCTCCCACTCCAAAACAGATTGTACCTTAGAGGATCTACAGATATTCCTCCTTGAGTTATTACATGACCTAAAAAACTAATTTTCTCCATCCAAAAGTCGCACTTAGATAATTTAGCAAAGAGTTGTCTATCCTTTAAGATTTGCAATACTATTTCTAAGTGTTTAGCATGATCTTCCCTAGTTTTACTGTATACTAAGATATCATCAATGAATATAATTACAAATTGATCAAAATAAGGGTGAAAAATTCGGTTCATGTAATCCATAAATACTGCAGGAGCATTAGTCACTCCAAAAGGCATAACTAAATACTCATAATGCCCATAACGAGTACTAAAAGCAGTTTTTGGAATATCCTCGGATTTTACCCTAATCTGGTGATATCCTGACCTTAAATCAATCTTACTAAAAATACATGCTCCTCTTAATTGATCCATAAGATCATCAATCCTAGGCAATGGATATTTATTCTTAATAGTTACTTTATTTAATTGTCTATAATCTATACACATTCTCATGGTTCCATCTTTTTTTTTTCTTTACTAACAAAACTGGAGCTCCCCATGGTGATACGCTAGGTCTTACAAACCTTTACTTAGCAATTCTTCAATTTGTTTCTTAACTTCACTAATTCTACAGGAGACATTCTATATGGTGCTATGGAAATTGGTCCTGTTCCTGGGATTAAATCAATGGAAAATTCAACTTCTCTTTCAGGAGGTAACTTATCTACTTCTTGAAATACTTCAACAAATTCTTTTACTACCGGCACATTACTCACCTCATTTTCAGATTTAGTTTCATTAGCGGTGATCATGTATACTTGGGTATTATTTTCCCTTAAAGATTTTAAAACCTTATTTATGGAAATAATTTCAACATCCCTACTCACCTCCGGATCTCGAAAAATAATTGTTTTGTCAAAGCAATTTAACAAAACATGATTAGTGGACAACCAATCCATACCTAAAACAACTTCAATTTGATGAAGGGGTAAACAAATCAAATTGACACAGAAAATTTTATCACAAATTTTTAGGTTACAATTTATACAAATATCTGAGGTTAAAAACCTAAGTCCCAATTGAGTATTTACTTCTAATTGAAATTTTAATGGAGACACAGGGAGTTTCAATTTTTGTACACAAGAATATGATATAAAAGAATGAGTAGCACTAGAATCAAATAACATAGTTAAAGGAATTTCACTTATGAAGCATTTACCTCGAATCAAAGGTTCTGAAGTCTCAGTTCCACTAAGAGAAAAAATTCTTCCTTGAGCCTTTGGTTTTTCCGATGGATTTTCTGACTTGGTTCCTTTTCCTGGACAATCTTTTGCTAGATGTCCCTTTAGGTTGCACTTGTAACAGAAAGTACATGATGAAGCATAGTGCCCCAATTCTCCACACTTGAAGCACTTGACATTAACAGGATTAGATTCACGATTTCTCATAGGAACTTTAGAGAAATTTCCAACAGAACGATCCCTAAATCCTTGAGAAGGTTGGTATGGTTTTCCTCTATTTTGAAACCCAAATCTTTTATTTTTAATGGGTCCTCCAATGTTTTTATTTTTATAATATACAGCTCTAGCACGAGAATCTTCATCATATATTCTGCACATATTTACAAGTACTGGAAATTGATGGATACCTTGATAATTTATGGCCTGTTTTATTTCAGGACGTAAGCCATTTAAAAATTTAACACATTTAGATCTTTCACCATCTTTTCCTTGGTAGTGTGCAGAATATCTGACTAAATCCTCAAATCTGACCGCATATTCAGCAACTGTTAAGTTCCCTTGTTTTAATTCCAAAAACTCCATTTCTTTTTTATTTCTTATATCTTCAGGAAAATATTTTTCTAAAAATAATTCTTTAAATTCTTCCCATTTTATTGTTTCTCCTTCCGTTTCTACATACTGACAGGTATTTTCCCACCAATACTCTGCCTCCTCTACTAACATATGAGTTGCGAAAATTACCTTTTTATCTTCGCAACATCCCATTACTCGGAAGATTTTCTCAATCTCCCTTAGCCATCGTTGAGCACCTTCAGGATCATATCTACCTCCAAAAATAGGCGGATTATTCCTCTGAAAACGCTCAAGGCCACAATATTCCGTTTGCTCATTGTTGTTCCTATTCTGATTTCCAATTGCTTGGGCAAGATTTTCAAGTGCCTTCGCAATTGTCATATCATTGTTTCCTGACATATCTATTACGGAAAAATATTAATCAAAATTTATCATCAACCACTTATATATTAAACAAGCATCATTTTCACATGTCTACATTCTTAATATTTGATATACCTAACTCCTCCTATTTTTATTTCACATATTCATATTTTACATTAAATTTTACTTTATTCCTTTAACCTACTCCCTCGTACTTAGATCACTGGGATCATACAGTTCCGTATTCCTTTCATTGATAAACCCAAAACGATTAACTCCTGGTCCCTCAGGAACTTCCCAAATAACTTCAGGAATTCCAAACTCAACAACTTCATCCATATAAATGGAAACAGGGAAAGATTCTTCTGTGCCAAAGTAAACTTTCCATTGTCTCAGACATCTCAAACTTCCCTCTCCAGGAATCCAATCTTCAGGTATTCGAATAATTTCTTCTTTTTCTTGGGTTATGACCGAAAACTCGGATTTTCATCTATGTAGGTTTGGTACTTTGTAAAACTATAATATATATATTGGCTCGTCCTCATCAAATAGACAGTAGGTAAATGCTCAACAACATAAAAGGTGTGATTAACAATTAAATTCATGATCCTAAAAAAAAATATAATAAGTTAGAGAATATTTCAAAAAAATTATTTCTCCTAATCTTACTACGTTATCTCAGAATGCACAATAAAAGCATGGTTAACTCAAAGTTCACAAGTCTTAGAAAACATACTGCTCTGATACCAACTGTAACGCCCCACTATATTTCATTGCCGAAATATTTTTATCTTCTTCATTTATCATTATTATTTGAAAATGTTTCCTTTCATTTAGATTTCTTTAAATAAAACCTTAAGACAATTTCTCTTTCAAACAAAAACGTCATAAAAATATGAAACACATCACATATATTACATCATAACCATACATCAAAGTTATTTACAAAATGTCACATAGGTACGTAATATCGTGACAATTAAAATATACACATTATTCACAAAAATCCTTATTTTAGCTATCCTTTCTTCACATCTCCAAATAGAATTATCCTGTTAATCTGCTCCCCAAATAAAATTCAGGATCATCACAGGTGTCAAACCACAGACACAAACACGCAAGGGTAAGTTCCAATATCTTAATAAAAATACATATCATATAAAAATATTAATATGATACATATAAAAATATTAATATAATACATATCAAAAAAAAAATACCAATATGATACATATCATAATCAAATAAATAAAGGATGAATTATGACTTAAATGAAATTTCTACCTGATGCATGCCCCAACCTCAACTCCAAAAATAAGCAATGTGGTACCATAGATAATACGACATCATCATCGTAAACTTTACCGACCAGTTGGGATTTCCCAGTGGTGCACAAAATCTCATAAACAATCATGTGATCATCATGAATTAAATGAATTCTCACCGTAAAAATCCCCCAAGTCTAGCATCACGCTTAGACGCACGGATTAAGTTTATTATCTGTCCCTCTAACCGAGGCCACCTCTTTTGAGGCAATGTATGAATGAATGAAATCTTACCTCCCATTCTAAAATATCATTTAGAATATTATCCACTAATGGATATTACACATTATTCCCAATTCATAGGGAATTCATCCAAGCTCATAGCAAAGGTCATTCAAGTTCATAACAAAGATCAGTCCGAAATAAGTTTTCCAATTACTCTTTAAAATTGTTAGAAATCTTCATAAAATTAAATATTATATATATAACTTAAAGTTATGAAATCAGTAAAGGTGGCAGAGCCTCCTAGTTAGATCTCATAATTTTAAGATCTTAGATTATTATATGTAGTATAAACAAATGAAAGGGGAAATATTTCAGTATAAATATATAAAGATGCGATATTATAAACGAAAACTGGAATAGCTTAGTTGGTTAGAACATGATTGAAAACTCCAAGGTTTTGGGTTCAAAACTTGAAGTCTTGGGTTCATATGAATAGTAAAATACTATTCGTCTGATCCACTGTTCATGTGAATAGTAATTCTTTAGAAGTGTTTTTGTTGATTTTGTTGATTTTACGGTTCCAGTGGTTACTTTAATCCTTAGTTACTTCAAAAAGTAACTAAGTCATTAAATGCATGAGATAAGGCTTATCTTATTTTCACTTTAACTTTTCTTCATTTATAACACATGGCAATTACTGAGGTGTAATAAAAAGGTTTCCCAATTTTTCCACTTTTGTCGTTTTGCTTACAACTAAAAAAAAAATTTAAATAAAAATTAGGAGTATTTTGTGAGAGAGTTGGGTACTTGACTTATGCGACCAGTTTCAGTATTCGGACTATAATTTGAGCTACAAAACTCCAATTGAGGCGTTCTTGGTGTCAAATGAAAGAAGACTTCAAGACCTACAAAAGCTATGAAGACCCCAAAGTCCAGTTCGGCCTCCATTAATACGAAAAATGAGCTGGAAGTTAGCGTTGAAATGCTTCCGACGACGATATATCGAGATGACGATCTTGTATGAGGCGATATATTTGTATGAGATGATACTGTACAGACGATACTGTACAGATGATACAGACGATACATGCACAGACAATACATGCACAGACAATACTGTATAGACGATACATGCACAGACGATACATGTACAGACGATACATGCACAGATGATACCGTACAGACGATACACTCAGAAGATACTGTACAGACGATACATTCAGACGATATTGTACAGACGATACATTCAGACGATACTATACAGACGATAGATTTTTTTATTTTTTTTTTTTTTTTTTTTTTTTTTTTTTTAGGATGTTACATTTAGGCTGCTATAGAAGAGGATTATGATGTTCCTCAACTACTAGACAATCCTACAGTCACCCAAGTGAAAGATCACAAGGATAGAAAAACTAGAAAAGCAAAGGCAAAGGCTTGTTTATTTACTGGAGTCTCAAAAACAATTTTCATAAGAATCATGAAAATCAAAACTGCAAGTTCCATCTGGAATTATTTGAAGGAGGAGTATGAAGAAGACAATCGGATACGAAACATGCAAGTTCTGAATTTAACTCAAGAATTCGAATTACAAAGGATGAAGGGGAGTCTGAGACAATCAAAGAGTTCTTAGGTAAACTACTTGACATTGCTAACAAGGTAAGATTATTAGGCACAAAATTTGCAGATTCAAGAATTGTACACAAATTTCTTGTAACAGTTCCCAAAAAATATGAAGCCTCTGTCACAACTTTGGAGAACACAAAAGGTCTATCGCAAATCACTTTTTCAGAAGTTTTGCACGTTTTAAAGGCACAAGAACAGCAAGTTCAAGTGATGTTGCAAATCAACAATGATGAAAAAAGTCATAGCAACAGACATGAAGTTCTTGCAAACAACAAAAATCAAAATAGCAACACTCAAGTATATCCACTCTGCCCTCACTGTAGAAAAACTAACCACTCACAAAAAAGGTGTTAGTGGAGGGCAGATGGTAGGTGTCATAGGTGTGGTCAGTTAGGGCTTGTTAAAAAAATATGCAAATTTCAACAACAAGGAGAAGTCAAGGTTGTTGAGGAGCAATTGTTCATTTTGTCATGCTTTGCTACCAGTAGCTCTACAGAAAGTTTACTTATTGACAGTAGATATACAAACCACATGACCTATGATCGTGAGCTCTTTACAGAACTTGATGAAGCTGTTCTTTCTAAAATCAAGATCAGAAATGAAGCATACATTGAAGTAAAAGACAAAGGAATTGTGGCAATTGAAGGCCACACATGTTTGAAACTAATTCCCGATGTGTTTTATGTCTTGCAAATTAGTCAAAACCTGTTGAGTGTTCTTCAGTTGCTCAAAAAAGGTTATAAGGTGCTATTTGAAGACAGACATTGCATGATCAAAGACTTGGAAGATAGAGAGGTGTTCAACACTCAAATGAAAGGCAAAAGCTTTGCCTTGGACTTCATGAACAAAGAGCAAGCTACAATGCACAAAGAGGTTAGTAACACAGTACTTTGACATAAGAGATTGGGGCATTTCCATCGTGATGCGCTAATGTTCATGATAAAGAACAATCTTGCAAAAAATTCACTTGAATTAGAAGAAAAACTTCCTGCATGTGTTATCTACCAATATAGAAAGCAAACAAGACTCCCTTTTCCACAAACTATGACTCGGAGGCTACAGAAAGGCTGCAATTGATACACGCAGATGTTGGAGGACCCACGAGAACACTATTACTAAGTGGGAGAAGTCATAATGAGCTTATTGATAAGTTCAAAGAAGAAATGAAAGATGCCTTTGAAATGACGGACCTTGGAAAGATGTCACTCTTCCTCGGTATGCAGGCGCAGCAAAACATAATGAAATATTTGTGTATCAACAAAAATATGCAAAACAAGTCCTTAGGAAGTTCAACATGGAAGAGTGCAAACCAGCTGCAACTCCAATGAATCAAAAGGAAAAGTTTTGCAAAGAAGATGAAGCTGAAAAGGTTGATGAAAGTTTGTATAGAAGCTTAATAGGATGCTTGATGTATTCGGCAGCAACCAGGCCAGATATTATGTATGTTGTGAGTTTACTATCAAGTGATTGGGTAGGATGTGTTAATGATATGAGAAGCACTTTAGGTTATTGCTTCACTTTATGTTCCAGTATGTTTTCATGGTGTTCTAAAAAACAAGAAGTTATAACTCAATCAATAGTAGAAGCAGAGTATATAGCTATTGTTGCTGCAGTGAACCAAGCTCTTTGTATCAAAAAGCTCATGATGGACTTTCACACATAACCAACAGAAAGCACACAGATATTTGTTGACAACCAAGTTGCAATTTCAATTGCAAATGATCCATGTTCCATGACAGAACCAAACACTTCAGGATCAAGTTTTTCTTTCCAAAAGTAGTTCAGAAGGATGGAGAAATGCAACATGTTCATTGTAAAACAGAATATCAAAATGCTGACATTCTAACAAAGGCACTTTCTAAAAACAGATTTGAGTTCTTGAAGAAAAAACTTGGAATATGCAACATCAGTGTCAAGGAGGAGTGTTGAGTACAGTGACCCATGAAGCTGTCAAATCACCTTTTTTACTTTCCTAATTTGCACGCAATAAAGAGTCAAATAATTTCTTAGAAATAGAATATTTGATTCTCCTTTTTAGTTGCCAATCAAAAGCAAATTTTCCGTGATTCTTTGTTCCTTAATGTTGTATAAATGAATGTTATGTCATTCAATAAAAATATAGTCTTCTATAGTTCAATATCTTTATTTTGTTCTTGCTTCAACCCTATATGCATTTTTTCTAAATAACCAACAATTATTAAGGAAATTATATATTAGTTATTATGTGACATATATGCTTCAGCTTTAATGGGGAATGTTAAACATATGACTGGATGCTAATACATTGAGTGTATATAGGGATATAAAATGTCTTAGCAGATTTAGAGGGATTATACAATTATTTTGTTTCTCTAATTATCATGTACATTCTAATTATAAATCAGATCACTATGTGTATGCTAAAACTCACAATTCCTTCTGCTTCGATATGGTATCAAAGCATCGATCTTGGTGCTTTGAGAAAATTTCCCCTCACCATGTAAACGAATCCAGCAATAAATTTGGTAAAAACATGGATGTGGATACTCTAGTCATACTTCGTTCACCACTCGAATCAACTAGGACTTAGCTAGGGAAAGATGATTAGCTCAGGTAAAGAACTTGGAGTAGTCTACTATGTGTCGCATTCACTTCCCGCTGCAAATTTTACAATCTTCTCATCAACCTATTATGCAAACCTCCATGATGAAAATATCATCTTTATTTAGTCTTCCACAGAATCAACAATCTTTTCATATTCAACAACAATGCTGTATATGATTAAGCAACATTCACAAGTTATCAAACATCAACAACAACATACTTCTATGGTACATCAACAACAAACATCAATAGCTCCACACCAAAACTTACCTGCACAATAGTAACAACAACATATGGTGATACACGTTCTGAATCTGACAACATAAACATGCAAACAAGTCATCACTCTGCACACATGTTGCAACAGCCTAAGGTTCCACTACAACAATAATCACAACAAAGTCCATCAAATTTATTGTTGCCACCTCATGCACAATAAATCTCAAACATCCACTATTCTTGAAAATTTCATTAACCTTGTTTAAAACCAATTTCTCATTCACTTCTTTTCCAATCTCATTTACCCCTTACAGAAAACATTCCTACCTCCATTTACATTATTTATCGACTCCCTTCTCTTTTATTAGCCAATAAAATACCTTTCAAAATATTGTACCATAGACCTCCTTCAAATTAGACAATGCTCTTATAGCCACCAAACTTCAGTTGACAAATATGTTCACACAGACACTTTCTACATAACAGTTCAAAGATCTTACTAGCAAGTTAGGAATGATAGATATACATTCACACATTTAAGGGGGAGTATTGAGATAATTATTTCATAATTAGTGTAGATTTTATTTTCTATTTATTAGGACAAGTTATTAGGATATATTTGGTGATTTAATTTGATTACCTGCTATTTCTTGCTTTAATTATTTATTTCCTTAATTAGGTCATAAATAGTATATAAATTCATATTATAAATTATTCCTTAATATATAGATTCAAGAATATTATTTAGATATTTTCTTACAAGCTGGTTAGGACATTCCAAGAAGAGGTGTATATGACTCCACCTCCTGGTCTTAGAAGCTGGTTAGGACATTTCAAGAAGAGGTGTATTTGACTCCACCTCCCGGTCTTCGCCAACAGGGGAGAATCAAGTACGTCGGCTTCTTTGAAACAAATGTCTCACAATTGGTTTTCCACTTTTGTAAATATTGTTAAGTTTACTAGTTACATGCCGTCAAAGGTGGATTACTCAATTTTTACTGAATCTCAAAGTAAAAAGTTCACTACATTCTCTTATGACATCCTGTTGACCGTAATGATTTACATGAAATCAAGATACTCAAGAGTCACTTGCTCAAACATTTTTTTATTAAAAACCTTGGTGAATTGAAATATCTTTTTAGAATAGAATTCTTTTGTTCTAAAAGATGGATCTTTATGTCTAAAAGAAAATATGCATTGGATATTTTACCAGATACAAAATTGTGTGAAGCCAAAAAAAAATTTCCAATGAAACAAAACTTGAAACTGACATATGAAGATGACGCGAAATACTTCATGATCGTACTTCATGATCCGCAAGTGTCAGAGACTGATCGGAAGATTAATATATTTTGATAGTTGACATAGTGTATTCGTTACATACACTTAATCAATTCATGAACATACCCTAGAAGCCACATTGGGAAACACTGTTGTTAGACCATTCAACGCGCTCTATGCATGTTTATATCAATTTTTGCATGATTGGTTTCACGTGTTGGAGAAAATCCGAAATTGATTCTAATTTTTTTTTAAAATTTTGAATATCCAAGAAAATTCTATTAACAGAAAACATGGAAAACTAACATTTTTTTAACAATATAGAATCTTAAGAAAAAAAATCCTAGCCAAACTTTTTCTTAGGATATCATTGTAAATTAATTAAAAAAATTATTAACCAACATGAAGAATATTATTGAGTTCACACACATGTTGCCATATTTTGTTCATTGTAAATTTAATTACTACCTTCACCATCATCACTTGAAGTGATGAACTTTAAATCTGGACATGTAATCTGTTAGTAGTTAGAAAGTTAGCTAAAACGGTTATTGTACTTAGTTAATAGAGGAAGTTAGTTAGATTCCAGTTAGTTTCTATGTGTCATTATAACCCTACTATTTTTACTTAAAAAGTTACCGGTCCAAATAATATTGTATTTAAATTACTTAAACATGGTCTTAGATAGTACTTAAGAATAGAAAATTAAACCCTTCTTTATAAAGATTAAATATTATTAAAATTAGTAAATATTCTATATTAATATTATCATCATCAAATAAAATATCGTGCTAGTGTGAAATCGTGTGATGCACGAATAAACTATAGAAAGAATATTTTTTTAAAAAATATATAAAATTTTATTAATAAAAATTTGTTAATTTTTATATTACTCGGTAATAATAAAATAAAATTTCTTATTTTTTTAAAAAAATTAATACTCTAACAACCCTTAGTGGAGTAATATTGTTTTAAAATAAGCAATTTTTTTTTACTTTTTATTTTCATAAATATCTATTTACACATGGTGTATCAAGTATAAAACAGTTATAAACTTTTTAATAATTATTATGAAAATTATACCTAAATAAATTTTAATTGATTGATGGTATGAAAGTTTTTAATTTCACAACATAACAAAATCAGACTCTACTTATAATTATAATATAATAATATACATTTAAATTATATTTTTACCAAAACCCTAAATTAAATTATGAACTTATGTGTTTTCTATTAAAAATAAATAATGAAAATTAAATTTATAACTAATAAATAAGAAAAACTTCATAATGATTATTTTATCCTAATTACAACTTTCTACTAGTTTAATATAAATATTCTCCATGTTTTACTAGAGTAAATATTTTCTTGAAAAATTAAATTTTAATCAAATATATAATTTTAACTTTACTTTTAAATTATTATTATAATTGAAATTACTAAACTTTCAAAATATTATAAATAGGAAAAGCAACAACCTATTCTCACACTACACTTGTTCACGTCTTTTGCTTTCTCATCTTTTCTTTTGTTATTATAACATTTCAATTTCTATATCTCTGCATCTGTCAAAGTTCTTTCTTTCTCTCTGTTTCGTCTTTATCTCTCTGTTCTAATTTTGGTTTCTCAAATTATATTCTGCTTTATTTTTTTCTTTGTTTTGGATTCTTGAAACGATCTTTTCCTTCTTTCTTTATTTTTTTTTTCTTAATTACATAATTTGTATTGCCTTTTGAAATTATTTTTCAATTTCTTTCTTTTAATTTTTTAATTAGAGATTTTTTGGTTTTTGAAACGATTTTTCTCTTTCTTTCAGTTAATTTTTAATTAGAGAATTTGTTTTGGCTTTTCAAACTTTCTTTCACTATTTACAATTTCTGATATCCAATTATCGATAATTTTACTCTTAATTATTTGAATTCTTAGTCTTTTAGTTGAATTTTGTGTTTGTATGATTGTCTTCTTTTTGAAATTTTAAAGATATTATTTCTTTTAATATCTTTCAATAAAAATTGAAATCTTTTTTTTATTTTTTGGACTTGGTATTTGCAGTTTCACGATGACGGTTCAAGAATCGAATTCACAGATAAGACGTTAGAGTATAAATTATTATTCATAATATATTTATTTAAAACTTATTTTATATATAATTCTTCAATTGAGAATAATTTATTATTTATTCATAATTTATTAATTATTTATTTCTAATTCTGATGATCAGCAGAATTTCAATTTATTTATTCATAATTCTGTTTTCAGCATAATATATATGTATATAACTCTGCAATTGAGGAGAATTTATTATCTATTCATAATTTAGTAACTCAGCCTATCCCTATGGTGTCATGCATTGCCGGTCCCAAGCCCGGATAAAGGAGGAGGGTTTTCTCCATATTACTCATATTTTCATCATTCCTTCATAGATTTCATTATGGATACTCCACCTTTTTTCATTTCACTTTTCTCAATCCTGTACACAAGCTCTAATATTACAACTATGAAACTAGACACAAATTTTGAATCTCTGACTAGTAGCTACTACTAAGTCTTCAGATACTTCACAGTGATGGAAGATCTCACACGTACAGCACCTAGAACCTGAAAATAATTTAACTCAATGCATATTGTGATTCATTCATGTTATATTTGTACAAAGATATAATTGGCAGACATTTTTACAAAAACACATGACAAATTACAGTTTAAATTTTTATGCACTAAATTAAAAGTTCTTGATTTCCATTCTCCAACTTGAGGGGGAAGTATTAAAAAGATTATATATTAATTATGATGTGATATATATACTCTAATAGGATGTGACTAGAAATTAATTGATTACAATAAGTATAAATAAGAATATATAATATTCTAATAGATATATAGGGATTACATAATTATTTTATTTCTCTAATTATTATATACATTCTGATTATGAATAAGATAGGAATAATATTTCCTTCTACTTTAATATCTTTAAAAGTTAAAAATAATTTTTCATTAACTAATGGGCAGAATGTCTATATTTTTAGATAAGTTAAAAGAAAGAATTTTTATAAATTAAATGATGAAATTTTAATTTTAACTTTTAAAGAGGTACATTTCAATTTTATTATTTTTTTACTATTTTCTTCTCCTACCACTCTTTCCAGAAATGTTCACCTAAACATACCCATAATTACCAACTTCCAAAAGTCACCATACAAGACAAGTCCGTAGAATCAGCTCATAACTGGTTTTATTATTTTCTCAATCTTTTTGCTGTTTTAGCATATATAATTTTCCAAAATGATGTTGTTCTGTGTAAATTTTATCACTTGATGATGGCATGTTATGAAGATTGACATTTTGGAATAGGGTGTGTTTTGTGAAAATAGGCAAAGACTAGAGAGTTATGCTTAGCATTCTATCATGCTTCAACACCAAATGTTGTTCCCTTAATTGAATTTTTGTGACCATAAAAACGACAAGTTTGTTGTGTATAATTAAGTCCCTGTTGGAAGCCTGTATGATTGTTTGCATGGCACCACCAAAATAAAATTATTGGGGTAGCAGTGACACTTATTTTGGAACTCTGGTACTTATTTAGGATCTGAGAGCTATATGAAGTATGAAGGAATTAAAAGACAGCCTAAATTGGATCAAGCAATTAAAAGACCCGGCCTACTCACTGATTTGGGTTGTTTGAGAAAAAATTATTTTACATTTTATAAAAATCCCCTGGTGACTCATGGCTTATCCATCAATACAAAATATAAATTTAGTAATTTAGAACTCAAGCTAATTATTAAGGTTATATTTAAGACTAATGAGAAATGGGTATCTCACTATGAGCTTGAATTGATCTGCGATGGAAGATCTCACACATACAAAACAAAAATGTACTTTGCATACTTATCGCCGAATTAATGCAATGTTTCTATGAATAACCACACCCTCACAACAGTTGAAGTGCAATTTTAGACTTTCATTAATATGTGACGCCGACAATACAGTGCATATTCTAGTAAATACAGTGCATAAAGACAAATTGCTTTATCCTTGTAGTGCGGGATACATATAAATCTCTGTGACTCAGGATTAATCTTTAGCTATTAATTATTGAGAAATAACACAATTAAACAAATTTACAAGAAAGATAATATTAAGTGATCTTTAACTATTAATTGAGAAATATTAAACTATATAAAATATTTCAAGTTACTATATTGTTGATAATTTGAAAATAATAATATATTTACACTCTCACATAGTCCTCTCACTCTCCCAAACCTTAACTTTTCATCCCACGCCTATATATTAAGTCCTCTACTTTAAACACTCACCTTTACCACTAGTTATCTATTACTTTGTTGCCATGACGCAACCAGAAGCTATTAGTTTCAAAGTAATCCAAGTTTGTTCTGTAGCACCACTTCATGAACCTTCCACCGCCATTGTTCCAACCTCTCTTCCACTAACATTCTTTGATATCTTATGGCTACGTTTTTCACCTGTTGAGCGCCTCTTCTTCTATGAAATCCCCAACCTCACTACCACTTCTTTCTTCGACACCATTCTTCCAAATCTCAAACACTCTCTTTCCATCACTCTCCAAAACTTCCTTCCTTTCTCCGGCACTCTCACATGGCCCAGTCACTCTTCCACACCCATCATCAACTATGCCCCCGGTGACACTGTCTCCTTCACCGTCGCCGAATCCGATGCTAACTTCAGTATACTCTCTTCCAACCGCTGCATAGCAGCAGACAGACAACATTTTATACCACAATTAACCACTTCCCATGACCAAGCGTCATTACTTGCACTGCAAGTCACCGTGTTCCCAAACTACGGCTTTTGCGTTGGAATAACCACACACCATGTCGCTTTCGATGGAAAATCTTCAACCATGTTGATGAAATCATGGGCATATATATGCTCTAACCTAAAAAAGGCCACACCAACACCATCACTATCGTTACCACAACATCTCACACCTTTCTTTGACAGATCAGTGATAAAAGACCCTTCTGGAATAGGTGAAGCCTTCGTGGAGGGGTGGACGAATCTCAATGGACCAAATAATAGAAGTCTGAAGCTGTGGGAGTCACCTAGGGAAGTTCCAAGCGATGCCGTTAAAGGTTTGTTTGAGTTAACACCTTCACAGATTCAAAAGCTGAAGCAACATGCAGAGTCTAAGATGAAAAACAAGGTTTTTAAGTTGTCAACGTTCTCTGTTACGTGCGCATATGTGTTGACGTGTTTGGTGAAAGCAGAACAACCAAAGGAAGATAATGTGATTTTCTTTTTTGCTGTTGACTGTAGATCTCGCTTGGACCCTCCAATCCCGGTAGCGTATTTTGGAAATTGCGTTAAGGGACAAAAGGTTGTGGTTGCGACAAAGAACTTAGCAAGAAATGATGGATTCATTTGTGCTTTGGAGGGGATAACTGAGGCTTTGAATAGAGTGAAGGAGGGAGTGTTGAATGGATTAAAAGCTTTGGCTTCGGAAATGGATAAAAAAATTGAGGGTAAAATAATTTCTAATGCTGGATCACCATGGTTTGAACTTTATAGTACTGATTTTGGATGGGGAAGGCCGAAGAAGGTGGATATGACTTCCACAGACAAAACAGGAGCATTTTCTCTTAGTGAAAGTAGGGATCACAGTGGAGGAATTGAGATTGGATTGATGTTAAGTAAACGTGAGATGGAGGATTTTGCTGCCATTTTTGTTCAAGGACTTGAATCCTTTTAAAGTTTGAAACTTTGATCACTATGTTTATGTTGGTTGAAATAAAGAGTTTTCTCTAGTGCCTATCTTCTTAGTTTTGCAACAAGAAATGTTTCCAGTTTAGTTACTTTGTATGAAGTTCGTGTAATGATGAATAAATTAAAATTGTGAGAATTTTTTGTCTTATTTTTCCTGTTACAGAAAATAAAAACA
This sequence comes from Hylodesmum podocarpum, assembly GCA_026586105.1. Taxonomy (NCBI): domain Eukaryota; kingdom Viridiplantae; phylum Streptophyta; class Magnoliopsida; order Fabales; family Fabaceae; genus Hylodesmum; species Hylodesmum podocarpum. The sequence continues at coordinate 2,866,250 of JALJEV010000803.1, read as the reverse complement.
TCAATTTAAATACATATGCAAATATCTAGTGACTCTGATCTGCCACATTTTATTCACCTTTCCTTCAGAATAACACGGAAAAAGCACACCTTCTTTTTTATATTTTATAATTAGTTATGATAAATATATTTTTAATTTATTTACTGAATCGAATTCTCATCACGGAGTTAGCTTTTGTTGTCTACAACGAGTTCGCTTTTATTTACTGAAGTTCGTATTTCTTTTTGCGTTTATCTCCCGTTTATATTTTAATGGAACTTAATCTGATTTGTTAACGTGAAAAACCTTTTAAATCATTGATCTAAAGTGAAACTACATGCTCCTGTGTCTAGACTCATGTGTTTAGTGGAGCACCCACATGATGGCGCCTGATGTGTGTTAGCTGAAGATGTGGAGCCGCATCTGACATCTGACACGAGGTGTGTTAGGGTATGGCCAACATGCAGAACCTCATTTAATTGGCATTTGTTGCCATTAGCTGTAGCTGAAGATGTGGAGCCGCATCTGACATCTGACACGAGGTGTGTTAGGGTATGGCCAACATGCAGAACCTCATTTAATTGGCATTTGTTGCCATTAGCTGTAGCTGAAGATGTGGAGCCGCATCTGACATCTGACACGAGGTGTGTTAGGGTATGGCCAACATGCAGAACCTCATTTAATTGGTATTTGTTGCCATTAGCTGTAGCTGAAGATGTGGAGCCGCATCTGACATCTAACACGAGGTGTGTTAGGGTATGGCCAACATGCAGAACCTCTTTTAATTGGCATTTGTTGTCATTCACACGACTCCAACTTTATTACGCTAACAACTCTAATATACAGCAATCCCATTCACATAATATCTGAGTATTTTTCTCTCTTTACATACGTATTTTTCTCTTTACATATTTTATAACTGGTTCTCTAATTGTCTGTGTATTACAATTATCTACCAAATATTTTTCAACACCACACTATCACTTCATCACACAATATCCCATGCAATATCCAAAGGTTACCTTAATTTACCCTCCTCAGCAGAAAACCGCTGCCCAAATCTTTAATAAGTCTCTTGTATCATATATTATGAATATGAATTATTTATGGTTTATTAGATTGTGTCATTATTTATAAAAGCAAATTACACCATTTTCAAATTATGTTCAACAATTCACCCAAACGTGCATCACATGCCGCTGCACCATAATCATCAACTGCCACGTAAACCAATAGGGCGCCTCCTATACAGTGGTTTTTTTGGCCTTTGACACCTAAGGTTTGGGTGTCTTTTCCACAAATTCCCTTACAACAAGTCTTTGCCTTGGGTGCATCAAACCAAACAGACCTTCGTTATAACGGCAAGTTTCTTATAATAAGATTGATAAGAATCATATTAGTCATGTTGTCACACAATAAAGAAATTGATAAGATCATAATTGGTTCTTCTAATAAGAATTAAAAAAACTCACAATAGAGAAAATATCATTTTAGTCAAATTAACTCTCCTCAAAGTGTATCTATTTGTAGGTTGAATGAAATACAAATACATTGAACGTAACTTATAAATCTTCATGAAAATAATAGAATAATAGAGTAATAAAACCTTATTAAAGATATATTAAATGACCTATTAAAATAAATTAATTATAACCTAAAAAATCTGCGCCAAATGATGGAGTAGGACTTCGAGTTTCACATCATAGCTTATAAATCTTTACAAAAATAATAAAATAATAGAGTAACAAAAACCTATTAGAGATACATTAAACTATTAAAATAAATTAATTGTAGCCTAAAAATTTGCACGAAATGACGAAGTAGGATTTTTGGTTCGAGATTGTGCAAAACCTCTGCAACACGAAAAGCAAATCATGTTTTTCGCTTATCACTCTGATCAAGTCAGGAAAAGCTCTGAAATCACGCTGACTCCGCTGCACATTATTAATTATTCTGATTGATCTCTGCCACTTGGTTGAAAGCTTCAAGAAAAAGGACAACGGCCTCAAGGATGAGTTTAACAGATCTCTCGAAGATCTTGCCTATATAAAGACTTCAACATCTTAAGTTCAAGATTGACGAACTTACGCTTGAAAAGCTATCTATTGAAGTTTCACTCTCTTGCTCTTAAGCTCTGATCTTCATCTATAAACACCTCTCTGCAAAGAGGATTTTCGTTTCTTAGAAACTCTTTCAAATCCACTTTTGTGGTAACCTTAGCCTGAGGAGGGCGCGTTCCAAATAATACTCTTGTATTAGCCTGGGGAGGTTGCGTTCCAAACAATACCCTTGTATTAGCCTGGGGGGCTGCGTTCCAAAGAATACCTAGTTGGTTAGCCTGAGAAGGTTGGGAGCAAAGAATATTTATATAGCCAAAAGTGGCTGGGTGCAAAAAATACTTGTAACCATTTCACGGTTAGTAGTGAAAACTTAGTAAGTTGTTAAGTAACTGGACGTAGTCTGTTTAAGACGAACCAATATAAAAACATAGTTGTATTTATCTTCTTCTGTATTTGAGACTAACTGGGGACTTAATCGACTCAAACTTTTTGAAAGATAAAATCAACAATTAAACGAAATAGAGTTCCGTCTGATCGCTTTGGAAAACAACAGACGGAAAAACAAAATTTTTAATTAACACAATTCAACCCCCCTTCTTATGTTTTTGTCTTTTACAGTTTTGTATCAGAGCTCAACCTTTAAGGGTTGAGCGCTTAACAGCTGCTAGAGAAAAAGATCCAAGATGGAGTCTCAAAGGCCTATGTTTATCTCTGTTGGATCATCCATGAACAAACCTCTAGCCTTCTCTGGAGATGACTAGCCATACTGAGCAGATCGCATGGAGATGTACATCAAATCCACCCAGTACAGACTATGGAGGATCATCACGCATGGAGACATTCTCATAGTTAAACCTGAACCTGAATAGGGGAATGAGGAATACTCTGCCATGGAGCTGAACAACAAGACGAGATATGCTCTCACATGCGCGCTCTTGAGGATAGAATACAACAGATTTTGTGCCTACAAAATAGCAAAAGAGCTTTGGGTTGCTCTTAAAATCTCATATGAAGGAACTGAAGATGTGAGATTGCGGAAAACTGTCACTCTTCAAAGAAAATATGAGATGTTCTCTATGAAGAAAGGAGAATCTGTTGATATGATGTTTGAAAGATTTCAAACCATTCTTAATGGTCAGAAAGCTTTGGGAACTACTTTCAGTAAAGCTCAGAATAACATGAGAATTTTGAATAGCTTGTCTGCTCTATGGGAAGCTATGTCTATTGCTATCTCAGTTGGACGTGACATGAAGACGTTGACTCTGGATGAGTTGATAGGTGCACTGAGAGTGCATGAAGTCCACCTATGCAAGAGGGATAAAATAAAGGTTTAAAATCCCATAGCTCTACCATCCGTTGATGAAGTCTCTAAAGAAGAATCCAACAAGAAGGAGAAAAAGAAAAACTAGATTCTGAAGGCTGAAACTTTAGAATCAGACAAATCTGATGTATCATCTGATGATGAAATCTCCTTTATGGTGAGAAGATTCAAAAAGATGATGATGAAGAAAGGAAAAGGTCAACGCTTCTTCAAGAAGAAAGAAAGAAGGTTTCCCGAGAAGCCTTCAACCAAGGAAGAAGGAGGAGATATCGTCTGCTATGAATGCAGAAAGCCTGAGCACATGAGATCAGAGTGTCTCAAGCTTAAGAAAAGATGGAACCACAAGAGCGAAAAAGGAAAGAAAAGCTTGCTGACTTGGGAAGACCTCGATAGTGAAAGCTCTGAAGAGTCTGGGGAAGAACAAACAACCAACATCTGTCTCATGGCTGGAGATCCAAATTTATCTGAGGTAAATGAATCTTCTTCCTCATCTTCTTCATATGAATCTGAATAAGACTCGAAAGACATTTCGTATGAAACTCTCTTAGCTAATTCTCATTTTATTGCTGAGCAATATAAAATATGCAAAACCAAGTTGAAAAAGGCTTTGGAAGAAATTGTCATTTTAAAATCGAAAAATGAGAATTCATCTAAGAAAGACATATCAGATGAAACATCGTCTGAATCTGAAAAAACTCAATTTCTTCTTGAGATCAAAAGATTAAAAGAAGAAAATGAATCTTTACAGAAGGATCTAACCGAGTTCACTAAAGGATCTTCCATGCTAGAAACCATTTTAAAATATGGGAGATCTTCGTCTGATAAAAGTGGACTAGGTTACGTTGAAAAGACAGATGAAAAGAAAACTAAATTTGTTTCGTCTGTTCATAAGTAGAAGCACGAAAGCTATAATAATGTTCCAAATGTCTACAAGGGAAAACCAAAAACCTTGAATAGAAGGAAACCATCTACTAACAAAGTAGGACCCAAGAGAATTTGGATACCAAAGTCACTCATTATTCCTGTTGCAAATATCCTTAATAGGAGAAGAGAGGACTTCAAGCTGGTACCTTGATAGTGGCTGCTCGCGACACATGACAATAAACCTGTCTATGTTCCAAAACCTCAGACCAAGTAAAGGGTCTGTGTCATATGGTGCAGAGAAAGGTAAAATCCCATGGATAGGGACTGTTGGCAAGGCACCCAACCCTCTCATTCAAAATGTGTCTTACGTTAAAGGTTTGAACTTCAATCTACTTAACATAAGTCAATTTTGTGATAGTGGATATGTAGTTACTTTTAACACTGATGAATGTATAGTTAAAAACAAAGATAAATCCATTCTGTTTAAAGGGAAAAGAAAGAATAATCTCTATGGGGTTTGTTTTTCTGACCTTAGTGATCAGAATGTAACATGTTTAATTTCAGCAAACGATGAGAGAGATATTTGGCACAAAAAACTTGGACACCTTAGTCTCAAGTATATTTCAAAAATTTTTAAGTGCCAAAAATCTCTTGGAAAATCAATCGCCTGTGTGAATCTTGTCAGCATGGGAAACAACTCAAAGCTAGATTCCTTGAATTTGCACATGGGAAATAATATTTACACTCTCACATGGCTCTCTGACTCTCACAAACCTTAATTTTTCATCCCACGCCTATATATTAAGTCCTCTACTATAAACACTCCCCGTTACCACTAGTTATCTATTACTCTGTTGCCATGACGCAACCAGAAGCTACTAGTTTCAAAGGAATTCAAGTTTGTTCAGTAACACCACTTCATGAACCTTCAACCACCATTGTTCCAACCTCTCTTCCACTAACATTCTTTGATATAAAATTCAATTTTTTTTATGCTTTGATATAAAATTAAATTTGTAATTTATGTATTTATACTCTGACATCACATAGATGTCACATCCTATATAAAGAGGTATTTCAAAGAAAAACATTGTCTTGATGTAATTTTGATTTGATAACTGTTTTTGGCTAACTTTGTCTTGTGCATATGCTTTCTTCAGAAGAATCTTAAGTATGGTTTGTAATCATTAAAAAGGGGGAGATTGTTAGATCAAGATGATTAACACCCTTAGTTTTGATTAATTATAGAACAGAGGGAACTGAATCAGACTAAAGTATTGTAAGCCAAAGTCAGACGAAGCAAAACAGACGAATAGTGACTCCTGAAAGTTTGCATCTCATGAAGTCATCGCCTGCTCTTGATAGACTCAAGTCATGCCTCAAGACGAAGATTAGAAGATTGAAGACAAAGGAAGAAATGAAGACCCTTCGTCTATGAAAATCAAGTGAAGTCTAAGTTATCCGTCTGAGTAACTCGCGCCAGATTTCAAATTAAGAAGTTTCTCAAAGAAGCTTCCAAAGATGGTTAGGAGACTGTGCAAAACCTTTGCAACACGAAAAGCAAATCATGCTTTTCGCTTATCTCTCTGATCAAGTTAGAAAAAGCTCTAAAATTGCGTTGACTTCGCTGCACATCATTAATTATTTTGATTGATCTCTGTCACTTGGTTGAAAGTTTCAAGAAAAAGGACAATGGCCTCAAGGATGAGTCTAACGGATCTCTTGAAGACCTTGCATATATAAAGACTTCAACATCTTTAGTTCAAGATTGGCGAACTTACGCTTGAAAAGCTATCTATTGAAGTTTTGCTCTCTTGCTCTTAAGTTCTAATCTTCATCTGTAAACACCTCTCTGCGAAGAGGATTTTCGTTTCTTAGAAACTCTTTCAAATCCACTTTTGTGGTGACCTTAGCCTGAGGAGGCTGCGTTCCAAAGAATACCCTTGTACTACCCTTGGGAGGTTGCGTTCCAAAGAATACCTAGTTGGTTAGCCTGATAAGGTTGGGAGCAAAGAATGTTTGTATAGCCAGAAGTAGCTGGATGCAAAAAATATTTGTAACCATTTCATGGTTGGTAGTGAAAACTTAGCAAGTTGCTAAGTAACTGGACGTAGTCTGTTTAAGACGAACCAGTATTAAAATATAGTTGTGTTTATCTTCTTCTGTATTTGAGACTAATTGGGGACTTAATCGAGTCAAACTTTTTGAAAGATAAAATCAACAGTTAAACGATATAGAGTTCTGTCTGATCGCTTTGGAAAACAATAAACGGAAAGACAAAATTTTTAATTAACACAATTCAACCCCCTTCTTGTGTTTTTGTATTTTACAAAAAATATTTTAAAGGAAAAGGAAAATTATTAATTAAACTAGCAAGTATTTGTTATGATCGTTGTTAGTTTGTTATGAGTTATCTCTCAAACTAATAATAAATTATTTTGCCTTTAATGAGTACAAAATTATAAATTTAATTATTTAAATCAGAGTTGTCAGTCCTCGGATCAGCTGCTTCATTTTTTCTTTTCCTTTTACCCTCCTCCTTCTTGCAAAATTATATCCATTCCCGCATATACTATGACCTTCTTTTTTAAAATATCTATTCCAAAGTCGTTCACCATTGGATGGAGTGAAATTTTGTTAGCTTCTTTGTATCATATGGAACATCATATCCAATGGTGGGATTGTTTGCTCAAGTTTTATAGAAGCATCAGAAATTTCGTGAAGTGATGTTGTCCTCAACAAATTTTGGTCAGTACTGGCGTTGATTGTTTAAAAGATCCAACCGTTAAATCTTCTCCTATTGCACTGAAAATTTTACTGAAGCTTTCTCACTTAGAATTCTTCTTCCTAAATGGTCGAATTTAAAATTCGAGCTCTGAGGTGTTCCCACAAAATTTGTGAACATAGACAATTTTCCGCAACCACAACCCTCAAGCAATAACCAGCCCACAATGACTAAAACACCTTTTCCTTTCTCCAAGCACAGCCCGAAGACCCTTCGAATTGTCGTTGTGGTGTGAAGTCACCCTTCTCTGTGTAGTCTTGAGTCCTCTCAATAACTTGCGTCCTCTTTACCTTCCAGGTAAGGGTAGTTCTACTATTGTTAATAATATTGAGAACATTTGGTAGTGATTATGTATTCATGAGAGTCATTGTGGTGGTATTCCATTTTGAGCGATTTTGGGTGGAAATTGAGTAGGGGTCCTTGTTAGCCTTGTTTCTTGTTTGATATGATTCATTGTGTTATTGTTTCTTGAATTGATATGTTGTTATTTTGATTGGTCGAATGAAATTCCTGTTAATTAATTGTTTTCATGTTCAATATAGAATTTCACCAATTATTATTATGTTATTGTAATTCGCTCTAATTTTGTTCAATTGTTGCTCCACTTACATCATTTTATGCGTGTTGTTTATATATTGTGATTTGATTGATGTTGATTGGATGAAATACTTTATTATTGTAAAATATATACTAACTTCACTTCACGATAATCAATTGTAATTGTGATAACCAACATGAAGAATATTATTGGGTTCACACATATGTTGCCATATTACTGTGCTTAGTTTTTCTCTTTGTTTTGGTTCTTGACGCGATCTTTTGCTTCTTTCTGTATTTCTTTTCCTCAATTACAGAATTTGTTTTAACTTTTGAAACTATGTTTCTGTTTCTTTCTTTTTATTTTTTAATTAAAGAATATTTTTTTGGTTTTTGGAACTTTCTTTCACTTTCCACAATTTCTGATATCCAATAATAGATAACTTTGATTCTTAATTTTTGAAAATCTTGGTCTTTAATTTAGTTGAATTTTGTGTGACCGTGGATCCGTATTGATTTTAAATTCATCCCACTTGAAATTTTAAATATATAATTTCTTTAGATATTTTTCAATAAATATTGAAATCATAACTTTTTTTTAAAAAAAAATTAGTTTGGTATATACGGTTTGACAATGACAGTTAAAGAATCAAATTCACACGTCAGACTTCTGAGAGCTATATGAAATATGAAGGAATTAAAAGACAGCCTAAATTGTATCAAGCAATATTGTTGATGATGTTAGTTTGTGTTCTGCTCTAAGTACAGAACAGATAAAATTTATATGTATAATTAAGTTGAACTTTAGTATGACATTATAGGTAACACTTCTTGAACATGGGAAATGACGGGTTTACAATAATTGAGAAATTACAAAAGTTGAAACTTGGATAGCAAAGTATAACAATAATTTCCGTTCTTTTGCTTTTGTTTACAGTTGCCAAAAGAAATGTTATCATTTGGCTATCAATGAATTGACTCATAAACGAAATGTTATTTTTTTAATAGATTTTAATGAAATGTAAACCAACTCATTTGGCTATCAATTCAATAAAAACAGTTGAAGAGATTAGATTGAGTCATCCAAAAATAAGTCAAGGTGTGGGACAAAATCAGTTACTTATGAACTTGAATTGATGTGTTATGCAAGATCTGCCGCATACACTCTCACCTATAGCCTGATAGTTTTAAAATAATAATATATTTACACTCTCACCTGACACTCTCACCCTACCAAACCTTTACACTCTCACGGGTACTCTTCACATGTTTGAAGAGGAGAGTTATTGATATTATTTCTACTGTCCTCCATTGTTAACTATGATAATTGAGGTCAAACAAATTAGGGAAATAAATTGAGAATAAATTTAAAAAATTATATCTTTTTTATTTTAATATAGTTTATATATATATATATATATATATTATCCATCGTATTCATGTTCGGATGTAATTTTATTAAAAGAAGTCATGTTTAATGTTCATGGAATTTATAAAATCAGAATTTGTACAATTTATATTTGAATAAAATTTAAGTTTTTCTTTAACATGAAACTCTTCTTCTTCTAGTTTTGAAATTGATCTTATTAATATTTAATTGTGACAATCAAATTCGTGACTTATCACTAGGGGTGGGTATATGGGTAAAAGTCCATGGGCTGACCCGCGGACACTGTGACCTGCATGGGTTTGGACCAACTTTTTCAAAAAAATTTAGGGGTATAGTTCATAAAAGTTCATCCTGCGCAACCCGCGAATTTTGTGGGCCAGACCCGCGGGGTCTATGGGGCGATCCGCAAACCCGCACTATTTTAAGGGTTAAAAATTGAAACCCTAATTTTACTTCCCGCATCTCAATCTCCCCGCACGTCGCATCCTCCCAATCTCCTAATTCTAAAAAACTGTTAGATCAAGATGATTAACTCATCCAAGATTTTGATTCTTACAAGACAACAGACGGAACTTTCTCAGACGAAAGAACATGCAAGCAAGTCAGACGGAACTGGCACAGACGAAAGATGACTCCTCAGACGGAAGTCATTCGTCTGTCTCAAGTTGAAGACATCAGACGATAGGATAAGACGAATCTGCTTAAAGATTGAAGACATATATCGTCTATCCAAAAGTGAAGCAAAGTTGAGTTTCTCGCGCCAAGATTTCAAATCTAAGAAGTACTCATGAGAAGCATCCAAGATCAGTATAGGGATTCGTGCTTACACATACAAGTCAAAAAGGTTTTCACCTTTTGTCAAAATCTCTGTATAAGTCCGTTACATCCGTTGCGTACCACATCAATCAATCAAGTACAACTGACAACTTTTTGGAAAGCTCTCAATAGTTCACTCAACGGCTCTCAACGGCATTCATATGAGTCTAACGGTCATTTGAAGAGGATGCCTATTTAAAGTCTTCACATCATCAGAATTCAATTGGCGAAAACGCTTCTCTCAATCTATCTTCTGAAGATTTCGCTCATACAACTGATTGCTCTTCATTGTAAAACCCTCTCTGCGTAGAGGAAAATATTTGTTTTTAAAACATCTGTTTAAAGTCCACTTGTGTGGCAGTTTTAGCCTGAGGAGGCTGTGTTCCAAAGAATACCTTTGTATTAGCCTGTGGAGGCTGGGTTCAAAGAATACCTTTACTGTTTAGCCTGCGAAGGCTGGGATAAAAGAATATCGTGTAATAGCCAGAAGTGGCTGGGAGCAAAGAATACTTGTAACCTTTTCACGGTTTGTAGTGAAAACTCAGTGATTACTGGGTAACTGGACGTTGTCTCGAATAGACGAACCAGTATAAAAATACCTGTGTTTTTATCGTCTAAAGCTTTTGACTAACGGGGATAATCAAACTATAACATTCGTTTATTAAAAACAATCTTTGAAAGATTAAGACTGTTTCGTCTGAACCTATTTTAAACTCACAGACGAAAGGAAAATTTTTAGTTAAAACACAATTCAACCCCCCCTTCTTGTGTTCTATTTTTATAGTTTGGTATCAGAGCTCAGCCTCTAAGGGTTGAGCACTTAACAGCTGCTAGAGGAAAAGATCCAACATGGACTCACAAGGGCCTTCGTTCTTATCCAGAGGAGCTTCATGAACAAACCTCCAGCGTTCTCTGGAGATGATTATCCATACTGGGTTGACAGGATGGAGATGTACATCAAGTCAACCCAATACAGATTATGGAACATAATCACTCAAGGAGATATCCTCATCATGAAGCCAAAAAGAGAATGGGGAAGTGAAGAATACTCAATCATGGAGCTGAACAATAAAGCTAGATACGCTCTCATGTGTGCACTCTCCAGAACTGAATACAACAGATTTTGTGCCTACAAAACTGCTAAAGAATTATGGGATGCTCTCAAAATCTCATATGAAGGCACTGAGGATGTCAGAATGAGAAAGGCTGCCACTCTTCAAAGAGAATATGAAATGTTCTCTATGAAGAAAGGAGAGTCAATTGATATGATGTTTGGAAGATTCCAAACAATACTGAATGGACTCACTGCTCTAGGAATCACTTTCACAAAGGCCCAGAACAATATGAAGATTCTGGACAGTCTCCCACCTCCATGGGAAGCTATGTCCACGACCATCTCTGTTGGAAGGGATATGAAGACATTAACTCTAGATGAGTTAATTGGTGCTCTAAGGGTACATGAGGTAGTCTTATGTAAAAGAGACAAGATCAATGTTCAAGAGCCTATAGCTTTTCCTTCTGTCAACACCACTCCCAAAGAAGACTCTGTCAAGAAGGACAGAAAGAAGAAAATGCAGATTCTGAAGGCTGACTCAACAGAATCTGGATCGTCTGATGGTTCGTCTGAAGACGAAATTTCTCTCATGGCAAGACGGTTCAAAAAGATGATGATGAAGAAAGGGAGAGGTCAACGTTTCTTCAAGAAGAAGGAAAAGAAGCTCCCTGAAAAATCATCAAACAAGGAGGAAAGCACAGAGATTGTGTGTTATGAATGCAGAAAGACCGGGCATATGAGGTCAGCATGTCCCAGGCTGAAAAAGAGGTGGAACCCTCGAAAAGATAAAGGAAAAAAGAGCTTACTGACTTGGGAAGACCTTGACAGTGAAAGCTCAGAGGAATCCACCGAAGAAGAAGAAGATACTGCTAATATTTGCCTCATGGCTGGAGACACTGTCTCATCAGAGGTAACTGAATCTGAAACTTCTTCATCCTCCTCATCTGAGTCTGAGTCAGAATCAGAAGAGATTTCATATGATACACTTTTGACCAACTCACATTTTATTGCTAAACAATACAAAGTATGCAAAGCCAAGTTAAAACAAACCTTGGAAGAAAATGCTGCTTTGAGAACTAAAAATGAGTTGCTACAAAAGGAGGTATCAGATGAAAAATCATCTGAGTCGGAAAAGGATCATCTTATTTCTGAAATTGAAAGATTGAAGAAAGAAAATGAATCCTTACTCAAAGACTTAACAAAGTTCACTAAGGGATCTTCTATGCTAGAAAATATTTTAAAATATGGAAGATCTCCGTCTGACAAAAGTGGACTTGGTTATGTTGAAGAGTCAGACGAAGTGAAAAACAATTTTGTTCCGTCTGTTCACAAAAAGAAGATAAAAAATTATAACAAGGTTTCTAACAATTACAAGAAGGCTAAAATTACAAACAAAAAGAAACCTTTTGTAACTAACAAAAAAGGACCCAAAAAGATTTGGGTACCAAAGTCACTTATAATTCCTGTTGCAGATATCCTTAATAGGAAGAGAGAAGACTTCAAGCTGGTACCTGGACAGTGGGTGCTCACGACACATGACGGGAGACCTGTCTATGTTCCAAGATCTCAAACCAAGGAAAGGGTCTGTATCATATGGTTCAGGAAAAGGTAAAATCCTTGGTATTGGGATTGTTGGTAAGACATCCAATCCTCTTATCCATAATGTGTCTTATGTTAAAGGTCTTAACTTCAATCTACTTAGCATAAGTCAATTTTGTGACAGTGGATATGAAGTAGCCTTTAACTCAGATGAATGTATAGTCAGAAACAAAGACAAATTCATTCCTTTTATTGGGAAAAGAAAGAATAACCTTTATGAGGTTTGTCTTTCCGACCTTAGTGATCAGAATGTGACATGTTTAATTTCAACAGACAATGAACGAGATATTTGGCACAAAAAGCTTGGACATTTAAGTCTCAAGTATATTTCAAAAATTTCTAAAAAGGATCTTGTAAAAGGTTTGCCAAAAATATCTTGGAAATCCAATCGTCTGTGTGAATCTTGTCAGCATGGGAAACAACTCAAAGCTTCTTTTAAATCTAAAAATGTTGTTTCCACAACAAGACCGCTAGAACTGTTACACATTGATATCTTTGGACCTACTCAGACTGAAAGTCTTGGAGGAAAGAGATATGGATTTGTGATTGTAGATGACTATACTAGATTCACATGGGTATACTTCCTAGCACATAAACATGAGTCATTCAGTGTTTTTGAAATATTCTGCAAACGCGTTCAAAAAGAAAAAGGAATATGTATTGCGTCTGTAAGGAGTGATCATGGAACAGAATTTGAAAATTCTGAGTTCAAAGCCTTTTGTTTTGAAAATGGTATATTTCACAATTTTTCGTCTCCAAGAACTCCCCAGCAAAATGGAGTTGTGGAAAGGAAAAATCGTACTTTACAAGAAATGGCTAGAACTATGTTGCATGAAAGCTCTCTCCCTAAATATTATTGGGCAGAGGAAATTAATACTTCCTGTTATATTCAAAACAGAATATTGATAAGACCAATTTTGAATAAGACTCCATATGAACTATGGAAAGGAAGAAGACCCAACATTTCTTATTTCCATCCTTTTGGATGCGAATGTTTCATCTTAAACACCAAAGATCAACTTGGTAAGTTTGATTCAAAGGTGGTAAAGGGATTCTTTCTTGGATATTCCAATACTTCTAAGGCCTATAGAGTATTTAACACTAAGACGCAAGTTGTAGAAGAATCAATTCATGTAAAGTTCCAAGATAACTCAAAGGCTGAAAAAGAAATATCAGACCTAGAAAATTTATTTGATAATTTGCAGATTAACCCTTCTGTTCAAAGTTCAAGTCAAAGCGACAAACAAGGATCAGACGAAGGAACAGACGATAGAAGCACAGACGCACCCCCTTCGTCTGATACTCGTCAACATGAAGATCAAGCCCTTGTAAGAACATGGAAGTTTGTCTCAAACCACACAGAAGATCTTATCATTGGAGATAGACATCAAGGTGTTCAAACTAGATCCAAGCTGAAGGAATCATCTGGATATGCTCTTGTGTCAAACATAGAGCCGAAAAATGTTGAGGAAGCTCTACAAGACAACGACTGGATTTTAGATATGGAAAAAAAGCTAAACTAATTTACCAGAAATGATGTTTGGACCTTAGTAGAGAAACCAAGAAACAAAAATATAATTGGAACCAAATGGGTTTTCAGAAACAAACTTGATGAAGATGGAAAAGTGGTAAGAAACAAAGCAAGGTTAGTAGCTCAAGGCTATAATCAACAAGAAGGTATAGATTTCACTGAAACTTTTGCTCCTATAGCTAGATTAGAAGTTATTAGAATTTTACTTGCCTTTGCTGCTAATAAGAATATCATCTTATATCAAATGGACGTAAAAAGTGCTTTTCTAAACGATTTTATTGAAGAGGAAGTTTATGTAAGACAACCCCCTGGATTTGAGAGTTCATCTCAACCAGATCATGTTTTCAAACTCAAAAAGGCACTATATGGTCTTAAACAAGCTCCTCGAGCTTGGTATGAAAGACTAAGTTCCTTTCTTCTTCAAAATGATTTTTCAAGAGGGAAAGTTGATACTACACTCTTCAAGAAAAGCGTTTTAAAAGACTTTATTATTGTTCAAATACATGTAGATAATATAGTCTTTGGAGCAATTAACGAATCCTTGTGCAAGGATTTCTCTAAGTTAATGCAGGAAGAATTCGAGATGAGCATGATGGGAGAACTGAAGTTTTTCTTAGGACTTCAGATCAAACAGACTGAACAAGGCATATATATCCATCAACAGAAGTATACAAAGAAGCTTCTAAAGAAATTCAAAATGGAAAATGCCAAACCTATGAAAACTCCCATGCATTCGTTTGGAGCAAGTCTCAACAAAGACGAATCAGGTAAGACCGTTGATCAGACGGTATACAGAAGTATGATTGGATCTCTTCTATATCTAACTGCTAGTAGACCTGACATTATGTTTAGTGTTTGTCTATGTGCACGCTTTCAATCTGATCCTAGAGAATCACATTTACAAGCTGTTAAATGTATATTAAGATATCTTGTTGGAACCACTAATCTCTCTCTGTTTTTATAAGAAAAATAGTGATTTCAATTTAATTGGCTATTGTGATGCTGATTATGTTGGAGATAAAGTGGAGAGAAAAAGCACAAGTGGTGGATGCCAATTCCTTGGTTCATCACTCATCTCTTGGTCAAGCAAGAAGCAAAACTCCATTGCACTCTCAACCACTGAAGTAGAGTATATTGCTGCGGCAGGGTGTTGCTCACAATTACTTTGGATAAAACATCAACTTGAGGATTACTCCAGGTTTGAAAATCATATACCAGTATTTTGTGATAACACAAGTGCAATAAATCTCAGCAAAAATCCTATTCAACATTCAAAAGCCAAGCATATTGAAATCCGATTTCATTTCATAAGAGATTATGTTCAAAAAGGTATTTTCGATATACAGTTTGTGCAAACTGATTTTCAATGGACAGATATATTTACAAAAGCTTTAGACGAAACTCGCTTTAACTTCATTAAAGAAAATTTGGGAATTATTTCTTTAATTGATTAAAGTTTCTCTTTCGTCTGAGCATTGCATTTCGTCTGTACATTTATTTATGTTTTCGTGTTAAGACGAAATTTTGCGTCTGATCAATTCGAATCAGTCTGAGAAAATTTGACAGACGCAAGGATATCATTTAATTATTATTTTTAAGTTAAGTATGCAGGGACAAATTAAAAGAAGCAATAAATGTGTCTGTCATTTATTGCACTATTCTAGGACATTGAGAAGCACGCGCTGTGAATTGCAGAGGTCAAATCAATCATTAAAAAGGCAATGATGGGGACACGCCAAATCAGGGACGATTTTTAAAATTCTTTCGTCTGATGAATTACAACCGTTTTAAGTTTTGCCTATAAATACTCTCAAATTTCACATTTGTACTCTTTACTGCATTCACATTCTCTCTGAACTTATTACTCACAAAAACCTAACTCTCTCTTTTTCAAAACCTAACAATGGCCGCCAAGAACACCAAAGCTACCGAAGCAACTTTCTTCGCTTAAGATCTCTTCTTGCCCAGCAAGTGGATCTCGAAAGAGACTGTGGAGAGCGTCTCTAATAGAGTTGAGAAGATTTTGACCCATATTGGATGGATGGAGTTCGCTGAGATGAGAGGCCCATGGCTGATGGAGGCTTATGCGGAGTTCTGGAGTGACGTGAAGGAGTTTGACGATGACATTGTTGGAACCATCGACAACAAAGAGTACATTATCACCGTTGATTCCATCGCTGAAGCCGGAAGTTGCAAGGCTGAAGGACGCTTCTATAGCCAAGACTGGATGAAGATCGAGTCCGAAGAACATGTGGACAAGATCATCTACGGGAAGAACCGTGACACTGAAGACCCCAAGTTCTTCAGATCAGGGAACCTTTGTCCCACTGCCAGAGTCATCCACAACCTCCTCTACAACATATTCACTCCACGAACAGGCTCTCGTGACAACGTGAGTACTCGAGACAGATTCTGCATCTTTTACTGTCTGAGGAAAGCAAGGATGAGCCTTCCTCATATTATTCTCGACCACTGGGTAAGTGCGTTGAAGAATAGGAACATCCGTAGGAAGAGCAGCATTCCCTACGCCACCCTCTTCACCAAAATCATCATTAACCAAGGTTTTGATACCTCTGGCGTGGTGTGGCACAAAGAGGGGAAGGAAGTCAAAGGAAGCACCTTTGCAAAGATGCACTTGGCACCTAGCTTCCTTCTACACTCTCCAAGAGAAGAAGTTCCTTTTTCACCAATAACCAAAGACTCCCCACACAGAGCCCGCATCAAACGCGCCAAAACCCAAACACAAACTCAAAAACAAACCCAAACACAAACCAAAACACAAGCCCAAACACCAGACGAAACACAAACCCAAACACCCTTACCTCTTCCACCCGTGATTATTTCTGAAGTTCCTTTTGAAGATGTTTTTGAAGAACCTCTCAAGAAAAAGAAGAGAACTATCAGAATTAAGCACGTTGCTGCCAAGCCAAAAGGTCAGACGATATCCCCTAGTGAAGTTGAAGGTGCCAAGATATCGTCTGAGGATGTTCCGTCTGTGAAGATACTAACAGACGAAGAAAAGCAGAGGATAGCAGCTGAAGAGAAAGCAAAAGCTAGACAAATTGCTTTTCAAATGGCTGCCAAAGGCAAGGAGAAGATGAAGCAGAAACTAGCGTCTGTTGTTGTTGGCGAGACAGACGAAGAAAAACAACTGAAAGAGGCTAAGAGGGTCTCTATGCTGCTTCATGCTGAACGATAAAGAATCTTTCTCGAGAGCGTTAGGGGCAATGGATCATCTGAGGTTGCGTCTGCTCCAGCAACTTCAAAGGGCATGAACAGTGAAGAAACTGCCCAGATCCAGAAGGACAATGCCCAGCTTGTAGAGTAGTTGGAGACTATGCTCAACGAAGAAGTCTCCACTATGGAGGTTTCTCCATCAATGCTCCAAGACCAACAAAGGACAACTGCGTCTGATCCTATTGTTGCGTCTCCTCTGAACGCTGCCCTTGCACAGACGTTACCTGCTGCGTCTGAGGAAGCATCTCACCAACAGACGAAGGAGATTTCGTCTGAAGATGTCATTATGATTGAAGACATAGGCTCTTCGTCTGATGAAGAACATCTAGAGATAATAAAAGTGGATGCATCATGGGGGAGATCTCACGCTGAAATTATAAATCCAGAAGATCTACCACCCAAGCACAAGATGGACTATTCGTTCCTCAACGAATTAGTCATGAGGCGTTTCGCTGAAAGCACTTGTGCTGAGAAACCAGTCAAACCTGACTGGATTATTGGAGAGAATAATGAAGAAATCTCCATTGATGGTGAATCGTCTGAGTCTGCTCAAGATGGTGACTTGGCAGACGATGAAGACTTCTATATCAAGGACACTCCCTACATTGAATTGAGAAACCCCTATCTGTACAGAGGCAAAAAGGGTTTTCAATTGGGGAGATTTGCCAATCCCATCATATACCATAAACCCCTGAAGCCAGTGGACTTCAAAGAAGACAACATCTACACTCCCGAAGAGTAACGCGAATGGCTGAAGCATCTGCCCTGGGACACACTGGCCTCTCTAGACATCAAGGGGTTAGAAGAAATAAAGAGGTACAAGGATCACTTAGCTGAGTCAGAGATTGAAGGACCAGCTCTTGGCTATGAACCCCACATCCCCTTCAGAGAAAACATAAAGTGGAAGGTTCAACACGAGATCAATGCACCTGCATTTCACCATTGCAGATATGGAGATTCAGGCTCCACCACCTATGAGCCAAAGGATTGCTCGCATTGGCATCTTGAGGCCATAGATCGCCATGATCCATTACCATTCACAATTCCCATGAATCAGACGGAGTATGTAGGTCTAGGACATACTCTGGGAATTGTTCTCCCTTGGACAAGACCCCATTGCTCAGGGATCTGTCCCCGCTATTCCATCCTCCTCGACGAATATGAAGATCCTGAAGAGTTCGCTCACGCTCTTCCTGAAGACTACAACTTATCCTTCAAGTTGATGGCCGGTGCCTTTAGAAGGGAAGCTAAGGCTAGAGCCTCTTCCTTCTACCACATCGAAAGGAGAGCAAAGAAGGAGAAAAGAGATTATCCTTTCATGGTCGGATCACAGTTCTCTTCTCTGGTTTCAGATGAAACGAAGTACTCTATCGTCTTAGACCGAAAACGACCTTGCTTGGTAAAGTTTTTGGCTAAGGGTAAAGAAAAGAAGATTCCGTCTGTCTCCAGAACCTTCAAATTTGCAAGGCACATCCCCCGGCGTCTTCCGTCTGCTGCATACTCGCATCTGAAAGCTCTTCAAACATATGCCTCAAGACCTATCAATCCAAAGGTACAAAGGATGATAAAAGATCATGAAGCCACATCTAAATTCTGTTCTAGAACTTCATTCGATGAAGATTCCACAATCTGTGGCAGGGTGTTTCCTGGTGAAGCCTTCGCTTACACTCATCCATCTCAGGAGCATCCAGATCTTGAGCTCTCTATTCCCTCGAAGTGGTACACTTGGCAATGGGAAAGAGACTTCACGGCATACCTCACTCTTCCACTCTTCACTCTGCGTCTGAAGAGGACTCCAACAGTGTTCATCATAGATGACACTGTGCCTATCGTGGAAGAGCCTCAAACATCGCTTGTGCAGATTGAAGATACGGTGGAGGTCATTGATGAAATTGAGGTTGCTGAGGCTGAAGCTAAAGAAGCTGAGGAGTATAATACTCTAAAGCGAAAATATGATGCCTTAAAAGAGAATTGCGAGCACTTGAAGCTAAAGAATAAAGAGCTTGAGGAAAATCAAGCCTCTTTATCGTCTGAAGTGCAGCAGCTAAAGGATATAGTCATGACCCTTCTGCAAAAGAAGCCCAAACCTTCTTCTTGATCGCGTTTTTGATGATTCTCACCCAAGGGGGAGAGAAAGAATATCTTAAGAAAGAAGAAAGGCAAGAGGGTATGCATCGTCTGAGGGGGAGCAAGAGCAAATAAGCAAGCAAAGTTTCGTCTTAGGGGGAGTTATCGTCTGAGAAGGGATAAAATTTTTTTTATATTGTATTGATTTTTTTTGTTGTAAAGAACATACATGTAATTTTTTTTTATTGGTTTTATGTATACCTTTGTAATAATGTATAAGGCTTACATCACATTGATGTAACAATTCATTATAAAGAGGTATTTTTTTCAGAAAACATCGTCTTGATGTAAATCTGACTTACATTTTATCTGTGAGCACTAACATTGTCTTATGCAGATATCTTCTTGAGAAAGGTTCTCGGTATGGTCTGTAATCATCAAAAAGGGGGAGATTGTTAGATCAAGATGATTAACTCATCCAAGATTTTGATTCTTATAAGACAACAGAATGAACTTTCTCAGATGGAAGAACATGCAAGCAAGTCAGACGGAACTGGCACAGACGAAAGATGACTCCTCAGACGGAAGTCATTCGTCTGTCTCAAGTTGAAGACATTAGACGATAGGATAAGACGAATCTGCTTAAAGATTGAAGACATATATCGTCTATCTAAAAGTGAAGCAAAGTTGAGTTTCTCGCGCCAAGATTTCAAATCTAAGAAGTACTCATGAGAAGCATCCAAGATCAGTATAGGGATTCGTGCTTACACATACAAGTCAAAAAGGTTTTCACCTTTTGTCAAAATCTCTGTACAAGTCAGAAAAGGTATCGCGCACGCAATCTAAGTCCGCTACATCTGCTGCGTACCATATCAATCAATCAAGTACAACTGAAAACTTTTTGGAAAGCTCTCAATAGTTCACTCAACGACTCTCAACGGCATTCATATGAGTCTAACGGTCATTTGAAGAGGATGCCTATTTAAAGTCTTCACATCATCAGAATTCAGTTGGCGAAAATGCTTCTCTCAATCTATCTTCTGAAGATTTCGCTCATACAACTGATTGCTCTTCATTGTAAAACCCTCTCTGCGTAGAGGAAAATATTTGTTTTTAAAACATCTGTTTAAAGTCCACTTGTGTGGCAGTTTTAACCTGAGGAGACTGTGTTCCAAAGAATACCTTTGTATTAGCCTGTGGAGGCTGGGTCAAAGAATACCTTTGTTGTTTAGCCTGCGAAGGCTGGGATCAAAGAATATCGTGTAATAGCCAGAAGTGGCTGGGAGCAAAGAATACTTGTAACCTTTTCACGGTTTGTAGTGAAAACTCAGTGATTACTGGGCAACTGGACGTAGTCTCGAATAGACGAACCAGTATAAAAATACCTGTGTTTTTATCGTCTTAAGCTTTTGACTAATGGGGATAATCAAACTATAACATTCGTTTATTAAAAACAATCTTTGAAAGATTAAGACTGTTTCGTCTGAACCTCTTTTAAACTCACATACGAAAGGAAAATTTTTAGTTAAAACACAATTCAACCCCCCTCCCCCTTCTTGTGTTCTATTTTTACAAAAACTTTTATCACATTGTGGTATGTGAGATTATATATATAATGCTTATTGAACATGATATTCCATTCTCTATTGTTGAATATAGGAGGTTTAAAGAATTATTACGATATTCACATCCTTATGTTAAGGTATCCTCTGGGCGTGTTGCTACCATTAACGTGAATAATTTGTATGATCCTAGAAAGAAAAAATTGAAATACATGTTGAACAAGCTTGACATCTGATGTGTGGACTTCTTGTATTTGTAAGGGTTATGTTTCATTAACTACACATTATGTTGATGCAAATTGGAAGTTAAATAGTTAAATGCTTAATTTTTCTCATTTTCCTTCACCACATTCGTGACGTGAGATACCAAAGTTATATATGGTTTTGCGGAAGAATGAGGGATTAAGCGGAAAACTTTTTCATTAATAATGTTTCTTCTAATGATAAAATGCGAGACTATTTGAAGGAAAGACTCTTTTGCATAATAATGGTTTAGTAGGTGGTGGTAAATTTAAATTTGTTGTTGGAGATAATTAAAAAATTATGTTGTTGACTTATCTTATTAAAAATTTAAGAAGTAAAATATAACATTTCTTTTAATATTTTTTTAAAATTTCAAATTTAGTATTTTTTAATTTTTTAACTAGGCCCGCAGACCGGCCCCGTTTAGCCCGCAGGGCCCGCGGGACGGGACGGATCACCAAGTTAGGTCCGCTTAACATTGCGGGCTAGGGCGGACCAAGCTTTTCGCGAGCCTAGGTGGGCGGGCCTTAAGCGGGACGGGTTGGCCCGCTTACCCACCCCTACTTATCACGTACTTTTTCACTCCTTTCTTGAGTGTGACATCAATTTCCTAGATGAAAACTCATGTTTTATTCAAATTCAATTCGTCTCTTATGATACAAAGAGTATACTTTTATGCTAGGAGACATATTAAATTCAGTCTAAACAATTTGTATAAAAATTAAAAACACTTAAAAATTTACACAAAAATTAAAAACTCAATAAGGAGACATTAAATGCAATATATAGAAAACAGTGGAATAGGTTTTCTGATTAACATCACGTACCTTTCCCATTATCATTTCACTATTTTCAAGACAAGTAGACTTGGGTTGAGTGGCAAGACTTATCATTTGCTTTTAGTCATTACACGTATTATTTGATGACTTAGTCTCAGCTGCGTGATAGATGGTACAAAATCCCTTATGCAAACACAGTTTGCGTTATAGTTTTATGATCGTGTACAATTTTAAACCGAACAATCCTTGGTCGTGTACCTTTCCCATTGTCATTTCACTGGCTTTGAGACAAGTAAACTTGGGCTGAGTGGCAAGACTTTTGTGCAAAAAAACAATGCATGATTTATCATTTCCTTTTAGTCATTTCATGTTTTATTTGTTGACTTAGTCTCAGCTGTGTGATAGATGATACAAACTAGTAGTATATAAAAATATCACGTAATTCAGCAATTTCTGCAAGGAAGGAATAATCCTTGTAAATGCTAAACAACACACAGCAAAATTATAAGCAGTCCAAAAGGTACACTGCGCTTTAAATGATTTCTCAATTACTATTTACGTCTGTATGATAACAAATTGCTAAATTATCAATTAATTTAGAAGAAAAAGCACTTAGGCAATTGTCTCTATCAAGAAGAGTTCATCACGAGTCGGTTTTGTAAGCCTCAAATTTTAAAAAAATAAATATAATAAATAATAACTAATTAATTAATTAAAACAAAATGTAAATAAAATAAGATAAAAGAGTGGTTATTGCTCAACAATAAAGCTCTACACAATCTACCATCATACGTCATAGAAATTATTTATCTTTTTTTTCATCTTCCTCAATAACTATACCAGAATTTTCAGGTTGCAGCGCAAACTCTAACATCCAAACAACATCAGTGATCGACGGTCTCTGCCTACCATCATCTAACAAAATATTCATTTCAATCTCTCAAAACTTTTAAAGCACTCTGGCGCGATGTTCCCCTTCAACGTGGGGTCCATAATCCCACCTTGGTAACAGAATCTGACCCAATTAGCAAGCGACACTTGCTGCTGCATTTCCGCGTAGCGTATCAAAGGCGGCCAAGCACACAGTATCTCAAATCAGTTACTTCTATTAACAGCTCATACTGTGGTCTAATACCAATGAGAAATGGGTATCTCACTGTAAGTTTAAATTGCTATGTGATGGAAGATCTCAGACATATAAAATATATAAAATATTTCAAGTTACTATCTCGTTGATAATTTGAAAATAATAATTAGTTGATTAGATATATTTTTTTTTATAATTAATTGATTGTGGATTGATCTTATATAGATTTGTAAATCACATGAAATAAGGTAAGAAGTTATTCTTGTCACTATATGTATCTAGCAACTTTCAGTAATACAATTAGATTATTATCCCACCATTTACATTTTCAACATATGATCATTATCTCACCATTTACTTTTTAAACATTCTAATATGGTATAAGAACATCGTTTGTGGTGACCCTACAAAACTTGTTTCTGTCCTTGACAGTCATGTTTCCACAATTGGTATACTCATCATCTTGATGTACACAATGCATTCTTTCATGGGACATTACAAGAAGAGGTGTATATGACTCTATCTCCTAGTCTTTGCCAACAATGGAAAATCTGGTATGTCGGCTTCATAAATCTATTTATGGTTTAAAACAAGCATCACAAAATTGATTTTCCACTCTTGCAAATATTGTTAAGTTCGTTGGTTACATACAGTCATGGGTGGATTACTCACTTTTTACTAAATCTCAAGCAATTGCAGACAACGCCAAAGTTTCTGGATCGAACACCATTACCATCGATCCATTACATCCTTTCTACATCCACCATTCAAACCAACCAGGCCATGTCTTGGTTCCAATTCAACAACACTCACCGCAAAGCACTCGGCACATGTTCTACTACAATCACAGTTCCAATTCAACAATAATCACCACGCTTTAAATTGGACAATGGTCTCATGATTTTAAAGATCTCATTTCCAAGCTAGCAATGATAGATATACATTCCCTAGCTTAAGGGGAATATTAAGATAACTATTTCATAATTAGTTGATTGGATATATCTTCTTCATAATTAATTGATTGTAGATTAATCTTATACAGATTTGTAAATCGCATAAATTAGGGTAAGAAGTTATTCTTGTAACTATATATATCTAGCAAATCTCAATAATACAATTGGATCATTATCCTACCATTCACATCCGTAACATAGGATCATTATCTCACCATTTACTTTCACAACATTTTAAGTCCTCTTCTATAAACACTCACCATTACCACTAGTAATCTATTACTTTGTTACCATGACGCAACCAGAAGTTACTAGTTTCTATGTAATCCAAGTTTGTTATGTAGCACCACTTCAAGAACCTTCCACCATTATTGTTCCAACCTCTCTTCCACTAACATTCTTTAATCTCGTATTGTAACGCCCTGAGTAGGTAGTATGTTCTCTGTATCACATATCAGATAAATTATTATTTTTCTCATTCTCCCTTTTCCTCATTCTCGTATCTCCACGCTCTGGGGTTGATAAATTTTTCCCAAAAAGGAGATTGAAGTTCCTTACTAGAATGGAGACCGAAATCCTGCTTATTTCAATTTCCACACACGGGATTGCCTCAAATCCTGGTTAGGGTAGTTCTTAAATTCATGATAATAATGAGTACTCTCTACGAAAGTGATTAATTGTTTTAAACTATTGTTATTATGATTTTTTATTATTGAATTTACTGAATTTCGGTATGATTATTGGACTATTGTTGTTATGAGTACCAATGAAGTGAGTATTGTTAGTTTTGACAATTGTGATTAATTGTGTGATTGTTTTATTAAATGGAATTGGACTATTGTGTTCTAAATTTATATTTTGTGAGGGAAGGGTAGTGGATTGCTATATTGTGAATGAGTGAGCGAGTGAGGGTAAGGAAAACAAGAGAGATAATAGAGAAATTTAGAAAATATGGGACATCTAGGGGTTTTGGGGTTAAGTTCCTAAATTAGATTGATTTTCTACTAAGAAACCTTTTGGAAAAGTTAGTTTAACCATTTTATACTTGTGACAATCCTTAGTTAATTAGAAAACCTAGAGAGTGAGTTTTGTCTCTTTAGAACTCTTTAAGTAAGGGTAGTTCTAAGAATTCAATGGTAATGAGTATGCCATGGGCGATGATTTTTGTATGGATAATTATGTGATAGGCATGATTATTTGATGTAGTCAATTTTCTGATTTTGGTATTGAATTACCATGGTACCTTATTGCTCATAGGGTTTGAGTAGAGTTGAAAGGAGTATAGAATTGTAAATGTGTTCCAGCCATTGTGGTAGATATGTTGAGTACAAAGGTGGTGGTGTTTATTTAAAAAGAAGATGATGACTGAAAATATATTAATTTTATTGAGGATAGAAGGATATGGTTAGGTGTATAAGAAAAGAATTTGATCTGAAGTGGAAAATAACTGAGTTACTTGAGTAGTTTTAAAATAGAAATTTCATAGGTTGATATATTTTTGGATATCTTTTGTGGATTTGTATAATTGCACTGTCAATATCTATAGAATAGTACTTACTTAACCAAATATATCAACCCTCATACATGGGCCCCATTATAACTTGCACAAGTCCTTAATTGTGCATGACTGTAATTATTAGTGGTAGAGAAGTAGAATGATTACAATCTTATGGTAAAATGATGTTCACTTTAATGATTTAAGAGTAAACACCTACCTAAAACACTTGAGAGTCTAAGTAATATACTTCTGGTGAGACCTTTACTATAATTCATTTGCATGATAGATTTATAACTTGATTGATCCAATAAGGCAGGAAGTAGTTAATACTGTAATATGTAATCCTTGAATTGATTTTTACTATGATTACTATGTTAAGTTCTTGTGCATTGATGCCTATTTGGAAAGTATGAAATAATTTGACCAGATAATTCTTGGTGTCATTTTAAAGAAGACTTAAAGAGCTAAAAAAATTATGAAGACACCAAAACTTAGTTCAGACTACATCAACGACAAAATAAAGCTTGAAGTTGACGCTCATTTGCTGCCAGACTTTTGAGCGAGTTTAATTTAGAAAATCTAAGCCAAATTCCTTTAATGTAAACATGACCTAGGGCCTTTGAAGTTGATTCATTTAATTTTGCTTTGGCTTGGATTATAACTAGGGCCTTCAGGTCACTTAAAGGTCATGTGACTAGCACATGACCTATACTCTTTAAATAGGGCCAAACCCAAATTTTGGAGACACTTTACATTCTTCAATTTGTTTTTCTAATTTGAATGCATTTACATTTATGTTTTCTCTTTGCCTTGCTTTACTAGAGTTTCACGTTTTCCCCCGTTCTCTATTTCTCTTTCAATTCTGTTTATGCGCTTTCAATTACTGCAATTTCAATTCACAAGTATGACTAACTAAGTCTCTAATCAATTTGATCTCAATAGGTTCTTCATTTTCTTTAGGTTCTCCGTTTTCAATTGTTTGAGTGCATTCGTTTTACCTTGTTGGATTTTTTGTTTGATTAATCGATTGATGAATTAAGCTCTCAAGCGATTTTGAGGAGCTAGTTCGGCGTTGAAGTGTAGGGATTTCGACTTTAATTTCATTGCATAAACATTGCATTTGTATTGTATGGACCAATGAGGGAAATTGAGAACCAACGGAGATCGGATTGGTGCTTCTCTGCATTGAATTCATTCTTGCATTTTTAATCGTTGTTATATTCGTCCATTAATTGCTCTCTGTTTACGTTAATTGATTTCCACGCACAAAATCTCAATTTACATTTTATAATTTCAACTATGAGCATTAATAGAGTAATCCATTGGGAGACGATCTAAGTCTGCAACTACTACAAGGTTGTGGCCGATTTAATTATTTGACGCACGTTTAGTGCATGTGTTACCACCTTGACTTCTCCGAAACCCAACCTCACAACTTATATATATATATATATATATATATATATATATATATATGAGTGTCCACACCTATCGAGAGTACACTTGAATCTAATCCTTGATTCACTTAACTTGTATTTACTATCTATTGAACACCTCAGTCACATACTGACTTGACCATCGGAGTGCTTTTGCAGGTACACTTTATACTATGAGGAAGTCGGCCTATTGAAGGATATTATTTTCAATTGGCCTCACGGTCTTGTCATTGCTTCCTTACTTCATGACTTATCAATGCAATATTCATACTGAGTTCCGCCCGAATCCTGGAAAGAACATTTGATGTCCACCGTGGGGCCTATAAACCATAAGAATGGGGCATTTGTTTTAATCATGAGGGGAGATGGGAGTAGCCTTATGAATAAAACTGTCCAAAAGCCAAAGAAGGAACACAGTCTCCTTGAGATCTTGCAAACACTGACTTCATGCTAAACCACAAAGCCGGGTTACGAAGCAGTGGCCTCAAACATTGACTTTCGTGCTTAACGTAGGAAGGAGGACCCATACACCAACGGGTCTTGTGAGATTTACAAAGGCGTATCCATCGGTGGATACGTACATAACAAGGGCAAGACTCATGGCCACCAAGAGGTCACGTGGGGGCATCCTCCTCCTCCAACGAAGGCAGTCACGTCAACCACGATGTCTATAATGTCTCGAGTGGTGACAAAAGTGGCATGGACCTGGACGCCACCAATTCAGGCACACAAAGTGATGGCCGATAAAGAAGGAGTTAGAATTGAAAAAGAAGGTTCATCGACGCTAATAAAGACAGTGAACCGATCAAGGGTGAATCGTCTTTCTCTTCGCCTTTCTCTTTCCCTCTTTGTATTTTGTGATAAAAGAACAAGATCCAAGGCTGATCTTGTGTGGGTAATGAACGACTAGGGGGAACCATATCTCTCATTGTAAAATCATCTCCATTTTACTTCTCGTCAAGTTCTAAAGATGACCTTTTCATTATGTAGCAGGTCTAAAAATGACTCCCTTATGTAAAAAATCCAATGTAGACCTCAATATTTAGTTGATCTAAAAAATCTCAATAAATTTATTCTACAAGGTTGGGTCAAAGACTACCCATAACTCATTGGTTTGAACCTCGGATTAACTATTATCCGAGTACAATGTTAGGTCAAAGACTCATACCTCATTTGTTTGAACCTTGAATTAACCATTATTCGAGTATAAGGCTGGGTTAAAGAATACTTATACCTCATTTTTTGAACCTTAGATTAACCATTATCCAAATACAAGGTTGTGTCAAAGACTACCCATACCTCATTTGTTTGAGCCTCGGATATACCATTATCCGAGTACGAGGTTAGGTCAAACACTACCCATATCACATTTGTTTGAAATGGAGGATCGACCATTGCCCAAATACAAGCCTCGAATTAATCGCTATCTAAAGTCAAGGTTGAGTCAAAGACCACCTTAAACTGAATTAACAACTATGAGACCAAGATTAAATATAAAATCATCTTGATTTTACTCATCCTCGAATCAAAGGGTGCCCAAAGGCATCATTCAGAACACTGTAAGGTATTAAACCCTTCTCATCACTTATTTTAAGTACGTATCATAAATATGGACAATCTTAAGCAATGCCATATTAGAAGAACTGAAGACATCATAAATTGATCAAAGGTGCCTAGTAATTAAACGAGATTAACATCTCGTTTCCCGACCATAGGTCCAAAAGCTACCTATACCTAATTCTTTGTCTGTATAAAGATGACCTTACGAAATGATATGTTTGATCAATTCATTACCATTCAAATCAACAACTCAGAAACGATGAAGAAGAAAAATATTTTCATTAAAAAGATATGAAATTAAATGCAAAAGAAGGCGGAATCAGTCATCAGTGACCAATCGACCATCAACAACTCTCTTATTTACATCGAAAGAAAATGCAAGAGTAGGGAACTGAAGCCGAACTTGCTAAGTTACCCGGGAAAAGCCTGCTTCAAATCCTAAAGGGCATACTTAGATGTTTCCCGAACCTCGGTCCTTAACCCCTCAGCGACTTCCTCTGACTTCTTAAGTCGCCTTTGAAGATCATTCTTACGGACCTTGGATGATTAAAGTTCACAACGAACTTTCTCCAATTCCTTCTCTGTCTGGTGAGCGGTGACACGGACCTCCCCTAAGGTATCTCTGACGAAACCCAATTCGTCCAGTATAGCATCATAGCGGGCGTGATACTCGTTGATCTCAACGGACTGAAGATTCAAAATCATGTCTGACTCCGCTTTAGCCTTCAACAACTCATGATTCTTTACCTCGAGATCCTTAAGTAAAGCGTATTGCTCGGCTGCATGAGAGTAAACTCTCCTATAATGTTGAAGAGTGGTCATATGTCTAATTAACATCATCTCCACCCCCTCTAAGCAAGCTGAAGTGCCAACAGTGTTCGGCATACCGACGTCATATCGACCAAGAGCATACAATGACCTCCATTCAAAGCATGAGGAAATCATATACATGTCCCATAATGACTCCAAAGAAGGGGAAGTAATGCTAACTTGGTCAATTCGAATCCTTTACCCTGAATAAGAGTCGCTAGGAAGACGGGGTCATCTTGTCGAAGAGAAAATCCAGGGAGGAGTGGGGACTCCTTAAGGCATCCTCAAAAACATGATGAGGAGCCTCAGTTGAAAAATGAGGGTTGCCCTCGTTTCCAAGGGGAGAATCATAATGTTTGTCCCTAGGCGTAGAAGCATCAACGCCTTCAAGAGAACCATTTAAATGGTTGCCACAAGTGACAACATTTCCAGTCACAAGGGAAAAGTGGATATCCCCTGCTCGAGTAAAAAGCTTAGGAAGAGTGGAAGAGGAAGGAAAGCTAGTCTTAATGAGTAGGCACTTTCAGCTAAAGTGTTCATCAATGATACTATAAAAATAAGACAAAAAGGGAAAAACAAACAAAGCCAAGAATGAAAATTGGCAAAAACATGAAACATTGAATCAACAAAGAAAAAGAAATAATGATAAAGTTATATAAAGGCAGCAGAAATATGAACTGTTACCAGAAAAAAGAGCATGAGAAGACATAACGCTCGAAGACATAACTCTTAGGAAACGTAGCAATAAAAGTTACACCCTCTCCCAAGATGAAATAACGACCCGAGAGCACATCTCATCATGAGCGTATAAGTCCTCTTAAAGAGTCGTAACAGTTAAGAAAGGCTAATGTCATATTCAAGGAAGAAAAATCGTCTAATAGCATAGAAAGATCAAATTTTCTCCAACCTCTTACAAATTGAGGTTCATAGTCGACGACGTAAGACAACCCGTCATCAGTTCTTTAACCCATGCCAATACAAATCCAAAAAAGAGATCGTTGGGGGCAAGGTCCAATGACAACCACAATGTAGTGATTTTGGAAGATCCGAATATTGATCTTCGTTTATCTTTAAAGGTATGAAGATGACCTCAGTTGAAAGTTTGGAATATCCAAAGATTGATCTTTGTTCATCTTTAAAGGTTCGAAGATGATCTTGGTTAAAAGTTTGGAAAGAAGATCTGAAGATTGATCTTCTTTTATCTTTAAAAATCTAAAAACGACCTCAATTTTGTAAATCCAAAGATGGTTTGTGCCTCATCTTATAAAAGATCTAAATAGACCCCATTTAATCTTTATTTTACAAAGTTGATTATAAAAGGAGACCTCGGATGATTATAATTAGAAATTCAGAAACAACAATTCAATCTTTAGAAAAGCAAATAAAGGACGCAAGTAGCTAAAAACAATGACGAAAGGTACATTAACATTCACTAAGAAAAGGAATATAAAGAAAGTACAGTTGGTAAGCATCATCTAGCTAACTATTTACATAATAGAGGCAAAAAGAAAAATATCAAGAAGAGAAAAGAACTCGGGAGAGTCATTCGACTTTTGTCATCTCTTCCACTTGGCTCATAATCCGATCTTCTTATTTGTAGGGATTCCAAGTTAGAGCCAGCTCGGCAAGATATAGCCCCTAATGTTTGGCCTAGAGATACCATAACAGCAACAAAATTCATTTGCATGAAGAATAAACCTCAATGAGCACTAGAAACACCAAAGCATAGGTTCAAAGCCATAATTGCTAGTCTTGAGGACTTCAGACAAGACTCTTATTCCCGGTCGGTCAACATCATTTTGGGGCAACATGAAGATCAAGTATCCCCTCGAGTTGAACGCGGGACCCTCCAAAGAAAGGGACGTGTCAAGTCTTGTATGAAAATATACCCCTTCACGAATAGAGAATTGGAGGACAAAAGTGATGGCTTTCGAAGGAAAAGCGCCAACCCGATAGGAAAATGCTTTACACAAACATTGCTATACATAGGAACTCACGAAAAAACGAAGAAATTATTCATCATAAGAAGAGGAAAAGTGGAGGAAAAGCAAATGTTGAGGTAGGAAAAGATAGCAGGGGAGGAGAAATACTTATAGACACTAGAGTCAAGTGGTCAACATAACCTAGAAAACACAAGTATTCTTGAAAAGGAGCAGGGTTCTAAATGCACAATGCACAAAAGTTATGAAGGATAAGAACGACACATCACACCTATCAGAAAATGAAACGATAGAAGTTACACCTCAAATTTCAAAAATAACGTCATTAAAGCACTCATTAAATGTTGTGATAAATATTGGGCCAAAAACGAAGCCAACCTTCGTAGAATCTTATTCTTTACATCCTCGGATTAACCATTATTTGAGTCATTTTCTCTACATCCTCAAATTAATCACTATCTGAGTCATCTTCTCTACATCCTCGGATTAACCACTATCTTAGTCATTTTCTATACATCCTCGGATTAACCACTATCTAAGTCATTTTCTATACATCCTCGGATTAACCACTATCTGAGTCATCTTCTCTACATACGCAGATTAACCACAATCCGAGTCTTTTTCTCTACATCTTTTAATTAACCATTATCCGTGTTTTCTTCTTTACGTCCTCGGATTAACCACTATCCGAGTCCTTTTCTCTACATCCTCGGATTATCCATTATCTCAGTCCTCTTCTCTACATCCTCGGATTAATCATTATCTGAGTCTTCTTCTCTACATCCTCGGATTAACAACTATCTGAGTCCTCTTATCTACATCTTCGGATTAACCACTATCCGAGTCTTCTTCTATACATCCTCAGATTAACCATTATCCAATTCTTTTTCTATACATCCTCGGATTAACCACTATCCGAGTCTTTTTCTTTAAATCCTCGGATTAACCACTATCTGAGTCCTCTTCTCTACATCCTCAGATTAACCACTATTTGAGTCTCTTTCTCTACATCCTCAGATTAACCACTATCTGAGTCTTATTATATACATCCTCAGATTAACCACTATCTGAATCCTCTTCTTTATATCCTTGAATTAACCACTATCTGAGTCTTTTTTGGATTAACCACTATCCTAATTCATGCTCGGACTAACGAATATTCAGACATATCCTCAGAATAAACACTATTTCACCTATTTTTCACCAAAGCATCCGGCTTATTGGGTTGATACAAGTTACGAGGCGCCTCATAAATACCATGTAATAAATTATGGCTAACGTGGGAACCTCCATTAAAGACCTGGACTCTTATCATACCCGGTGCTCAAAACATGTTATCTCTTGCTAAGAAAAGCAAAAGCAAACATGAAAATCCAGCTCGGCCACCCAATGAGGACTGAGAATTACATGTTTTAACTGAGGTAGTAGATTACCAAAAGATAGCAATCGACTACCAACAGTATTTGAAAAATGGGAACTCTCATACTTGTTGGAGTAATCGACTACCAGAGATGGTCAATCGATTACCACGAGTATTGGAAAACAAGATTGGAACTCATCACTCTAGAATAATCGACTACCCTATACTGGTAATCGACTATCCACATCAGAAAGCTCATCCTCACTTGTTTTAAACTGTTTTTCTATAAATAGCTTTTTGAAAAATGTTTTCATAAAATACTTTTAGATTTTCTGAAAACCAATAGGAGCAAAAACGAAATGTGTATTTGAGAACAACTTGAGTTCTTAAAGATTTCTCTCCAAGAACTTCATAAAGATTTCAAAAGGTTTTCAAAGATTGATTCGAGGATGAAGTGAATTGATGAATGAAGATATTCAGAGCTTTTAGTTGATCAGAATAAACACAACAGGTGTACACTCTGTCTCGATCTTTTGATTTTATCTTTGAGATATAGATTGACTCTTGGAGAGAGGTCTCTCTAGTAGAAGAGTTGTTTTGGCTTGAGAAAGGTTTCTCAACATAGAATCTTGGAGGTACCAAGAACTGGAAAAGAGTTTTTTGTGAGAAAGAACGAAATTGTATTGAGTGTTTGTTTGATTTCGTTTTGTGGTGTATGTGCAGATTGCGTGTAAAACTCACAAAGGGATCATTGTTTTGTAGTGAAACACTAATAGCAACGGTAGTTGTGTTGGGGCTGGATGTAGGCCTGTTGCCGAACTAATATAAATACTTTGTGCAAACTTCTTTTCCTTACTCTCTTAAATCTATGACATTTGCGTTTGATAAAAGCTATCTGAATAAGGTTTGAAAGTTAAATGACAATATGTTCGATCTATCTTTTTGTGTTTTTGTTGTACTAACTCTGAAATGTATCTTTGGTTTATTGTATTAAGCATAACAAAGAATACTACAAGAAGGATAGATAAAAATTTGAAAATAAGCCAAAAAGCGAAAATTAGAATCTATTCAACCTCTCTTCTAGATTCTCAATAGGAACCAACACCAACCAAAAAATAGATTTTAGTCTCATCGCTAATACTTGCTCGACCTCGGAAAGGAATGTTCCAAATCCTCTAACACATAACCCCATTATATATATATATATATATGAGTGTTCGGTATATTGAATCTAATCTTTGAATCATTCATCTTGTATTTACTATTTATCGAATATCTCGATCTGTTGAATTATTGTTATGATATATATCCCCCCGTTATGATGAGGTCGACCTATTGGAGGATAATATCCAATAATGTTTGTGATCGATCTCACGGCCCTATCATTAACGCAATATTGTTTGTTTATTAATTACAGCGTGAGCAATACTAGCATTAAGGAATTTAACACGAGAATGTAAATTGGATCAAGTAATATGATTCCTTGAAATCATGCTTAGAATGAAGAAGGAAAACAATAGTCCTTAGCGTTGTGAGCAACATTTTGCAGCAACATTTTGGCCGATACGAGATAGGCGTTCACTTATCGTAACATTTTTCACTCCTATAACTTTATTATAGCTTCATGCAAAACAACGCCTCAATAATTTTTTATTATTGTTTTCTTATACACTGAATTTGTTATTTATCAGTCTTTGTTATTTTGTCAAGTATGACATTTTTCTAGCACGAAAATTCTGATAATTTTTAGCAGTATGTTACACCCAATTCGTCGTCTTTAGGGAAATACCAAGCCACGCGGTTAAAGGTTTCTTTTAGTTAACACCTTCACAGATTCAAAAGCTGAAGCAACATGCAGAGTCTCTAATTATTGACAAATACCACAAATAAACAAATAATAAAATATTGACAAATACCACAATTGATTGATGTGTGATGGAAGATCTCACACAATCTTAAGCTACTAATTATTGACAAATACCACAATTAAACAAATAATAAAATTATAAAAAAGAAAACATCAAGTGATCTTTTAGTTACGATCTCGTTGATATAGTCTGAAAGTAATAATATATTTACACTCTCACATGGCCCTCACACTCTCCCAAACCTTTGTTTTCATACCACGCCAATATATTAAGTCTTTCTACTTTAAACACTCACCGTTACCACTAGTTATCTATTACTTTGTTGCCATGACGCAACCAGAAGCTACTAGTTTCAAAATAATCCAAGTTTGTTCTGTAGCACCACTTCATGAACCTTCCACCGCCATTGTTCCAACCTCTCCTTCCACTAACGTTCTTTGATCTCTTATGGCTACGTTTTCCAGCTGTTGAGCGCCTCTTCTTCTATGAAATCCCCAACCTCACTACCACTTCTTTCTTCGACACCATTCTTCCAAATCTCAAACACTCTCTTTCCATCACTCTCCAACACTTCCTTCCTTTCTCCGGCACTCTCACATGGCCCAGTCACTCTTCCACACCCATCATCAACTATGGCCCCGGTGACACTGTCTCCCTCACCGTCGCCGAATCCGATGCTAACTTCAATACACTCTCTTCCAACCGCTGCGAAGCAGCAGACAGACAACATTTGATACCACAATTAACCACTTCCCATGACCAAGCATCATTACTTGCACTGCAAGTCACCGTGTTCCCAAACTATGGCTTTTGCGTTGGAATAACCACACACCATGCAGCTTTCGATGGAAAATCTTTAACCATGTTGATGAAATCATGGGCATATATATGCTCTAACCTAAAAAACCCAACACCAACACCGTCACTATTGTTACCACAACATCTCACACCTTTCTTTGACAGATCAGTGATAAAAGACCCTTAAGCCTTCCTGGAGGCGTGGACAAAGATCAATGGACCAAATAATAGAAGTCTGAAGGTGTGGGAGTCACTTAGGGAAGTTCCAAGCGACGCGGTTAAAGGTTTGTTTGAGTTAACACCTTCACAGATTCAAAAGCTGAAGCAACATGCAGAGTCTAAGATGAAAAACAAGGTTTTTAAGTTGTCAACGTTCTCTGTTACGTGCGCATATGTGTTGACGTGTTTGGTGAAAGCAGAACAACCAAAGGAAGATAATGAGATTTTTGTATTTACTGTTGACTGTAGATATCGTTTGGACGATCCTCCCGGCGACATATTTCGGAAATTGTGTTGCCGGGCAAATCTTTGAGGCTGTGACAAAGAAGTTGGGTGAAGATGATGGGTTTATAAGTGCTTTGGAGGGGATAGGTGAGGCTTTGAATAGAGTGAAGGAGGGAGTGTTGAATGGACTAAAAGCTTGGGCTTCGGAAATGCATGAAATAATGGAGGGTAAAATGTTTTCTACTGCTGGATCGCCATGGTTTGAGGTTTACGGTACTGATTTTGGATGGGGAAGGCCCAAGAAGGTGGACATGACTTCCACAGACAAAACAGGAGCATT
This sequence comes from Hylodesmum podocarpum, assembly GCA_026586105.1. Taxonomy (NCBI): domain Eukaryota; kingdom Viridiplantae; phylum Streptophyta; class Magnoliopsida; order Fabales; family Fabaceae; genus Hylodesmum; species Hylodesmum podocarpum. Next base: position 2,830,332 of record JALJEV010000803.1, on the reverse strand, counting down.
TTCTTAGTGAAAGTAGGAATCACAGAGGAGGAATTGAGATTGGATTGGCGTTAAGTAAACGTGAGATGGAGGATTTTGCTGCCATTTTTGTTCAAGGACTTGAATCCTTCCAAAGTTTGAAACTTTGATCAGAGTTTATGTTGGATGAGACTGAGAGCTTTCTCTAGTGTCTGCTTCGTTTTGCAACAAAAAATGTTTCCAGTTTAGTTACTTTGTATGAAGTTTGTGTAATGATGAATAAATTAAAATTGTGAGAGTCTGTGCTTTTTTTTAAACTTTCTTCACATTTTTAAACATAATTATTTTGTTTACCAAATTATTTTCATGTGCAAGTTTGCTTATTCTAATTGTCTACGAATCATTTCCATATGCAAGTATCTAGTGACTCTGATTTGCCGGTACTCTTTGGGAGATGCATAATTTATTTACTGATTCGAACTTTCATGATATAATTAATTTTTTTATTGTCTATCAAATAGTTTTAATTTATTTACTGAGTCGAATTCTCATCACCGAGTTAGCTTTTGTTGTCTACAACGAGTTAGCTTTTATTTGCTGAAGTTCCTATTTCTTTTGTACGTTTATCTCCACTTAATCTGATTTGTTAACGTGAAAAATCTTGTAAATCATTGATCTAAAGTGAAACTTTATGCTCCTATGTCTAGACTCCTGTGTTTAGTGGAGCACCCACATGATAGAGCCTAATGTGTTAGCTGAAGATGTGACACCTGCACTATGTTTTCTTTCTCGAATTCAAAGGTGTTAGCTACTGTTAATGCCGCATGGCCAACATGCAGAACCTCATTTAATTGGCATTTGTTGCCATTAATGACACAGACACGACACTACCACTTTAACACACAAAATCCATCCGCACAACTTATTTATCCCAAAGGTCACCTTAATTTACTCTCCTCAGAAGAAAACCGCTGCCCAAATCTTTAATAAGTCACTTGAGTCATATATTATGAATATGAATTATTTATGGTTTATTAGATTCTGTCATTATTTATAAAAGCAAATTACACGATTTTACTAAAGATTTTACTGGAGCTTTCTCACTTAGAGTTCTTTTTAAATGGTCGAATTTGAAATTGAAGCTCTAAGTTGTTCCCACAAAATTTGTGAACATAGGTAATTTTCTACAACCACAACCCTCAAGCAATAACCCGCCCACAATGACTAAAACACCTTTTCCTTTCTTCAAGTACAACATGAAGACCCTTGGAATTATCGTTGTGGTGTGAAGTCATCCTTCTCTACGTAGTCTTGAGTCCTCTCAATAACTTGCGTCCTCTTTACGTTCTAGGTAAGGGTAATTCTACTATCGTTGATAATAATGGGAACGTCTGGTAGTGATTGTATATTCATAAGAGTTGTTGTGATGGTATTCCCCTTTGAGCAATTTTGGGTGGAAATTGAGTAGGGATCCTTATTAGCCTTGTTTGATATGATTCATTGTGTCATTGTTTCTTAAATTGATATGTTGTTATTTTGATTGGTTGAATGAGATTCTTGTTAATTAATTGCTTATGTGTTCAGTGTAGATTTTCACCAATTATTATTATGTTGTTGTAATTCTCTCCAATTTCTATTCCATTGTTGCTCCACTTACATCATTTTGTGTGTGTTGTTTATATATTGTGATTTGGTTGATGTGGTGGGATGAAATATTTTGTTATGGTGAAATAATAGGTGAGGATTGAGAGGTGATCTGATGCAGCATAGTGTATCGATAAGTCACTAGGTTCACGATAATCAGTTGTAATTGTGCTGTATTTGTGATGAAATGAATGGATGTCTCCTACTATGAAGGAGCACTGAGGTTGCCTCTAGTAGACATGCTTATATACATGAGATTTTGAAAAAAGAGATGAGGTTTATCATGAATGTTGCGTGATTGAAAAGGTTTTTGAAAAGTGATGACGGATTGAACTAAGACGATTAGTCCCTGACGGGTCGATGTAATGGCCTAGGACTTGGAGGGTATTCGCAGTGGGGAAAACTTCAACTATGAATGATCACCATAAATGAGAAGTGACTCTTGTTGTAACACTAGTCACCCTGATTGTAACTACCTAGTATCTGTAGTGAGAGTGTCAAAGGTGACATGTACTCTTAGACATCGCTGAGTGTTTTGATGTACCATATGGTATGAGAGTGAGATGTGAGTTGTATGCATTACTTTGGGCTGCATGGTATGGTTAGTTGTAGTGTATCATGTCCCTTGCATCCCTTTATATTTTGATGTATTGTATTATCTTTGTAGTTCTCCTTATTATTCCTAATATGTGAACTAACCCTTATTGTTATTTTGTGGCTTGACACCAGCAATGACCCCTCAAATGGGTGAACAGATGGATAGTAGATGGGAGACAGAAGAACTTTAGGCTAGGAAGCCTTTGGACTAAGACCTCATTGTATTATAGACTTGACTTGTGCTTTTGTTTTCTTGGTGTTTGGTTTCATTGCCATTAATGTTATAAATTAGGAATTTGGTATTTCATGTTAGTTCACGTTGCCAGCAAAAATATTACGAATTTATCTTTGAGTTCAAACAGTTGAAGACAAATTTCACAATATGCTTTTTCAATAACATTTGGTTCGCTGTGTTTAGTAGTGCATTTATTTTCTCACAAGCTATAGAGAAATTAGGACATATATTAGTAGAAATTGAGATATTACATCCTATAACTCTATTATAGCTTCTTTCAAAACACGCCTTATTGATATTTTTGTGCAGGCATTATTATTTTCTTTGTTAGATAATATTATCTATTTGTATTTTATTTTTTTTATTTATCTCAAGGGTAGTTTAATCATTTTCTTGGTAGTATATATATTTTTATTGTTTTAATGATTACAAACCAATGCATATGAATGAAACCCTAGCCTCTCTTGTTCTTGTATTTTCCCTTCTTTCTCCTCTTCTTCATGTGATTTGATTGTTAAGTTTTACATTCTTATCCTCTGATTTTATTATTTATCTTCCTTTTTGTTATTTTATTAGGGATGACATTTTTTTAGCACGAAAATTCTGATAATTTTGAACATTATGTTACACCTAATTCGTCCTCTTTGTTTCAAGCTATGCTCTTGAATCTAAGCTCACTTTCCAATCGACCAACATCAATTATCTTCATTTCGAAACTGAGGTTTCCTACAGTTTTCACTTGCACTTTTAAATAGATTTGAAGTTGTGAAATGTGAATCAACATAATCTGTTAACACTCGCTGCACAAAATAGTATTTATATGATCATCTCATAAACAAAACTTGTAAAATGATTTTTACATACTAAAGCTATGAAGTCACAAGCTTGTACTTGAAATTAATAGAACAACCACACATCTCCATTAAAATCATATGTTTCTAGCCTTAGTCCCGAAATCCATTTTTCAAATGAAACATTTATGAAAGAAAATAGTGACAATAAACATTGTTGTAAGAATCAGAACATCAGAAAAACCATCAGAAACTAAGCTTCATAATAATGAATGATATACTTTGAGTTGTGTTACATTGTCTTCTTTGTTAGTTCAAGGCACTTCTGTGTGAGATGGCCCTCCATCAACGGCATATGCATTTTGCCCCGTCAAAAATACATATTTGAATGCAACAATGATACACCTTTATTCTTACCAAGACCACGTGGAATATTTGTTCAGGCTATGAATGTAATAAGTACTGCAGCAACTAGACAACTAGTTATAAAATATGAAAAAAGAAATTATAAAAGAAATATGTATATTTATATGTTTTATGAGTGAGTTGACTGATAGACTACGTAAAGTTGAGTCCAAAATTTTCTTGACCTATTTAGATGCTTTTCTTCTAGAAGGACTATAGGATGACTAAAGAAGAAAAAACAAAATTTTATTCTATAAAAGTTTAAAATAACATTTCATTTCTAATTCATGGAAAGTCCATTTCATTTCTATAAAAGTTAAAAATAGAGTTTCTACGGTAAGGAGATAATAATTTTGACTTTTAGAGAAATATATTTCAATGAAATAATAAGTTAAAAACAGAGTTTCTACTCTTTTTTTTTTATTATTATTTTCTTGAGAAGTTCACCTAAACATACCCTTAATTACCAACTTCCAAAAGTTAGCATATAAGACAACAAGTCCATAGAATGAGCACAATGCATATCATCTGGTTTCATGTTAGAGAATTCAACTCGCTCTATGCATGTTTATATTTATTTTTGCATGTTTGGTTTCACATGTTGGAGAAGAATCCAAAATCGATTCTACTCTTTTTTTAAAATTTTGAATATCCAAGAAAATTCTATTAAAAGCAAACATGGAAAACTAACATTTTTTAACTATATAGATTCCTAAAAAAATAATCCTAGCCAAACTTTTCCTTAGGATATCATTGTAAATTAATTAAAAAAATTATTAACAATTGGGTTCACACACGTTACCATATTTTGTTCATTGTAAATTTAATTACTACATTCACCATCATTACTTATAGTGATGAACTTTAAATCTGGACAAGTAATCAGTTAGGAGTTAGAAAATTAGTTAAAACAGTTATTGTACTTAGTTAATAGAGGAAGTTAGTTAGATTCCAGTTAGTTTCTATGTGTCATTATAACCCTACTATTTTTACTTTAAAAATTACCAGTCCAAATGATATTGTATTTAAATTACTTAAACAAGGTCTTAGATATTACTTAAGAATAGAAAATTAAACTCTTTTTTATAAAGATTAAATAATTAAAATTAGTAAATATTCTATATTACTATTATTATCATCAAATAAAATATCGTGCTAATGTGAAATCGTGTGATGCACGAATAAATTATAGAAAGAATATTTTTTAAAAAATATATAAAATTTTATTAATAAAAATTTGTTAATTTTTATATTACTCGGTAATGATAAAATAAAATTTCTTATTTTTAAAAAAATTAATACTCTAACAACCCTTAGTGGAGTAATATTGTTTTAAAATAAGCATTTTTTTACTTTTAATTTTCATAAATATCTATTTATACATGGTGTATAAAGTATAAAACAGTTATAGACTTTTTAATAATTATTATAAAAATTTTACCTAAATAAATTTTAATTGATTGATGGTATGAAAGATTTTAATTTCACAACATAACAAAATCAGACTCTACTTATAATTACGTAAAAATCTAATTATAATATAATAATATACACTTAAATTATATTTTTACCAAAACCCTAAATTAAATTATGAACTTATGTGTTTTCTATTAAAAAATAAATAATGAAAATTAAATTTATAACTAATAAATAAGAAAAACTGCATAATGAATATTTTATCCTAATTACAACTTTCTACTAGTTTAATATAAATATTCTCCATGTTTTAATAGAGTAAATATTTTCTTGAAAAATTAAATTTTAATCAAATATATAATTTTAAATTTATTTTTAAATTATTATTATAGTTTAAATTACTAAACTTTCAAAATATTATAAATAGGAACTGCAACAACATGTTCTCGCACTACACTTGTTAAAGTCTTTTGCTTTCTCATTTTTTCTTTTGTGAGTATTACATTTCACTTTCTATATCTCTGCATCTGTCAATGTTCTTTCTTTCTCTCTATTTCGTCTTTATCTCTCTGTTCTAATTTTGGTTCCTCAAATTATATTCTGCTTTATTTTTTTCTTTCTTTTGGATTCTTGAAACGATCTTTTCCTTCGTTCTTTATATTTTTTCTTAATTGTATAATTTGTATTGCCTTTTGAAATTATTTTTCAGATTCTTTCTTTTAATTTTTTAATTAGAGATTCTTTTGGTTTCTGAAACGATTTTTCTCTTTCTCTCAGTTAATTTTTAATTAGAGAAATTGTTTTGGCTTTTCAAACTTTCTTTCACAATTTACAGTTTCTGATATCCAATGATCGATAATTTTAACTCTTAATTATTTGAATTCTTAGTCTTTTAGTTGAATTTTGTGTTTGTATGATTGTGTTCTTTTTGAAATTTTAAAGATATGATTTCTTTCAATATCTTTCAATAAAAATTGAAATCTTCTTTTTATTTTTTGGTATCTTTCGGTATTTGCAGTTTCACGATGACGGTTCAAGAATCGAATTCACAGATAAGACTTAAGAGTATAAATTATTATTCATTCATAATATATTTATTTATAATTTATTTCATATATAATTCTGCAATTAAGCAGAACTTATTAATTTATTTCTTATATAAATTATTATTCATTCATATATTTATATTGTTCTTTTCCTTCTTTCTTTATTATTTTTCTTCGTTGCATAATTTTCTTTTGGCTTTTGACATTATTTTTCAGATTCTTTCTTTTTATTTTGTAATTAGAGATTCTTTAAGTTTATGAAACGATTTCTCTGTTACTTTCTTGTTATTTTTTATTTAGAGATCATATTTCTTTCACTTCTCACAGTTTCTGAATTCTTAGTCTTCTAGTTGAACTTTGTGTTTGTATGATTGTATTCTTTTTAAAGATACGATTTCTTTAGATATCTTTCAATAAAAATTGAAATCTTCTTTTTATTTTTTGGATTTGGTATTTGCAGTTTCACGATGACGATTAAAGAATCGAATTCACAGATAAGACTTTAGAATATAAATTATTATTCATTCATAATATATTTATTTATAACTTATTTTATATATAATTCTTCAATTGAGAATAATTTATTATTGATTCATTATTTATTAATTATTTATTTATAATTCTGATGATCAGCAGAATTTCAATTTATTTATTCATAATTCTGTTTTTCAGCAGAATATATATATATATATATATATATATATATATAACTCTGCAATTGAGGAGAATTTATTATCTATTCATAATTTAGTAATTATTTATTTATAATTCTGATGCTCATCAGAATTTTAATTTATTTATTTATAATTCTGCTGCTCGGCAGAATTTATAATTAATTTATTTATAAATCTGCAATTGAGCAGAATTTATTATTTATGCATAATTTATTAATTATTTATTTCTAATTCTGGTGCCGAACAGAATTTCAATATAAATATATTTCTTTTCCTAAATTACAGAATTAAAGAATTTGTTTTTACTTTTGAAACTATTTTTCTGTTTCTTTCTTTTAATTTTTTAATTACGGAATTTTTTTTTGGTTTTTCGAACTTTCTTTGACTTTCTAACCATTTTGATTCTTAAAATTTGATCTTTTAGTTGAATTTTGTGTGACCGTGGCTTCGTATGGATTTTAAATTCATCCCAGTCGAAATCCGGCGCTATGTATCCTTTTTGAAATCTTAAATATATTATTTCTTTACATATTTTTCAATAAATATTGAAATCTTCAATTATTTTTCAGATTTTGATTTTGTTATTGATGAAAATTTAAGAATCAAATTCACATTTCAGACTTCAGAGTACAAATTATTATTCATTCATAATATTTATTTATCATTTATTTATATATATATATAATTTTGCAATTGAGCAGAATTTATTATTTATGCATAATTTATTAATTATTCATAATTCTGATGCTCATCAGAATTTTAATATATTTATATGAAATTTTAAAGATATGATTTCTTTAGATATATTTGAATCAAAATTGAAATCTTCTTTTTATTTTTTAGATTTGATATTCGCAGGTTGACGACGATAAAGAATCAAATTCACATTTCAGACTTCAGAGTAGAAATTATTATTCATTCATAATATATTTATTTATAATTTATTTATATAAAATTCTGCAATTGAGCAGAATTTATTATTGATGGATAATTTATTAATTATTTATTTATAATTCTGATGTTCAGCAGAATTTATATTTTATATATAATTTATTTATAATTTATATATAATTTATCGCAAAAAAGTTTTTAACTCCGCCTATGCCTATGGTGTGATAGCCGGTCCCAAGCCCGGAAAAAGGAGGAGGGTTTTGTTCATATATTTGCATCATTGCTTTATAGGTCTGATTACCTTTTTTCATTTCACTTTTCTCAATCCTGTACACAAGCTCTAATATTACAACTATGAAACTAGACACAAATTTTGAATCTCTAGGAATCTCTAACTAGTAGCTACTACTAAGTCTTCAGATACTTCGCAGTGATGGAAGATCTCACACATACACCACCTAGAGCCTGAAAAAGGCAAAACAAAACTGTGCTTCTCTAACAAGAATGTCTTAAAAGGTTTCCAACTTTGCATACTTATCGCCTAATTAATGCAATGTTTCTATAAAGTACCACACCGATGGTTGAAGTGCAATTTTGGACATACACGACACATTCTTGTAAACACAGTGCATAAAGACAAATTGTTTTATACTAGTAGTGGGATACTATAAATATCCGTAACTCAGGATTAATCTTTAGCTATTAATTATTGAGAAATACCACAATTAAATAAATAATAAAATTACAAGAAAGAAAGAATTATCAAATCATCTGAGAGTTCTTTCTGAAATAGATTCTTGGATTTTAGACGCCAATATGAAACTAATGTATTACATTTCCTTCCATGCTAATGAAAGCCACCCCAATAGATCATAACCATCAAAAATGGGCAAATCTACTTTCTTGACCCAAGAAGGCAGAGACACATCCTCGTCTTGCTCAGTTTCAATGGCTTCATCCTCTTCCCTCAAAGTCTTGTTAACCTTATTCACGTAATGGTCACATTCCACAGAAGGTGTTTTCTTTTTGTTCAGTTATATCAATAAGTCCCTCGTGAAATCCGAGTTGGTCTTCATCTTTGCCCATTTTCCCCCCTGTTTGCTGACAACTTTTGCTAAAACTCCAACTCATTCTCCATCTCGATTGCAATCTTGAATGGATTGGGCAGGTTGAACCAATTTGTTAGAAACCACCAGTTGAAAGGAAATAGAAAAGAGAGAATTTTATTGAATAAGATAAAAAGAACAAGAAAAATAAAAGAGAGAGCTCTTCTCCAAAGCTTTCCCGTTCATAAAGGATTTCTCTTTTTACAAAAAGTCAATCTATCTTTCTCGCCTTATTTATATCTAGTTAACTATTCGGACTAATTAACTAATATTCTAACTATCTTAACTAACTCCAGTATCCTTTTATAAATTTTGTTAATCCTATTCTGTGATTGCAGCACTAGTTGCTAGTGTGTCATTCACATCCTCAACAGCTATACTTGGTGGCCCTGATCAAAATACAAGCATACCATTGTGCAAGGAAGACTTGCTTTCAACATCTTCCCTGAGCATAGCATCACTTGTTGCACCTTGCTCCTTTGTCATTTCCCTTGTTTTATATCCTTCAACACTCACATCTCTGTTACAAGAAAAGAATTTTTCTATGGACCTGCTGAGAAAACTTCTTCTCTCATTGACTACACTTTGCACATTCATAGCATCTGTCTTGATCTCATTTTGTGCAGCGCATTTCTTTATCATCGAAGACAAGATAGTACTTGCAGTCTATCCCATAAATGCTGCTATGAGAAAAGAGAGAGATGAAACAGAGAAAAAGAGACAGTTCTACAATACACTCAGGATACAAATCTCCCCAAAGAGCCTTTCCCTTTCACCAAACCAATTGCTCGAGCTTACAATTTGATTTTTCCCTAACTGCCTATTACAGTCGTAACAAACTGTTTATATACAAGTTTAACTATTCTAATCAACTTTTTTCTTCGGGATGTATAGTTATGCCCTTAAGGTGCTACCCTTATTGGGCCATGCCTTAAAATTATAATTTTTTGCATTACTTTGATATGTCATTGTTTGTTTTTCGGATTAATAATAACTCTGCCATTCAAGAATTATGATTTTTTCACAACGTTCATCTCTTATGTAATTGAGGTAGAACCATCTCACACTGGAGTGCCTTGAGCTACAATAACTCACCAAGAAGAAAGTGTATGACACTGCAACACAGCAACTCAAAGTATGCATTCATCACTACTAAGCTTAGCTTCTGCTGACTTTTCTGATGTTCTGGTTCTTACAAGGATGTTTATGGTCACTATTTCCTTCCATCAATGTTTCATTTGTAGAATAGAGTTTGGAGACCAATGCTAGATAAGTACAAACTTGATGAAGATGTGTGATTATGCCATTCATTTGAAGGTTAGTGCTGTGAGCCAATGACAGATTTTGTATGTAAAAAGTATAAAATCAAATTGGGTTAGAGTGATTGAGGAAGATGTCGTTGACCCTGATGCTGCAGCGTCGGTGTTTAAAGAAGAAGTAAAATTTGTGAGGTAAGCTTTAACACCTTCATTGCATGGCCTAGAAATTTGTTAAGGGTAATTTCTTCAAGACCTAAGGTACAATTTCATTAATTCACATTTTTATATATTATTAGTTGTATTACTAAATGGTACAAAATGTGTCTTTGCATGTTTAGGATAACATAAATCATGGTAAATAACCAATGGACAACATAAAACATAGTGAACAACCAAGAGTTGATGACAGAATAATAAGGAGAAGAAGATTACACAGGAATTTTATACTGACTCAGTCTTCCATCTATATTCAGTCACAATTCAATAATTGTTGCAATTGGTATTCTACTAAATGATCCATTTGTGTTCTTTACATTCACTATGCACAAGCAACACAAAATGAAATCAAACCAAACAATACAATTAGTTCTTTCTCAACAAAGAACCTTTCTCCTATTTCTTGGTACCTCCAAGAATCAAACATTTGAGAAACTTTTTTCAAAGAGACTTACTCTTTCCTAGAGAGAACTCTCTCTTAGAGTAATCCAAGAAACTCTAAAACGAAAAATTCAAGGATAATCAGATAAAATACATCTGAGTTGTGCAGTTTCTGATCGAGATAAACTCTAAACTCAATCAATCATCATATTTCAATCTCTAATTGCCATTTGAGAAAACTTTTCAAAAACATTCTTAAAGCACTTCTTGGAGAAAATATAAGAACTCAGTTTTCCAAAATTTAAAAGTGTTAGAAGACTCTTTTCGTTCTTTCAAGATCAAAAGAATCCTTCTCAATTTGAATTTTCAAAAGATATTTATATCGATTTTAAAACAAAAACAGATTTTGGCAATTAAAAATGTTTTTCTGATAAGGATAATCGATTACTGCAATGAGGTAATCAATTACTTTTGTGGATTAAACTCTTCTTTGGTGATTTAGCTTCATGGTAATCGCTTATCCTGTGCGGTAATCGATTACTACGGAGAAAAAATGTTTTTCCCACATAGTTACTTATTAGTAATTACGCATCCAACTTAATCTATTATTTCAATTAATTACAAAAAATCTGATTTAATCTATTACCTTAGTTGATAATTGATTATTTCAGTTTTCATTTTTCATAAGGGATTCTCAAGCACTTTGAATCTTCAAGCAAATCACTAAGATAAGTTTTAATTCACTATAACTTTCCAAACCAAAACAATCACATAGACAAGCCTAAACTAAAATATACAATATATAAAAACTCTAAATACAATTCATCTAGGAAAACTCAAAATTACATGTAAACATCAAAATCAAAATACTTAAGGAGATTATCCCAAACGTCTTCAAGTTTCAAATCTAACAATAATTTCTGTTGAAAATATAAATTTGTTTCGTATGAAATACATATTATACAGGTTATAGTAATAAAATAAAGAAATAAATAATATAAATATATTAAAAAAAACATATTTTAACGGCAATTATACATTCAACCGTCAGAAAAAATGACAATTTATATATATGTATAACAACGGTTATAAAATAAAACCGTTAAAAGTAGGATATATAATGGCGGTTATATACTAATAACTGCCGTAAGTAAAATGATTTTTAATATCTTATATACTACGACAATTCTAGAAAGTACTTTTAATATCTTATATACTAGTGACGTAAAAAATATTTTAAACTCTTTTCACATTAGGGTGTTATAATTTTTTTTATTAAAGACAAAAAGTAAACGACATTCTAGTGAACATATATAAACAGAGAGTGTGAAGTTTGAGAAAGTATTGTTTGATTTGAGTATTTTTTATTTTTATGTTCATTAAAGATTGAAAATAGAAGTGAAAATATGTTTAGTCAATTTTTTAAAATATTTTAATGAAAATATTTTTAAAATTAAGTGAGAATAAGGAAATACCCTGACTCCATCTTCACAATTTTCAAAAAATTGTTTTCAAAAAATGAAAATTAAAAACAATTCTTGGAACCAAACATGTTCTAAAATTTCTTATAAGATAATGGTTTCCGGCAAAGTAGTGCACTTAAAGATATTAATAAAAAATGAAGAAAAATATTTGATGTATAAATTATAAATGAACATAAGTTTAATTAATTATAAAGAAGAGATTAAAAAAATATATCACAGAATATATTCGTAGCATTGCTCTTCCCAGCAGAAATATAAGTGAAATGTGACATGAATATAACTTAATTGAAAGCCAAAAAAGTAAAAGTCTTTTATTTTTATTTTATTTTTTTTGTCTTTGTTTGGATAACACAAAAGTACTGAAATTTTTTAAAAGAAAATTATATTAAAAAAAATTCTCTAACTGAGAATTAACTTTTTACACTATTACTTTTTTTTAACATAAATTTATTTATTTTTATTCAAAAAAATTATCTTATAAATAGGAACAGCAAGAACGTATTCTCACACTACACTTGTTAAAGTCTTTTGCTTTCTCATTTTTTAATTTGTGAGTATTACATTTCACTTTCTATATCTCTGCATCTGTCAAAGTTCTTTCTTTCTCTCTGTTTCGTCTTTATCTCTCTGTTCTTATTTTGGTTCCTCAAATTATATTCTGCTTTATTTTTTTCTTTGTTTTGGATTCTTGAAACGATCTTTTCCTTCTTTCTTTATTTTTTTTTCTTAATTGCATAATTTGTATTGCCTTTTGAAATTATTTTTCAGATTCTTTCTTTTAAATTTATAATTAGAGATTCTTTTGGTTTCTGAAACGATTTTTCTGATACTTTCTTGTTATTTTTTAATTAGAGAATTTGTTTTGGCTTTTCAAACTTTCATTCACTATTTAAAATTTCTGATATTCAATGATCGAAAATTTTAACTTTTAATTATTTGAATTCTTAGTCTTTTAGTTGAATTTTGTGTTTGTATGATTGTATTTTTTTTTAATTTTAAAGATATGATTTCTTTCTATATCTTTCAATAAAAATCGAAATCTTCTTTTATTTTTTGGATTTGGTATTTGCAGTTTCACGACGACGATTCAAGAATCGAATTCACAGATAAGACTTCAGAGTATAAATTATTATTTATTCATAATATATTTATTTATAATTCTGCAATTGAGCAGAATTTATTATTTATGCATAATTTATTAATTATTTATTTATTCATTTTTACTTTACTGTTTTAATTTTGGTTCCCGAAATTATTGTATGCTTAGTTTTTCTCTTTGTTTTGGTTCTTGACACGATCTTTTGCTTCTTTCTGTATTTCTTTTCCTCAATTACAGAATTTTTTTTACTTTTGAAACTATTTTTCTGTTTCTTTCTTTTTATTTTTTAATTACAGAATTTTTTTAGTTTTTCGAACTTTCTTTCACTTTCAACAATTTCTGATATCCAATCATAGATATTTTTTATTCTTAATTTTTGAAATTCTTGATCTTTTAGTTGAATTTTGTGTGACCCTGGCTCCGTATGGATTTTAAATTCATCCTAGTTTAAATCCGGCGCTATGTATCTTTTTGAAATCTTAAATATATAATTTTTCAGATTTTGATTTTGGTATTGATGAAAATTTAAGAATCAAATTCACATATCAGACTTCAGAGTACAAATTATTATTCATTCATAATATTTGTTTATAATTTATTTTATACATAATTTTGCAATTGAGCAGAATTTATTATTTATGCATAATTTATTCATTTAAAATTCTGATGCTAAGCAGAATGTCAATATATTTATTTATATTCTGTTTCTCAGCAGAATTTATAATTTATATATACATATATATATATATATATATATATATATATATGCAATTGAGGAGAATTTATTATTTATTTATAATTCTAATGCTCAGCAGAATTTATAATAATTTATTTATAAATCTGCTGCTCAGCAGAATTCATAATTTATTTATACAGAATTCTACAATTGAGCGGAATTTATTATTTATGGATAATTTATTAATTATTTATTTATAATTATGATGCTCTACAGAATTTAAATATATTTATTTATAATTCTGCTTCTCAGCAGAATTTATGATTTATTTATATATAATTCTACAATTGAGCAGAATTTATTATTTATGGATAATTTATTAATTATTTATTTATAATTATGATGCTCTACAGAATTTAAATATATTTATTTATAATTCTGCTTCTCAGCAGAATTTATGATTTATTTATATATAATTCTGCAATTGAGCATTTATCTCTTTGATATTTATATTTTTTCCAGGTACTACTTGTACATAATTTATATTTATTTATTTACTTCTATAAATAATGTTTATTTATTCACTTATTTATTGATTGATTTTTTCTTTAGTGGAATTAAATTAAAGAGTGCTTTGTATATATTTGTATGCTGTTCTTCAATTACACACAGTAGACACATGAAAATAGCATACAAATCTTAGATTACAGGTACACGTTGATTAAATTCTAATAAAGAAAAAATTATGTGGATAAATAAATATTAAATATAAAATTATATATAAAGTAGTTACCGAAAAAATATAAATATTCAATATACAAAGAAATGGAAAATTTAAGGAGATTAATTGCTATGCACTATTAAGTAAATTTTGTATTTAATCAGGTGGTAATAAATAATTATAATTTATGATATGAATGTTTATTAGTTGAGCATATAACAAAATTGAATGAATAACATATAGAAATGGAAGTGTTTGATATTGTAAAAAAGTTTTTAACTCCGCCTATGCCTATGGTGTCATAGCCGGTCCCAAGCCCGGATAAAGGAGGAGGGTTTTCTCCATATTACTCATATTTTCATCATTCCTTCATAGGTTTCATTATGGATACTCCACCTTTTTTCATTTCACTTTTCTCAATCTTTTTGCTGTTTTAACATAATTTTCCAATATGAGTGTGACAAATATGTTGTGTTGTGTAAATTTTATCACTTTATGATGGCATGTTATGAAGATTGACATTTTGGAATTGGGTGTGTTGTTAAAGTTTTCTTGTGAAAATAGGTAAAGACTAGAGAGTCATGCTTAACATTATTCCACCCCAAAATGGTTTCTTTAACCTGTCTATAATACTTCATCACCACATATCCAACACCGAAAGCCACTTCATCCTACTAGAACAACTTCTATCACCCCTTCCAATTTTCTAACTTCATCCTACAGGGATTTTCCCTTCAAAAAAACAAATGCTCAATTTACAAATGATTAAATCTAATAACCCTTCCATCCTTCTAACTTTATTTATATCTAATTATCTCTTCTAACTTTATTTATATCTAATTATCTCTTCTAACTAATTAACTAATATTCTAACTATCTTAACTAACTCCCTTAACTTTATATCCTAACGAATTTTGTTTCGATAAAATCATATCAACCCTAAACGGCAAACCAGCTCATCATTAATACCATGAAATATTGGCCAAGGTGGTAAATGGTTCACCAAAACCTCAGAATCATATTCGGTGATTGCACTAGTTGCTAGTGTGTCATTCACATCCTCAATAGCTATACTTGGTGGCCCTGATCAAAATAAAAGCATACCATTATGCAAGGAAGACTTGCTTTCAACATCTTCCCTGTAGCATAGCATCACTTGTTGCACCTTGCTCCTTTGTCATTGCCCTTGTTTTATTTCCTTCAACACTCACGTCTCTATTCCAAGAAAAGAATTTTTCTATGGACTTACTGAGAAAACTTCTTCTCTCATTGACTACACTTTGCACATTCATAGCATCTGTCTTGATCTCATTTTGTGCAGTGCATTTCTTTATCATCTAAGACAAGATAGTACTTGCAGTTTATCGCATAAATGCTGCTATGAGAAAAGAGAGAGAGGAAATAGAGGAAAAGAGACAGTTCTGCAATACACTCAGGATACAAATCTCCCCAAAGAGCCTTTCCCATTCACCAAACCAATTGCTCGAGCTTACAATTTGATTTTCCCCTAACTGCCTATTACAGTCGTAACAAACTGTTTATATACAAGCTTAACTATTCTAATCAACTTTTTTCTTGGGGATGTTTAGTTATACCCTTAAGGTGCTACCCTTATTGGGCCATGCCTTAAAATTATAATTTTTTGCATTACTTTGATATGTCATTGTTTTTTTTTTCTGGTTAATAATAACTCTGCCATTCAAGAAATATGATTTTTTTCACTACGTTCATCCTGAGGTAGAACCATATCACACTGGAGTGCCTTGAGCTACAATAACTAACCAAGAAGAAAGTGTAAGATACTGCAACACAGCAACTCAAAGCATGTCATTCATCACTACTAAGCTTAGCTTCTACTGACTTTTCTGATGTTCTGTTTCTTACAAGGATGTTTATGGTCACTATTTCCTTCCATCAATGTTTCATTTGTAGAATAGAGTTTGGAGACCAATGCTAGATAAGTACAAACTTGATGAAGATGTGTGATTATGCCATTCATTTGAAGGCCAGTGCTGTGAGCCAATGACAGATTTTGTATGTAAAAAGTATAAAACCATGTTCCGAGTTCTGTTTCTTTTTGGCCTGTGCTTTCCCAACTTGTTTCTTTGCAAATACAAACACTAACGCCTAAGTAAAAGAGAAATTGAAAATCTTGTATAATATCCATTGGTTAAATTAAAAGAGAACTACACAAGAGATGATAGGGTGCGAGTTATTGTAACAGTGCATTGCACCTTGCTGCCACTTATAGGATTCATAAGCCTTGGCTTGTCCCTGGTGCTGCAATGCAAATACACTGGGAACACAAGCAACATAGCTAAACTTTCTTCCTATCCCTCCTCCCAAGAATTTTAGAAAATCTTCACAAATTAGCAATGGTCTTACAGAAAATGTATTTATTAATTTACTTAATAATTATTCTATGCTTATCCCACGCTTCCTAATTCCGATATAATCACACAAATACTATTTATGCAGCTAGTGTTACCAGATTATGGTTGATTGACATTTCACAACTACAAATCCAAGCTACAGTTTCCAAAATATGTTTAAACATCTTAGTGAAAAATAATTGTAGGAAACCTGTATATTAGAAACTATACAATAGTAACAAGGTTTAGTCCCTCTAAAGTTGTCTAAATTTGGAAACAGTCTCCCTAAAATTTTTTGGATTAATTTAATCCTTCACCTATGCTATTCATCTTTTTTTAAACACCGCTACGTTCTTAACTGAAAAATGTTTTTGTAGTGTTAAATTTTTTTATTAGTCATTATTTATTAAATCTAAGCTAGAGAATAACATTTTACATTTAATTTGAGAAACAAAAAACTCCTTTATCTCCTTTTTATAACTAATCAAAATTGATCGTTAATCCTAATTTTTGCCATTGTTATCCATGGTTTGTTATTGAGTGTTTACATTATTATCCATGATTTAGTGCATGTGCAGCTAGTATCATGACTCGCTCTTCATGTTGTGGGATGTAGTGGTAGCTCATTGTAACTTGTGGCATCATGTTGTATGATGGGGTTTCATGGTGGCACATATATCAGAATTCTATCTATTCACATATTGGCAAAGAAAATAATAACACGTTTTTCATTTAGATGAAATAAATTTAACTAATTTTAGAGTAACTAAAACAAGAAAATTATTCAGTAGATAACCGTAAAATACAAACAACCAGATAACTAGTTGTGTACAGAAAGAAATATATACATATACTATATGTTTTGGCTACTAAATTGCGTATTAAAGTCCGCTGTAAGTAAAATTGCTAAAACAATAAGCAATTATATGGACAAAGTATTGAGTTTTGCAAGAAAGCTGCAATAAAATATTTTATGAAAATCTGTTACAATAACACATATAGAGAGTATACAATAAATTTGACTTACCAAGTGACCTTGCATTTGGCTTCATTAGGAGGGAAAAGAAGAAACAACTTAATTCCTGTACACACACTGTAATATTACAAATTATGAACTAAACACATAAATTTGTAAACCTAGACACAATACAAATTCTTGAGATCTAATTCAATTACCTCAACTCAACGCGGTTTTGGATCCACAATCTCAGAAAAAACGGTTCCAGACATCAACTTCTCACTCTCTCTATAGCTACTATGGTCTTCACTACTCGTGCTCACACTCACAACACTATAACTACTCTTGTTAAAATCCGAAACCTGTCCCACACTGGTTCCACTGCTACTAAACAAATCATCATTACCTTCGTCTCTTCTCTCATTCTCAACACCAACAACAACAACATTGTTATTGTTATTATCTCTCTGGTCCGCACTCTCTTGCAACTGCAACGCAAACTCCAACATCCAAACGACGTCGTTCATCGACGGCCTCTGCGTTCCATCGTCCAACAAACAACTAATTCCAATCTCACAGAACTTCCTCAAACACTCTGGCGCAATCCTTCCTTTCAAAGTGGGGTCCACAATTTGATTAATTATCCCATTTTGGTAACAATGCCTCGCCCAATCAGCTAACGACACCTGTTTCTTTTCGCTGGTTCGAATCAGCGCCGGTCGAGCACAGAGTAACTCAAATAAAACCACCCCGAAAGAGTACACGTCAGATTTCTCAGTTAAACGCTGTCGTTTGTAATACTCTGGATCTAAATACCCAATGCTACCTTTCACAACAGTGCTGACATGGGCTTTCTCAATACCCGTAGGCCCAATTCTGGAAAGCCCGAAATCAGAAACCTTGGCCGTCCACTTGTCATCTAACAAGATATTCGTGGTTTTCACGTCACGGTGGATGATCGTGTGTTTCGCACCTGTATGAAGATAATGCAGTCCCCGAGCAGCGCCAAGAGAAATCTGCAAGCGTTGTTTCCATGTCAGGGGAGGGTTATCGGTGTTGTAGAGATGTTCTCTGAGCGTGCCACGTGTCATGTATTCGTAGACCAATATCATTTCGTTGCTCTCGTTGCAGTAACCGATGAGGGAGACGAGGTGGATGTGACGGAGTTGGGATAGCATCTCGATCTCGTTGGTGAACTCGTTTGCGCCTTGTTGTGAATCTTGTTTGAGACGCTTTATGGCGACGGGTGTGGAGGTTCCGTCGATGTAGCCTTTGTACACGTGGCCGAATCCTCCTACGCCGATGATGAAGAGGTCGTCGAAGTTGCTTGTGGCGAATTTGATCTCCGCTAGGGAGAAGCTGCGGCAGAGATCCGACGGTAGAGATGAGTTTGTCGTTCCTGACTTGGTCGTTGTGAACGAAAGTGGACCCCACTTTGATGTTGCTGATGACTTTGACTTGTTGTAGTCTTTGGTCTGAGTGGTTCTCTGGCGTCGGAAAAACATGATGAGGAAAATTATTAAGGAGATTAAGACGACACCGGATACCACACCCGCAACGACGCCGATTATTGTCGTTTTATTCGTTTTGCTTTTTTCCTTGTTGTTGTTCTGTGGAGTCTGAATCGGGTCCGGGTTAGGTCCTGCAAGATTGTTAGACCCGACGTCGCTGATTTTGAATATCTCAAGGCCGCTCAAGAACGGGTCCGCGTATTTTGAAACCCTACTATCTCCGTAAGGATGCATTTGTAGTGAGAGATTAACCTTCTTCTGAGTACCACTCGTAGGGATTAAAACGGCATAGTTTCTGTATACAGCGAGACCTTTCTGGTTATGGGTCCATTTCATAACATCAGCTTGCTCCTCAGCCACCTGACTCTGTATGTAAATTAAGAACACCCTGTAACCGACGTCAATAATATTGGGGTCAAGTTCACAAAAGTGAAGCCTGACCACGTAAGTGAACCCAGTATCAACAGGGAACTCCCAAGTCAGGTTCCTGATTTTGTTCAAAGCACCATTTTTGCCCAATTCACGTGATGTTCTGTAAAGATCCTTGGGTGCCACGTAATCAGGGTTCACGGTTATGTTCAAACCAACCATGTCACCTGATAGATTATCCGTTAGATTTTGTGTCATTAAATAATTTTCATCATGACCTTGCCAGTCCCGGAACAAACCGGTGTCTTTTCTCTCAGGGATGGCTTGGCCTCCTACTTTGATTCTGTACTCTGTCTCCAGTGCAGTGTTGGGTGAGACACTGTATAGATTGACATTTCCGACAAGTTTGGATCCGGTGTCATTTGACGACGTGTAATAGAGGTCATTTGGCATGGATAAGACCTCAATTCCGTTGATGAAAGCGTAAGAGTTTTGTGATGGAGTGAAGGTGATGATAAGCCTCTGAGTGTCATCGACGTTGACAACGTATTCTCTGAAGATGGTGTCTGTGTTTTTAGCATCAGCGTTTAGAGACGCGTTGAAACCGTTGAGGAGGGTGAATTGGTTGGCTTGAACGGTGAATGATGCTTGAGAGCGAGGAAAGGAATCGTAAGAATCAGGGTAGAAGAAGAAGCGAACGAATTTGGGACCTGCAGAGACAGGGAAAGAGTAGTTGAATTGGGAAGTGGATAAGCGTGCTGTGGTGTATGGAACTTGATGGGTGGAAGAAGATTGTGTTTTTGCTTTAGCTGAAACGGTGTCGTCTTGAGAAGATGATAACAAGTACTTTGTGTCTGTGTCTCCCGTCCATGTTCTTTCACCGTCGTTGGATTTTCCGGTGGTGCCGCAACTGATGGTGAATGTTTCAGTTGGGGTGTAAGCTTGAAGATGTATAGAGAGGTGGAGGATGAGAAGGAGGAAGAGTGATAAGGAAATGGTGGTGTTTTTGAAATTGAAACTCATGATGGTCAAAGTGGCTATTGGTGTGTGTGTGAGAGAGAGAGAGAGTGGTTACTAGTAAGTGAAGTTATGAAGACTTATGATTATGGTCATGGGAGGAGTTGCTAGGAAGCATGGTGGAGAGGAAAGTTCAGAGTGTTTTGTTGATTTGTTTAGTGAGTGGAAGATGATTGTGACAAGTCAAGTTGCTACATGGTGTTATTTTCTTCTTGACTTGTTCAACCATGCTATAAAAATGAGACACGATTCATAAAGGTCAATGGTTTTGCTATGCAGGATTGGGAATATTTTGCACAATTGGTTAAAAGATTGGGAAAATAAAAAACAAGATTTAGGCCAAGATTGAATGGTTCTTTTGTTTGAGCTTTGTTTTGTCTGCACAATTTGTGAGCTGTTGGTGGCATGCCCAAAGAATAATCTGCATCTCTCTTTCAGATTTTTGTTTTTAACGTGTAATATTATTCCGTGTACCTGAGGTTGTTAATTACTTATGAATAGGACTCTCATATCATGGAGAAAGACAATTAATATAATTTAGAAAACGCAGTACAACCAATCAAATTTTATTTTATATTTTTTCAAAGTTTCTAATCCATATTTTTAATAATATAAAAAATGCAGAATTTTAGGTGGCGACTAGTTTAAAAAATTATTTTCTTGTTTTATTTTCAAATTTCATTTCTAGAAAACAGTTTTTGTTTTTAGTTTTTTCAGATTTTAAGAAATATGTTTATTTGGATTACTATTTATAATTTCAAATAAATAAAAAACATGTGTGTTTAATTGCTTTTGGTGTGTTAAAAATCTTTAAAATAATATTTCATGAAGTTTAAACATAATATTATATATTAATTTATAAATTTTAATATATCAACATTCAGATATTTAATATGTTGATAGTTTATTTTACTGTGTTCATATTTAATGCCTTTTATAAGATATGAAACTACTTATTTTCACTTAATTTTAAAAATATTTTCATAAAAACATTTTTAAAAAGATATCAATTAAATACATTTATTTCTCTATTTTTTATTTTCAATAAAAATGAAAATAAAAAAAATACTCAAACTAAATTATACAAGTATATTCTTTTTTATTCAATAATTTTAATTATAAACTTTAGATTATTCTCATTTGAATGCATGTGCATTTAATACAAGGATTTGAAAATTACAATTGAGGTTATGAATGAATAATGGTGAGTGTTGACATCAACAGTTGTGTCTTGTGTCTTGTAATGCTTATCTTCTAATGGCTAATGAGGGGTGCAGGGTGCTTATCTTTTCCACGGTCTTTGCACTCTAGTGCTAGTCGCACTCATATTTCTTCCAAAAAAATAACGAATAATTCAATATTCTAATGAAATATGGACGATACTATCTTACTATTCTAGAAGATTTTTAAACTAATAAATTTTGCAATTCTAAGTCCAGCAGCCATATGAACATATATTTCTAAGCTCAACAAGCATGTCAAAGAAGCAAACATTATTAAATTCAATGATGTTGTCTGATAGTGAAATGGCAACTAATGGATGAATTTGACCTCTATTTATATATATGACCAATTAATTATGCGTAACCAATAGAGCTGAATCATAACTTGAGTATAAGGTTCAATATAAGTTTTACTATGTAGAAAATATTTATATGTGTGTGACTTTGATTATGATAGTGTACAATTTTAACTCTTTAGTAAAATAGCAAATGTTATACTTACTATTTTTATCTGATTCTAAGTTATAATCGCATCATCCAATCTTTAGACCCATGTTGATAAAGGCTTATTGTTAGATCAAGATGATCAAGGAGGAAAATGTTAGATCAAGAATGTCCCTAAGTTTTGACTAATTACAGAACAGACGAAACAAGCCATCAAGACTTGACAAGACGAAACAGGCAACAGACGGAACATGATCCTTCAAAATTTGAAGTGTTACGTCGTCCCAAAAAGCCAACCCATCGATGATACTAGCACAGACGAAAGAAGACTACTCAAGTTGAAGACCTTCGTCTGTCCAAGAGTGAAGCTTAAGACAAAAGGATGAGACGAAACAAAGAAGTTTGAAGACTCATTTCGTCTATCCAAAAGTGAAGTTCAGTTTGAAGTCTCGCGCAAGATTTAAAATCTAAAGGAGTCATCATGAGAAGAATCCAAGATCTGTATGGGGATCTCTTTCACATCAAAGTCAAAAGGTCTCTACCTTTTTGTCACATCTCTGTCATACAAGTCGGTAAAAGGAATCAGCTAGCACACAATTCGATCCGAGATATCCGATGCAACTCTCATCTATCAATCAAGGACAACCCGACAACCTTTTTGGAAAGTTCTCGAAGAAGATCTCCAACGACTCTCAACGGCATTCAAATGAGTCTAACGACTATTTGAAGAAGATGCCTATAAAAGGACTTCACCACGACCAGAACAAGTTGGCGAATACGCTTATCTGCTATCTTTAAGAATTCGCTCACTGCCAAGCTCTGTTATTGAAAACACCTCTCTGCGTAGAGGAAAAACTTTGTTTTTCTACATCTCTTAAAAAGTCCACATTGTGTGGCATTTTAGCCTGAGGAGGTCGTGTTTCAAAGAATACCTTTGTATTAGCTGTGAGGCCGGGTTCAAAGAATACCTTGTTGGTTTAGCTGAGAAGGCCGGGATCAAAGAATATCCAATAGCCAGAAGTGGCTTTCAAAGAATACTTGTAAACCATTTCACGGTTTGTAGTGAAAACTCGATGGTTCTTTGGGTAACGGACGTAGTCTTGTATAAACAGAACCAAGTATAAAAATATCTCAGTGCATTTATTTTATCTCGCTAATTAACTAACGGGGATAAATATACTTTAACGTTTATATATTAAAATCAATCTTTCAAGATAAACACTGTTTCGTCTGAACAAGCTTTGAACTCACAGACGAAACCCAACAGACGAAAGGTACAGACGAAAGAAAATTTTTTTTTAGAAATCACAATTCAACCCCCCTTCTTGTGATTTGTCTTTTACAGTTTGGTATCAGAGCTCAGCCTCTAAGGGTTGAGCGCTTAACAGCTGCTAGAGGAAAAGATCCAACATGGACTCACAAGGGCCATCGTTTCTATCTGGTGGAGCTTCAATGAACAAACCTCCAGCATTCTCCGGAGATGATTATCCATACTGGGCAGATCGCATGGAGATGTACATCAAATCCACACAAGATGCAATTTGTGGGAATATCATTACCAAAGGAGATATCCCTATTGTCAAACCTGAAGGAGAATGGGGAAATGAAGAATACTCAATAATGGAGTCAACAACAAAGGAAGATATGCTCTTATGTGTGCTCTCTCCAGAACTGAGTACAACAGATTTTGTGCCTACAAAACTGCCAAAGAACTATGGGATGCTCTAAAGATCTCATATGAAGGCACAGAAGATGTCAGAATGAGGAAAGCTGCTACTCTTTAAAGAGAATATGAAATGTTCTCTATGAAGAAAGAAGAATCCATTGATATGATGTTTGGAAGATTTCAAACAATATTGAATGGACTCACTGCTCTTGGCATCACCTTTACAAAGGCCCAGAACAACATGAAGATATTGGACAGTCTTCCTCCTCCATGGGAAGCTATGTCCACTGCTATTTCAGTTGGGCGTGACATGAAGACATTAACTCTTGACGAGTTAATAGGAGCCTTAAGAGTACATGAGGTACTCTTGTGTAAAAGGGATAAGATCAAGGTCCAAGAACCTATAGCGCTTCCATCTGTCAACAACACACCTAAAGAAGAATCTGTCAAGAAGGACAGTAAAAAGAAAGCAAAAATTTTGAAGGCTGATTCAACAGAATCAGAATCGTCTGATGATTCGTCTGAAGACGAAGTCTCTCTCATGGCCAAACGATTCAAAAGAATGATGATGAAGAAAGGAAGAGGCCAACGTTTCTTCAAGAAAAAGGAAAAGAAGCTCCCTGAGAAGTCATCAACTAAAGAAGATAGCACTGAGATTGTGTGCTATGAGTGCAGAAAACCGGGACACATGAGGTCAGAATGTCCCAGACTGAAAAAGAAGTGGAGCTCTCAAAGAAATAAAGGGAAGAAAAGCTTGATGACTTGGGAAGACCTTGATAGTGAAAGCTCAGAGGAATCCTCTGAAGAAGAAGAAACAACAAACATATGCCTCATGGCTGGAGATCATGTCTCAACAGAGGTAAATTACAATGAAATTTCTTCATCCTCTTCTTCTGAGTCTGAGTCGAATCAAGAAATATCATATGATACTCTTCTAGCTAACTCTCATTTTATTGCTCAAATAATAAAAACTTGCAAAACCAAGTGAGACAAGCTTTAGAAGAAAATGCAGTTTTGAAATCAAATTGAGTTTCTAGACAAGAAAATATCAAATGATGTTTCTGTCTCGAAGAATGAAAAGGACATTTTCATTCTTGAAATCGAAAGATTAAAGAAAGAAAATGAGTCCTTACTCAATGACTTAACCAAGTATACAAATGGATCCTCCATCCTTGAAAATATTTTAAAATATGGGAGATCACCAAAAGATAAAAGTGGACATGGTTATGTTGAGAGAAGACACGAAAAAGGAAAAATAAACTGTTTCGTCCTGATCAAAAGAAGAGAATCACAACAAGGTTCCTAATACATACAAAAAGGCTAAAAACAAAAAGAAGCCTTTTGTAACTAACAAGAAAGGACCCAAAAAGATTTGGGTACCAAAGTCACTTATTGTTCCTGTTGCAGATATCCTTAATAGGAAGAGACAAGACTTCAAGCTGGTACCTAGACAGTGGATGCTCACGACACATGACGGGAGACCTGTCTATGTTCTAAGACCTCAGACCAAGTAAAGGGTCTGTCTCATATGGTTCTGGAAAAGGTAAAATTCTTGGCATTGGGACTGTTGGTAAGACACCCAATACATTTATCCAGAACGTATCATATGTTAAAGGCCTTAACTTCAATCTACTTAGCATAAGTCAATTTTGTGATAGTGGATATGAAGTAGCTTTTAACGCTGATGAGTGTATAGTCAAAAACAGAGATAAATCCATTCTCTTTATTGGGAAAAGAAAGAATAACCTTTATGAGGTTTGTCTTTCTGACCTGAGTAATCAGAATGTAAAATGTTTAATTTCAGCAGACGATGAACGAGATATTTGGCATAAAAAACTTGGACATTTAAGTCTCAAGTATATTTCAAAAATTTCTAAGAAAAATCTCGTAAAAGGTTTGCCAAAAATATCTTGGAAAACCAATCGTTCAGGTGAATCTTGTCAAGATGGGAAACAACTCAAAGCTTCTTTTTAAATCTATAAATGTTGTTTCTACGACAAGACCGTTAAATGCATATTGATCTCTTTGGACCCACTCAGACTGAAAGTCTTGGAGGGAAGAGATATGGATTTGTCATTGTAGATGACTATACTAGATTTACATGGGTATACTTCCTAGCCCATAAACATGAGTCATTCAAGGTCTTTGAAATATTCTGTAAACGTGTTCAAAAAGAAAAAAGATTTTGTATTGCGTCTGTGAGAAGCGATCATGGAACAGAATTTGAGAACTCTGAGTTCAAAGCCTTTTGTTTTGAAAATGGTATATTTCACAATTTTTCATCTCCAAGAACTCCTCAACAAAATGGAGTTGTGGAAAGGAAAAATCGCACTTTACAAGAAATGGCTAGAACTATGTTACATGAAAGCTCTCTTCTGAAATATTATTGGACAGAAGCTGTAACATCCCAAAAATTTAAATATAGTTTAAGAGAGGTTTTTATAACAGAGAGAAATATAAAAATAATTAAAAATTATGAATTTTTGAAATTACTGTAATAAATAGTAAATTACTGTGTAAATAGTAAAAATTACTGTGCAAATAGTAAAAATTACTGTGCAAATAGTAACTTTTGAAATTCTATAAATAGGGCCTAGAATTTCAATTATAATCACAAATTCAAGAACATTCTTTCCTTCTCTCAAAATCTCTTAGGAAGAAATCTCTTCAATCAAGAGAGAAATAAGTAGATAGAGGAAGATAGGAAGCTAGGAGGAATTGGTAAGGGAAGCTATCCTTATCTTACTATTCTTTGTTGTTATTATCTTTATTTTATCTGATACTAAGGTGCTAAGAAAATTCTTAGTATGCTCTGTGGTTGCGGTTTGTCCATCTTCCACATCGAATGTAATTATTCTTGTCCTTAGGAAAAGGGTGGTAGTGTGGAAGTGCATGTCTAGGAAAGTTAAAATAAGGAAAGACTTGGTACTTAAGTGTGTCCATTAGTGACCCACCTCTCTTTCCTGGGAACTTACCTGGTGTACTATTCACGGACTACGGTCACTTATACATTACTATTCACGTATACATTACTATTCACGTATACATTACTATTCACGTATACGGTACTGTTCACATTCACGGTACTGTTCACATTCACGTATACGGTACTGTTCACGTATACGTTACTTTTGATGGGTGTTTTCTTGGTGTTTCTTGATTTCCTGATTTCATAATGTTTATTAGTATTCTTGGTATTTAATGATTATAAATGATATTCTAGAAAGGGAGGTAAAATATTCATTCATGCATACATGCCTCAAAAGAGGTGGCCTCGGTTAGAGGGACAGATAATAAACTTAAAACGTGCGTGAGTGACCCGATGGACAGTGGGCTCACAAAGCGGATAATCGTATTATCTATTATGGTACCACATTGCATATTTTTGGAGTTGAGGTTGGAGCATTCATCATATAGAAATTTCATTTAAGTCGTAATTCATCCTTTATTGATTTGATTATGACGTGTATCATATTGATATTTTTACATGATAAGTATTTTTATTAAGATATTGGAACTTACCCTTGCGTGTTTGTGTCTGTGGTTTGACACTGTGATGATCCCGAATTTTATTCGAGGAGCGATTGACAGTAGATTCAGGTAAATAAAATGGGGAGATGTCAAGGAATGTTAGATAGCATGAAGATTGGAAATAATACTGTGTATATTAAAATAGTCACAATATTACATAACTATGTGACGTTTTGTAAACAACTTTTGATGTATGGTTATGGCATAATCTATGTGAAGTGGTTTTTTTTTTGACATTTTGTTGGCAAGTAAAAGTATCTTTAAAATTTTATTTAAAGAAATTTAAATGAAGGGAAACATTTTTAATAATAATGATAAATGAAGAATATAAATATATTTCAACAATAAAATATAGCGGGGCGTTACAGAAGCAGTCAATACTTCCTGTTATATTCAAAACAGAATATTGATCAGATCAATACTGAATAAGACTCCATATGAACTATGGAAAGGAAGAAGACCCAACATCTCTTACTTCCATCCTTTTGGATGTGAATGTTTTATCCTAAACACCAAAGATCAACTTGGAAAGTTTGATTCAAAGGTGGTTAAAGGAATCTTTCTTGGATATTCAAATACATCTAAGGCCTATAGAGTTTTTAAC
This sequence comes from Hylodesmum podocarpum, assembly GCA_026586105.1. NCBI lineage: Eukaryota > Viridiplantae > Streptophyta > Magnoliopsida > Fabales > Fabaceae > Hylodesmum > Hylodesmum podocarpum. Next base: position 2,802,038 of record JALJEV010000803.1, on the reverse strand, counting down.
TCTAAGACGCAAGTTGTATAAGAATCGATCCATGTAAAGTTCCAAGATAACTCAAAGGCTGATAAAGAAATATCAGACCTGGAAAATTTGTTTGATGATTTGCAGATTAACCCTTCTGGTCAAAATTCAAGAAAGATGATACAAGGGTCAGACGATACAAGGACAGACGATAGATGCACAGACGAACCCTCTTCGTCTGATACTCATCAACAGGGAGATCAAGCCCCTGCAAAAACATGGAAGTTTGCATCAAACCATACAGAAGATCTCGTCATTGGAGATAGATCTCAAGGTGTTCAAACAAGATCTAAAGTGAAGTATATTTCAAGCTATGCTCTTGTATCAACTTTGGAGCCAAATAACATTGAAGATGCTCTTCAAGACAACGATTGGATTTTGGCTATGGAAGAAGAACTCAATCAGTTCACAATAAATGATGTATGGACTCTTGTTAAAAGACCAAAGAACAAAAGCATCATCGGAACCAGATGGGTGTTCAGAAACAAGCTTGATGAAGCTGGAAAAGTGGTAAGAAACAAAGCAAGGTTAGTAGCACAAGGGTACAATCAACAAGAAGGTATTGATTTTAATGAAACCTTTGCACCTGTAGCTAGATTAGAAGCTATTAGAATATTACTTGCTTTTGCTGCTCACAAGAATATCGTTCTATATCAAATGGATGTAAAAAGTGTCTTTTTAAACGGTTTTATTGAAAAGGAAGTATATGTAAAACAACCACCTGGCTTTGAAAGTTTGTCTCAGCCAGATCATGTTTTCAAACTCAAGAAAGCACTGTATGGTCTTAAACAAGCTCCTCGAGCTTGGTATGACAGACTCAGTACTTTCCTTCTTAAAAATGGTTTTTCAAGAGGAAAGGTTGATACAACTCTCTTCAAGAAAAGCATTTCAAAGGACTTTATTATAGTCCAGATTTATGTAGACGATATAGTCTTTGGAGCTACTAACAACTCTCTTTGCAAGGATTTTTCAAAGCTAATGCAGGACGAGTTTGAAATGAGTATGATGGGAGAATTGAAGTTCTTCCTAGGACTTCAAATCAAGCAGACGAAAGAAGGAATCTACATCCATCAACAGAAATTGTAAAAGACAAATCACAAGAGGGGGGTTGAATTGTGATTTAAAAAAAAAAAAAAATTTCTTTCGTCTGTACCTTTCGTCTGTGGGTTTCGTCTGTGGGTTCAAAGCTTGTTCAGACGAAACAGTGTTTATCTTGAAAGATTGATTTTAATATATAAACGTTAAAGTATATTTATCCCCGTTAGTTAACTAGCAGATAAAAAGAATGCACAGATATTTTTATACTGGTTCGTCTATACAAGACTACGTCCAGTTACCCAGCAACCACTGAGTTTTCACTACCAACCGTGAAATGGTTACAAGTATTCTTTGAACTCAGCCACTTTTGGCTATTACAGATATTCTTTGATCCCAGCCTTCTCAGGCTAAACAACCAGGTATTCTTTGAACACACAGCCTCCTCAGGCTAAACCAGGTATTCTTTGAACACACAGCCTCCTCAGGCTAAAATGCCACACAAGTGGACTTGAAAGATGTTTCGAAAAACAAAGTTTTCCTCTACGCAGAGAGGTGTTTACAATGAAGAACAGTTATCAGAATTGAGCGAATCCTTAAGAGTTAGAAGGAGATAAGCGTATTCGCCAACTTGTTCTGATTGTGGTGAAGTCCTTTTATAGGCATCTTCTTCAAATAGTCGTTAGACTCATTTGAATGCCGTTGAGAGTCGTTGAAGATCTACTTGAGAACTTTCCAAAAGATTGTCAGTTGTCCTTGATTGATAGATGAGAGTTGCAGCGGATATCTCAGACTGGGTTGCGTGTGCAGTTTCTTCTACTGACTTGTACAGAGATGTGACAGAAAGGTAAAGACCTTTTTGACTTTGAATGTGAAAGCGCAAATCCCCATACTGATCTTGGATTCTTCTCATGATGACTTCTTTAGATTTTGAATCTTGGCGCGAGACTTCAACTTAACTTCACTTTTGGATAGACGATATGAATATTCAATGATGTTGTTTCGTCTTATCCTTTCGTCTTAAGCTTCTCTTGGACAGACGAAGGTCTTCAACTTGAGAACTCTTCTTCCGTCTGTGCCAGTATCGTCTGATGTCTTGGCTTGTGGACAGACGCAACACTTCAAACTTTGAAGAGCCATCTTCCGTCTGTGCTGGTTTCGTCTTAGCAAGTCTTGATTGCTTGGTTTCGTCTGTGTTGTAATTAATCAAAACTTAGGGACATTCTTGATCTAACAAATCTTGATCTAACAGAAATACACTAAGAAACTTATCAAGAAGTTCAAGATGGAGAACTCCAAGCCTATGAAGACCCCAATGCATTCGTCTGGAGCAAATCTTAACAAGGATGAGTCAGGTAAGTCTGTTAATCAGACGATATACAGAGGTATTGTAACGCCCCGCTATATTTTATTGTTGAAATATATTTATATTCTTCATTTATCATTATTATTAAAAATGTTTCCCTTCATTTAAATTTCTTTAAATAAAATTTTAAAGATACTTTTACTTGCCAACAAAATGTCAAAAAAAAACCACTTCACATAGATTATGCCATAACCATACATCAAAAGTTGTTTACAAAACGTCACATAGTTATGTAATATTGTGACTATTTTAATATACACAGTATTATTTCCAATCTTCATGCTATCTAACATTCCTTGACATCTCCCCATTTTATTACTGAATCTACCTGTCAATCTGCTCCTCCGAATAAAATTCAGGATCATCACAGGTGTCAAACCACAGACACAAACACGCAAGGGTAAGTTCCAATATCTTAATAAAAATACTTATCATGTAAAAATATCAATATGATACACGTCATAATCAAATCAATAAATGATGAATTATGACTTAAATGAAATTTCTATATGATGAATGCTCCAACCTCAACTCCAAAAATATGCAATGTGGTACCATAATAGATAATACGATTATCCGCTTTGTGAGCCCACTGTCCATCGGGTCACTCACGCACGTTTTAAGTTTATTATCTGTCCCTCTAACCGAGGCCACCTCTTTTGAGGCATGTATGCATGAATGAAAATTTTACCTCCCTTTCTAGAATATCATTTTTAATCATTCATATTTTGATATACCATCAAATACCAAGAATACCAATAAACATCATGAAACCAGAAATCAAGAAACACCAAGAAAACACCCATCAAAAGTAACGATATATGTGAACAAGATCGTATACGTGAACAAGATCCGATATCGTGAACAAGATCCGTATACGTGAATAGTACCGTATATCGTGAATAGTAACGTATAAATGACCGTAGTCCGTGAATAGTACACCAGGTAAGTTCCCAGGAAAGAGAGGTGGGTCACTAATGGACACACTTAAGTACCAAGTTTTTCCTTAGTCAGAACTTTCCTAGACATGCACTTCCACACTACCACCCTTTTTCTAACAACAAGAATAATTCTGTTTCGATGTGGAAGATCGGACAAAACAAGAACCACGAGCATACTAAGAATTTTCTTAGCACCTTAGTATCAGATAAAATAAAGATAATAACAACAAAGAATAGTAAGATAAGGATAGATTCCCTTACCAATTCCTCCTAGCTTCCTATCTTCCTCTATCTACTTATTTCTCTCTTGATTGAAGAGATTTCTTCCTAAGAGATTTTGAGAGAAGGAAAGAATGTTCTTGAATTTGTGATTATAATTGAAATTCTAGGCCCTATTTATAGAATTTCAAAAGTTACTATTTGCACAGTAATTTTTACTATTTGCACAGTAATTTGATTATTATATAAAACTCGTGTAACTCGTTAATTTATATTTTATGATTTTACTATTTGCACAGTAATTTACTATTTGTATAGTATTTTACTATTTACACACAAGATTTTACTATTTGCACAAGATATTTTACTATTTACACAGTAATTTACTATTTACTACAGTAATTTCAAAAATTCATAATTTTTAATTATTTTTATATTTCTCTCTGTTATAAAAACCTCTCTTAAACTATATTTAAATTTTTGGGATGTTACAGGTATGATTGGCTCACTCCTTTATTTAACTGCAAGCAGACCTGACATTATGTTTAGTGTCTGTCTATGTGCACGTTTGCAATCTGATCCCAAAGAATCTCATTTACAAGCTGTAAAAAGAATTCTTAGATATCTTGATGGAACAACTAATCTCTCTTTGTTTTATAAGAAAAATAGTGATTTCAGTTTAAGAGGCTTTTGTGATGCTGATTATGCTGGAGATAAAGTGGAGAGAAAAAGCACAAGTGGTGGATGCCAATTTCTTGGATCATCACTAATATCTTGGTCAAGCAAGAAACAAAACTCCATTGCACTTTTAACAACTGAAGCAGAATACATTGTTGCGGCAGGGTGTTGCTCACAATTACTGTGGATAAAACATCAACTTGAGGATTATTCCAGGTTTGAGAATCATATACCAGTATTTTGTGATAACACAAGTGCAATCAATCTCAGCAAAAATCCTATTCAACATTCAAAAGCTAAACATATTGAAATTCGTTTTCATTTCATAAGAGATTATGTCCAAAAAGGTATTTTCGATATACAGTTTGTACAAACTGATTTTCAATGGGCAGATATTTTCACAAAGGCATTAGACGAAACACGTTTCAATTTCATTAAGGAAAATCTTGGGATTATCTCCTTAGAAGATTGAAAATTGTTCCGTCTGAGCTATCCAATTTGTTTCGTCTGTACATTTATTTATAACTTCGTGTTAAGACGAAACTTTGCGTCTGATCAAGCTAAATCAGTCTGAAAAAATTGGACAGACGCAAGGATATTATTTAACTATTTTTCAAGATAAGTGTGCAGGGGACAAATTAAATGGAGCATTAAATGTGTCCGACATTTATTGCACTATTCTAGAAAGTTTAGAAGTCACGCGCCGTGAATTGCAGAGGTCAAATCAATCATCTAAAAGGCAATGATTTGGATATGTCAAATCAAGGACAGTTTTCAATGGACACGTCATAAAAAGGGGCAGTTTTCAAAATATATTTCGTCTGATGAATTGCAATCGTTTTTAACTGTTACCTATAAATACCTTCGAAAGTTCTCTTTTTTTACTTTTACAATATTTCGTTATTGCTATCGTCTGAAGAACTTACAAAACCCTTACTCACAAAACCCTTTCTCTCTCTAGTTTTTCAAATAACAACAATGGCCGCCAAGAACACCAAGGGAACCAAAACCGCTGAAGCAACCTTTTTCGCTCAAGATTTGTTCTTGCCAAGCAAGTGGATATCAAAGGAAACTCTGGAGATAGTTTCAAACAGAGTGGTGAAGATGTTTGACCACACTGGGTGGATGGGCTTTGCTGAGACCAAAGGCCCATGGTCGATGGAGGCATACGTAGAGTTTTGGAGCGATGCTGAGAGAGTTTGATGATGGGATTGTGGTACCATTGACAATAAAGAGTTCATCATCACGATGGACACCATTGTTGAGGCTGGAAACCGCAAGGTGAAGGGCGCTTTCTACTCCCTAAACCGGATGAAGAACGAGAATGAGGAGCATGTCAACAAATGTATCTACGGGAAGATTCCTAAATCAAGACCCAAAGATTTCGAGAGCGAGGAAATCTATGTACCTCAGCACGAATCATCCACAACTTGTTGTTCAATATCTTCACACCAAGGACAGGGTCTCGTGATAATGTCAGTTTCAGAGACAAATTCTGCATTTATTACTGCCTAAGGAAGGGAATAATGAGTCTTCCTCACATTATTCTTGACCACTGGGTGAGTGCGTTGAAGAATCGGAACATTCGTAGGAAGAGTAGCATCCCCTACGCCACTCTCTTCTCCACCATCATCATCAACCAGGGTTTCGATGCCACTGGAGTCACATGGCACCCTGAGGGAAAAGAAGTGAAGGCTAGCACCTTTGCTAAGATGCACCTCACTCCAAGCTTTCTCCTTCGTTCACCAAATGAGGACACCCCACTATCACCCATCACCAAAGAACCACACAGAGCCCGTATCAAGCGCGCTAAACCTCAAACACAAGCCCAAACACCGTCCGAAACACAACCCCAAACACAAACCAAAACCCAAACCCAAACACTTCCGCCTCCTTCTCTTCCATCTGTAACTGTATCTGAGATGCCTTTTGAGGATGTTCTTGAGGAACCCCTCAAGAAAAAGAAAAGGACTATCAGAATCAAGCACATTGGTGCTAAAACAAAGACACTGACGGTATCCCCAAGAGAAGATGAAAGGGATACTATACCGTCTAAGAAAGTTCCGTCTGTGAAGATACTCACAGACGAAGAAAAGCAGAGGAAAGCAGCTGAAGAGAAAGCTGAAGCTAGGAAGCTTGCGCTTGAAAAAGCTGCTAAGGGCAAGGATAAGATGAAGCAAAAGCTTGCATCTGTCGTAGTTGGTGAGACAGATGAAAAGCGTCAACTCAAAGAGGCTAAGTGAGTCTCAATATTGCTTCAAGCTGAAAGAGAAAGACTCTTTCAAGAAAGCATTCGCGGCATTGGTTCGTCAGAGGGCATGGATAGTGAAGAAACTACCCAAATTCAGAGAGACGATACTCAACTAGCGGAGGAGTTAGAAACCATGCTAAGTGAAGAGACCTCTACAATGGAGACCCTTCCATCAACAACAACACTCCTAGACGAACAACGGGCAATTCCATCTGAGCCTCTTATTGTGTCTCCGCTGAATGCTGCTCACCTTGCACAGACGTTACCTGCTGCGTCTGAGAAAGCATCCCACACACAGACGATGGAAATTCCGTCTGAAGATATCATACTAGTTGAAGATGCAAGTTCTTCGTCCGATGAAGAAATCTCTGAAACAACTAGAGTGGATGCATCCAGGAGGAGATCACACGCTGAAGTGATTAATCCAAAGGATCTACCTCCAAAGCACAAGATGGACTATTCATTTTTAAATGAATTAGTCACAAGAAGATATACTGAAAACTCTTGTGCAGAAAGACCAATCAAACTAGATTTGATAATTGGAGAGAAAACTGATGAAGTCTCCAATAAAGCTGAATCGTCTGAGTCTGTTGTAGCCTTGACAGACAATGAAGACCCATACATAAGGGGTACTCCTTACATTGAACTAAAAAACCCATACTTGTACAGAGGAAAGAAGGGTTTTTCATTAAGGAGATCTGAAAACCCCACTCTCTACAATAAGTCCCTGAAGCTAGTAGATTTTAATGAAGATTTTGTCTATTCACCAGAGGAGCAACGCAATTGGTTGAAGCGTCTGCCCTGGGACAAACTGGCATCACTAAATATCAAGGGACTAGAGAAAATAAAAGAATACAAGGATCATCTTGCTGCGTCTGAGATTGAAGGACCAGCACTTGGCTATGAACCTCACATCCCACAAAGAAAGAATCCAAGATGGAAGGTTCAGCTCGAAATAAATGCTCCAGTTCTCCATCACTGTAGATTTGGAGACAATGAATCCAACCGTTATGAGCCAAAAGATTGCACACATTGGCATCTTGACGCTCTAACTAGCCATGATCCTTTGAAGTTCACAATTCCACTCAATCAAACAGAGTATGTTGGTTTAGGCCACACTCTAGGAATTGTGCTCCCATGGACGACGAGGCCCCATTTGCTCGGATCAGCCCTCGCTACTCCATCCTCCTAAATGAGTATGAAGACCCAAGATTTTGCTCATGCTCTCTCCTGAAGACTCAAGTCTAACTTTCAAAGCAATGGCTAATGCCTACGGACAAGAAACCAAAGACGGAGCGTCTCTCACTCTCATATTGAGCGACATGCTATGAAGGATCTCGAGACACTATCCTCTCATGGTGGGATCTCGCTTTTCCTCAGCAGTGACAAACGAAACCAAATATTATATCGTCTTAGACCGAAAGAGGCCATGCTTGGTAAAATATTTGGCTAAGGGGAAGGAAAAGAAGTATTCGTCTGAAACCACTGCCAAACATTGCTCTGGAACCATCTTTGATGAGAAGGACTCCTCTGTATGTGGCAAAGTGTTCCCTGGCGCTGCATTTGTATATTCTCAGGAACAACCACTTCTTGAAGTATCCATTCCAACCAAGTGGTATACCTATCAATGGAACCGGAACTTCACAGCCTACCTCGATCTTCCTCTTTTCACAATGCGTCTGAAGAAATCACCCAGAGTGGTCATCATCGATGACACTATACCTTTTGTGGAGGAGCCTCAAACACCGCAAGTGCCAATTGATGATGTGGTGGAGGTTGCTGAGGCTGATGAGGAGATGCCCAAGGCAGCTGATATTGAAGAAGCTGAGGAGTATAAGACTCTGAAGCGCAAATATGAGGCTTTGGAAGAAGATTGTGAGCACTTGAAAGCAAAGAACAGAGAACTTGAAGAAAATCACGCTTCTTTATCGTCTCAAGTGCAGCAGCTTACAGACATTGTCATGACCCTGCTGAACAAAAAGCCAAAACCTTCTTCTTGATCAGAGTTTTGATGATCACAGCCCAAGGGGGAGAGAAAAGAAAGCATAATCCAAGGGGGAGAGAAAAGAAAAGCTTCGTCTGAGGGGGAGAAACAAGAACAAGGAGTATCGTCCTAGGAAGTTATACTGTTGTATTATTGTAAAAATTTTTTTTTTTGCTCAGATATACATTGTAATTCTTTATTGTTTTCTGCTTTGTAATACCATTGTAATATTCGACTCTGATTACATCACATTGATGTAACAATAAATCATAAAGAGGTATTATTCAGAAAACATCGTCTTGATGTAAATCTGACTCATTAAACTGTTGTTTCTGTCTAACTATGTCTTATGCAGATTTTCGTGGTATGGTTTGTAATCATCAAAAAGGGGGAGAATGTTAGATCAAGATGATCAAGGAGGAAAATGTTAGATCAAGAATGTCCCTAAGTTTTGACTAATTACGTGAAACGAAAACAAGCCATCAAGACTTGACAAGACGAAACAGAAATGACGAACATGATCCTTCAAAATTTGAAGTGTTACGTCTCAAGAGCCAAGCCATCGGGCGATCTTGCGGCAATGACGAAAGAAGACTACTCAAGTTGAAGACCTTCGTCATCCAAGAGTGAAACTTAAGACAAAAGGATGAGACGAAACAAAGAAGTTTGAAGACTCATTTCGTCTATCCAAAAGTGAAGTTCAGTTGAAGTCTCGCGCCAAGATTTAAAATCTAAAGGAGTCATCATGAGAAGAATCCAAGATCTGTATGGGGATATGCGCTTTCACATCCAAAGTCAAAAAGGTCTCTACCTTTTTGTCACATCTCTCACAAGTCGGTAAAAGAAAGGCTAAGCACGCAATTCATCCGAGATATCCGCTGCAACTCTCATCTATCAATCAAGGACAACTGACAACCTTTTTGGAAAGTTCTCAAGAAGATCTCCAACGACTCTCAACGGCATTCAAATGAGTCTAACGGCTATTTGAAGAAGATGCCTATAAAAGGACTTCACCACGACCAGAACAAGTTGGCGAATACGCTTATCTGCTATCTTTGAATTCGCTCACTGTCAAGCTCTGTTATTGAAAACACCTCTCTGCGTAGAGGAAAAACTTTGTTTTTCTACATCTCTTAAAAAGTCCACATTGTGTGGCATTTTAGCCTGAGGAGGCTGTGTTTCAAAGAATACCTTTGTATTAGCCTGTGGAGGCTGGGTTCAAAGAATACCTTGTTGATTTAGCCTGAGAAGGCTGGGATCAAAGAATATCTGTAATAGCCAGAAGTGGCTGGGTTCAAAGAATACTTGTAAACCATTTCACGGTTTGTAGTGAAAACTCAGTGGTTGCTGGGTAACTGGACGTAGTCTTGTATAGACGAACCAATATAAAAATATCTGTGCATTTATTTTATCTGCTAGTTAACTAACAGGGATAAATATACTTTAACGTTTATATATTAAAATCAATCTTTCAAGATAAACACTGTTTTGTCTGAACAAGCTTTGAACTCACAGACGAAATCCATAGACGAAAGGTACAGACGAAAGAAAATTTTTTTTTAGAAATCACAATTCAACCCCCCTTCTTGTGATTTGTCTTTTACACTTATTGAAACTTAATAATTACGTGTTTGATTAAGAATAAGTTTAAATAAGAAGAAACAAAATGGACTCTAAAGTAAGAATTAAATTGCTTAATTTACGTAAGAGGAAATACCACCAAACAAAAACTTAAAAGTTATAGCCTTGATTTTGGTTCCAAACTATGAATCTCATCTAACTTGACATATTTTTTAAAAAATAAAGTAGTGGGTAATATAACTTTAATATAATTTATAATGTTGATTATATAGTGATATTTAAAATAATTGAAATAAATATCTATATCAAGTAATAAAATGAGTAACTAGTAAGTGAAGTTATGAAGACTTATGATCATTGTCATGGGAGGAGTTGCTAGGACGCATGGTATAGAGAGGAAAGTTCAGAGTGTTAATGACTAACTATTATATGAACTTGAGGTTGTTAATGACTTATTATTCGGACTCTCAGTGGAGAAATACAATTAAATGTAATTAAAAAACGCTATACGACATATCAAAATTTATTTTATATTTTCAAAGCTTTTAATATTGTTAATAATAATAATAATAATAGAAGATAATACTATAGGTGGTATTTGTCTGAGGAATTGTTCTCTGTTTTCATTTTCAATGTTTGAAAACAGTTTTTATTTTCACTTTTTTTTCAAATTTTATGAAATATGTTTGTCTTGATTGTTGTTTCTAATTTTAAAAAAATAAAAACACTAAAAACATGTTTGTTATTGTTTTTTTTATTGTTCTTTATTTTTACCTAATTCTAAAAATTAGATATATGTAAGACACCAAGGATTACATGTTTACTTATAGAAAATCATATAATCTTGAAGTGATTGGCTACTCAGATTCAGCTAATGCAGGTTGTATAGACTCTAGGAAATCCACTTTTGGTTATGTCTTTTTACTATCCAAAAGGGCTATTTCATGGAAAATTGGAAAACCATCTTTTATCACTACTTCTATTATAGAGGCTGAATTTATGGCATGCTTTGAGGCCACAATTCATGCATTATGGTTATGAAATTTTGTCTTGGGGCTTAATATTGTCGACAGTATAGCCAAGGCCGCTAAGAATTTATTGTCATAATTCTGAGCGTCTTCTTCGCTAAGAATAACAAGTATTATGAAGAGTAAAGCATATGAATTTAAAGTATTTGTCGGACAAGGAAGAACTGCAAAACAAAAAGTGTCAATTGAGCATATTAATAAAAAAAATTTAATGATATCGAATCCACTTGCTGCCTAAAACAGAGAATGAGCATCACTAATAAATCCTTGTTAGCATGATTTGTATATAACATATACACATGTGTGACTATTTTACTCCAATCTTATGACACTTGTGAATTTAGTTAAAGTTTTATTTTTGTTCATTTATTTGTTTATTCACATTATGTTATGTACATGTATAGTTCTATGTAATCACATATTATGGACATTAAAAAAAATAAAAGTATGCTTTGATTAAAGTTTGTTGGGTTGAATTAATTTATAATACATGGAAAAGAAGAAACAATTAAGTATTATTGACATTGACCATCATGATTCAATCAATTCAATTTTAATAAAAGATGATGACTTGTTTACATTAAAAGTAATCACTTAAGTTGTTAAATCTTTGTCATAGGAATAAATGGGAAATTGTAAGATTAATTTTAATCTCAATATAACTTGGTCCATGTAACAAGTTAAACTAGCTTTAATAACAGAGATGATGGAAATTAATCCTAAGATAAAATAATAGAATTAGTGGAGGGGTTATTTTTGAGATAGAAAATAACCAACCCTTCCCTCCCCTTAACAATATGTGGACAAAAAACAAAAGAACATGTAGAGGAAAGTCACTTAGATCATGATACGACAAATAAAAGAAACATTAAGGAAGAGAAGGAAAAAGGAACTCTATTAGCCGAAAGTTGATATGGAACTTGATTGATGGAAAAAAGCTTGTGTTCTATAGCTGAAACGATGCCGTCTTCATAAGACAATAAGTACTTCGTGTCCGTGTCTCCTGTACACGTTCTTTCTCCGTCAAAGGATTTTGGATTTTCCAGTTGTGTCAAAACTAATGGTGAAAGTTTCTGTTGGGCTGTATGCTTGGAGGTTTATGGAGATGAGGAAAAGGAGAAAGAATATGAAGGAGGTGATACTGTAGAACCTCATGGTCAATTGGTTAATTGGTGTGAGAGACTAGTCAGTAAAGTTGTCAAGATCATCAAGGCTACCTCGTAGTTGTTATAGATTCAGGAGAAAGGAGCATTCCATGTTTGTTAGTGAAAGACTCTGCGAGAGTCAAGTGGCAAAACACTGTAGCTTACATGTTCTCTTCCCTGCTTAAATCAAAATAAAATATAAAAGAATAAAGAAAAGGGAAATTTATTAAGAAAAGAGATTACGAAGTCAACTATATTTTTTAAGGCTGCATAACATGAAAAGTTATTAATTGTAAGAAAGTTATGATGAAGTTATTGAACAATTGAACACAGGTAAACACATAGGCTGATGTCAAAAATTGTAATATTGCAACTATGAAATTGACGCATAAATTATGAGCATCTAACAAATAGTTTGACAACATTTTTATAGCTGTAACAGGTGAGTACTTCTTTCTCTCGTTAAAAAATTCTATTCAATTAATTTTTTCTGTTCTTTTTCTCATTCACTTTATGTAACATTCTTGTCCCTTGTGTTACATATTTTTCTAAGAAATGAGATCGAAAATTTTAATTAAAAATAGAGATTAAGACTATGTTCATTTCAATTTTTCCTTTTGCATCGATTCACATTCAACTCAAGGTGTTCTTAATTTTAATAATAATAATGTATTTTTTTTTATTTACGTTTATTGAATTAATTTAATTATTTTGTTTTGTTGTTAGTCCCCTTTCACTTGCGTTATTGTGCTCTCTGTTTCTGATGTTTTCTTGTTCTTATTACTCTTGAATTAACCGATTATTCTTTCCAGCCAGTATACATTAGGGTAATTCTCTGTTTGATATAATAATAATGGGTTATTCTCATCTCTTCCCTTTGTTTAAATCATCTCTTCCCTTTGTTTATTTAATGTAAATTGAATATTTTGAATTGGTTTTGTTGTTGTTCTCTGTGTGATGTTGCTGGATTAGGTGTGAGTGTTTTAGATTTGGTTTTGCTAGATGCGGAAGGGGCAAGAGATTTAGCCGCTGCGAGAATATTGGTGATAGCGCTAAAGAAGAATTACGAGTTATTCTTATTATATACATAACTCAACTCTCTCTATATTGTTACTCTTTGGAACTAAGTATGTGCATGTAGTATCATAACAATCTAGATGGTTGTCCTGTAATAAAATTCTATCAAGGAAAAAATGAGGTGAAAACCTTATATATCATTTTATCAATATTAATTATTATCAATAACATTAGATATTCCTTCCTTTTAATAATTGGAGTGTCAAATTCGTAAGTTAAATTTTTAAGAGCTGTAGGTAGACTACTTTAGGCTATTTGAGAGGAAAATACTGTAAAACTTCAAATTCAATGTTTCTCTTATTTTCAGGTTTATAAAAACAACATAATGACGATAGTAAATAAGTAAATAGAATAAATAAATAAATAAACAGAAAGTAAGATTCATAAATTTATTATTAACCTTAAAGTTTGCAATTAATTAGATGATGTTTATGTATTTAAGTAGCAAGGGTGTATATTGGTTATTTCATTTGCTTAGTAAATTATGTGGTGTTAAATTTTATTTAGTGTAACAATATTATTTTATTTAATTATTTATTTCGGTATGTAAAAATTTGGATTAAGCTTTATGTTGTCAAGGTTGGTATGAGTGATTTATGTTATATCCTCCCATATGGTGTTTAGGTTGTTTTATTGTAATTCAATTGTGGTGTTAAATATTCTCTTATGAGAAAAAGATTACGTGGAGTGATAGAATAATTTATGAGGGACATATTGCATTAATGAGTCACTAGTTTGGTTCATGATAATTGATTATAATTGTATTTTGTGTTGATGAGATAGATGGATGTCTACTGTTACGAAAGAGCGAAAGAGCAGTGAGGTTGCCCTGGTGTTTGTAAGCATAGTGTTTTGGAAAAGAGACGAGGATTATCATGAATGTTAAGTGACTGAAAATGTTTTCGAGAAGTGAGGATGAATGAAATTAGAATGGTTGGTCCTTGACGGGTCGATGTAATGTCTTAGGACTTCAAAGGTATTCGCGGTGGGGAAAACTTCCACTATGATCAATCACCACCATGATTGAGAAGTGACTCATGTTGCAACACTGTTTACCCTGACTGTAACTGTCTAGTATATCTAATGAGGGTGTCAGAGGTTCCTCAATATTGTTCAGTTGTTTTAATGGTATTAATGAGATGAGAGTGATTTGTGAGTAGCATTTGTATTATATTGGGTTGCACAACGTGATTGATTATGATAAGTTGTGAATCAGGTATTCGTATTGTCACATTTAGTGTGTTGAACTTGTCATTGTTAATTTTATTATTAATGTTAAAATATGAACTAACAATGTGATTGTCCATGATTAACATTTGTGATGACCGATGACCTATAAATAATCTGAGCGGATGAGTAGTTGTTGGAGGTAGAAATATCTTATGTCAGGTCAGGGATAACATCTGATTTTCTGAATACATGATATTCTTTTGACTAGTAATTTAGGGTGTTATAGCAGTATTAATTTAATTGAATTCTGTCAACGCGGCTTTGGGTCCATTATCTCATAGAAAGGGGTACACGACAGAGACATATTATAACTATCCTTACAATTATAGCTATGCTCTTTGCTAGTCGTAGTCACACTCATCGCACTACTAAACATATCGTCACTGATTTCAACTCTGTTTTCATTCTCTGCAGTCTCTTGTAGCTGCAGTGCAAACTCTAGCATCCCAACAATGTCATTCATGGATGGTCTCAGCATCCCATCCTCTAACAAACAGCTCACCCCAATCTCACAAAACTTCTTGAAACACTCAGGGGCAATCCTGCCTTTCAACGTGGGGTCCACAATCTGTGCCATGGTCCCATTTTGGTGACAATGCCTCACCCAGTTAGCAAGTGATATCTTTTGCATTTCTTCTGTGCGGATTAGAGGTGGCCGAGCACACAGTATCTCAAACAACACTACTCCGAAAGAGTACACATCAGACTTCTCTGTCAGACGGTACCGTTTGTAATACTCTGGGTCCAAATACCCAAAACTACCTTTCACAACGGTGCTGACATGGTTCTTGTCCATGCTTGTGGGACCAATTCTGGATAGGCCAAAGTCAGAAACCTTAGCCACCCACTTTTCATCCAACAAGATGTTGGTGGTTTTCACGTCACGATGGATGATCATGTGCTTTGCACCTGTATGGAGATAGTGTAGTCCCTGTGCAGCGCCAATGCAAATCTTTAGGCGCTGCTTCCATGTGAGACGGGGGTTGTCGGTGTCATAGAGATGTTGGCGGAGGGTGCCACGCTCCATGAAGCCATAGACGAGGATCATCTCGTTACTCTCGTTGCAGTAGCCAATGAGGGAGACGAGGTGGAGGTGGCGGAGCTGTGAGAGCATCTCAATTTCGTTCATGAACTCGTTTGCCCCTTGCAGTGAATCTGGTTTGAGGCGCTTGATGGCGACTGGAGTTAAACAGCTGTCAATGTAGCCCTTGTACACATGGCCAAATCCTCCTACGCCGATGATGAGGACTTCGTCAAAGTTGTTTGTGGCAGATTTTATCTCCACGAGGGAGAAGTTGCGGCAAAGATCAGATGGTAGGGAGGAGTTTGTCGTCGCTGACTTGGTCATTGTGAACGAAACTGGACCATTCTTGGGCTTTGTTTTAACGGTTTTTCTTCGTCGTAAAAACCAGACCAGGAAAACGACAAAGGAGATTAAAACTATGCCGGATACCACCTCTGCAATGGCAGCAATTATCCTAGCTGTGTTATTTCTGTTCCCTTTTTGGATGGGTATACTGCTCTGTGGAGTCTGAATCGGGTCCGGGTTAGGTCCTGCAAGATTGTTAGACCCAATCTCGCTGATTTTGAATATCTCAAGGCCGTTCAAAAACGGATTGCTGTATAGTGTATCTCCATAAGGATGCATTTGTAGTGAGAGATTAACCTTCTTCTGAGTACCACTCGTAGGGATTAAAACGGCATAGTTTCTGTATACAGCGAGACCTTTCTGGTTATGGGTCCATTTCATAACATCAGCTTGCTCCTCAGCCACCTGACTCTGTATGTAAATTAAGAACACCCTGTAACCGACGTCAATAATATTGGGGTCAAGTTCACAAAAGTGAAGCCTGACCACGTAAGTGAACCCAGTATCAACAGGGAACTCCCAAGTCAGGTTCCTGATTTTGTTCAAAGCACCATTTTTGCCCAATTCACGTGATGTTCTGTAAAGATCCTTGGGTGCCACGTAATCAGGGTTCACGGTTATGTTCAAACCAACCATGTCACCTGATAGATTATCCGTTAGATTTTGTGTCATTAAATAATTTTCATCATGACCTTGCCAGTCCCGGAACAAACCGGTGTCTTTTCTCTCAGGGATGGCTTGGCCTCCTACTTTGATTCTGTACTCTGTCTCCAGTGCAGTGTTGGGTGAGACACTGTATAGATTGACATTTCCGACAAGTTTGGATCCGGTGTCATTTGACGACGTGTAATAGAGGTCATTTGGCATGGATAAGACCTCAATTCCGTTGATGAAAGCGTAAGAGTTTTGTGATGGAGTGAAGGTGATGATAAGCCTCTGAGTGTCATCGACGTTGACAACGTATTCTCTGAAGATGGTGTCTGTGTTTTTAGCATCAGCGTTTAGAGACGCGTTGAAACCGTTGAGGAGGGTGAATTGGTTGGCTTGAACGGTGAATGATGCTTGAGAGCGAGGAAAGGAATCGTAAGAATCAGGGTAGAAGAAGAAGCGAACGAATTTGGGACCTGCAGAGACAGGGAAAGAGTAGTTGAATTGGGAAGTGGATAAGCGTGCTGTGGTGTATGGAACTTGATGGGTGGAAGAAGATTGTGTTTTTGCTTTAGCTGAAACGGTGTCGTCTTGAGAAGATGATAACAAGTACTTTGTGTCTGTGTCTCCCGTCCATGTTCTTTCACCGTCGTTGGATTTTCCGGTGGTGCCGCAACTGATGGTGAATGTTTCAGTTGGGGTGTAAGCTTGAAGATGTATAGAGAGGTGGAGGATGAGAAGGAGGAAGAGTGATAAGGAAATGGTGGTGTTTTTGAAATTGAAACTCATGATGGTCAAAGTGGCTATTGGTGTGTGTGTGAGAGAGAGAGAGAGTGGTTACTAGTAAGTGAAGTTATGAAGACTTATGATTATGGTCATGGGAGGAGTTGCTAGGAAGCATGGTGGAGAGGAAAGTTCAGAGTGTTTTGTTGATTTGTTTAGTGAGTGGAAGATGATTGTGACAAGTCAAGTTGCTACATGGTGTTATTTTCTTCTTGACTTGTTCAACCATGCTATAAAAATGAGACACGAATACGCAAAGGTCAATGGTTTTGCTATGCAGGATTGGGAATATTTTGCACACTTGGTTAAAAGATTGGGAAAATACAAAACAAGATTTAGGTCATTATTGAAGAAAAAAAAAACAGAGAGGACAGTATTTTAGATGGTGTTTAGTTTGAAGAACTCTTTTATTTTCAATTTTTAGTTTTTAAAAATAATTTTTTTTTTCAATTTTTCAGATTTTAAGAAATTGTTGTTTTTAATTTTGAAAAAGTAGAAACACCGAAAACATATTTGTTTGATTGTTTTTTGTGTATTAAATGTTTTAAAATAATATTCTATGAAGTTCAAAAATAATACTATATAAATAAATTATAAATTTTAATATATTAATATTTATATATTTAATGTGTTAGTAACTTTTTTCTTTAAATTATGTACATTATTTAAAAGATGACACAAGGTGATACAGTTACTCAATATGTCAATGTTTTTTCAGAGGTTTTATTTCATGAAAACAGAGTTAATGTTTCATTATTTTTACTCAATTCTAAAAAAAATTAGGAAATTTTTTTTAAAAAATCAATTAAATATAATTTCATTTCTATTTTCTATTTTTTAATAAAAATAAAAATAAGAAACACTCGAACCAAGCACAATAAATTATACTAGTATATATGTTTTTGGTTCGGTAGTTTTAGTTATAAACTTTGCAGGGTGCTTATCTTTTCCACGGTCTTTTCACTCTAGTGCTAGTGCCAGTCTTATTTCTTCCACACAAAAAAATAACGAATAATTCAATATTCTAATGAAATATGGACTTCACTAACTTACTATTCTACAAGATTTTTAAACTAATAAATTTTGCAATTTTAAGTCCAGCAGCTATATGAACGTATATTCTAAGCTCAACAAGCATGTCAAAGAAGCAAACTGTACCGACCGGGGATAGCACCGAGCTCATCCACTGGACCCGGGCTCACCCCACTGACCGGGCTGAGCTCAGCATAAACAGAACAAATCTAGACAAATATGGACATATATCTTTTACCTGATTTATCGGGATTCTTGGGCCTGAAGCAATCTTCCCCACGAAATCCACGAATATGGAACTCTAATTGTGATCTCTATAAATACTAATGGAGGAATCAACAATAACACACGAAATAAAACCTAAATCACTCATACAATCAACGAGGGTTCCAACCCCTCACGCCGCCGGATTTCTTAGGGCCGAGCTCAGCTCGGACCACCTCAAAATCCAGCGAGAACATTTGGCGCCCACCGTGGGGCGAGATAATTCTTAATCCCACAACCACTGTCTAGTTCTCAATCCCGAAACATCCCCAGATGGTTAGCACGCGCAGTAACTCCAACGCCACGATAGACCCCGCCGTAGCGGAACTCATTCAGTCACGGGTGGATGCGGCGTTGGCGGAGGCTAACGCACGGATGGACGCTCGCGAGAAAGCTTTGCGAATACATAATCGAGAAATTGAGAGAGCGTTACACACCATCCAGGCCGGACTCAACCCCGGTCCCTTCTCTGATTCCCTCTTCACCGAACCTCCGATCAACATGAACGACCTCCGCTCCCGAGCCGCCTGCTTCATGAGCATAGAAGATAACGCTGCGGCCAAGCGCCGAGCTCATGAGCACGGCCTTCCACCCAAGCAAAAGGAATCCTCATCTTCCCGTCGGGCGGAGTCAAGAAAAGAGCGCCGCTCCAGTTCATATACCTCATACATGCGTCCAGGGACAGGGTTTTTAGAGAAGCATGTGCGTTAGACTTAGTTCGCCGTCCTAGGGCTTCCCAATCTCCAGCAGATGCCGAACCGACCAAGCAGTGCGCTTATCACCAGAACATAGGGCACACCACCGAGGATTGTCACCAAGTGCGGGACCTCATAGAGCGACTCATCAGATCAGGTGAGCTACGAAGATTCGTGCAAGAGGAGCAGAAACACCCGGAGAGGTATACCGGTCCAAGTTCCAAGACCCGGTCTCAAGACCGAGATCGGGATACCCGAGATGGCCCAAGTAAGCGCACAAACAGAGGCTGGGGCAAGGAGACTGACCAAAATCCAGATAAGGTAAAGGGAACCATCAATACCATAGCTGGAGGTTTTGCGGCAGGGGGAGCTACCTCTTCGGCCCGAAAACGATACGCGAGAAGCGTCAACCACATAGGGTCGCCCAAGAGAAGGACCTTGCCCCCCATCACGTTCTCTGATGCCGACTTCAGCATCGAGGACCCCGACCAGACTGACCCCATGGTCATCTCGTGTACCATAGCCAACTGGCGAGTCCGCAAAGTACTGATCGACCAAGGAAGCTCCGCCGACGTGTTGTACTGGTCTGTCTTCAAGCAGTTGGAGCTCCCTGAGTCCATCATTAAGCCTTACCCTGAGCCCCTGCTCGGATTTGCGGGAGAAAGAGTCCATTCTCGGGGCTATATCGACCTCCTCACTACCTTTGGCGGAAGCGAGGCTTACAAAACAGTGGAGGTCAGGTACATATTGATTGATGCTGACACATCTTACAACGCCATTATCGGCAGGAGGACGCTGAACCGGTTGGGAGCCATTGTGTCCACACCTCACATGGCCATGAAGTTCCCGGAAGAAAGGGGGAGGATAGTCACTGTTAAGGCCGACCCGAGGACAGCCCGGGTATGCTACGCACGGAGTTTGAAGGTCACATCGTACTCCATCAAGAAAGAGGAAGGGAGGCCGACCTCGAACATATGCTCGGTTTTACTCGGCACCGACGAACCGTTGGACTTGGACCCCCGGGCCGAATTCGAGGAAGAGCGACCCTCTTTCGCCGAACCCCTTGAGCCACTGCAGCTCGGCCCGGAAGCGGGGCAGGTCACAAAGGTAGGCACTTCTATGCCGACCTCTTTCCGCCTGGAAGTGATCGCCACGCTACGTGAAAATGCAGACCTATTCGCATGGAGGCCGTCTGATATGCCCGGCATTGACCCTAATCTAATGTGTCATAAGCTATCCCTACTTCCTCATGCCCGGCCAGTGGCGCAACGGAAGAGAAAGTTAGGCGAGGAGCGCCGCCTAGTGGTTCAGAAAGAGGTTGGCAAGCTCCTGGAGGCTCGCTTCATTAGAGAGATAATATACACCACCTGGTTGGCCAATGTCGTGATGGTTAAGAAGGCAAATGAGAAGTGGAGAATGTGCACGGACTACACCGACTTGAATAAAGCTTGTCCCAAAGACACTTACTCCTTGCCGAGCATCGACCGGCTAGTAGACAGCACAGCCGGGTACGAGGCATTCAGTTTCTTAGACGCGTATTCTGGTTACAACCAGATACCGATGTATCCACCTGACGAACCAAAGATCGCGTTTATGTCAGCCACGACCAATTATTGTTATCAGGTCATGCCTTTCGGCCTCAAGAACGCAGGGGCCACCTACCAGCGACTAATGGACAAGGTCTTTAGCGCCCAGATCGGACGCAATATGGAAGTCTACGTTGATGACATGGTAGTGAAGTCAAAAACTCACGCCCACCACGCTACCGATCTAAGGGAGATATTCGCAGAGATACGCCGGCATCAAATTCGGCTCAACCCAAAAAAGTGTGCCTTCGGTGTTGGGGGAGGAAAAATTCCTCGCTTTATGATCTCGCATAGGGGAATTGAGGCCAACCCGGACAAGTGCACGATCATCTCTAGTATGCCCAGCCCGACCTGCCTGAAGGATTTGCAGAAACTTAACGGGCGCCTAGCTGCCCTATCTCGATTTCTGCCCAAGCTGGCGGAATAGAGCAAGCCCTTGTTCGCACTGTTGAAACGATCAGCCCGTTTTGAATGGAATGAGGAGTGTGCCTTAGCGTTTGACAAGTTGAAAGCTCAAATAGCTTCCCTACCGACCCTGGCCCACCCTTCACCCGAGCTGCCTTTGTATGTCTACCTAGCGGTTTCAGAGGTTGTCATCAGCTCGGTCTTGGTCAAATAAGTTGACAAAGTACAAACCCCGGTGTACTTCGTGAGCAGGACACTCCAACCCGCGGAGACTAGATATCAGACCGTAGAAAGATTGGTGCTCGCCCTGGTCTTCACGGCTCGCCGACTGAGACATTACTTCCGCAGCCATGACATAATAGTGAGGTCAGACTACCCAATCAGACAAATATTACAACGACCCGACCTGGCAGGTCGCATGACAGCCTGGGTTGTGGAGTTGTCCGAGTTCGGATTAACGTTTGAACCCCGAGGTCCCATGAAGGCCTAGTTCCTAGCAGAGTTCCTTACCGAGCTACCCGAGCTCAGCGACCGCGATCTAGGTTGGACGTTGAGAGTTGATGGATCTTCTAACAAAAAAGGCAGCGGAGCAGGAGTTATTCTGGAAGGACCGGATGACCTCATTTTGGAACAAGCGATACGTTTCTCGTTCGCGACCTCAAACAATCAAGCGGAGTATAAGGCCCTGCTGGCCGGCCTCAGATTGGCCCGGGACATGGGCGTTCGACACCTAAAATGCTTAAGTGACTCCCAACTAGTTACTTCTCAAGTTAGAGACGAGTTCCAAGCCAAGGAGCCCCTCCTACAGCAATATTATCACAGAGTGAAGAACATGCTTCCACACTTTGCCAAGTTCGAGATCATCCATGTTCCCGCGAACAAAATGACAGGGCGGATATCCTATCCAAGCTGGCGAGTTCTCGCAAAGGGGGACAACACCATTCCATCATGCAGGAGGTACTCATTTCCTCGACCTGGGATAAGGATGAGGTCTACTCAATCAATACCGAACCGAGCTCGTGGATGACCCCCCTCATATCATACTTGCAAGACAACAACGTGCCCGACGACAAGAATGAGGCCCAGAAGGTGCGTCGTCAAGCCTCCTACTATGTGTTGCGGGATCAAGAACTGTTTCGGAGAGGCTTTTCTACTCCTTTACTGAAATGTTTGACCAAAGAACAAGCAGAGTACGTGATGGACGAGCTCCATACCGGCATTTGCAGTATGCACTCGGGGCAAAAAACATGGCGGCCCGGTTAATCCGAGCTGGGTACTACTGGCCTACGATGAAGAAGGACGCTAAGGACTATGTCTGGAACTGTAAGAAGTGCCAAGAACACAGTTCCCTGCCGACAGCTCCACCGACCGAGCTCCATCTCATTTCGTCACCTTGGCCCTTTGCCTTATGGGGGATGGACACCCTCGGCCCATTCCCACCAGCGCAGAGGCAAACCAAGTTCTTGCTCGTAGCCGTCGACTACTTTACCAAGTGGATCGAGGCCGAACCCGTTGCAACAATATCAGCCAAGCAGGTTCAAAAATTCGTTTGGAAGCATATCGTTTGCCGGCACGGCATACCCCATGGCCTGATCACTGATAATGGGCGACAGTTCACAGATGCTACCTTCTGCACATTCTTATCCCAACTCGGCATCCAACACCGGACGTCCTCAGTGGAACACCCCCAAACGAACGGACAAGCCGAGGCAGCCAACAAGGTCATCCTCAATGAGTTGAAGAAGAAGCTTGGCCGTGTAAAGGGAGATTGGGCGGAATAAATACCGAGTGTATTATGGGGATACCATTGCACACCCCAATCCTCCACCAACGAAACACCATTCCGACTCACTTATGGTTTCGACGCCATGATACCGGTGGAGGTCGGGGAGCCCTCGTGGAGAAGATTGACGTACACATCCTCAAGCAACGAGACCGCCCTCAGGGAGGAGCTCGATCTTATTGAGGAAGTCCGGGAAGAAGCTAGAGTTAGAGAGTTGGCCACTAAATTACGAGCAGCTCGTCGTTACAACTCCCGAGTTCGAGAACGGTCCTTCGTCCCCGGTGACCTCGTTTGGAGAAAGACTGGAGAGGCAAGGAGAGACCGAGCTCATGGTAAGCTTGCCGCCAACTGGGACGGCCCCTTTCGCATCCTCGAGACCCATCAGAACGGAGCTTACAAGCTACAAGAAATGGGGGGACGTCTAATTCCCAGAACTTGGAACGCTAGTCATATAAAGCCCTACTTCAGTTAACATACTCCTTTATTATCTAGCATTCAGTATGGTCAAATGTAGACAATTTGTTAAACTCCTAATTTGTCAATAAGGTGTACTCTTTTTCCTGAGCCCGGGTTTTTCCCTAAGGAGGGTTTTTCTGGGAAAGGTTTTAACGAGGCACCACACTAGTATTCAATAAAGAAGAATTTCTATCATCACATAAGTCATTTATCGTGCTCGGCGGCTACCGAGCTAAAGGAGACATCGCGTCCCTTTACAAGTCATTTACCGTGCTCGGCGGCTACCGAGCTAAAGGAGACATCGCGTCCCTTTACTAGTTCTTGACCGTGCTCGGCGGCTACCGAGCTAAAGGAGACATCGCGTCCCTTTATAAGCCATTTACCGTGCTCGGCGGCTACCGAGCTAAAGGAGACATCGCGTCCCTTTACCAGTTCCGTACCTTGCTCGGCGGCTACCGAGCTAAAGGAGACACCGCGTCCCTTTACAAGTCATTTGCCGTGCTCGGCGGCTACCGAGCAAAAGGAGACATCGCGTCCCTTTACAAGTCATTTACCGTGCTCGGCGGCTACCGAGCTAAAGGAGACATCGCGTCCCTTTACCAGTTCGCCGTGCTCGGCGGTTACCGAGCTGATGGAGACATCGCGTCCCTTTACAAGTCATCCGCTGTCCTCGGCGGCTACCGAGCTAGGACCTCGCACCCTGGACCCGTTGGAGGTCGGTCGGGTAAGCAACGTAAGCAAACATTCAAGTGGATAAAAGCGCAGAATAAGTCAAAAAGGAGAGAAGTAAAGCGATGATAGTAAAACGGGAGAGTGAAATGAAGATAGATGACATAAAGGTAAAAGGCAAACATCGTCGCTAAGTCATAGTTACAACCCAAGACCGACCTCAAAGGCCGGCCACACAAAAAGCAATACAACAATACAAGGTAATGACAAACGAGGAATAGCTCAATCGGCCCGATCCACCCACTGCCCATCCACGACGTCCTTGACGTAGTCGAAGGACTCGGGATCCAAGGTCGGGGCTAGGAAGCATGCTTGACGAACAGCCCCGTCAAAGCCTTTGCAGAAGGTCGTCACCACAGCCTCCTCCATCTCGTCCATAGTGGCTCTTTGCTGCTCCAGAGTCTTCTCGGCGGCCCCAAGCTTCTCCGTCAACTCAAGGACCTTGACCTCGGACCTCGTGGCCCGATCCCCGGCCGAGTACACTTTCCCTTCCAACTCCTATTGGGCGGCCTTGCTAGCCACGAGCTCTCACTCGAGCTCCTCCCGAGCGGCCTTCGCAGCGGCGAGCTCTTGCTCGGCTGCTTCCCTATCCAGCTTCAGCTTGACGGCCTCTATTTCCCAGGTGATCACTCGTGCCGCGAACTCTTGCTCCCGACGAATGGAGGCGTCTTCTAACTCAGCTACCCGAGCGGTGAGATCGGCTGTCCGCTTGGCCCACCTCTTCCCATGACGCACTATGGTCGTCGTCCGAGCAAGGAGGACCTCGGCCCCATCAAAGCTTTCCTCTATACCCACAGCATCCAGCAGCGAGTTGTCGTAGGAGCTGGGGAAGGGGTCTCCGAGCTTCATGTGCTCGCCCCGGATGGCGGAGTCCCACAAGGATTGGCCGGGGAGGACGTCGGCCATCATCTGCTCGATGCGAGGTTCCGAGCCTTCTTTACTACACCAAGACGCACCGAGAGGCAGCTTGGACGAGGTCTTCACCACGGGGACGGGCACACCTCCACATGTCAGTGCTGAAGGAGACGCCACGGCATCAACCGAGATGGTAGGCGGAGTTGGCATGGTCAGGTCGACGCGAGGTGTTGGTGTGGTCGTGGCCACCTCTGGCCTTGGCCTCTTGGGAGTGGTAACAACTTCTGGCCGGGCCTCAGTACCCTCCTCCCGGGGTCTCTTGGCCGGGCTGAGGGTGACAGAGGGACGAGGAGCCGGGCTGAGGCCACCCCGCGTTCTCGGGCCGGAGCCCGGCCTGCGAGCTTTCAGTGCAGCCGTCAGGTCGAAGTTCCCAACCATTAGCCCTGCAAACAAAACAAGAAACACAAGTTAGGAATGCAATTAGCAACTCGGACCAAGGACTCACAACTGGGACGGGGAGACACTAAAGAGTATTACCTAGAAAGTGATGATAGGGGTCCTCCTCCCGAGTTGAATGTATCAGAGCTCGGCTGCTTATGGGCAAGGGAAGGTCGTCCAGTACTTGAATAATGTTACGGTCACCCAGGGTCAACATCTCCCCGGGAAACTTGGTATATTTTCGAGGCAGGCACCAGTATAGGGAGTATCTCGGTGTCAGGTCGTCCTTCAAGAAGAGGGTCTTGACGACCCGATTGTTGACTGGGGATAGCTTAAAGTATTTTTCCTTAAAGTTTTTGTAGGACTGGCTATAGGGGACGAGTAAGCCTCCCCCAGCCCGGGCGCCGCTAAGAGAAGCCCAACCCACCTTGGGGCCATGCTTCAACTGGTAATAGTGAAGGAATACGCGAGAGCTCGGCCTAAGGCCTAGCATCTTACACAAAATTTGGAAGGCACGGAGAAAACCCCAACTGTTGGGGTGGAGCTGACTGTGAGCCACATTCAAGAAGGCGAGGACCTCGGTCTCGCAGCGGCTCAAAGGAAAGACTATGTCGTACTCTTTGAACATATACTCATAGACGGTTATAGCATACCGACCATAGATAAGGGTACGAGCATGAACCCTTTGATTAGGCTTACAAGTCCTAAACCTAACCACGTCCTCGAACCCCTCCCTCAAGATGGCGTACTGATCAAGGATGGCCTGGACACTCTCTACATTGTTGAAGGAAGAGACTCGACTAGACACTTCTGTCAGGAGCCACGAGAAGTCGGGCTCCCCAACAGGGACGGGGACTTCGAGATCGGCCTCCTCGGCTTCCCTCGCTACCTCCTCCTCGGCCGAACCGGGGAGGGTGCCCCCACTGTCGGCTACCTCCGTAGCGACGTCA
This sequence comes from Hylodesmum podocarpum, assembly GCA_026586105.1. NCBI lineage: Eukaryota > Viridiplantae > Streptophyta > Magnoliopsida > Fabales > Fabaceae > Hylodesmum > Hylodesmum podocarpum. The sequence goes on along the minus strand of JALJEV010000803.1, from coordinate 2,775,492 downwards.
ACACGCCTCACCTCGGTCTCAAATGGAGAGACCTCGGCGATGCCCACAGATCGGACCTCGACCCCAGCCGGGGGGACCTCGGTGGCGGCAGAGGAGAGCCCAGATCCGAGATCGGCCTCTCCCATTGAAACTTCAATGGAGGGAGAAGAAGTCTCCATCGATTCGAGCTCAGAGCCCGAGACAGAGGGAGGGAGCATACTATCTATGCTACGAGTGGCAGAAGAATGCGAAGAGGAGGACATACCTAGAATGAAGAAACGCGGAAACGGAGGACGAGCAAATGGGGGGAAAGAGGCAAGCAAGACCGAACCCAACCGCGAAGAACTCACTCGACAAGAACGAGGGTCGAAGAGAACCTTGAGAATGAGAGAGAATCTCGGGAAGAAAAGGAAATGGCAGTGAAAGAGGAACGAGAGCGCAAGTGCAAGAAGGGTGAAAATGAAGAAATGAAAGGGGCAACGCGTTTAAAGAAGGCAAGGAGCCGTTACCAGCCAAAGGTAACGGTTAGGCCCATTCGACGGCCCAACCACAGCTGGGCCCATCAAAAATAATGAAATTAATTATTAAATTTAAATTTAAAATGAAGGAATACCAACCGTCGCGAACGTTTCCCGCCATTATACCTCGGATGGCCGACCTCGTGACTTAACTCATACCATTCAATCGCTTGGCCTGAGCTCGGGGGGCTGATGTACCGGGCCGGGGATGAGCACCGTGCTCATCCCCTGGACCCGGGCTCACCTTGCTGACCGGGCTGAGCTCAGCATAAACAGAATAAATCTGGACAAATATGGACATATATCTTTTACCTGATTTATCGGGATTCTTGGGCCTGAAGAAATCTTCCCCACGAAATCCACGAATATGGAACCCTAATTGTGATCTCTATAAATACTAATGGAGGAATCAACAACAACACACGAAATAAAACCTAAATCACTCATACAATCAACGAGGGTTCCAATCTCTCACGCCGCCGAATTTCTTAGGGCCGAGCTCAGCTTGGACCACCTAAAAATCCAGCGAGAACACAAACGTTATTAAATTCATTGATGTTGTCTGATTGTGAAATGGCAACTAATGGATGAATTTGACCTTTATTTATATATATTACCAATTAATTATGCGTAACCAATAGAGCTGAATCATAACTTGAGTATAAGGTTCAATATAAGTTTTACTATGTTGAAAATATTTATATGTGTGTGACTTTGATTATGATAGTGTACAATTTTAACTCTTTAGTAAAATAGCAAATGTTATACTTAACATTTTTATCTGATTCTAAGTTATGATCGTATCATCCAATCTTTGGACCCATGTTGATAGAGGCTCATAGAAACTTAATAATTTACGTGTTTGATTAAGAATGAGTTTAAATAAGAAGAAACAAAATTGACTCCAAAGTAAGAAATAAATTGCTTAATTTACGTAAGAGGAAATACCACCAAACAAAAACTTAAAAGGAATTTAACTCCCAATTCAATTGAACAATTACTAAAACACGTAGAAAGTTTTATAGCCTTAGTTTTGGTCCCAAACTATCAATTTCATCAAACTTTACATATCTTTTAAAAAATAAATTAGTGGTCCCAAACTATTCAATCGAACAATAACTTTAATATAATTATAATGTTAATTATATGTTGATATTTAAAATATGTGAAAAATATCCATATCAAGTAATAAAATGAGTAAATATCATCTACGAACAAAAATATTGTGACATAATGTACCAAAAATATTAAAAGACCTACATAAAATTATATATTTTCATTTGTGAAACAAGATTTTTTTTCTTAGGAAATTTTTTTGTATAAAATACTTTTTTACTAACACATTTATTTTTTAAATTAATCAATGATAAAAAATTAGTTAAATAGGAATGAAAGTAAATATATAAAAAAGATGAAAAAAAATGAAATTTAATATTGCTTGAATAATACAATTAAGTGAATGCACCATTTTCATTTTAGAAGAATAAACATAAACAAGATAAGAATATGTATGTATGTGTGTGTATATATATATTTAAAAAAATGTTTCATAATTTAATTAATTTAAATTGATGATAATTATTTTTTCTCTTAAATATTTGTTTTCTTTATAAAAAGTATATAATAAACATGGGTAAAGCAAAATATAAAATAAAGACTAAAGAAGAGTGAGAAAAATAAAAGAGAACAAAAACTACCAATGACATGTCAAAATAAAATAAAAAGTGCAAAGACTTTAGAATAAAAAAAATAAAACTCGAATTACAAAAAAATAAAAATGGTGCGGTTCAACTTCAGCACTTCATTTTAAAAAAACAATATTCAAATGAAGACGTGTATTTTTTAAAAATTCTAATATAAGTCTAAATTATTATTTAAAAAATGATTTTGGTTCGCAACATATTATTTTTCACGTGTATTTTAAAATATATTTTGAAATATCTATTTGTAATATGCCTAGGGTGTAAATAGAAAAAGAATTTCCTCTTTACAAATCCATGTTTACTAATTACACACCTTTTCTATGTTTATTTTCCTACAATTTCTCTTTTCTTTTGCCATGGACAAAGCCCATTTTCCAACCCAAATCCCTCTGTAGTGCCTTTATTTTTTTTTTGGAGTTTTTCGACATTGCTAATTTTTTTTTAAATAATGCACGCAACTAGTTATAAAACTTTTTGAATTTTTTGACATTGTAAAAAAAAAATGCATGAAACATAGAGAAAAATATACATGTATATTCGTGAGTAAATTAATTGGTTGATTTTGATTGTGTATTATAATTATTAATAAAATAAAATGATATTTTTTATATATTTTCCCAAAAATTTATACCTATAAATCCAAAATTCCTTTTATACTCTCTAGAAAATAAAATTAAAAAATATCAATAAATTCAAAAGTAATCAACTAAAACAAATATAAAGTTAGAATTTTTCATGAAGATGGACAACGGGACACCCAACAATGACATATCATGAAAATACTTTTAGAACACAACTGTTCTATTCCATAAAGTATTTTTTTGAATAAACAATTGTGTTCCTTAAAGTAATTCTGGAATAAAATATAATTTTCTATTATTTAATATATTTTATCGGATAGATAATTTTATTCCTAAAATTATTTTTAGAAGTATTAGAATATCGATGACAACACATCTCATCAATTACTGAACAATGTTAATAAGAAGATATATAAAAACACATTAAAATAGAAATTAATAAAATTCTTATGAAAACAAAATTAAAAAATAATGAAGATAAAGGTGATAAAAATGAGATCAAAATACAAAATTAAAATTTAAAAAATAACAAGAAAACATAAAGGTAGATTTATTTTTTAAAATTATTTTAACAATAAAAAATATTTTAAAAAAGAAGGATTGATATTATATTAATTTAAAAAGTAATAAAAGAAAATTGCAAGGAAAGTAACTATTTTTCCCTCTCTTTTTCTCTTTCATTCTTCCTTCTCCTTCTCTTCCGGTTATATATAAACTTCACTGCATAGCCACTGCCACTGCCATCACTATCGTCTTCCTCAACGGCGCGCCGCCACCGCCACTGCGCGACACAGCCTCCGCCGTAAAATCATCAAACAGTATATTTCTTACTTCCTCAACTTTTTTTCTTAATATTCGAAATATTCATTGAAATAATGTTAAAGTACTGTGTTTTCATTCATTGTTCCATTGTTTACACTATGTATACACACATTCTGAAAGTCAATTATTTAGGTTAGGTTTAGCTACATTGAAAAGAGAAGAGGATTATCATTATCTGTTTTGCCCTCTTCATATCAAAAGTGTCACCTTAAATTATTAGGTAGCTATGAATATCACATCATTTTTCCACCCTTAAACGCATAACTCTGATGATAACTTCTGTTTCAACTTCTCTGTTCTCCGAATTGTATAATAATCGTTAAATTAATCGGTAGGTCTGTGAATTATTTGGGAAATTTTAATTAACTAAAACATTTGTAATTCACACCTTAATCTTGTAAAATTTTTCTCATTTGAGTCCTTGGGGTTTTTAAAATCGTTAGACATTTTCATTTTTTGATGGTTAAACTAACTTTGGGATTCAATTACAAAATAAAAATAAAATTACAAGATTAATGACCCAATTACAATTTTTTTTTTGTTTGAATGCATAATTAAAAATTCCCAAATAGTTTGAGGACCTATGGATTGATAACCTTACCAATAATAATGTTATAGTTATAAGTGTTCCTGGATGGTGATCTATTTGTTTCCTCGTTTAAGTTTTATTCACTCCTCTTGAATCCAGCCCCAGTGTACTCTTCCTTCATGCTTTCTTGTTCACTACTATTCCACTTGCTTTTAGCTACAATTCACTGACTTCAAAGGTAACTTTGAATTTATAGATTGTCATTGTTTTCTCTCATAAATTTCTAAAAACAATTATTAATCTGTACTTGCAATTGGTACTTGGAAATTTGGAATAGTTGGCATTGTAGCAAGGAGAAGAGAATCCACCATGGAACCAACTTGTGCTGCCCGTGCCATGGAATGGAGCATTCAACTTGAAATGGGTCTCCGTTCTTCCAAACCTGGTTAGTCTATTCTCTGATTTATTCCTTATTTTTTTGTCATTATCTTCCATTTTATTCCTTTGAAATTTTTGCTGTTCAGTGCGCGTTTGAATTTACATTGGAGAATTGATTTTGAGTTTGCAATTGATTTTGAATAAATTATGATATTCTTAGTTTCTTGTTGGAGAAGAATCTAGAATTGATTATGAGTCCGGAATTTTAATTCTAAGCTGAGGTAGTTTTTGTGTTGGATAAAAAATTTTACAAATTATTACAAACTTGATTTTATAATGAAAATATCGAAACATAAATTATGTCACTTTAAAATCAATTTTGCTTACACTCATCCAAAAATACACTCAAACAATGGTATATATCACAATATCACTTCATTTTACTGTGTATCATCAGTTCATACAGAACCTTGAAGTTAAAATTGTTCTAGTTTTTTATTTTGCTTTTGTTTGGTCATTGAAATTTATCACTATTAGGTGTTCCTGTCAAAGCTATAATGGAAATGGAGCCTCTCCTTTGGAAATGGAGTAGAGAGACTGAATTTGGCATTGCTCCCTATGCCATGTTTGATCTTGTGCCAGGTGAAGATAAGGTATTTGCCAATGCCATCCTCTTGCGCCTTGCCGATGCCTTCAGGGGAGGTGACATAGAAACCAGGCTTTGGGTTGTTAGAGTTTTTTTGTCTGAACGGAAACACCGTGATAAGGAGAAGAAAAAGCAGTATAAAGGTTTGTTGTCAGAGGCCAGAGTAGCTAATCAGCTGGAGTTGTTGAAGAGAGTGAAAACTGTTTTTGATAGTGGGGATTCAAAGTCAAAGGCACTGGCTTTGGTTCTGTTTGGTTGTTGGGCAGATTTTGTTAAAGACAATGCTCAGATACGATACTTGATATTTTCCAGCCTTGTTTCTCCTCATGATTGTGTGGTAAATAAGTGTCTCGATGTTGCTATTTCTTTGGATGTTTAATTTCATGCATATTAACATCTCAGTTAAATATGTTTACAATATTCTACATAAGTACCTGATCATGTTTTCTTCTAATGTTTCAAAACAATTGTTGTGCAATTATATTGCTAGTGAGAAGCTGCAATCTTAATTTGATTTGCATAACTATACATAAATGGGTTGACTCATGACAGTGATTGCCTGATTGAATATCATTTTTCCCTTTGCATTTTATAAAATGTGGAGGGTGACTGCTTTGGAAGTTAGAACACTCCTAGTTTTCTTCCTTCTTAGTTCTAACTGTTTAACTGGCCTTATTTCAAGACACTTTTATTATATTTTAATTGATTAATTATTTTTCTTTGTCAATACATCTGAAATGTTGGGTTGGGATTTGACAGGTGAGAGCATCTTTGTATGCCACTGGATGCTTATGTGAGATATCAGATGATTTTGCATCTATTTCAGTGGAGATGCTATTTAATATAATCAGTACGTCTTCAGCGTCTTTGTCTGTAAAGTCGGCTGCAGCTCGAGTTTTTGCAAAATGCATGTCCTCTTATTCAATTGCACATAAAGCGTATAAGGTATCTGATCATTTTATATTTCATGACATCTAATACACTTTTTTTGACGTTGGTATCCTCTTTTGGTTAACTTATGTGTTATTGTGTGATTTCCTGATTAGTGTTGAAACTATGATTGCTCTGTTTCTATGTTCTTTTAATAACCAAGATTACTTCTGTTTCTATGCATATCTATGTTTATCCTCCCTCATTTTTCCCAGGGGTGTAATTAACTAGTCATGAAGTTGAAAAAAGAGAGGTTAAAGAGGAATTGAGAAGAAAAAGACCTGGAACATCTTTTATGCGTTGGGTGGAGTTCTAGTTTTTGGAAATTGAATTGTCTGCTTTATTACAAATATTTCTTGACATTGGGCCTCAATTAGGTGTTATATATCATATCATGACACTAAGCTTACGTCAAAGTGCAAAGAAGATATCCCTTCCACTAATTTAGTAATGTGTGATCTAGTTCAATTTAATTAAGAGTCCACGACTACTACTTGGTGTATTATGAAACAATATATTTTGTTGTGTTGCTGCCTTGTTGCCATAGAACAATTATGTTAGACAACGGATCATTTGTTTGAAACTTTGACTTTATAGGAAAATAAAAATTGAGACTAATTCTTATTGTACTGTGTTGATTCTTTTTTCCCTTGCTCAATGGGTCCGACACTCTTTGTGCCTTAGGCTCAGTATCCAAATTTTTTAGTGTTGTCAAATAGTATAGCAACAATTATTATGTTCAATCAACCTAAAGAAATTTGTTGCCTTTTTCTTTTGTCGTTTCATTTTTGGAACAATCACATGTTTGGTTTTCTGATGTGATAATTGATTTAATGCAGACAGGTATGGAATTGGTACCAAATTCCTCAGATGAAGATTTTTTGGTGGCTATGCTATTCTCACTCTCAAAACTGGCTTGCATTTTAATTCCTTTTGCCTCCTATCATGTATGTGCCTTTTTTGTCCTACTATATGATTCTGAGCATCCTAGTTGAGTAGGAGGAGTGAAGGGCCCACTTATTACTTTATCCTAGCTTTTTATTTCTCTGTTGAACATTTGCTGAGAGTCATTGTCTTAGCCTTTCAATTGACAGAGTTTTTCTTTTAAAGTTGTCAATAATATGAAGTTTGTGAAACTTGCTACTGAATTTTTTTGCTTTGAAAATGCTTGGTAAACCAGTTAAAGCTTGTGGTAAAATAAAGCACTACTGCCACTGCACAGCTAGCTTTTGCATGCATGGATGATGGTCCCAATTCAAATATTACTATGGTGCTTTCTTTGTGTAATATTTTTTTAAATCATTTGGATTCAGGCGGTTTTTCTTCTTTCATTCCTTAATCGAGAAAGAAGTTCACATGTACAAGAAACAGCATTAAAATGCTTGCATTTTTTATTCAGAAGAGGATTGTGTGAACACCCAGATAATGCAGGTCTAATCCATGGATTATTTTCCATAATGGAGGAACCTGAAATTTCATTGGCTTTGCAATATAAAGCTTCAAGGGTCTTGCACAAGGTTTGGCTTTAATACTTGGCAAAATGAAACTTATTTTATTTGTTAAGATTTATGAACTTATTTGTTAAGCATTAAATGATTGGCAGTTCCTTCTTTCTATTCCACCTTGTTCACTTCACATTGAACTTCATGAATCTATCAAGCTTCTAACTGTTGCTGAGAACACAAGTCAATATCCAGCCTCAAGGAAGAGCTGTTTAGCCATTCATATTCTGGCAGATTTGTGCTGTAGGGCGAAGGACACGGCAGATATCGACAATATTTTCGGTTGTTCTTCTCTGCCATCTCATGTTATCTCACTAATCAAAGATCACATCAAACTTTTGGTCAGCACATTGTTGGAAGGTTGCCAAGATGATTTGACAATTTTTCAGGAGTTCCAGGGTCTGCTAAAAATTCTTCTATCTATTGTTGAAAGACATCCCAATCTTGGTCCTTTGGCACTTGATAACATAAAAGTAGTGATTGAATATCTTGTGTCTGTTGCATCTACGGATCATACAGTACCATCAAATCTTGTACTTGTAGCTATAGATTGTGAAAAGCGAAATTCCTTTATTCTAAAATTTCTTCGCAAAATATACAGATTTCTGGTGGTATGCCTAGAAAATCTTTATATAGCTGGTGCTATCAATGCTGAAGTGTTGACGAAAGTGAATATTTTGACTGAACTTGTGTGCCAGTGTAGTTTAATTGATGGCTATACATATACACTGTACCATCTGCTATTGCACAGTCAACCTATTTGTGATGGCTTGTTCCATGAAAAGGATGAAACACATCCAGCTAGTTGTCTTATTAAATGCAAACTTGGAAACAGTGTTTTGACCGGAACAAATGGTTGGACTGCTTATAAGGTTGGTGCCCATGCAGCATGTCAGGGTGAATGGTTGCTAGCTACTAATATATTCAAGATTTCAATAGAGAAAGTAAAGTCTGATTCTTGCCGTAGCTGGCTAAAAGCAGTATTCCATTATGCTCATTCTGAAGGAAAAATCCAGCTTCTAAGTCAACCACAACAGGGAACCACCTCAATGGAATTGGAGAGTATCAAATTTCCTTTAACATCTTGTAGTTATTATGATCAGCTTACTCAGTCTCATGTGGCAGTTTGCTCTTCCTTGAAAATTTTAGAAGCATATGTAACAAGTTCTCGAGCATTTTGTTTCCAAAGGTGGTTTTTATCATTAAGAGCTAGAGTGCTGGAATATTTAGTTGATGTGCTTAAAGCTTTGAGAGAAGTTTCACTGAATGTAGATCGAAATTTCAATCAGTTAGAGGTTGAGAGCAGTGATAAGCTTCAATTCCTAAGGTCTTATCAAGATATTACTCAAAGTTCTTTACAATTGTTCAGACTAGCAGAAGAGTTTGACCTACTTAGAGCATCTTTTATTGAGATGGACAGTGAAAGTTCTGCAGTCCTTGCAGCTCATGGTCTGAGTGTTTCAATATTAGCATTTGCTACTGCTTTTGGAGTGTCTTACATAGACCAACATTCTCAGAGAATTTTTATTGGCGACAAAACCTCTTGTAATTTACAGGCTTTGACAATACAAAATTTAAGGAGGCTATTTTGGTATGTGGATCATGGAACCAGAGCAAGTCTCTCTTCGCTGTTGAATTATTTTGACCCGAATGAGAACTGTTTATCACCAAGGCTCAATTACCGCTCTTGGAACATTGGTTATAAAGACAGAGAGGTGCTCCAAGTTTGTGGTTTTGCTGTTTCTGGTGCTGTCCGCTTGTATGATGAGAAAAATACATCCCAGTTTGCCAAAAATGCTCTATCACTAACTTATAGTACTTTGATAAAATGGACGCACATTCATTTTCGGATTCCCAAGCACTTCTTCAAAGTAAGGTATGTTTTTAAATACACTTTTGAGAATACCAAGACTACTTCTATATGTATCTTTTATTATAATGATAAATGATTCTGGCTTGGACATTTATTTTCTCCTTTCAATATTGTCATTGTTTGGGATAAATGATTTCATGTGAGAAGACATAAGTCCCTTCTACGCTTTCTTTTTCAATTCAGAATGAATTATATAGTCATAGACTATTTCTGATAGGAGATTGATGAGTTTACTTTTGCGTACATGGTACTGGAGTCTCAAGAAGTGGTTTCCCAATCTTTAGTTTGCCAACAGTTTACTGGAGTCTCTCTGCGGTTCATTTTTGCGCGTTTATTGCTCTCTGATTTTATGATGTAGCCTTATCTGCAAATCTAGAATGAGTGTGGACCATTTTGGTTCTTACTATATCAAAGCCATGATTGAGTGTTGGCAATTTGGTGTTTCTTTATTATGTTTTCTAGCACTTAAAGTATGGTGTGTGACTCTTTTAGATATATATACTTAAATTGTTAATTTTCTATTTGCATTATTTGTACAGGCCATTTACTGGATTGGAGCTTTTTGTCCACAATGAGGACTCTGGAAATGGGTTTGATATATCTATTTTGCAAGGTTCCCGCCTAACATTGAATGTTTGTGTTCAATTGAAGAATATACCACCAAACCTGGTGGTTGAGTCAACTAAGTTTTACTGCAACCTTCTCTGCAGTACGTCCTTCTGCATCCCATGTGGTCAAACCTTGGGACACTCAGAGTCTAGATATGAAGCTTGGAAAGATGATGATATAATGGAACTGAACAAAAAGTTGTTTTGCCATGTTCTGGATAGTGTGGCAAGCAAGAGAAGAACTGCAATGCATAGTAGGGGCCCTGGTAATAGTAGATCTGTGGAGGCATTTATGGAATTTAGGCCTAATGAGAAAGGGCAGGGGTTTTCACATTGCACACTTGATGTGTCTAACTTTCCTGTGGGTTCTTACAGAATTAAATGGCATGGCTGTTTAGTTGATAGTCAAGATTCCTATTGGAGCCTCCTTCCTTTGAACTCAGGACCTGTATTTGTTATAAAACCCAAGGTTGGCCAATCTGGTTAGAATTTCATAAAGCATGGCCATTAAAATAATATTATGCATATGAAGCAGGCTCACTTACTGGCCAACTGATCGGCAATGTTATTCCATTATTTGTCAATCTATTCACCGAACCAAAATGCTCACCATTCAACTCTACAGCAACTTAGGTTAGGTGTGTTCTTGATTTAAGGAAAACAGAAGAAAACTTCAAGACTTCAAGTTATTATATAATTGTGTGGCTCTTGTGGCTTCCTATCTGGCTTTTACTGATTTTATTTCATTGGATGTGAACCACCAGGGATGACTCTCTTTTGAGGAGAAAGAACATGATTTGGTAAATAAATAGGCCTTTGAACGTGAGAAGATCATTAGTGGAAGCTGCTTGGAATTGACAACCCAGTAAGTGTCCTTTTAACATATTAACAATGAATCTTCTATAAAAAAACAAGTTTGTGTTAGTTTGTTTTTATCCATATCTCAGAAAGGAATAGACCACTAAGATTAGAGCAGAATGAGATTATTAACAATGATTCTTCTTTATAAAACAAGTTTGCCTTGGTAATTGAAACTTTGCAATTGCCTTTCTTCTTTCTAATAAAGATTGCTTAAACTTTGTAGTTATTATTTAGGTGCATTTTTATATTCCTTATCTATATAAATATCCACTTGGTTCGGATTTAGGACAAACTAAAATCCAAACCAATTAATTTTAATTGGTTCTGATCAGGTTAGACTGGTAATGTTTGGTTCTATCGGATCTGTACTAAAAATATGATTGAAACTGTGTAAAAGAGATCACACGCACACCCACACGCGCGTGCACACACACATACACAGACACACACACGCACGCACAAGCACTCACACACAGGAACGCACAGACACAGACGCACACACAGACACGCACATGCACACCAAGACACAGACACACACAGACACCGACACACAGACACACCCACGTCCGCAAGCGCGCGCCCCCGACACACACACACAGACACGCACACACACATACAAACAAACACACACACAGACACACACACACACACACAAACACAGACACACGCACACACGCACACATACGCACACAAACAGACACAGACAGACACATACATAGATATATATATATATATAGAGAGAGGGGGGGATTAAATTGTAAAGAGTTACACCAATTATTAATTTAATAGTTATGATAAATTGATTAATATATGTCATGGTGGCGATGGTGGGTGTAACGGCCATGTTAGCAGTGTTATGTGCTATGATCATGGCAGATTAAGACATAGGAGAGAAAGGATCACTTATTGGACATATATTAATCAGTATATTATAATCAGTAGATTATAATAGTATCAATGGATCTAGTCCAAAATAGATACTAATCCAATACAAATATACAAAAAAGAAAAAAGAAGTTCAAGTTAAACCAAATACTAAACAATATAATCTAACAATAGTCAGAAGTAGTCCACAATGTTTAGGCTGTATGCATTCTTCTCTCAACCTCGAGTGATTGATTCTCTATTCTTATTCCTGTTTCTCGATAGTCAACCTACAGTTAAATGTTAAGCAGAAGTAAATGCTGGAAGATATCTAGAGTTTAGAGTCAAATTGATGAAGTAAAAGACTAAGATACATTCATAACTCGTAGGTTGATCAAATTTGTCGAATTTAAGTCCAACACTAGTATCTCCACCATCATTTATATCCAATCCAGACAACTCTATAAACACAGATTTAAAAAATCTATTAGTATAAAACAACAAATCAGTAAACACATGCAAGAATTAAACTTAAGAATACAAAATCAATTTATACCTAATTTAATCTTTTGTATTCCTTGTTATATTCCTTGTGCATCAACATGAATATCCACTTCTGAATATCAACTACTCCAATTCATGGTTATTTTCATAGTTGCATCAGATGTTCCTCTAATCAATTAAATTTTTTATTCTTGATTGGCAGTGGCTTTCAAATCAGTGAAGCACTTCAGCTGCAGCAAGATGTTTGGAGGCATCTTAATGAACAGCTAGAGGTATATTTGTTTTATCTTATAACTTTTAACTAGCATATCTTCATGTTCTCCAATTCCTTCAGGTTCATACTAGGTACTTCATAGTTATATTCTCTTCATAATGTTCTTTAACTTCAAAATTTCTTTCTATTTACTTTACTGTTTCCAGACCCTACTAATTTGTCATGTCTTTTTACACCATTGATGTTTCAAATAGAAACAATACTTTTTCATTCTTCCTTTTCGGTTGCAGAATCTGACTTGTATGAGTGATGATTCCTCATCTCTCTCACAGATTGAGCAACAACAGTTTCCTCATCTGAAGGAATTGTGTGGCACTGTAGTGGAGCTTGATCATATAGTTGAGTCTCCTGTTTATTCAAACTGCAAAGTCAATTTTTCCTTTGGGATGGAATGATGGACTAGAAGTGAAAGATGGATCGAGAAGAACCTCTGCAAATTTATGTTATTAGCTTCATGTAATTGCTAATGTACTTGGTTTAGTTCATGAAAGCATTTTATTTTCTTTGGCAAAGTCCATAATTTGTATTACAAATTTGCACTTTATTTTGAGGCTGAATTATTTATTTGAGTGTTGATGAGACAATGCTTTCCATTTTTCAAGTGGTCTATTTACGATCACTTGAAAAATTTGCGTATCTTATTTGAATGTACTTAATAAAAAATTTGCTTGGAGATGATTAAGGGGTTATTTGTTTGAACTTCTTTTAAGCACTTTTACAAGAAAAAATCTACTTACTGAAAATTTGGAGATATTTAGCTAAAATTTAACTATTAAAAAATAGAAAGGAAAAAAAAATAGAAAACTGCTTTTAAGAAGCAATTTAAAATTGCTTTTCTAAAAATTAATTCTTCAATAATTATTTAAAAGAACATTATTTTAAAGTTTAAACAAACGGAATCTAGTTTCAGTAATTTGTGTTTGGAGAAGCGATTTTTCTTGGCCTAGTACAGGTTATAATTTGGTTTGCTATTGGAGCCTCCTTTTGAATTCAGGATCTCTATTATAAAACCCAGGTTTACAAAGCAAACCACTAAAATATATATAAAGCAATAAAAGTTGCATTTTATTAATACGAGGTGGAGAGTCAATAATCGTGTAAATTATGTTAAAATGGGAAGCAGCAAAGTATTATTTCAACCGAAACTTGGACAAACAATCGATTTATTTTTAAATATAGTTAATTTTTTATAATTCATATTTATTTTTTTATTAGTTGTTAAAATGGGTTTGGTCCAAGAAATTAATCTCGTGTTCAGGTTGGACTAGACTAAATCAAAAAAAAGTATTCTTACTTGAACTTAAGATAAAATGGGTCAACTGAATGGACAAGTAGAGTAAAAGAGTACGAAGTACAAAACAATTAAACCTGTTTAGCTCGTCATTTTTTCTTGGTGAGATTTAATTAAAAGTTAAAACATAAAATACGTTTTTTTTTCCAATGGGTTAACTAAAAAAAATTTGTAATCTGCTTACAAATTTGATTCAGCTAGTTAATTTATTTTGATTTTTAATTTGACAATTTAAAATCAAGTTAAACGAGGAAAAAGTCATAATATGACTATGTAGTGGACATGTCTTATTAATACATTAATTTCTTTGATTAATTAAAATAGGAGTATAACACGTAGTTAATAAGTTATATTTAATCGTCAAAATCTTTGTTATATCATTATAACAAATAGAATTAATCCTTAAACATATTAATTTATCTAGGACTAACAATAGTTCGCATTAACTTGATTAAGAGTGACGTATACATAAAACTATACATGTGTCTTTCCCGACATGTAAATATTTCATAGAGTATTTCTGATTCTCATATATTACTTAATACTTACACTATCACAAAACAATTTTACTAATTTAAGCTTAAAGATATCTTTTGTATCGAATTCAGTCTATCACAAAAATCAAAAGTTCTTTTCGGGCACATGAACTATGTTGGCGTCAGTACAAACTTGCAAAATGACAACTATTTTTTTTTTATAACAAGGCTACTTTTTAATTTTACTTTCTACTAAAATTTTTCTTTCAATTTAACCGTGGATGATATCCAAAGGCAGTACATGCAATGTGTGGCCGTAAAATCCATTTAATTCCTTGTCACATGCATTGTTACATATCCCAACCTAAACTAAACCTAACAAGATGCTACACATGTTTATACGTACCTAGTCAAGAGGCTACCTAAAGTTGTTGTCAAATATAAGAAAATGGGGCTTTTGTCTTTACATTCCTTCAAGAAGACGCACAAAACTGGAAAGTACTCTCAAACCAATAGTAAGGCAAAAGGCACCATCATTAAATCTTAGCTTCTTGTTTACCTCTCTTCCAATTTGAGTACTGTATTTATTCTATCACCGCCTTAATACTTTGCATTCAATTCAATTACCTGATATGCAATTTGTACCTTCAAATGATGAAAAACGTCATAATTATGATACCAATAATGGGCCATTAGTGTTTTACTATTAATGTTAGATTTTTTAAAAGGAAATTACCTGGTGATCAATCCTATACTACTTAATCTGCTATCATAGTCAATCAACCACGGTAACAAATATTTGTATACTTTTTTACAGGTAGTTATATACTATTTTAATAGTTGTTAGAATATTTTTTTGGGAGACTGTTGTGTAAAAGTATACAACAGCCTAATACTTGATATAAAAATATTTTTTCCACAAATTCAAAAATATTTATGATAAATAAATGATTAACATATGAGAAAGTAGGCTATATGTTGCAAGTATAGTTTTTTTATATAATTATTTTATCACAAATAATTGTATACAATATATTTATTGATTTTTATAATGAATACTTTAAAAACTATATCATTTTTAATTTTTATTGATTTATAATTTTAAAAAACTTTATACTGATCACTCATACTAATTAAACTCATAACGTTTCACAAAATGTTTTCAAAATTTATATTATGGGAGAAAAAGTGATAAAAAAAAAAAAAAAAAGAGTGAAAGTCAAATAGTTTGGGTGAGCCTATGATTCTGAGTAACGTTCAAATTGAACTAAGACTTTGACACACAAAACTCGTGCATATATAACCACAAAACAGGAACATTGTGTTGAATTTGTATCTAGTTGCCTCGTGTATAACATATGTTGACTAAGTTTCAGCGATTGCGGTTAATATAGTTGACATTAACATATATATATATATATATATATATATATATATATATATATATATATATATATATATATATTCTCAGAACTTCTTACATGTGTTTATCTTCTGGGTTTGGTTAAAAGTTGAATGCCCTTCATGTGTGACTTTTTATTTTTTAAGCTTTCAAATATGACCCTTAATTAACCAAGTTATTAGAGTTAATTAATCATAAAATTTTAAGTATTTAGGTTTAATCTTCTGTCATTTTCCTACTATTATCACTGTAGCAATTATTTAAATGTTAGAGTGACAAATGTAAAAAGAATCCCGTGTTGATTAAAAATAGAAAAGTTAAATAACACGTCTTATAAGGACTTTTGTGACGAATTCAAATACATGTACCATTAGTATAAAATTTTAATATTGTTAATCCATTAGAAATTATTCTACATATAACTTTTTTTCAAAAATAATTTTCTCAAATATAAACAATTTGTTTTTAACATCACTTGTTTTTTTTTATGATTTATTCCAAAATTAGTTCTATTACAATATAATGCAATTGAAGCCTTGATCCAACATGAGTTAATATATCTTCATGTCCAAGATATATCATGTTATGTAGCACTAACTTCCTTGATCAAGCAGCCAAATCCATTGTCTTCTACTAAAAAGTACATAAATGGTGGACCCTTTTTGCTCAATGATTCCATCATAGAATTCTTGTTCATTAGAAGTGCTAGGTTTGCTTCCTATTCCAAAAACCTTTTTAAATTTCACTGTAAAATCTGATGATCTTGTTGGTGAACCATTTTTCAATACCTCTACCAACGCTCTTTAAATTTTGATACATGTCATGATGTTGGGGACTTCATGTTTACCTAACTCACCTAATTTTATTGTTAAAAAGGAGATACTTTTTACACCATGTCAAACTTGTTAAGCTCCCCAAATATGTTACCTGCTTACTTTTCTATGTGGAAATGAAAATTTTACAAGAAAAAAGTTTAAAGAGAAACCTTGAAACTAACACTAACATCATTGTCCACCAGATGATGTGAGCATTGTGTGTATGACTAAAATCCAACATGAAAAATGTCACCTACTATTTCCATACCAAGTCTGTCGTAACCTCTCCCACTAACCCTTATTTGTATGCACTTTCAACCAAAGCTATTTTCATTACTGCTTCTCCCTAACCTGATTTGCTAAAAGAAAAACTCATCAATAGACACCACAATGGCAACAATATCTCCAATGTGGTTCATACTTGTAGGGATAACTTGTTTCTTTGTAGTTCATACTTATGGAGAGAACATGCCTCTAAGGACTCTCTATGGTAGCACTCATCAAGAAGCAATGCGTGGACTTAAGGCATTCAAAACATCAATTACTCGGCATGACTCCATTGCTTCAACACCACCTTCATACTCACCCTCTCCAAGTCCTTCTCCTCAACCATCACAGGTGATTCAATCATGAATACATACCCTTTAACTTTCTTTACAAGTTAAAGCCACTCACGGCCTTAGTTATTCACTTTCTATGAAAAAGAAAAATATTTGGTAGACAACTACAATACGTATAAAATCAGATAACCAGTTATAAAATGTGAAGAGAGAGAAATATATATATATATATATATATATATATATATATATATATATGTTGTTGACTGTAAAGTAAAATTGCATGGAAAAATAGTCATTGTTTGATAGTTTTTGATTAATGCAGGAGGATCTCAAGAAACCACATGTGTACCTTGTGACATCATATGGTGCTGATCCAACAGGCAATTCAGATAGCACTGAAGCTCTTCTTGCAGCCATAGCAGATGCAGCCAAAGGTCCAAGTGAAGGGTTCTTAATGAAGGACATCAATGATCTTGGAGGTGCTCAGATTAATCTTGAAGGTGGAAAGTACATAATTAACCAACCACTGAAGTTGCCACTGGCTGGGGTTGGAAACCTCATGGTATGAAAAACATAATTTTATATGAAAAGTATAATAGTAAATAGTCTTTGCACAGTTAGTGTTAAGAGTTTTTACCATCTCATCTAATCACACATTCCTGTGTATAATAAGTTTATTAATTTTTATAATAAATACTTTAAAAGTTATATTAACAATAATTTCTGATTAATTGATAGTATAAAATTTCTTACCGTGTCAAATGCATAGAAATTAGTATTATTTCTTAGTAAATTACTAGCACATTAATCTAGAATATGGAAAAATATCTAAAGTTTCCGAAGTTTGGTTTTGGTCAAACTTGAAATAGAAAAATAGTTTTTGGAATGACTATAGCCATTTATATATTTAAAAGGAAGAAATTATTTTCCAATTTTTCAACTTTTCTGTCAATGTTTTTTATTCTTTTCTCAACATAAGACTTTTCAAATTTCACCAATTCTTAGAATACAAATTTGCAGCAAATCAAGGCAAAAATGATGCTTTGGTCATCCCAAAAATCCTCAACTTTGACAGCTGAGTTTGATTGTATTCCCAATTTTTAACAGATTCATGGGGGAACTATAAGAGCCTCAAATAATTTTCCACAAGGTGGACATCTCATAGACTTGTCCACTTCAGGAGAAAGCAAATCCTACAATTATGAATACATAACTATGAAGGACCTCTTGCTGGACTCCAACTTCAGGGGAGGTGGCATTTCAGTAATAAACTCACTCAGAATCAACATAGACAATTGTTACATCACACATTTCACCACCACAGGAATTTTAGTCCAAGGTGGTCATGAAACTTACATCAGAAACTCTTTCCTTGGTCAGAACATCACTGCTGGTGGGGACAAAAATGAAAAGAGCTTCTCAGGCACTGGAATAAGCCTTCAGGGAAATGACAATGCTGTCACAGATGTTGTGATTTTCTCTGCTGCCATAGGAATAATGGTCACTGGTCAAGCCAACACTATTTCTGGAGTACATTGCTACAATAAGGCCACTGGCTTTGGAGGCACTGGAATTTATCTGAAACTTCCTGGTTTGACACAAACTAGGATTGTGAATTCTTATATGGATTACACCAATATTGTAGCTGAAGATCCCTCTCAACTCCACATATCTAGTAGTTTCTTCCTTGGTGATGCCAATATTGTGTTGAAATCAGTCAAAGGTGTTGTGAATGGTCTCAATATTGTTGACAACATGTTTTCTGGCTTAGATCATGGGGTTGATATAATCAAATTGGACCAATCAAATGGCCCTTTTAATCAAATTGATCAAGTTTTTGTTGCTAGAAATGTTGTGAAGGGTATGAACTTAAAGGCCACAACTGCAAAGATTTCTGTGCAAGGAAATGGAACTTCATGGACTGCAGATTTTAACAAAGTTTTGTTATTCCCTAACCTTATCAAGCATGTTGTGTATTCTCTAAGTGCAAATGGAAACACTTTCCCAAACCATGCTCTTAGAAATGTGTCTCAGAATCGTGTTGTGATTGAAACACATGAAGCTGTGACTGCAAATGTTTTTGTCTCAGTGGATCAAGGTATTGCAAGTTGAAGAAAGTTTTAGAAGGTAGTGACCAAAAATTTTTGGGTCAAGAAGTTATGATTGAAGAGGGAATTGTTCATAGCCTGGTTGTGAATTCTTTCTTTCTTTGGAGAGAATTAGTGTACGTGTGTAACTAGAGTACAAATTTTATAGAATGTATGTTTCAAAATATTAATTACATTATACATTAAACTGTAAATAAAGGAAAGAATATTTTGTAGGAGATAATTCTCATTAGTTTGTGTAACACTCCTGGACCTAAAATATATTGTGCTAGCAGTTGCATAATTCTAAGGGCTACTTTGTATTAGATTCTAATTTATGGGAGTTTTGCAATTGTGAAATTATATATAAATTAGAATATTATATATAAATTTCAAGAATAACTCTTTTTGTCATCACAGCAGAAAAGATCTCAGACTATATGATTTAAGTGAGCATATTGAGGAAGTGCTGGTAAGAAGAGAAAAAAAGTTGAGTGAGAATAAAGTTTAGGAAACTAAGGGTATAATGAAAAGTTTAATGTAAAATAGTGTATGGAGAAAAATGGTGGGTGCAGCAAGAAAACATATTTTGTATCATTTATCGAAAACATCCATTTAAAGTGATACTTACATACCATTTACCAGTTTGCATATGACGTAATTTTGAATATAAAATATAAGTATAGAGGTCGAATTATGTATTAAAATTTTTTACAAATGTCATTTTTATTTAAAATGCTTTGTTTGATAAGGCAAATGAAATATTTATTAAGTTTTTAAAAGATTATTTTTGACAAAAATTTTCACAAAAAATATTAATCCTTTAATTAGAGAAAAATAGAATAGAAAACAAATATTTTAATATTGATTTGTCTTAATTTAAAATCATTTTAAACTTTTTTTATTAATAATTAAAGTTTTATTATGTTTCAAAAAATATAAATATTTTTTGACATTAATTTCTTCAAGTTAGTATAAATTTGCACACAACCTCGTGAGACTAATATAAATATTATTTACTTATAACCTCTTTAATTTACACTTAAAAGAGATGAAAAATATAAGTTTAATTTTAAATGTTTAGTTTCTTCGCATAAAGAGATTTAAAATAAAAGAAAAAAATAAATAAATAATACAAAAAATAATATTCAAAATAAGTATTCAAAAATTTAAAATTTTTTCACTTTTAATCTTTATTTCAATTCATCAAACTCCAATCATTATATAAACATAAACATTGAGTTAGTTGTCAGTAACTTTTTACGATTCTTCATCTCAAGGAAGCATACTTGAAGAACATTTTTTTTTGCATTTAATATATATTTTATGGGATGTCTTATCACAGTAGACAGTACTTTTGAAGTATAAATTTACTTTATGCAACAAAGATATTTTTTTTATTCTCTTTATTCGTGAACTTGACATGATCTAAGTAGGGAAATATCTCGGACTCTATTTTAATTTTTCATATTATCATGTCTAAGGTATACAAAAGAGAAATTAAATACTTATTGTTATGAAATAATCTTACTTCATCTAATTATTTCTTTTACTCATAAATTTAAATTTCACCAATGTAACTTTGAGCTTATTTTTTCGTATCTTTCAATCTTACTTAAACATTTAATAAAACTCATATTTTTTTAACTTAAAAAATAACAATGAACTAAAATTTTTAATAATTAATTTTTAGAAGTGATTTTATTTTATTATCTGACTTTTAAAATTAAATTAATTCTTTAACTTTTACACCTGTCATACGGCCCTTACAGTATTATAGAAAAAATTTAAAAATATCAATTTTACTACGCTAACAACTGTAATACGCAGACAACCAGTCAACTCTCTCACAGAATATCAGCATATTTCTCTTTCTTCACACTTTATACGTATACGTATTTCTTCCTCTTCACATTTTATAACTGGTTGTCTTGTCTGCATATTGCAGTTGTCTACAAAATATTTTTCTTTTAATATCTTTAGAATCAGACTAAAAAGTAAATATAAAAATTAAGAATTATTTATTTATAAAATTAAAAAATAAAACCACTTTTAAAATTCAAGCACTGAAATTATACGTAAGAAAAATATCAAAATCCTTTAGAAAATGAAAAATATCAAATTCAAGCATCCGTTGACAATGTTCAAATGATGTCGGTTGATCCAATCCTCTGCATTAAAAAATAAATAAACAAATAACAAAATAAAATAGTTATTAGATAGCCTCCTATACATGTTGCAAAGTGGTATTATATATTATTATTAACATAACATTCTCAATTAAAAATCTTGAAGTTTCTATCGCTAATACACAACTTTCATTTAATGTTAGGGACCCATGACCAACTCAATAATGTTATTTATGGTACAAAAATATTTAATTAATCAAATTGACAAGTTGACTAATAAGGAAATTTTCACATAAATTCTGTCATAACATTGTTTTAGAAGTTCAAAGTGATTGAGTCTGCTACGTGCAGAATAATGGTACTAATTAAAGTATATACAATCAAATGTTCAAAGGACACCGTAATAGTTTTTATTTGTTACATTTTATTTTGTGGGGTACCATAATATTTGATCACCATAGTTTAATTTATTCAAATAAAATTTATGAGAAAATTTTTCTTGTAATATGTTGGTGTAAGGACACATCATTGACATTAGTTGTTTGAATCTCAAAGCAAATATCCTTTCAATATTTATATAAAATTGATTTAAGGTAACATAGTTTATATTTAAATATTTTATTGTAAAAATTAAACTTATAGTAATACTCTGTAAAAGAAATTATCTGACGTCAAAGCTATAAAACGTTATTTCAATTAATAATCAATTCTAATTTCATAATAAATTTCAATTTTTTTTTCTAACATAAAATCAAATTACTCATAATTTATCTAAAATCAATCTTAAACTTAAAATTAATTTTTCAACGTGAAATTAAACACAATTAATGAAAGATGAAAAGATCTTTAAAATGAAATGAAGAAGCCATATAAAAATTGTCAACTATGAAATGTTCCCAATATGCTTTGTAATATTCTTTTTTCAAATATCATTAGCTAAAATTTATTAAAAATTACCTTTTTTATAAGACATACTTCTTATTTAATGAATATATTATAATTTTATACTCCTTTCATCTCACAATAAGTATCATACAAAAACAAAATTCTAAGAATAAGTATTATTTTATGTTTTTAGTATGACATAAACTACGACTTTATTTTAATTATATTTCTAAGAATATTGTAGTATGATCATTTCTAAACCAAAAAATCAACCACTCCTATATATAAATTAGAAAATTTGTTTTTTAGAATGTTCTTACACTTATTTTTATTTAATATTTTATTTTGGTCAAATATTGAATTACACTTGATCTCTTTTCTTTTCTTATCTTGAAATTCTTCTATTTTAAATAATTTTTATCTTTCCAGAATTTTCTCAACCTCCTTTAAAAAACGAAGTATATATTTTAACATAAAAAATAATAATATATATCTCGAAAGATAAAGAAAATATTTCAAAGAAAAATACTGATTAAGCACTCTCTTTATCTGTGCATCACAATTTAAACATAAAATTATTAAGTAAATTGAAATAATTTTATGTAAATTTATACGTGGGTCACTAGTTCATGACAAATTATATAATACCAATAAAGGAGAGTACCACAAAAAGAATAGGTAAAGAATCTTCTTCCTAAACCTTATCCTCTTATTTAGTAGTAGCCATCCAATTATCTCAAAACCAATGGATAAACAATAAAGATAATCCCTAATTTATTTCGTTTTCATAATTTTCTTTATCAAAATGTTTTAAATAAATAATTTTTTTCCCTTTTTCTTTTGGTTATTAAGACTTTTCCAAACATACTAATTAATAATGACAATATGACATACCCCACATGATAAGTCAATGTTTTCCTCTCAGCAATTTCAACACAGCTTTAAGGAAATTCCAAAGTAGTTTCGTTTTCACAATTTGTTCCTTTCTGAAAAAACTAAAATTAGCAAACAATTTTCAGCGAAAAGTTTTTTCGATTTGACTCGTCTTAACATATAAGCCACAGATTAATTAAAAAAATCTGAGTAATAAAAACAAGATTTCTAAAAAATTGCTGTAAATATTAACAAACATATTATATTTTTAATTTATCTATGTGTTTAAGTCAATAAATATATTTTGATTAAAGATGCCCATAAATAAATAAGATATTATAATCTTAAGAAATCATCTCTATACCTAGACTCATATATGTGTAGGTATAAAAATTAATCATATTTGTCCTTAAACTTTATGGATAGTTAACTATTTCGACCTAAACCTAAATTCAGAAATTTTAAATAAAAAAAAATATTTTTTGAAAAAATCTATTTTATTTAAATATAAATTTTGTTAATAATATATAAAATTTATTATTAAGAATTTCAATGTTTTTATTTATAAATATAATTTTATTGAAAAAAAATCCATGCTTCCATCATTCTAATTAAAAAGTAATGTAATGGACAAGGCATGTGATAATAGAAATACAAATAATAAAATAAAAACAAGAGTTATGTGTAATAATAAAATCTAATAACAAATCCACAATTCCTCAACTTTTATAAAATCATCTTAAATTAATATTAACATAATTTATTATAACTTTATAAAATTCTTTTACACTCATTACTTACAAAATTATATTATATTCTGTTTTAAAAAAACTAAGTAGTTGGAACATAGAAAATGGTATGAATTGCAATTTCACACTCAACTATTGAAGAAGATTCCTCAATTATTTTAGAGTAACCCAACTAACACAAAAAAACAAAGTGCATAACTCAAAAGTCTGAACCATAGTCTTCTTCTCTTTGTCCGTGAGAAAACAGTTCCCAAGAGAAAGATTTCTTCACACCAACAACACAATGAACAACAAGGGTCTCTCTTTTGTGTTGCTGATTCTTCTGATCCACTACAACAACGTTGTTGTCAATTGCAACAAGTGTGTCACTGAGGATTGTCTCATAGGACACAATGAGTTGGAATCAGAATTCTCCTTTGGTTCTCATGTTGCAAGAATGCTCTATGATGTGAGTCAATCTGTGACTGGAAGAACAGGCAATGGCAACAGTGCTTCTGTTAATTGTCCACAATCCAAAGGTTATCGTAGCTGCTTGCCATCACAAAATGGTGGTGGCCCTAACAACCGTTGTGGTGATTACAACAGGGTTTGCTAAGTCAACAACAATTCATGCTTTCAATCTTTGTTAATTAAGGTTGTTGCACATATGGAATAATGATTGTTCTCAAGTTCTTTTAGTTTATCTATGTTTTGATTTGTTGTGATGATAATAATATGAAGTTCTATGTACTTTTTTTTTCATATGCATTTGATTATTCAAGACTATATGTAGGTCATGTTACTTGGGGTTAATTAGTCTGAAGATGTATGTAATAATTCAGTTCATGTACTTTTTCTGTGGTTTGTATTGTTGTTTATTATGTGTACTCTTGGCTTATCAAATGTTGATAAGAATAAGAATAAGAACAATTGTATGTGATAAGGGAAATATATGGACTTCTGGGATTTCTTGAATTTGTGTGGTTTGCTTATTCTGATTTTATGTTCAAATTATCTTCTTTTAAGAATTTCTCTGTGGTTCATGGAAAAATTGAAATTGAAAGGAAGAAATTAAGAAGAGATATTATGAATCTTAATTAGATGGTTGAAGAACAATTGAGATTCATATTGGCATCTGAAATGGTCTCATCCTCTGTATTTTGTTTGTCCCAAGATATTAATTTTATGCAAAGTGAATAAAAGAAAATTTTAAGAATTTCTTCTTATGTTTTGGTATGAATATTAATGGTTGATATTAAAAGGATATTTTAAAGTGTCACTTGGGGACTGAACATAAGTTAGAGTGTGAAATTAGCTAGAATAATCAAACCTTTTAATTTCAATTACTTGGGTGCATGTATATTAGAAAACCTTTTAATTTCAATTATTTGGTTCATGTATATTAGAAAAGTAATGATATTTGAATATCTCAATGTTTTAAACATTTCATTAACATTTCTAATTTCTCTTTATCACTCTCTTCTTTTCACATCATATATCTATCAAAGTTATTATTTTTCTCATTTATTCTTTGTGTAGATTAAATATGGGTGTTCAAGAAACATTTTCCATATTAAAATTGTCATGAATGTAGAATGTAGAGTTGAGTTTAATGAAAGGGATTATTAATTGTAATACAATGAATCAAAATTCTATTTTCGTTGTAAGACTTGCTTATATATATTTAATGTTGAATCATATTTAGAATAAAATTACCATCAAAAGAGACTATTTGTGAAAAACTAAAATAGGGTTATTTGTCTGATCTTAGATAAAAATAAAATTAAATCATTTTATTTAAAATGATTAGCGTAATTAATAAAGATAACCAGTTATCTTAAAATATACAAGAGAATTGTATAATAATTTTTTCTGGGGTTAATGAACCCAAATTTTACTTGAAAAAATTAGATAACAACAAAAATTTATTAAAACTTCCTTTCAAATTCAAAGTCTGATTCCGTAAAATTGAAAAACAATTTGTTTATATCAAACTCAGATTTTAATTGTAACAAAAACAAAACTTAACTTTTAATTCAGATCCTAAGAACTGTAATTAAGACAAAATTAAATTTAGCACTACTACATAAAATTTAGATCCCATTAAGCTTACTAAGATGATAATTGAAGGTCTTGTTGTATTGTAGTTAAAGTGGAGAAATCCCAAGAAAAAACAAAATTTCAAGACACATTCCAAAGAGAAAAAAAATCTGTGATGAAACTTCATATGGGGTTAGATACTTACTGGCATGAAAGCAACCATTGTCACTATGCTTTTGTATATTGGTCATGTTCTTATGTTCTTTAAATTTAAATCACTTGAATCTTTTGAACATGATCGTTAACGACAATAATCTCAACCACCGTTGTTGTTTGACTCCTTCAACCTCAACTTTTGCTAGCAGTCTCTAATAGAATTTTGATTTATCAAATTTTTCTCATAATTTCTTATCTTAGTATTAAATTTTGGGACTTTTTTGTAATTTTGCTTCTTGAATTGATCACAATGAAAATACTTACCTAATTTAGAGAATAAAATGACTATTTATTCGATATTAATTAATTTAACCCCTGAATTACTGAGATTATTTTTTTAGAAAAATGTATATCAAACTTTACACAAAATTTTGTTTAAGAGGACAAAAAGATATGCATTTCAGGGTAAATCAATTAAGAAAATTTTATTATTTATAATAATTTATTTACTTTAATAATTAAATCCTTAAAAATTTCATATAACAACAATTTATAATTAATTGGCTATCTAAAATAGTTTTATATTATATAACCTTTAAACTTGTGTTTTAAATAAAATGTTAACCGTCAAAATAAAGTATTGCGATGGAGTTATATTAGCATTTGATTTGCATTAAATTTTATAAGTTTAATATACTTTACCGGAAATTTCATTTAAATAGTTGAGTTGGTTGAATAGGTTAGAATTCTTCTGGAAATCCTAACTATTATGTATTTAATTCTTACAAATTAGAAAAAAAAAAAAACAATTCAACATGGATTTGTTAATATCATGTTATATAAAAAATAATTATTAGATATGTGTGTCTGTGTATGAGATACAAAAATTAACACATTATTAGTGAATATATATTCCAAAGAATATGTTTGAAAAAGAGAGAGAAAATATATTCAAAAGAGTATATTTTTTTTCTGTTACCTAAAATACGAGAACACCGTAAACGTAAACTAATAAATAATAAATTCGAATCTTAAAATTATATACACTTGCATTAAAATTGAATGAAAACTCATTAATTTTGTCTTCTTAATGAACCATTTTGAATGGACCCAAATGTTATTGTATAGACTTTAGACAGATAAATGAAATTACATGTAAATTAAATGCGACGCAATGAGTGAACAAGTAGAGGATTTATTAAGTTCTCTCCCCTCATTGGTGATGTTGTACAAAATTTAAAGTTTAGTTGGTACAACTTCCAAGACCTTAAATAAATTGTTAGCTTTGATTACTCTAATCTAAATTCAACTATGATTAAGAAATTCTCTATATGTCATCATAGAGGAAGGTTTTGAGGGGGAAAAAAACTTTGGAGAATCAATGGAGTTATCATTACCTAGTCATATATGTGATTCTCTCATCTTATCTTATACAAGGAATTCCTCTGTAATTAAACAATTCTTTTAATTGATTTACATGATTATTTTTGTTTTAATGTTTATTTTCCAACTAATCATTGATGAACTAAGTTTATGTTATATACATAACAAGGGAAGGGATCATGTATATGTGTGTTGAACTGAGTTACCATCTTGTATTGGGATGATTATATGAATCGAACTTCTTGATACTTGTGTTATTCTAAATTTAATTGCAGTTGTGAGAATAGAACATTTAAGGTTAATTTTGAAGAAATTTTAAGTCAAGATTGGATTTTATTTTTTTTAAGGAAAATATGCACTTCAATGTTAGTGTATATATTATTTACTAAATAAACAAAGCAAAAATAATAAAACATATCCATATTGTGACCCAATCTTTTTCATGATTCTTCTTATTTTCATTTCTCAATAATCACATTTTCCAAATGTAGCTTATCTTTCTCTCCTTCCTTTAATTGATTTCATTTTGGCACAGAATGGTTGAAGATTCAACATGAAGCATTGCACTGTTCTCTTAATCCATTTCTTGTTTTTCCTCTTACAGTTAACCAACAAATTGGACTTAATACATTCACAAGCAATTGTTTTGAGAACACATTTGAAGCATGTATCCTATTTTGACACCGGATTCTTATTTGACTATCTATTTTTATTTTTCATTTTTTTTTTGTAATTTTCATTTTGGTTTTGTAATTAATATGAAAAAGATGAATGCATGGATAAGAGAAGACATGTTAATGAAATTATAGTATTCACGCTTGTCTCCATTTTTTAAGTGTTTTCTTTTGAAAATGAAAACGTCATTATAAAAGAAACTGAGTTTAGTGTTTGAAAATACATTAATTCTCTAACTAGTTTAAACAATGTTTAATAATGATTATAAAAGATTATCTCAATTCTTTTAAGGACAAAAAATAATATATTTTCAAATCAAAGGACTAAAACAAGACAAAAACTTTTTAAAGAACTAAAATCAAATTTAGAAGAACTAAAAAAATATTTTACTCATTAATAATTATCAAATTAAAAGGAAAGTATCTAAGAGTGCGTAACAAGTGGTTACATGTTTAATCAACTTTATTTATTATTGTTTAGTGCACTCATGAAATGTTGGATTAGTGGAAGACTCACCCTGGAAGTGGAAGAAAAAAGTGTACACCTAACTGATACAAAAAGACAATCTAGAGGTTTCATTAGTGAACCATAGTCTTTCTTTGTCTCTTAGAAAACAGTTCCCAAAAACAACAAAGAGGGTAACACAAAATGAAGAAGGGTCTTCTCTTTTTGTTGCTGATCCTTCTGATTCACCACAAGGTTGTAAAGGCCAACTACAAGGAGTGTAGCACAGAGGACTGTCTCATAGGCAATAATGAGTTGGAATCAGAGTTCTCCTTTGGTACCCATGTTGCAAGAATGCTCTATGATGTGAGTCAATCTGTGTCTGGAAGAACAGGCAATGGCAACAGTAAAGCTGTTGATTGTCCTCAAACCAAAGGTTACCGTAGCTGCTTGCCATCCAAAAATGGAGGTGGACCTAACAACCGTTGTGGTGACTACAACAGGAATTGCTAAGACTAGTTTTAATTTTTTTAGTGATTATGATATTAGTAAACCAATTCTTGGGTTATTATAAACTCTTGATAATTTCATTTCGGATTTTCAGCTTGTTATATGGAATGAATCTAAAGTTGTTTAATTTCCATGTGTTTTGTGTTTTGGGTTATCATAAACTTACACCCTTTGTAATGTAAGAAAAAAATGTAACAGGGTTTTCTTTGTATCTTCTACTCTTTGCTCATTATATTACTTATCATCACTTAGGACACTCGTTGTAGTTGTACTAGATCACATAATTTTTGTGTCTTTCTCTCTTATGATATGAAGAGAAATGCTAACAACAAGGCACCCCTTCTTATTGGTTAAAATTTATTAGAAATTACAAAAATTGTTGGTCTTACGTCTTATTGACTAAATTTCCTAAAAACTACAAAACCAAGAGAAATACTTGTTAAGAAGTCAGAGTCACAAAACAATTGCGATTTCTAATAAATTTAGCCAATATAACCTTATAGATAACTAGAAAAAACTCAAAATCATAATGGCTCCTATGTCTGAGTTGGGTATTACAGTTAGAGTCACCTGCCAACTAAAATAAATGGAAAATTCTTAACAAAATACAATGTTTTCCTCTGATTAAGATTAAAAAAAAAAATCTACCTGGTTAAAATCTAGATGCTGCAGACAAATGCTTCAGTTAAAAATGTCCTCAACGAACTACCAAACCTTGGGCTGCCTGAGACCCATCCTCTGTTTTGTTGGCCTGAATGGTACTGATAACATTTGTAACATTTCCCTGAAAATAGGAAAGAAGTAATCAAACACCATAGCTAATCAAAAACCTGTTACTATGTGTTGAAGCATGAAAGACATTTAATCTAATTACTCAACAATCAAGATATTATTATGTGCACAACCATAATCTACATCAAATCACTTAATGTCGATCGTCTGTGATAAGTTAGATTAGCATAAGCAAACATTCTCCAGGAAAAAGGAAAATATCTCTTACGTAATAATAATTGAAAGAGTTTAATAGATATGCAATGTCAGTGTAAGAGATTTTATATTGTCAAGAAATTAACTTTGGTTTTGAGAAGAGTTGTTATTAAAATTGACAGACATGAACTTTTCAACATGCAGCATAATTCAAATTGACAGGCTTTTGAAATCTCAATCAAATATTTGTCATGATATTTACAGGTCATAGATTCAAGGCAGTTATTAACCGAAATGCTTATTTGCAGAAATTAACTTCTGTAGTTCTTTTCCATTAAGAACAGATTTATGGACAATTATCATACTCTGAATGACTGTATAAAATTAAGAATAATATAAACATTTCCAAGCATTATAACATATATAATTATAATTCTGAAAATTATGGACAAGAAAATTTTTACCCTCCATGTCACTAGTTTTGTTCTCAGTGCTTGCCATTGGTGCTGACCAAACACACGATCAGTAGAATGACTGCACATTTAACACTTGCATTAGATCATATATAAGAGCAATATGAATTTTCAACATGGTGGGATAGATGATGCATGTCCATGCGCCCACAGAGTAGGGAAAGCCAGTAGCATGCAGAGAGATGAAAAACTGAGGTAGGACATACCTAACAACTACAACTTGATTCATTTGGTTCATCTTACAGTCAATTAACTTGGCAGTTATTGCTCTAACCACCCATAGTTCTACCTCGTCATCATTGATCTGAAAGCGACATGACAACATTTCAAGTATGCTATGAAGAACACAAATACAGACACAGAAATCAAATGCAAATTTACCTGAAGTGAGTCCCTAATAAGTTCATATGGAATTTGGCCAGATTCATCAGAACTAAGATCCATCAATGACATCAGCCTCATTTTGGTAATGCATTCTTCATGCACAAGCCCTTAAAACATAATAACA
Source organism: Hylodesmum podocarpum (assembly GCA_026586105.1). Taxonomy (NCBI): domain Eukaryota; kingdom Viridiplantae; phylum Streptophyta; class Magnoliopsida; order Fabales; family Fabaceae; genus Hylodesmum; species Hylodesmum podocarpum. The sequence goes on along the minus strand of JALJEV010000803.1, from coordinate 2,744,555 downwards.
TTAGAAATTAGTAAGATAAAGTAGACCTGCAAATGTAACTATTTATAAATGATAATCATTCATGATCAGTTTTACCATAGCTTTTCAACAAGGTAGAATTCGCAGCATGATATTCTAAGTATGCATTCAGTCTCTGGGTAAGAAAAATCTTAAGAAGCTGATATAACAAAGCATATTTGGCATCCTTCTCCAGTTGCCCAACAGCAGGCAAATCTAGTAAATCACACTACACAACATGACAATCCACTTAGTCAATTCTTCCAGAACTTACAGCAATTTAGACCAAAAATAGCATTAAATATAGCAGAATTAGATATCCACAAGTAAAATTAATAATGATGATGTGATAATAGAAAGCAGCCAAAAGAGGTGTTGTTAAATGGCGGCACCATGCCCACCATGGCGGAATGTCATGGCAGATTTTTTGCAAACCACCATATGCAATTTGTGACAGAAGGCCCACTATGACAGTGTCATAGGCCGCAATGGCATGTTTATATGGAAGAATTTTGGCCTTCTGCCATATTCTGCTATCTGCCATCGGTAACACTGACAAACAGAAGTTCTAAATAAAGATGACCAATAACAAGAAGAAAACATCCTTATCAATATCATCCTGTGGGTTTTAGAGTTTTAGTACTAAGCAATAAATTGCCATGTTTCACTGTTTCATACTTCTATGTCTAATTATCCACAAACAGATCCAAAAAGACCAGAAAGTCAAGCACCCTCAAAGCAAAGGAAGCAATCACAAAAATACAAGTGGCGATGTTACAAATGACAATAGTAACTCCTAAAAATAATTGAACAATCTAGGAAGCCAAAACAGTAAGATCATACAATTTTTCAAATATCACAAATTCATAATTTGAATTAAAATAGGTACCTGAAATATTTCAGGTGCCCTCACAAATTCCACAATTGCACGTGCAGCCCCCTCCTTGGCTTCACTCAAAACATGTGCATCTTCTCCCGTAAAAGTCACCAGATAATTGGTCAGGAACTTAAAAGCATCCTTTGACATGCTGGGATAAAATAAGATGGAATATAAATCATTTATATTAAAGAATTTAGACTGAAAGATGGATAGAAGATTGCTGTCTCAAGGGAGAGCAATACTGATGGGAATAATCTCTGAGGTAAGAAGTACATACATAAAATTGACCTTAATAGGAATTCAGCTCTGCTATACCTTTTATTTTCCTTCAAAATATTAGAGATAGTGAGAAAGAGCTCTCTCTGTTCAGGTATCCCAATTTTCCAGTCTTTCAAGAAGCTATCTATCTTTTCGAATGAAGGTATAATGTATTCTGTGACTTTCCCATCAACAGCTAAATTCAATGCTTTCATGTAGACATAAAAGTGGCAGTATGGCGTCTCCAAAAGATTGTACAGATTGATCAAACTGTAAAGGAAAGAGAAGATATTTTAAAAAGAATAGTATAAATAGTCACAATAGCATGCATTACCATAATTTTTAAACCAGGTAGCATGAGATATTACATCTTCAATCGCACAGCAGGCTGTTCATTTGGCTGCTGAATTATTTTTGCAGTTATAACTTTTACAATCTCCATCACTTCGTCTGGATTCTCAGTCTTTGTAACAAGATTGCAGATGATAGTGAAGATGGACTCTATATCTGGCTAAAGAAATAAAAGAACTTGTTAACATGCTCACATTCCGCTGGTATTCAACAAAAAATTGGATTCTAAACAAGATAATGAGAAATGCAACACTCTAAAAGGAAGTTACAAATGCAACATAACCAAGAAAAAAATTCCAAGAGAATATCACACATCAACAATGCCATAACCAACCAAAGTAGAAGAGTGGGAAAACAATCCAGATCAGATGATTGCACAGCACACACACCCCATATAGGATTCATGTTTTTCACCATTAAAATTGGAAATAGGTCAAAATGCAAGATAGGTAAAACAACAAAAGCTGTATTTATCAATATAAAGCAAAAAAGAGCATCCTACCTTTTTCAGAAACCTTAGAGAAAATCAATTCAGCAGAGGTAATCATCAATGATGCTAGCTCCAACCACTTTCCCATAACAATGAACTCTTCAGCCTCCCTACATAGTCTACTAACTTGTGGCTCGGCAACCTGACAAACCAATATGGGAAGCACTGAATTCACGAAAAATACCCAAAAAAGAAAGAGCAACAACAGTAACAGAATAAGTCTTATCCCACTAAATGAGATTGGTTACTTGAACCACACGATGCCATTTGACTCAGTTAAAAACTAAGTGCGTGTTTGTGAATCCATTTGTGATGATGCAAATGGATGCTGACATGTTCCAAAGCACCAAATTGAGAAGGAAAAAATTGTAGCTTTCATGTTGAACAGTCATTTTCTCTCTCTCAACGGTTAACCAATCACACCTTAAATCTTCAAAAGTATAATTTATCGCCCCACAGTTCCTAGGACTAAAACAATACAATCTACTTCAGTGACCTGCTTTCTTTTTCTTTTTGGTGTACAAGGCAACACCAAAGATTGACCTAAAACATCATGCATACTAATCTAGGTCCTTCTACGTACAAGACGAAACCACCTCAACTGATTTTCTGTCATGTTTTCATCAACCGGTATCACATCAATATCTTCCTATATACACTCATTTTGTGTCTCATCATTTTTTATGTGGCCACATATATGCATCCTCTCTTCCATCCAACCTAATAAACTAATCTAACAATTACGAGTGTGTTTGAATGAGCATTAGCAAAATTGATTCTAATGGAATTGATTTTAGTCAAAATTAATTTTAAAATGATGTGATTTATGTTAAGATGTTTCTATCATAAACCCAAGTCTGTAACAAAATTCAGTGTAAAATTTTTAATCCAACAAAAAAGCTACTCAAATTTGTTTCAATTCAGAATCAATTACGGACGCCAAGAATCAATTCCAAACCCTTCTCCAATGTGAAACCAAAGACATCAAAATTTATCTAGAATCAATTTTGAAAAGTGAAACCAAGCACACATTACAAATTATTCAACGTGGATCTCGCAAAACTCGTACAACATAAAACACGATCATACGATACACAGGGAACTCTCACAGACACACCTAAACTGAATAATATTCCCATACAAATTGTAATGTGAGTGAATTTTACAAAGTCAGATTCAATTTAAAGTTCCACAAGCATTTCAACTTAGCAGCGCATTGTAAACAGAGCAAGCAAAAAATTTCGTAGCGAAAGCAAAATAAGCGAAACGTTTACAGTGAAAAGTAAGAAGAAAAACAAGAGTTAACCTCGGAACCGGCATCGGCCCAGGCGAGTTCAGAGGCGAAACGAACGACGGAGAGCGCCGCGTCTTCTTCGGAGGTTGGAACCACAGTCGTCATGCTTTCTCTATGTAAGTTTTTACTGTTGAAAATTATGGAAGTTATGATACTACATTAGGCACTATATATATAAGTTTTTAATGTTAAATAAAAAAATTGAATTAGTTCATCCATGTTATAGATTAGGAACTGGATTTCTATCATATTTTAAAAATAAAATTATTCATTCATTTGTGAATTATTTAATGAAGAAAATAATAGTTTATACATAAAATTCATATTTATTATAAAAATTATATAAAAAAATAGAATATATTTATAAATTGAGGTTCACGTTAAAATAATTTTAACACGTAAAAATAATAGTCTCTATCAAATTTAATATAAATTATTTTTTTTTATCGATAATGGACCTTCAAAATGATGATAAGAGGCATGAGTATTTGATATTTTTAAGGAGTAATTGATATTCAAATTCATCCCTAAAAAATTATTGTGTAATTAAACTATAACATATTATATATGATAAATTTATTAATTATTATAATAATTATTTAAAAAATATTCAAATAATAATATTTAATTATTTATAATGTACAACTTTTGTACTCATGTAATCAAAACCTGTAATCTTTTAACTCATTTATTTACAAACAAAATGAAAAACAAAAATCATTTATTTTTATTGTATTCCAACACAAAGTATTAATATTCTGTCTTTTAATCAACACATAACATGACATAATTGAGTGATTATACTTCTCAAATACGAGAGATTCGATCCCAAGTTAATATCTATATATATATATATATGGAAAATTTTAGATCATGCTAAAAGATTATTATTAAAAAGATGAATCTCATTTAATGTGAGTTGAAGGTATGTGTTGCAATGGCTAACATTTCCAAAAGAGAGTAAAAGGGGAAGGGTTAGTATTAAGATTTGGGAATGTGCAGTGAGAGTGAGCAGTGAAATTCCATGCACTCGATAAAGAGGGTCTATGAATCCGATCTCAATTTTTTTACTGATATTTCAATCTGAGTTTTGAATCTCCACATACCATTCTTCTTCGTCTTCTTCTCTGCGAAACCCAATTCCACCAAGTGAGTTTCCCTGTCTCTAAAAAACTATTTTTTTTTTGGTTTTTAACTTTTGTTCCAATGTAAATTCATGCATCACATAGGAAAACAAAATTAGAGATTGAATAAAATTCTGGGTAGCTTAGTCATTAGTGTAACAACATCAGTTCATGTTTCAAAATTTGATTTTGCCGTAGGTATTGTTACTTAGTGGCTCCTTTTTCTTTTCTTTTTTGTTGTTTTAATCATTTGAAATTCGTTTCATTATGATTATGCTTAATGGTTCTCTGCAAACAAAATTAGATATTGAATAAAATTTTGGGTAGTTTAGTTTAGTCATTAGTGACAACATCAGTTTATGTTTCAAAATTTGATCTTGTCCTAGGTATTGATGCTTAAATGTTTAGTTCTTACGGGCTCTTTTTCCATTTTTTAAAAAATAAAAATGAAATTGTTGCAGGAATGGGAAAAATTGGGATTGTGATCATTCTCTATTGTTCTCTGCAGACTTACTTGAATGTGAAGAATTTATCAATGTGTATCACAAATGCACAGCCATGAACACTTTGAATTCCAATGCAACTCCAACCAGAATGTTCTCTAAAAGAAAACCCCTTTACAGATTTCCAATAATTCCTGTGTCTGTTCTTGTCATTTGTCTTTCCTTCTTGTTTTTGTTTCGGTATTATGTCAAACCCGATTCTGAGTTCCAAAGATTGTCCAACAGTGTAACATCATCACATACCCCTCAATGCTCTGGCCAAGCCCTTGCATTAGGGGAGAAATTTGTGTGGTATGCGCCTCACAGTGGGTTCAGTAATCAGCTTTCTGAGTTTAAAAATGCTCTTCTGATGGCGGGGATACTCAATCGAACTTTGGTGGTTCCTCCTATTCTGGATCACCATGCTGTTGCCCTAGGCAGCTGTCCCAAGTTTCGGGTTATGGATCCAAAGGAGATTCGGATCTCTGTTTGGGATCATGTGATTGAGCTTGTCCGGAGTCGAAGGTTAGTAAGTTTTTTCACTCACTGTCAATTTATGATTTTTCTTTAATTAAATGGTTGGGAGAATACTTTGTACCTATTGAAAATCAAAATAATTAAGGATCCTTTCATGATTTGTTTTGATCTTGTGTAATGTGTACCCGTTATAAATAAAAAGAAAGTGTGGTCATCCTGAATATGCACAAGTCCTGTAAACGCATTTTCATCTATATACGATTACATGTCAATACAATGAAGATTAGAATGAGATAGACTTGGTCTATTAAAATTTGGTTTGTTTGCTGTTATGTTTTAAGAAAAAAAAAGATAACCAAAAAAGTAAATGAGTTTTTTATGTTTTCTCAAGTCTTTGTAGATGATTAATCATGGTTTGTAATTCCTTTAGCATAAATTGGAGCAAAGTTGTATGCTGTTTTCCATGACAATCAGATACTGACCACTTTGCTCTTTTCTATTCCATGATTTTCTCATAGTAAAATCTTTTTAATACACACACACACACACATACTATTGTAATGGTTGTTTTGTTGTTTGTATATAATTAATAAAGTTTCCTTGTATATCATAATATCAGGATAGAATCAACTTTTGATTGATCCAAGTACTTGGAATCCTGTAACACTGTAACTTTGAAAATAAAATTTAAGGGCATGAGTACTTTGTTCCATGGTTTCTGTATCATTGAAATTTTATATTTGAAACCATATTTCACTTGGTTAACTGTATGAATTTATTTGGACATTTTTTCTTGCAGGTATATCTCCATTGCTGAAATTATAGACGTCTCACCATTAGTTTCTTCCTCTCTAGTTCGAGTGATTGATCTAAGGGATTTTGTGTCAATATGGTGTGGCATCAGCTTAGATTTGGCTTGCATAACAGATACAAAATTGAAGTCCTCAGTTTCTAAAAGCCTAAAGCAGTGTGGATCTCTGCTAGCTGGGCTCCACGGTAGTATTGGAAAATGTATATATGCTGTCAACGAAGATTGCAGGACTACAGTATGGACTTACCACAAAGATGGTCATGAAGATGGCATGCTAGATTCATTCCAGCCTGATGAACAACTAAAGCAGAAAAAGAAAATATCTTATGTTAGGAGACGGAAAGATGTATTTAAGACTCTTGGTCATGGTTCTGAAATTGAATCAGCCTCATTGCTAGCATTTGGAAGCCTTTTTACTTCCCCATACAAAGGTTCTGAACTATATGTTGATATTCATGAATCTCATCAGGATCCGAGGTTTCTATCTTTGATGGAGAAGATTAAACTTCTTCCGTTTGTCCCTGAAATTATGATTGCTGGAAAAAAGTTTGCTAAAGAAACCATAAAGGCTCCATTTCTCTGTGCACAACTTAGGATGTTGGATGGCCAGTTTAAGAATCATCAAAAGGCTACATTGCAAGGGTTAAGACAAAAACTTGAATCTTTGAGGACTGAAGGCTCTCTACCAGTACATATTTTCATAATGACTGATCTTCCTCGAGATAATTGGACTGATACTTATCTAGGTGATTTAACAAGTGACAAGCATAACTATAAGGTACATTTCTTGAAAGAGAATGATGAGCTGGTTAAGCATGCAGCCAGAAAACTCATGGCAGCAAGTCATGGACAGAGGTTCATTTCAAATTTGGATAATTCAATTGGTAAAAAGTATTGTTCCAATCAGAGATTACCAGATGTTCTTCTTTATGTTGAGCAGACTGTATGCAGCTGCGCATCTCTTGGTTTTGTTGGAACCCCTGGGTCAACAATTGCTGAAAATGTAGAACTAATGAGAAATTTTGGCTTATGTTCTTAGCAATGTTGATGGCTAAGTGGAAAATCATGTGTTAGTAGGGTTTTGAGGATTGAAGGGGTGAAAGAGCAATCGTGTTTGTAACAGGAGATGATTGAGTAAGTCATGTTCCGAGTTATCTATTATTTCAATCATGTTCTTAGCAATGTCAGATGGCTAGGTTGAAAATCACTTCTGTTAATAGATTTTTGAGGATGGTAGAGTTAAAGTTCAATCATGTTTATACCAGGGGATGATTGAATAAGACATGTTCAGGGTTATCTATTATTTCCCCAAATTTTGATGATTAGTCAGCTATGTCAAACAACAGTTGTTTGTTAGGAGTTAGACACTACAGACAAGAGCACTGTTCTTATTTTAGGTATGAAACTGTGCTATGTGTATTTATTTCCAAAAGCTTAAGTTGTTCATCTTATTGCCTTATTGAAAGAACTTTTTTCTATCAAAAGGGTGATTTCTTCACAATAAAGAAGCTCCTGAAAATTACTTCTTTTTTCCCCTAAAAACTGAAATTTTAATTTTCAAGCATATTTTCTTGATGCCAAAAGCACTTCTGTTTTTTTTTTTTTTTTCTAGAGAAAATAGTTAATTCAGCCTGGCCCTTATTGTTTGATATAACCCAAAACCAAAAGCAAAAATGAGCAAGGAAAGTTTAATTTAAACTGTGAAAGAAATTAGCACTTTTATGAGATTTCTGAAAACTTCGATGATTAAATGCCAAAAACACTTTCTTGATTCCACTTTTTGTTCTACATCTGACACAAGGCAATGTCCTAAATTATCATTGTTTGGACCATAACATGTCCTTTTTCCTCTCCAACTCAGCACCCACCTTTTCCTCCCCTAGCTTGAATTGCTGGAGTTGGAGCTGTAACCTTGTGTATGACTCTGATACCTGAGAAAATCTATTGCCTTGAGCAATATTTTGCTACTTCATGGAAGACAAGTGCAGCTCTAAATTTCTTCTACATCAAGTTGTAGGTGTTCTTGAGGCATGCAAATTTACAAATACATGAAGTATGAATGTCTAAGTATTTTGGAATATGGTCTGAATTCAGTAATGCAATTATGCAAGTTTCTACTGCTTTGAGATCAATTAGCAGAAAAGAGTTAGTTGAACTAGTCCTCATTTCAATAATATTACCTCTACAACATTCTAGTGTCCATTACCCTTTCAGAAAGTACTTTTTATTATTTTTTTCAACCTACAAACTAAGTAATTAATATTTACTTTACTTGTTTGGACTAGTATGCCCTGTTTGCTGTTGGCATTTGCCTTAGCCGCAATGTGCTTCAAATGAGTTTCAATTCCTTTAGTTGCAGCTGAAGTCTTCCCAAATGTTAGTATAATTTATTAATGTTCATAAAGCAATTTGATAGATTTTTCAATACTCAGAAACTATTTATTATGATTTTTACTACATGGAGAGCTAATATAATTTTCTCCCTCAAGTGAGAAAGAGAGAATAATACTTGAAAAACTGAATTAATGCTTTATTCCGCACAATTTGGAACAAGAGAAGAAAAGAACATGACTTCTTTTTTTCTTAATTTGAATATTCATTGATGGCTAACAAAACCTAATCCTCCAGACACAAAATCAATTTAAGGAACTGACTTTGTTCAACAAATATTTTTTTTGTAAACATGTATAAGATATCAAATTCCTGATCACATGTTTAAAAGATTAAAGTTATTTATCAATTATATTACATTATGATAATAACACCTATTTTAGGTGCTTCCTATCTTTTATATTTTTTATAAAATATTAAATCAAAACCTACAAACTAAGCCACTCCAACCATAAGTTCTCAACAGGTGCTTATGCAAATTTGTTCATGAGTTTTTCCTTCTGCATCCTGCAATTTTTTCTTCCTGCACCTTATATACAGGTAAATTTCTCATTTTGTCTATCTTTAAAAAAATAATTTTACTACGCAATCAACTTTCTCATTTTGTCTCTCGTTAAAGAAACAATTTTATTACACAATCAACTGCAATACGCAATTAATCAGCCAACTCTCTCATAGAACATATACATATTTCTCTTTCTTCACATTTTATAACCAGTTGTCTGTGTATTGTAATTGTCTACCAAATATTTTTCTTAAAGAAAATACCCACCCACCTTCCCTAATTCACCTTGGTTTGTTTATTTGGGTGCACACCCTTCTCCTTCAAGTGTTTGTTCCCATTGGCATCTTGCATACACCTACTCAAATCCCCCACTGAAATTTTGCTTCTTCATCTATAGCTTCTCCATCAATATCTTATTTTCTTCATCATTTTTCTTATCTTCTGCATCCTATATCTTTTTTAATTTTCTAACTAGTGTTATCTTTTCCTTGATTAATTCTTCCATAACTGCAAAGTTGTTCTCGTGAGAACTAGTTTGCATTACTTTTGCTTCCACTTCACTTTTGTTGCCTCTTGTTCAATTAGGTCGATATAAAACTTTTTGGTATCTCTAGATCAGAAGATGATGAATATGGCCTAAGATAAGAAATATTTGATCATTTTGCTGTTATTTTAACTATTCATTTCAGATAATCTTTTACTTATTGCAATGCATGCTTATTTCTCTCAGTGATATATAGTGTACTCCTCACTAATGACATCATTCTCCGAGCTCTCACTTTATCAGCAAATCTTTGGATATTCGAATTCAATTTACCCCATTAAGATTTTAGATGCATTTTCTTATTTAACAAATTCCAATGTAGTTGTTACAATTAATGAATATTCTTGGCCAAAACCTATCTTCTCTTTGGTTTGTCCCCACAATTGGATGTTTTGACACATTTAGCTATGATTGAATATCAAGAGAATTTTCTTGAGTTGAGAATTTGCTTCTAAATTTCTTTTGACTTAGATTCTCTCCTTCTCTACCCAGCACAATTTTCTTGAGTTTTAAATTCAAGCCAAGTTAAGTGGTATTTTATATTCCTCGTTGTAAGAGTTGGCACCACTTATAAGGGTGGGTGAAATAGTGGACTAGAAACATAGGATATGAAAAAAAACAAAAAAAAACCTAGTAAAGCAGGGTGCAATAGTGGACTAGAAACATAGAATAAGTTGAAAAGAAATTTAGTAAGATATAATAGTTGAACTGAAAACATGAGATAAAATGGAGGAAACATGATGAATTAATAATAATTTTCATTTGCACAATGCTGCTAATTTTTACCTATGAGAGTTGATAATTTTGCAAAAAGTTTACACTCACTTGTTGATTTCAGCTTGTATAATGAAATTATTACCAATTGTGTATAGGACATATTTTTATCTTACTCCTCAAATTTTTGGCTCAATTTTTTTGCTAACAATACTTTTATTTCACCTCTCCATTTGTTCCCTTTCTCCATAACTCCATATTTTTATCTTACTGCTCAATTTTTTTGCTAACAATACTTTTATTCCTCAATTTTTTCCTAACACCTCTCCATTTGGTCCCTTTCTCCATAACTCCCCTACTTGCAATCTCAAACTTTTTCACCTTCCCTGGCTATTCATGTTTCCGCTACAATGACTTCACTATCTCGAATTGGTCCTTTTCTTCATAACTCTCCATACTTGCAATCTCCCTTTCTCATTCTGTCTGACCATTCATGTTTCCACTACAATGAGGCAGTGTCACCATGTTTCCTGTCTAAAAACTCATGAATGAAATGTGTTTTCTGCCTCATGCTATATATATATATATATATATATATATATATATATATATATATATATATATATATATATATATATATATATATGTGTGTGTGTGTGTGTGTGTGTGTGTGTCCAGTTGCATGTGATGGAATTCAAGTAAAATCAAATCCGGAAAGATTGTTTTCTTTGTTCCCAGACATTTGAGTTTTGTTTGTATTTTAATTCTTCATCTCCAAAAGCACTCACTTCATGATCATCCCCAATGCACTTCCATCCGGAATGCACTGCACTTCCTCTTCATGATCGCTGGGGTGTTGGAAGATGAGGAAATGCATTCATGTGTTTTTAAGCAAAAAGCATGTATTGTTGATCACGAAAACATGAAAGACACGTGTTTTCTGCCTTAAAAAAACATGAATACATTTCCTTTTTTATGACACCCCAATGATCATATAATGCGAAAATACTTTCAGAACTGAAAATTTAGAATACAAACAAAACTCACATCCCAAGGAACATAAAAAAAAAAAAAAAATCTTTCCTTATTGCTGCTTTTACTTAAATTTCATCACATTCATCAAGACCAATAATATGAATACAATAATAAAGATAGAAAATGATTATGAACCACTTCAGCTCATTTGCACAGTAAATTTCATTAATTGAAATTCAAAACCCACACAATAGCACAGAACAACAAACCTATGATGAATCAGTTTAGTTTTGGCCATTAAGCCACACCAACATTGTCAAGAGGTTCAATTGCAGGGAGAACAAATTCCACTGGTCTAAACACAAGGCAACACTATCTATTTTACACATGATACATCACATTGTAGGTTTGAATTGAATGAAAATGATGAATTAATTCCCTGGAGGACCACCAAAGAGATAATCCAAGGAGGATCCACCACCTGGAGCAGCATGAACCTTGGTAGATGGCCGATCCTGCACACCCAAATACAAATCATGATTAAGAACAAAACAAAAGCTTATACAATTGTATAACCAATAATGATGAAGTTAACAAGTTCAATCTTCATTCTTAAAGCATCAAACTAATTCTATTGTGTAAAATGTACATTTTCTCTATGTACAAATTCCTACCATTTCACTGTGATAAAAATTATAATCACATTATATATCAAAAAATTCTTGCTGATTTTATTTAACACTCAAAATAAAGGGTAACCTGGTGGCACAAGACTCCCACATAGTGACTTCTGTGGAAGGTAAATGTACACAACCTTAGCCTTGCAAAATTTGAATCGATGACCTAGGAAAAATTATTTTATGATCTATGACTACCATGTGCCCATAGTCCTAACCAATCTCTACATGACACATAGCTAAGTTTTATAAACTCTATCCTAAACTAAAAATCTTGGCTACATGTCACATGGAAATTGGTCAGGACCATGAACACACGATAGTAATAGACCATACAAAGGTCACAAGGCAACAACCTTGTCATTGCACCAAGTGGCAAGGCTCACACTCTTGCATGATAATTAAATAACAAACTGTATTTATATTAAAGGTCAACAAGATACAATAAGACTTCCATGATCAATAAAGCATGAGGCATGCAATCATTAGGAAAATTTCTACTAGAAGCAAAGATAAAGACCAATGATGAAATAGCTACATGGAAAGCTACAAAAATACAGCAGTAGTACCAATTTCTCTAGCATATACCATTAAGCACAATGAGAGATCACGATGTTAGCTCGTGCACATGCAGACAGAAAAACCAGGACAAACAATGTAAAGGCTAAACAGGAGTATGGAGGGAGAGACAGAAATATTATGTTTCAAAGATTAAGGATTGCAGTGTTAGATATCTGTCAATCAACCCTATAATTAACATTAAATAAACTACACATTTTCAAGAACATGACAATACTGGTAATATATACAATATAAACAAGAAAAATAAGAAAGCCAGCATAAAGTGCACAGTATATCTTATGGACATGCAAGGGATCTGAATAACTTTTACTCAAAGAGTTTCAAATATTTTTCACTAGAACTTCATGTTAATAGGATCTCCCTCACTGTAGCACTATTGCTATTGAAAATCCTGTTTTACTTATTTTAGTTTACTTTTTTAGTATGCAAGAGGAGAAGGCTCCACACCCTCATCTACTTTTACTATGAAGCTTTCTAGTTTTCCTAGGATAAGGCAAGTGAAAACAAACAAGAACATTTAGAGCAGAATTACAGATATGGCAAGAAGAGCTAAATGCATGGTACAACTAAAATTAAAATAATCATAATAGATAAGTTCACAGTGGCATTACAGTGAGAAAGTTGCCACAGTTTTGCCCATCAGCACGATGGTAGTTGTTTTTGAGACTCCCAGGAATTCCAGCGGGAATTTGCTTATCAATTGGTGCTGGTGCTGGAGCTGGACTAGACTTTTCAACCGGTGCTGGACTTGGCTTCTCAACTGGTGGTGAAGGTGCACTAACATTTTGAGTACGTGCACTATTAGCAGGTGGACCTTGATTGTTTGCAGGCTCCCCACTGCCAAAGAGATACCCCAATGAACTCTGACCACCACCGGCACTGACTCCACGACCCATTTCCCGTGTCCTTGGTGTGGCTAAACCTACATAGCAACATCACATTTCATGATCGAACCAAAACAATACCCACAAGTGCACCAGATCGAACCAAAATCCATCAAAACTCAACAGAAAGCAATTTCTATGCATCCCAAAGTATACAAGTTGGGTAGTATATAATGCATACAGATAATTACTTTACATTAATAGAAAGCATTTATAAACTCTCAATCACATAGAGCCTCCATCTTTCTTCATATAATCATAGGACTTTGCAATCGTGAAAGCTTATGAGCATCGACGGTAAACTTATCAGTGTGTAGAATCCAAAATGCAGGTATCAAAAAATAAATAGGGAAATGAAAAGTTTGAAGATTGGCAAAATTTAAATTCATCTAAACAGCAGTCATCAAAAAGATTCAAAAGGTTTTAGCGTCCCTTAAGGGAAAACCCAAGATGAATAAAGATCACTATTTTCGCAATTATTTCTTTTATGCATGGACATTTTGTGTAGATCACGCTTTGAAACTATATAGCCATTTCATTGCAACACAAACATATCTTTCATTTTCCTTTTCCTTCATCTGTACTCATCCTCTTCAAGACAATAAAATTACCAAAGAGGATCACATGAAAAAGGCACTCACTCCCATTTCTCCTATCCTAGAAAGCAATCAAAATTTCAACACACTGCATCCCTTATATTTTCATCTTTAGACATTTCTTTCTGCACAGATCAAGCAAAACCAAAACCATTCCAGGGCCATGCCCTTCTGATCTAGCTATGCTCAAACTGCATGGACTCAAAACACTTAAAAACACATAATGCAATACCAAAACCAGCCAAATCAGATCTTAAATCTCACAACAAGCGACCCATCAACATATCTAAGCCAAAGGAGCCAACTTTAAGCGATTCAAACATAAAAAACACAAACAAGAAACACATTTTAACAGGATCCATAATCCAAATCACACCCATCACTCCAATCTTCTTAAAAACTAACAAATCTAACCATGGGGATAAAAATAAAAAAATAAAAAGAAAATCAAACAAACCCCACAAAATTTTTTAGCAAAAAATGAAAAAAGGACACAAATCCAACAAACACCCAAAAAAACGTGCAAAAAATTAAATTGTACAACCAATTTTTATTTATTTCAAAAAAAGAACATCATGGGCTAACAATAATCATCATCATCATCATCATCGTACAGAAAAATAACAAGAAACATGAGATAAAACATAGATGATCAAAACACAGAAAGAAAATATTTAAGCAAAACATGAACAAGGTGCGGATCGAAATGAAAACCGAGAAAAGAGTGAGATCTGAAGATTCACACCTTGTTTCTGAAGAGAGCACTCACTGACTCAGTCACTGATCTCAACCGAGTCGTTGACGGTAGAAGCAAAGTTCACTATGTAACAGCTATGAAAAAAAGCAGATATTTATAAAGGAGCCAACTTTTTATTTCAAAAAACAAAAAGAGAAAATATTAAAAATTTAAGAAATAATTTTGGGGTATATAAGATTTTAAAATTTGAAAAAAAAATGGAGTGAGTGTGGTTTTGGAAGAAGATGAATCAAGTGAGCTGGGTAATGGGCCCACAGGCATATCTATGAATGGGCCAAGGTCCATGTCGGTCTGGCAAACACAATAATGAAGCTCACGTGCTTAACTATCGCTTGTCGTAGACGCGTACACAGGTTTCAAACGGCACAATGGTTTTCCCATAGGTTCATAGCCGTTGTACAAAGTAAATTTTTATTTTTTCTTTAACTAGGGAGACTTATGGGTAGTTAATTATTCAAAATTGAATTTAGATTTCAAAAATTTTAAATAAACAAAATTATTTAAAAAAAATTATTTATTTAAATTTTATTAATAATATATAAAAAAAAAAATTTATTTATAATATAATTTATTTGGAAAGAAAGTTACATACTCCTGCAGAGAAGAGCAAGGCCGGCAGTGACGAGAGCAAAAATGGAAAATAGAAAGTGATTTAAGATTTTAGTCTTTTCATCAGCAATTATATATTATAAAAGAAAAAATTAGTGATTAAAATTCGAGGTCTCTGTGAAAACCTGTACTCATAGATGTTATTTATGCCGGAACTTATTTAAATTTTTCTCGACTCATATGTTAGAAAGTCATTAATTTTAAATAATTTAGAATCGGTTTTTTTTTTTTACACTATTGTAGACATAAAAATTATAAAAAAAAATTGGATTCAATTGTTAATTTAAGGAATGGTACATATTTAAGGAATACCACGTAATTTTATAAAATTGTACAATTTTTTCGATATAAAAAAAATAAGTTTTTCATAAAGAAGATTTGAACGGCTTCATTTTCTCTGTGATCTTCTTTCATTATTAGTAGTTTGATTATATTAAATAATTTCATTTTAAAATATAAAAAATATTAGAATAATTTTTAAAAATATTATATATTATAATTTTAATTTTAAAAAGATATTTATGATATTTTAATTCTTTAATTATATTATTTAATAATTTTATCTTTCCATTTATGTATTTATTTTCATTTTCATCTTACGAATTAAAAATTAAAATAATAATAAATAATATTATTCATAAGCTAAGATAACAGAAAATATATTTTTAATAATACTTAAACGATAAATATATTCATTTTAACGTATTATTTTATTTCAAGAAACTAAATTATTCAAAATTTCAGGAATTAAAATAATTACTTACCCCAAGTATACTATTAGAAAAAAAAAATTGTACATTTACTCTAATTCTATAAAGTTTTTATATTATATAATTTCAGTCAATCAAAATCTATCATACATATTATGTTTGTTGATCTTAGTATGAAATCAATTAAAATCTTAAAAAACTACACCCATTCTGAATGCACAGGTTTCATCTCCCTCCCTCCCTCCTCCCTCTATTTCAACTTTCCAAATACAACATTATTGCATATTTAGAATACTTCATCTAAACAATATATTAGAAATAAAAATATAAGAGTTTTTTTTTTTTTTTTGTTTTTCAAAAACACATTTGATAGTTCTCTAGTAGACTTTAAATGGTGATCTAGACAGGTTTTGACTTTTAATTATTTTTAAGTCTAAGATAGGTTCTTAGTTTTATGGTTTTGAATATTGGTCTTCCATGGATTTTATTTTTTAAATTTTGGGATTAAACTTCAAATATTAATCATGAAAAACTATATATTTATTAATTCCTATTTCATACTTGCTAGTGATGAAAAGTCATGACAATGAAATGAAGGTGGTGATGAGATAATATATTTGTTCTAATAAAAATAGAGATAATAGCAATAATAAAATAATGATGTTAACCATGAATTGTAATAATAAATTATGATAATAATTGGAATAATAGTAATAATAATAATCTTAATTTGACTTATGGTAATGATGCATGTGATGATATTAGTTGGTAGTAGTTAAAATAATGGAGATGATAACGGTTGGAAAGATGAAGACACTAAAAAAAGATAATTATTGTATCAATGACTATAATACAGTTGGAGACTAATAAATAATTCTCTTTTAATCATTAAATTAGAAGAAAATAAAAAAATTAGAAATATAGATAACAACTCTCTTAAATTTATGGACAGTAATTAACCTTCTTAAAATTCTTTATCTATTCTCTCTTTTTTGTAAATTATTCATTAATATTTTTCTTATTTTGTTAATTTTTTTCATATATTGAAATTTAGTAAAAGTATGAATTAATAAATCATAAAAATTTCTATTTATTTTTTAATTTCAAATTTATTGTGTTTTTAATGTATAAAAGATGACATATAAAAATATAATTAAAAATGATTGGGACTTTTAAATAAATGATTCAACCCAAATTTAATACACGAAATAATTTACAAAAGATAAATTTTAAGAATTAATCGAGAAGAAATTGAAATTAGAGTGTTTATGTATAAAAGAGATGAAGTTTAAGGACCATTTAGAATGATATTAAATTTTAAGATATTTATTTATAAAAAAGTAAAATTTTAAAATTAATTGGGATAAAATTATTTAAAATGTTTATTTATAAGAGGTAAAACTTACAGAACTGACTGCTCTTTTACCTGTATATTTTACTTTATTCGTCTAAGTATTTTTTTTTTTTTCTCATTTACTATTTTTTTACTCAATAATATATATATATATATATATATATTTCATAATTTTTTGTAATTAATATTAAAAATTTTGCATATATTAAACATGTGAAATTTTAATTTTTCTTCTCTTCATATTCTTTGTCTCCTCTTGAGAAGAGCAACAATAATAGTAACGTGATACTTATTTTCTTAAACAGTAAAAAACAAAACAACTCAGTTATTTTATTTTGTGCATAAAAAAATTCTTACACCAAAATTTATTTCTCAAAAAATCCAAATAACCATTGAATATGGACTAAAAATATTCATCCAAAATATAACTTTGTTTTATATCATTTTATTATTATATTTCATTCCACCTATTTAAATTTATTTAATAAAAATATTCACATCAATTTAACTATTTTTGGGTTTAACTTTTAAATTATTTAGGTTGGACTCATCCAACCCAATCAAACCTACAATTTCATGAATGTTGAGTTTTAGTTCAATTAAACCAAATCAACTGAGGTGAGTTTTTAAATATTAATTTTTTATTTATATATTTTATAAATTATTTTAAAAAATAAAAATACGTGTTAAATTGAATGCCTACTGTTAGTGTAATAGATAAAGATTGTGAATTGATTATAATTTGATCTACTACCTAGACCTCTATCACATGAAATGATTTGATTGATGTATATCTATAATAAGATATGATAAAGCTAATCAATTGAAATGATTTATTTTTATGCATTACAGTCTTTTATTGAGTTTACAAAATCATTATTTACTTGTTATCTTTAATTTTAAGAATAATTTTCTTATTATAATTTACAATAATAATACTAATAATGTATTCAAGTGTTATATATATATATATATATATATATATATATATATATATATATATATATATATATATTACAATACAATTGCACTTTTATTTTTTTATTTATAAGCCTGTGGTTTTAAAATATCAATAAATACTAGGGAGAAATACGTGACAATATGTATTTCTTCTATATACAATATAACTATTCAAAAATTATTTAGTCAAGATAAGAAAGAGTAATTTTAAAAAAAAATATTTTTAAAAATTAAATTATTTCTTTTCTGTTGTATCCATATATTCAACCTAGACCATTCTACTGTGGATTGAATTAATAGGTTTGGTTTGAATTGATTGAAAGAATTTATTAAATTCAACACCACCTAAACTATTTTTAACTGGGTAAGGGATATGATGAAACATCAACCTAATCTTACTTATAAATACCCCAACTCCACTATTTGACTTTCAAACTTAAAACAGGTGAGATAGATTTAGGTCTCATTTCTACTCAAAATTGGACAAATTTGATGGAAAATTCACTCAGGGTAAATGTGAAATACATGAAAATTTTATATAACCCATTGTCCATATCACATGGGTTATGCACATGAAAATTTGTTTCAATTATTATTTACATATATATTTTGATTCTTTATATTTTTTCTTAATTTTCTTCTACCAAATATTCCCAATTTTATTTTATTTCTCATATACTTCTCTTCTTTTATACCTTTTATTTGTTGAATGATAACCTAAATGTATAACCACCTATGCTCAATGTTTGTGCATAAAATTGAAAAAAGAGGATGGTGATGGTGCCAAGACATTATCATTGTCATCTTCTATTGGCTAGCTAAACTAACTAATAACTACGAGTTGGCACCAAATTAGGAAAACTTGATACAAACCTACATACTCCAAACATGACAACGACCTTGGATCACATGATAGATAGAAAATACCTAATAATACTATTCCACAATACATTTTTATCCTAGCCCAATCTTGTACAATTTTGTGTTAAAAATTCAAACCATTCAATCCCAAAAGGAATTTTTAAGAATGAAAGGCCAAAGACGCAATTCTTATTCTGGATTGATTGATAGTAATTGATCATATATGGTAAGTGAAATTTGAAGAAGCAAAGTTTGGATAAGAAAAAAATGGAGAATGTAATAAAAGACTTTATGTGTGGACCAAAAGGAATCTTGTTTTAGTGCTTAGAGCATCTTTGTGTCATTGGTGAAAGTATTTAGAATATTTATCATTCATATTTTTCCTATCCTAAAATAGTTAGCTTAATTAGAGAATTATTGAAGGTGAATATAAAATACAAACTTTTAATATTTTATCCTATATAAAGTGACTCATACAATATCACATCATATTCAATCCATAATATGCTAATTTTTCCCCGCTACTAAAAAAACTTACAACACACACTTGTATTTATGATCAATTATTTTTAGAATTAAAATATTAATTCAGTAATTTAACTTAAAACATGTAAAAGTTAACAACTCATAAAATCCACACACACATATATAGGTATGCTATCTCTCACTCAACTTAATGAAAATGAGTTAGATTATGATAAGAAGAAAGACTTAGTTAATCAAGATTTTGACAATAACAAATTAATAATGAAATTAGTGGGATTTTCACACACCCACCAAGTAATATATTTTTGGATTGCAATTATGAATTCTTTCACCTTTGGATTGGGTTGATTCTTGGAAAGTAGGTTTAGCATACATGATTTTTTCATTTTGTCTTGCTAGTTAAAATAATGAGTCTGGAGAGGGAGGATGGAATGGATAGTCAAAATGAGTTTCGTAGAAGAATAATAGTTTGCTTTAGTTGATTACGTTTTGTTTATCTATTCAATACTTTTTTTTGTAACCTTTGTTGATCACTAGAGAGTTTAGTATAAATGATCCATTTGTTTTACCCTTGCTTTAAGGTTTCCCATGTTAAATTTTTGTGTTAGTTGTGTACACATTATGTGGTCCTATTTTGTTCTATATTTTATTAGTCCTTTTTGCAAACTCTTGCACCCAATTATTGAGTTGACACTTTTTCTATAAAATTTTGTTCTAATGATAAAAATTAATAAAATACAGATCTTAAACTAAGTAATTTGATAAGATACCTATACTTAAGATATTATTAATTAGTTATAACAGTTTTTAGTACACTGTCCAACCGTCACTATTTGAATAATTTTTTTACAGATTTAAAGGTTATACACAGTGTAAAACAATCATAAATTAAATTCTATAAAACTTTTAAAAAGTTTATCATCAAAATTAATAAATCTATGTAAACATGGATTAGAATTGATTTACTTTGTAAAATACATAATACCTTTTTCACTTTCTATTTTACCATTCATCATACTAAGACACTCATTATTTTCTTAGGAAAAGAAAAATGACTAATTTGTTTGAATGAATTTATTTTATTATATTCAAAATTGTAAATAACAACAAGTTAATTATATTATTTGGGGCCAAATATTTAGCATCCTTCATAGTATATTACTCATAAACAATGTCAATACATTCTAATTAGTTAATGAGTTAAGGGTCACCATAATCCCTTCATAAAGCTAGCATGGAGCACTACTTTGCTTTCTTATTCCAATTCCAATAGTGTTGCTTGCCACTGAGGCAAAGTTATCAAGAAATGCAACTCACCAAGCAAACTTTTCCAGCAAAAAGGGCTAAGAAACCAAAGACTGAACCTTTCTCAAGCATCACGCATGGTACCACTTGCATGTATCCTCCATTAATTTCTCAAAAGAGCATGCAAACACCTACTTTACCTTGTGCATATAATAAAGGCCTCTTCAGCTTCTAACCAAGAACACCACTTGTGTATTTCTCCTCTCACATGCTTCCATAAGTTCATTATATTTGAACACATTTAGAAATTAATTGAAATTGTATTTTAGGATCTTATTTACTTTTTAATAATTATCTTTCTTAATTTTATAAATTTTAATAAATTTTGACCAATCACAAGTTAAATTTTAAAAAATTAAATATATTAAAAGGTGACTCGTTAATTCTTCATCTAAGAGATCATCTACGATTATATTTATTATAATGTTCGTATTAACCATATAATATGTGACACAATAAGTTAAATAATACTAAATAATTATAAGATAAACTTTGATATCATATTTAAAAATTGTAAGTTATGGGAACTAACTCAATTCTATATAATCAGTTTATAAAATAAGAATTTCTCCAACTTATATATTCTTAACATACCATATTTATAGGTACTCTAGAATTTTCAATAATTTGAAGTAATTTCTTAAACTTAAAAACAAAATTTTATATCAAATATTTAATATAATTATATATTTAAAACTCATGGATTAAATTTTATATTAGTTAATTTATATATTTGATACTATGATATGGACATTTAATCTAGTCTTAACTAACTTGAAGACATTTTTTTATAAAACATAGACGTAGCTATTTCTAAAGAAAATCAAGATTTTATTACATAAATTAGAATAACTTGGTGCAAATTGTTAATTAATTAATCCACGTACACAATGATTATATAGGAATATTTGAAAATGCTAGAACATAGAAGACTATCTTAAATCTCAATCATAGAATAGAAGGAAAGTGGAACCTTCCTTTTCAACATACTGTGATGCGCCGAATTGTCGGTCACCCACCGTTACAACCACTAAGACACTCACAATCTCTACATTTAATTTCATAATATAATAACTTTCATAATTTTATATATTTTTATCATTTAAATTTTTTTATTCATTCAATCGCAAAATTTTTTATTGCACATGTTGCTACCTAATTTATATTTTTTGCATATTTTGTCATCCATCCTTTTTTTTCCACAAATTTTACTACTCAAATTGATAATACGTGTAAATATTTAACTTTTAATAAATAAATATGAATTTGAGTACATATACTCGAATTTCATACCATCTATTTATCATATTTTCAAAAATTTTATTATCAAAATTAATAAATCTACCATAAATTACACGGTACACGGTATAACTTTTTCAATAAATATTCAATAAGTAATAATTTTTATAAAAATATGTATTAGTTTTAAGTATAAAATTAATTTATATATAAAAATATAAAATAAAATCCATTACGTAAAAGTTTTAAGCAAACACTATTTTAACATATTCTTTTTTATTCTTCTTTTTGTTGATATTCTTTTTAAAAAAAATCTTCTCATATATATAAAAGATATAACAAGTAACAATTACCATTTTGATCAAACAAAATATAACAACCGAATAATTTAATATTAATTCTTAGAAGATAAAAAATAGTAAAATAGACTTAGATAGATTTTATTATCATTTTTTCCCTGAATTAAAGATTAAAATAAAAATAAATAATATAATTTAGGGATAAAATGACAATAAATATCTTTTAGGGACTACAATATAAATATATTACACTTTTAAGAATTATTTTATTATTTTTAATCTTTCTTAAATTGTTAAACCTACATTGAAATTCTAAAATAGTGATTTACTTGTATACTAACCATGGAGAGAGGGGGCCAAGCGAGGATAAGGCAACATTTAATGAAAATATAAATATATATATATATATATATATAGTCTATTTTAATTTATAAAAAAATTAAGCTTTTTTTATCTTCTACAAATATTTGTTGAGAAAAATATATACTCTGCAAATTAAACCTTAATTGATACTTAATATCCAATTGATAAGCTTATGCCATAAAAATAAATGAACAAATAAGTAGATAAAAAAGTTATATAGGAAAACACTTATACAAATTAACACCAGATCCAAAAACAAATTAACAGGAATTAGCATTCATATGATGAGTACATCTATATATGCTGTCTTCCCAACTCATGTGCATGTAATAGTATCATTTCAACTGCTGATGCTGACCCTTAAGTTAAAAGAACATCTCCATCTCCTGTTATGGCCACAACATGCTTCACTATCACCTTATCTTTTGCTGGTTATCACCTTGCTGATAGGAATTAACCCTAAAAGTTGATGTAACAGAGTAAGATCCTCAACCTCATCAAGGCACAAAGAAGAAAGAAAGAGCGTGTAAAATTAACGTGGTCAGGTCTTTTAAAATTTATTTCACAATTTCATTGAAATAAAAATTATTATTTTTAATTTTTACATGAAAATATTATAAACTCTTCCACATGTAATTTTTGTATAAAAAATTACATACAAAAAAATTATATATTATCTCATATATCATTTTTATATAAAAAAATTACAAATTTTTCTATATAATTTTGAGACATACTACCTAACATCTAATATCAATTTTATTTCGCAAGTAACTGCAATATGCAGCTAACCAGCTAATTCTCCCACAAAATATATACGTGTATATATATATATTTTTCACAATTTATAATTAATTATCTGATTGTCCGGATATTGCAATTATCTATCAAATATTTTTTATCTAATATATTCCTTTATTAAGTCCTTTATTAGGTTTAGAGACCCGGTGCAATCATATTTTTTTATCTTATATAAATTTCTTATTCCTCCTTCCTTTTAATGATTGCCCATGTAGAACTTTAATTAATACAAAACTACACAATTTGTTTGCGGAGAAACGATCCATTTAACAAAAGAATGTGTATTTGTGTGCAAAATTTTCTTTAGGTCTTTCATTTATTGAATTGAAGAAAATCTTTTGTCTACGAGCCAGGAAAAAAAAAAGAGGAGACAAGAATTCGATGAAAGAGTAATATATTCACGGGGTTTCCACAAATTTCAAAAATAGAAGAACCGACACAATTAAGATGCAAATGCAATATAAAAAGACTAATATATAATATTAAGATAAGAACACATATTTATGGAAGCAAAAATGTTTCTTAAGTTAACATTTGTCATTGTTAACTCAACAACATATCATTTATCTATTCAATTGGTTCCCCCACTTATTCCCTTAATAATTCATAAACCTAATTGGTAGATATACAGATGCATTCAAATAGTATCCAACCTCAATATGACAATTGACAACTATTTCAAGGTATCTTCCAATAGTTATTTATTTATTATTAGTGTTATTTTCTTTTTCCTTTTAAACTGCATTTCTATTTTTTTAAAATAATTATATATTTAAAATATTATCTATTTTGATTCTAAGCTCTAATGAGTATTACTAAAGATCTTTTATTAAAAGAAATGTGTGTTTGAAAATTTATATTTTATTGTTTATTCTACCCGATGTAAGATTGTTGTTGTACCTTAAGAGAGATCTCATTAATTAAATCAGAATCATCTTAATCTCATTATGATTGATGTAGATATTATATTCTTTCTACTTTTATTTATTAAAACTAACATCAATACATGGTTTATACGTTGCATCAGAAGAATTACGTGTCATAATTAATTAGGTTGTATTGAGAAGTTTCCTAATCAATTTGAATAAAAAAAAAAACGGGAAACAAAAACTCATAACTTGCACTCAAATTTGTGATGTATTATCTAAAAGAAGTTATGGATAAGTGTCATGTTATTAGAACTTTAACGTGGACCAGACTTCATATGCAATTTGGTAGAAAATTATTGTCAACATGATCAACATCTTTTAAACTAAAAACCTTTTCTGTGGGACTTTTGCTTCCCTTTCTGGAAAATATTTTTAAAATTGGACCATATAAAATTAATTCAATTTTATATCTAATTAATAGATGGTAATGAAATATCTTATATTAAGATAACAACTAACATAAGATGAGGTTAAGAAAAAATATTTGGCCCAATCCTATATTATATATATGATGAACAAATAAACTTAAACAGAGTTGAGAAGCCTTATAATCAACATCACTCAAAACTTAATAGTCATTGCCTTAAGAAAAGCTTCTTCCAATCCTGTAGACCATGTATGGTTGGTTAAGGATAGATTCAAAATATAGATTTGTTTCCCACACTGGTTGCAGACACAATTTCTTTCTTCAAATAAAAAGTTCAATGCTAAGTGAAATCTTAGGACTTAAGTTTACAAGAAGAGCTCAACTCAAAAGTCTAATTCATTATGTGGGAGAATCTCTAAGTTAAGGCACTACACTAATATTTTTTTTGCTACTTGACCCTAAATTTCTAACATTACCACCCCTTTAAGGTTAAGGATTAAAGTTCATGGTGGCTTTTACTTTATCAACATAATGGTGATCATTTCCTTTTTCATTGTTTCATTTACTTATCAATATTTAATAGTTTTGGTTAGAGCCATGAAAATAGGCTCAACTTAATGGGTTGATCCAATGGTCCATCATGTCAAGACTTAATTTGGCAAAAAAATGACCCATGTGAGAATTAGGCTAAAAATGGATTGACCTCATAGGCTTCAATGTTAAAATTGGTCAAAATATAGAAGTTTGATCGTATTATAGCATTAAAATGGGTTGATTATATTTTATTTTTCTTTGTGAAATTTATATTAAAAGATGAAATAAAATGGGTTTGTTTAGCTCATTGACCTGTTCATTTTCCTCATCCTAACCTATCATAGTGCTAGGATTAACCATATAAAACATAACTTATTTAAAAATGAGTTATTTTGACCTAACATCTTTTTATCTATTGACAACTTGATCTTACCCATCTTTTATAAATCTTAATAAAAATATTTGTTATTAAGACATAATTTATTAAGAAAGGTTTAACCTAAAAAATTAATTCATTAAATTAATAAAACATTCCTTAAACTTAAATATTACATCAAACTTTTTTTTTCTCTTTAATTTGCAAAGAAATTAAAATTACCATTTATTAAAAGTTACTTTTTATTTCATATTGGATCGAGATGTAGTCATTGTATTGTATGTAATAGACCACCTTAATTTTTATTAGTCTAATTATAAAATGTGAAGAGAGAAAAATACGTATGCGTATAAAATAAAAAGAGAGAAATATGTATATATTTTATAAGTGAGTTAACTGGTTGACTGTTGTTAACGAGGTAAAGTTATTTATTTTATTCTTCTTTAATTAGAAGATTTAGTGACTAATTGATATTATGTTGAAAAGTTTGATATAATTTAATTCAGCTTCGTTGTTCTTAATTTTCTGTTCAATACTAAACCTATAATAAATACTCCATTGGAGTAAGATTCTTAAAGTGAAACTATTATGTTAATATACCAAAAACAAGTTAATTAATACTATCTTTAAGAAATCTCAATAAAATTGTCAGGATTTTATCTCCGACTCCAATTAAAACAATCATCATTATAGTAGATAAATAATTGTTATACACTCCTATTTTAGTGAAATCATTAATCACATGAGCATAAAAATATCTTTTATCCTAGTTTAACATGAAATTGTAAAATTGGAACGCATAATATGTCATTTCACATTAATCTAAATATTGAAACACATAGATCCACTCATCGATGCCAAATAGCAGTTTGCACAACTTTATCAACTCACTTTAATTTAGTTAAAAAGATAAAAAAAAATATGTAAAAATATATTGCTTTTATAGGTCTCACTATCTTAATAAAATATGCTTATGTTAAGAAAGGGTGATGGCCTCTATGATTGTTCTAATAGAAAAGGTTAAAGGAAGTTGAAATCTAGCACTCAAAGGAAATAATTTAAAAACCTTTCCAATTAAATCAGATATCTAATTAGTGGGTTGATCACTTAAATAAACTAAATTCTTCAGGCCTACAAAGATGAACAATCACTTCAAGAATCCGAATAGAGACCTTTCTATCAAATAATCATTCTCGAAAAAAGTGTGCAACCAATTAAATAATATGGTCCAAGACAGATCCCTAATAATTTACATGAAGTTCAATTTGCTGGATTTTTTTTTTTTTTAATATATATCTTTTAGCAAGTTCTTTTAATGGCATTTGAAACATTGGTAGCATTGCACAATCATAATGCATACAAGGCACAGTAGGAGATAGTGATTAATAAAAAACTGTCATATAAACTAAATGGTTTAAATATATTTTTAATTATTTAATTTTGAGATTAATTTTCTTAATTCTGAACTTTATGACTAATATTTTTAGTCTATATAATCTAAAAAATAATTATTTTAGTTTCTCTTGCTAAACACAAAGAAAAATATTTAATAGACAACTATAATACGCAAATAACTAATTATAAAATGTGAAAAGAGAGAAATATATATATATATATATATATATATATATATATATATATATATATATAAAAAGTGTGAAGAGAGAAATACGTATACAGTAATTTTCCAATACATATCTACGTACTAATATTCTTGTTAGTGAAATATGTTGATATTCCACAACAAATTAATCTTCCTTGTCATGATACTATATGTCATGAGGGAAAAAATTATATATTTTTTTGTTTATAAATTATAAGGACTAAGATTAATTTTAAATTTGAGAAAAAATAAAAGAAACTGAATAACAAGATTACAAAGTTAACTCTAATATCAAATATAAGAAATTCTAAGATCCCATTTCATAACTCATAACACAATATTAAGTTATTTAGAAAACAAAAATGTATCTCAACTCTATTGCACATAGCACCCACATTGCCATCAAAACTCTATTCCACATGCTTACAATAGATGAAGCTTTGGTATTTGATGACAATTGACAACCTAATAGCTTATGGATTTCAACAAAGATGAGCCTCCTCAACCCTAAGGCCCACACCTGAATGCAAAAATATAATGGGCCAGCTTTCATGCAAATGTCCATTTAACTTGTTACAAAGTCATCTTTTGCCACTTATCTGACTATACTATATGCTTTCTCCACTTCCTGGTTTCTTCTTGACACTAAATCTCTTGGTTTAGTATATTTTTTTTATAAAAAAAAAATAATACATATTTAGATATGTAAGGTTTGGGGAAACCATGTTAGTAATTATTGCATTGTTTTGTCCAGTCATGCTTATTGAGGTCAGACTCAAACTTAGTATATTAATGGGGAAACCATCTTTAATTGAGATTAGACTCAAACTTAGTAAACCTGACTACACCATTTTGCAGAGTTTATTAGTATATTAAGGGATGAGAAGTAAGTTCTTGATTATGACAACTTTATTTCGCAACCAATTATAATACGTAGTTAACTAATCAATTTATTATAATATATTTTTCTTCATATTTTATAATTAATTGTTTGTGTATTACAGTTGTCAACCATATAATTTTTCTTTTGTTGGCAAGAATAAGTGAGTCGAGATAACTAGTAATTTTTACATGTTTGATCAATAACTTAACAGTTGAAGAAGAGGGACTAAGAGTATATCTTGAAGGTCTAGCATAAAACTGAAGATATGCATATGTACATTGTAGAACACCCTTTGGGCTGAAAAAAGTGAATCTTGGAACTTCTACCTGAAGTTATTCATAATCTTTGTGAGGCTGTAACAATTCTTAATTTGAAGAGAAGCTGAGATACAAAAGGGTTTTCATTTTTTTTTTTTGTGTCCTCATCCACTACAAAAAAAAATAAAATTGTTTTGATCTTTAAACTTTCTTTCAACTTTACTAACAATTTTCATAGAATACAAGGTGCCACTTAATTATATAGTTTCTTAATTTCTCAGAATGGCCTTCTTGTTTTCTTTATCAATAGTATCAATTAGTTTGGACTTTGGATAAGTCCTTTTTCTTTTTATCAAAAGGGCTTTTTAATAATAGTTATTATTTATGTGCTAGGACTGATACTCTTGTTCTCTGTTAGTTGGGCTCTGTACTGTGTTAGAAATGGAATGGGCCAAAAAGTGGAAGGGAACCATAGCCCATTAAGTTATTGGCTAGAGCAATTCAATTTTCATATTTTGTGAAGTAATGTGGTTGTCCCTTTGAGCCTAAACCCTAAAAAAGGATATTTAAACTAAGTAGTTTTTTTTTTTTCATAATAAACTAATGGTTTGATAGGATACTTAGTTTAAAATGGAATAAAATGTAAGGAAATAGAATGAAATAAAAACACTTATTTGTTTGGATAATTTGATAATTTATTATGAAACGGATAAAATTTGTATTCTGTTATTTGGAAATGAAATAAAATGACATGAGTTATAACTTATTGCCAATATTAATCAGCCTTAATATTGCATTCTAATAATGCCTCATTGTTTCAAAAAATCTTAGAGTCCTAGTAAACGTGATTTCCAATGATCAAAAGTTTTATTATTTTCACGTGATTATTAGAACTAAGTTAGCAAATAATGTTCTACAAAGTGGGAAGCAATTTTTATTCAACATTATTTTGAGGTCAATTCCAATACACAATCAACCAGTCAATTAACTCACAAAACATACATATGCACATTATTTCTTTTATTAATTTGTTCTCTTTCCATTTTTTATTCTTCACATTTTATAATTATTTATCATATTATAATTGTCTACTAAATATTTTTTATTTTTATTTAGTGTTAAAGTATATTGGAGTGAGTGTTATCAAAACTGATGTTGGTCTATATTTAGATTTTTTAATATTAGTGATAGCATTATTGTTTTATTCAAAACGTAAAACTTAAAATTACTTTTAGTAATCTAAATCAATTTGAGACTCGTAATCAATTTCTTAATATGAGACTAAATATTTAAACATATTTAAAATCACATTAATATTAATTCAAACATACTCATAATATCAACAGCTGTACGTTGGTACAAATAATATTAGACTCAAATCTGTTAAGGAATTTTTTCCTAACTTCTTCGTCTTCTATCAAATATAAGGGAGGCCTAGATTGAGATGCAAAGGAAATGTAAAAGAACAAATCAAAGAGATAACATGAGAGAGCCAGAGAGGAGAAGAACTTTGGGCCAAATGGTGAAGTGTGGACAAAAGTGAAGGAGGGTGTCCTAGATTAGAA
This sequence comes from Hylodesmum podocarpum, assembly GCA_026586105.1. Classification (NCBI taxonomy): domain Eukaryota; kingdom Viridiplantae; phylum Streptophyta; class Magnoliopsida; order Fabales; family Fabaceae; genus Hylodesmum; species Hylodesmum podocarpum. The sequence continues at coordinate 2,714,265 of JALJEV010000803.1, read as the reverse complement.
TGTAAAAGAGAAAATTAAAAAAAAATGAAAAGAAATTAAAATAGAAAGAGAAGCAATTGTAACAGTTTTGGGAAAAAATGTTATTAAATGATGTTCTTTTAATAATATTGTACTCCAGAGTAAGTTTTTTATATATATGTTGTAAATAAAATGTTACTTAATTAATGTTATATTTCTAGTAGCTACTATATATTTATATTTAAGTTTAGCAACTCCACAGATGGTAACTTAGGAAATTAGAAACGTTTAAGTATATATAATTTTATTTCTCATTAAATAATATATATATCATGGGTATAATATAATGTTATGTAAAATCTTCATTATTTGGTCGCACCTTTATTTTTTTTAGTGTACAAGTATTTTTTTAGAAAATTATTTTTATTTGAACTGGGTAGAATTATTGTTGATACTAAATATATTTTTTAAAATATAATTAACCTACGTTAGTTTATAATTGTATTTATTATTTGAATTTGAGACTATTAATCGTATCAAAATAGTCTAACATCAGTTAACTAATTCAAATATTTAATTGTAGTAGTCGTAATTTAACAATAAGTACGTAAAATTAGCTTAATTGAGTCGCTAAATAAAGGTAAGTCAGCTAATCTTATTCTGACATAATTCATTTGAATAATTAGAATTTAACTTAATTTTGAGTGTGATGTATTTTTCGTTTGAATTAGATATATATTTTTATAAATAATTATGATGGAGAAAATGACAATTTAAATAGAATGAATGAATTTAAAATGGTGATACTACATAGATCAGGTTTCAAAATTCCTTTGTTTTTATCCATTAAATAATATTTTAATACTTGAAAAGTTTCCTTTAATTAATTTGTGAAGTTGTAAATTTTGATTTATTGAAATCTAGATCTATAAAATTATTTATCTTAAATCTTAAATATAAATTTAAACTTAATTTTATCTCAAAAATTATGTTATGAAATGAGAAATGTATCTCACTTAGTATACATCTTATCTGAAAGGGATGTTATATTTGTGTTTTTCTCACATGAAAGATCAATTTTTAAGGGAAAATTGATTAAAAAAGAAAAATATTTGATAGACAACTAAAATATACATATAATTAATTATAAAATATAAAAAGAGAGAATTATATATATATATATATATATATATATTTTATAAATTCTATAAATAAATTAGTTGATTAACTACATAATACCTAAAGCAGTTGATTTTAAAATAAATCTAAAAAAAAAATACAAAAGCAAAGAATTAGGCTGTTAGGTTTTTGTGGGGTTTGCAACGAAGACTTTTGTCTCTTAAATTTTTTTTTTTCCTGGTGAGTGTCAGATTTCAGAGAATATAAAGTGACGAAACTCCTTTCTGCATTTTCAATTTCTAGCATGCAATCAATTATATATGGCTTATGAGCACGCCACACTCACTATTGTACTTACTAATAACTCACTATTCTGTTCTGATCACATCACCTCACTACTTCTGTTTAGGACTTTTGCCCATTACAACACTAGACTGTTTTCTTTGAAAAAATGGTTTCTCAGCACTTTTCAGTGTAACATATCAATTTGACACGACACGTGATAATGATATATATAGCAATCATGCATCCATTCACATAAAACTTATCGCATTGGTTGGTTGCTTTCACACAGAATCATTCTTCAAAGATGACATCCATGAGTTCTACACCAATAAAAAGTTTAGTTTACTTAATTACCATTTTGGTATCTTTTAATTTACAATTGCTTCTAGCAAATTTAGTTTGATGGGTGTGTTTCATTTTGTTTCTCTCAAAATATATACTTGCACACTTATATTGATTTCAAGAAAGATGTTTGGGATATATATATTCTCTTTTATAATAGATTAAGTGAATTTATATGTAATCAAAATGCTAGAAATATATTTCTATTGTTACATTTTTTTAAGATATTTTAATTTTATTAGTCAAAATTTATTGAAAAATATAAAATATGAAGAATGAAATAGACCAACAATATTGCACTCTATAACTACAATGATGTTGCTCAAAGTTACATCATTCAGAGTAATATACATACTTTTGGCGTGTGAGATTATTCCTACATGATATATACACAATCTAAAATTAATGTATAAAAAAATATACAATCTTAAATCAAAGGACTTGTTTGAAAACTCGTTGATATTAATAGAATCGCATTTTAAGACGTGGAAATTATATTAATTAGCTATTTTTACAAGAATATTTAGTAGCTTCCAAAAATAGCATTTAAAAAATTGTATATTAATCATTAATAAAAGTAACCTTAATTAGAAAGAATATAAGAAGTACCCACAAGGCCCAAAAATATCTCATCAACTTGATACTGATTATTCAACTTGATACTAATTACATAGCCAATCAACTAACTCATTATATTATATACACTTATTTTTCTCTTTCCATATATTATATATATACATACACATATTTTTCTTTCTTCAATTTTATAATTAATTATCTAATTATCTATATATTATAATCATTTATCAAATACTTTTCGATGTCAAGCTCTATATAGCATTCTCTAAATACAATTCATGCCTAGTAATATAATTAAGAGTTTTCTTATGTGATAATTTTAATAATTTAGTTAATTAAGTATTTATATATTTTTGTAATATTAGATTTTTTATACTTTTTTAAAAAATATTTTTAATAATTATTAGAAAAGTATATAATTTTTTTAAAATAAAGTATATAATTACTTTTGAAAAAAAAAATATCAACTGTTTATTATGATAACTAATGGGCTAATAGTTGCCCATCAAGTAATTTCCTATATTAATTATATAACCCAACATATACTGCAAGCATTAACACGTTCGTACTTTCTTCTAGAAAATTTAGTTTAAAAAATTAAAACTAAAATATTATTATACATTAATATTAATGAATTAGGATTATATATATATATTGTTGGATTTTTCTTATATCATTATATAATTTGTTTTACTTGATCGTTATATACATTTTTAAAGTTACTCGTTATTAAAAATATATTTTATACTTTAAAGAACAAAAGAACGAGGCTTCAGTTTTAACATATTCCAATTAGATTAAAATTTCATTAACACTTGAGGGTTTGAATTAGACATATCTTCCCTTTAATTATTGGTCGTAATTAATACATGCATTTTTCTCTAATTTGGTACATATAATTCCACTTAATAAAAATAATAATTGATACATATAGTACTAGATTGATATGCCAGAAGTCCATAAGCATTATTTGAGTCCACTAATTTGCCTAATTAATACGTGTCTTAATTCAGGATTAAAATGTAATATAAAAGTTGTTCAAAGTCTTCTGATTCAATGTAGGAAAGAACGAATATGTTGATGAATAATTATAAACAATTAAGAAGAAAGGTAGATTAATATATAATCAAATCTTTTATTTAATTAGCCAACAATATTGAAACACATGAGATGAGAGCATGTGAAACTGCGATGTTTTAGATCATGCATGCTGGTTGTCAATTCATATAATTTTGACTTTTTGGAAGATAATTAACAAATCATTATTGAAGTTTATTCTAACATATTTTTATATTCTTTCCATATTATTTATTTTCAGTCAAATTGATTGCATTAATTAACAGACACAAATTTGAATAATTCTTAGGACACGTGATGACTATTATTGATATCCACTTTATGCTGATCATCAATACATAAAAAATTCTCACAGAATTTAAAAGTTATGAAAGTGGTCAATTAATTAATTAACCAAGCAAATTCTTCTTTTTCTTTGCAATTTAATTTCCCCTCTTCCCAAGTCGTTATTCTTCATCTACCAAAAAATATTAAAAAAAAGAGAGGAATGATCATAGTGTTCAATTATTGGAATTATCTAATGAAAGTGAAAGATAACCACGCATTGTGAATTCAATGTGTTGCCCCCACCAAACAAGGAAGAAAATGAAGCAAAGTTTTGTGTTTATGGTTTGAATGAATGAATGAATAATGTGCTAGCCTAACACTATAAATTTACACAAGTGTTAATAGCTGGTTTTCTCATGTTACATAGGGACAAGATGTTCACTACATTGAATATTATATAATAATCCATAATTAATCTAACATGATCTGTTTGTTGTTTAATGGTCACACCATCTTGGGACCCTTTTGGACACTCCTTTGTAACGTGAATTAGTCTCACTTTTCTTTTTCAATATATGTCAATCTCTTTCTATCTTAATTTGTAATATATACTATAGTTATTTTTAGGATATTTACATGCCCAATACCTTTGTTTAATGAAAAAATTTACAAAATTTCATCCATTAAATTTTCTGTCAATTATTTTATATTTTAAGTTTTGACTCTTCTAAATTATTTTTGGTAATTTTTGGTATCATGCACATCAAATTTTAAATTAATAAACATATATAGTTATGTAATATTATAGTCAATATTTTCCTATAATTTTTTAAAAAATGTTGTACATTAAATTAAATAGATTAAATGAAATACATCAAATAAATTTAAAATTTCATAAAAAGATTGCAAGCTTAATTTACCCAATAAGTATCTTTTTCAATTGTTGAATCAATAAAATTATTATGCACATATATAATGGAGTAGATGAAATAATAAAACTTTGTAATTATTATGCACATATATAATGGAGTACATGAATCAATAAAATTATTATGCACATATAACTTTGTAATGGATCACTAGAAAGAAATAATTTTACTAACACTTATTCTTTGAGTAATGTGATTTCTCCATGATAGAGAGAGTGAGAGGAGAGAATATTAAACTTTGTAATATTTATCATCTAAAGTTCTTATATGTCAGAATTTATATGCTGTGTACACGTTGATTGGTACGAAACTAGATGGAAATTGGAATCATCACGTGCCAATGATACAATATATGATGGAGTACATAAAGCTTCTTGCAACTTAGATAGAGATGGATGATTGCTTATGAGTTTGGTTTATGCTAAAAAGTAAGGAAGGTACCTCATCATGCTTCAACTTTTTCCATGTGGTCGTGTATCCCCCTTTTCAAATATCTGCTTCAACAATCAATCATCAACTCCTCCATTTCTTTATTTAATATGCACCAATAATCATATGATTTTGACCTTTCCATACAGATGAAGTAATACTATAGCATGCATGACTTAATCTATTATTATTAACCTATTTGTTAATTTTACCGAGATATTTTACGTTGAACATACATTAAATGTTAAGGATTGTTTTTTATATATATATACATTCAATCGGATATATTACATTAAATAATTTTAAGATAAATTTTAATATTATGTTAAAAATGTAAGTTATGAAGTTAATTCTTTCTACAAAATTGATTTATAAAAAAAAATTATCTCTATTTATATACACAAAACATATCATATTTTTAGATAATATAAAATCTCTAATAATATGGAACAATTCATCAAAAGATTCAAATTTTAAAATCTAACTTTGTCCATCACTTGTATACTACTCATGTTATTACACAATCCATTAGGAGAATTATTATAAGAATTTCACGTACACTTTTTTGTTTAGATGTGATTTTTTTTAATTATAATAAAAAAATATGACATCGAAACGCAAGGTGAAACAATTTCGACTTACGAACTAGCTTCAAAACACTAAAGAAATTCACCTATTGAATGATAAAAAATAATAAATAAAAATACGTGGTCTTTAATAGTTTCATATATTTACACTCATCTATACGGTTTTGTAAGATAGTAGTAGTCATTTTCTAAATTCCACTGAAATATGCGTTTTCTAATATAATGTAAAATATTTTACGTTAATGATAATTTTTACATGCCTTAATTATTTGCTTTGGCATTATATGTTGTTTTTAAGTAATTAACCTTTCTTTTAGATAAAATTTTTTCTTACCATTAATTTTTACACAAAATTACATATTGCTCCGTCATTTGAAGTTTAATTTTGCTTACTATCCAACCATTATTAAGGACAATATAATTGAAAGAGAGCCATAATCATATGATACAACTGTTTAATTAATAGATGATATGTGCATTAACTTTAATTATGATATTTTGCTATCAAGGATAATCCAATAGCACATGATATCTCTTCTTGCCTTGTTGTGATTCAGACAAAAGGACTAACTGTTTTGAAAAGCTTCTAGGTTTCTAGGTTAGTGCAAGATATAATATGAATCTATATGATGCTAAATTGTTAATAGATATTCTATTAACTCACATTTACAAGTGAAACAACTCTATCATATAGGTATAATTAGAAGATTTAAGGGGACCATTATTGTCTCCCATGGAGTCCATATATAACGTAGAAGTATGCTCCATCAACCCTAGAAGCTAAATCTAACACATGGTGGGTCTCCATGATTACATCAACCCTAGAAGCTAAATCTTTTCTTAGATATATTTTTGAGTAAAAATTTAATTATTTATTATTATTTTATTTTCTAAATATAATTATTTGTTATATTTTAATTTTAAAAAATTTAATAAACTATTTTAATTTTGATCTCCACAATACAAATAATAATAAATTTTTAAATTTAAGAACTAAAATAATAATATCTTTTAACTATTAAAATGATAAATATATCATATTTTTGAAAGTTATTTAAGTTGTGAAGGAAAATAAAATTCCCAATCAATTAATTTTTATTGATTTTGTTTGAGTTTTTAATTTTTTTTGGTAAAATCTGAACCAAATTAACTCAATCAATAACAAGTTGGTTCGATTTGATTCAATTAAATTTAAGATATTTTATACATTATTTTTTTAAAAAATACATTATTTTATTTTTAAAATTCTCATGTAATCTTTATTGGTAAAATATACAAACAGTATATTTTTCTTACAATATACTTACATAATTACCAAATAATATTATAAACCATGTGATTATTTTATAAAACTCTATTAATAATAATAAAATAATAAATAATATATGTGTCGTTTAGTTTAGATTTGTAAATAAAAAATTCAATACAGGACCTATTATTTTTGGATTTGATTCGTTTGATCCGGGTAAAATTTAATTAATTAAAAAATCCAAACCAATTTATTTAGTTTGATTTAGATATTTAAGTTTATTGGATTAATTGAACTATATGAGGTGGGTAAGATTCGTTTACACAAATATAAGAGTTGTTAGCTTAAACTTTTCAATAACAATTTGTGTAATTTAAATTTAAATAGTCTAATCATTTAATTTAATATTCTTATTAATAAATTATATATATTAATTTTTATATAATTTAAAATTTTATAAATATGTTGTTTGACAATTAAAATATATATACATATATATATATATATATATATATATATATATATTAATATCATATTAAATCTTAAAATAAAATAGTTTCATGAGCCACCCATTAATTTTAAAATTATGTAACATTTTGATCTTATTTAACTATTGGATCAATCAAATTGAATGAAAATACAAATGAATGACTTCACACCTAACAGTAATGTATGTCTATGATTCTGGGACCATACACAATTTCTATTAAAAGAATGTTCATATTTATTCCCAACTGCATTTCAAACAGAACTATATCTAAAAGATTAGATCAACTAGCTAGTATAAAAAACTTGAAATAATAAAAAAGCCATTCAATTATATTCTACAACATTTATTTTAGGCACAGTACTTGGGAAGGCTTATGGATATAAATTAAAAGCAGCAGCTAACATTTTTGCAGGACCACACTTATGCCAAGAATTTTGGATGATAAATTCTAAACCCAAATTAAGCTTATTCTTATATAATCATACAAACAAGTAAAGTGCACATGAAATGGGTTGAACACTTGAAATGTACCTTGCATATCCCTGTGATTTCAATTATTGTCCTTGATTCAATTAACAATATCATCAAAGGGGGAAAAATAATAATAATATGTTAAAAGTTGCATAAGGTCAGAATTCACAAGCTCATTAATTGTATAGCTATGTGCTGTGGTATAGTATCAAGATTAGCATTTTAAAAAGTGATACACTTCAAGAATTTCTGAATTAATTAGCTGCATGTGAAAGGATGATTATGTATAGGATGTTGCGTAATCCTTTTTGTTGAGTGATAGATAACAAAATAATGATGGTTGGTATCTTAGATTAGGGTACATCATCCATTTAATGCAAATAGTACAATTTTAACTAGTTAAAAATTCAAGAAAAGAAGTCAAGAGTTTGATTTGTCATCCATTCTGGAGGATAAATTGGCAGTATCTTCTTCCATGTTGAGATATTGATTGTGGATAATTGTACATCAAAACTTTTTAATTTCATTATAACTGTTCTGTGTGTGCATAGTTGGATTCATTCCAGGGATTTCACCTCACATCTATTATTTTTAGTTAAACATTCTACGAAATTTATCTGTATACATATTCTTGGATCAAGATTTTTTTATTCACTTAAATTCGAGGATTATGAAAAAGACGATTTTAACATTATTTTTATCAAAGTACTCTTATATTATATTATCTTAATGGATATAGATTATACTGTATTCGACAAATATTTATTGTGTCATTACGGACAATAGTCATAATATATCATTTATGACCTACTAAAATTAACTATAAACGTTAATACTCACGTCTCATCATTGCACATAAGTTGATCAAGCTTTATTTAAAGAGTTTCTTACTCTAACATGAGTAAATCCTTTATTAATGATGACACACGTTTTTATAAATATTTTAACACTAACCTCAACTTATAAATATTCATGGAATACCTCTTAATTTTTCTTTTAGAGGAACTCATACCTCACTTCAACTCAATTACTTCTTCCTTATACTCTCAAAATTTTAACTTATAAAACTCTGACCGACTTGAATATTGAAGTATTCTTACAAGTGTCTTCGAGCTCTTCCATAAACACTAAATACATTATTTAGAGACCGACAATTCAAACTATCCATAAGTGGGCATAATAACTGAGTTATCCACATTAAAAACACATATTAATTAATATTAAATTATTTTAAATCAATTAATAATATTGAATTTAGGTCTTCAATATACATTTGTATTAAATATTTAAAGAAAAAAATTTACTTGGCTCTAATAAAAAATATACTTGTATTCTTTATTTTAAAAAATTATTGAAATACCTTTATAAATGTCTCTCACCTTCACTCAACTCATATTACTAACACCTCGATGATATTCACTTCTAAAATAAAATTGATCTTATCACGAGGCTTTTGATAGCAAGGACTTGACTTCGTAAAACAATCAATGGGTAAAGGGTATTCCTCCTTTATTTATTTTTTCAATATTATAATTTTAGTGTTATAATATTAATATTGTTATATTAATATTTTTAGTTCTTAAACATATGTTACATGAACAATTTTAATCTCTAAATATTTATTATATGGCAGAACTAAAATGACTGACGTAACAAATGTTTAAAAAATAAAATTAATCAAAACCTTTTACAAAGATAAAAAATAGAATATCAAAAAGTTTCATAGATTAAGATCGGTTAAATTCTTTTTCAAGAATTAAAAACACAATACTAAAAAACTTTTAAGAGTAAAAATATATTTAATCCAATTTTATTTTTAAATACCCTCCCATCATTTTCATTCTAAATTCAACTCTCAAATCAAACCCAGTACTCTTAGACAATTTGGCAAGAATTCTAATTCTTAAAAATATTGATACTTGTACTTTATGTTTTGTTCCCCTCCTTATACGAATACAAGCTTTGCCAATAGTAAACTTACACATACATATAAGTGAAATCTAAGTCATCAATATTAATCAATGAGATGGAGATGTTGCACTAAATTAATAACATGTGACACTGTCTGGCAGAGATGGTAACAAAGGGACCAAAAGCTATGATACATTTTCCAAAGGATTCCCTCTAAAATTTGGCCATTTTTATTCTCTAATTTCAATATTTTGTAAATGCTAAATTGCTAATGGTCCAAACCTATTCAAGAGTTAGTACCTGTCTGATAGTTGTGACTACACATTGGACCACGCTTTTCTGAAATTGTATAGCTACAAAAAAGCACACAGCCAAACACATAGTGTTTGTAGTGATCCTAATTTTGTTGCTGGCTAGATTGGTATAATACATTAGAGCAATTAATAACACAATGTTGTTTGGTTCTCATTTTCACCAATTATTGTTATATATACTAGGAACTCAACCAAAAAGTAGAGGGAAGAGAGAAAGTGTATACACAGAAATTAACATGGTTAATTCGGTCCTCTTTTGCAGTTTATTGAGAAAAAAAATTCATTATATGTAATTTTTTAATAAAAAAAATTACAAATTCTTTCATGACGCATTATCTAAAATTTAATATATTCATTTACTAAATCTAAAAATATTATATAAATAAAAAAAATTATTATTTTATCTCTTACTTTTGTCTCATATTAAAATATCTATTGATGTAGAATTTTAAATTAACTCGTGAAATCGTAAATAGAAATATTTATGCTGTTAGGAAGTGTAATTTACTAACAATATGATAAAATGAAATATTCAAGCATTAAATTCTACTCTATGTTATATTCTGCCTTCTCTTTGCAAATTGATCTAATAGCGTGTATGCTCCATTTTGAGATCAGGTCCCAAGTAAGGTAAAAGATTAAAAGCAATTTGATGTATGGAAATGATTGAACAAATGCTTTACATAATCTATTCACAATTTTTATTTTCATTTGCTACTGAAGATTTTTTAAATAAGCAGTCCAGTGAAATATTTATTCAATAAAAGTTTGTATATGTTAGACTTTTTTATTATGTTTTCTAATTAATTATATTAATTTATAAAGAAAATATTTAATGAAAAAAGTAATATATTTTATAGTTTAAAACATATATAAAAGTATTCAACACTCTTCTTAAATGTAAGAGGGTTATTAAAAATATCTTGTGATTTTTTTTTAAATTGCTGTGAAAACTTACTGCATGAATGTTTATTTATCAAATTAATTCTAGGTTTATTGAAATAAATGAAAAAAAATTAATAAGTAATCTTGATAGAATTTAAATCTAAAAAACTTATATAATCATTTGATTAAAAATCATCATAAAAAATAAATATAACTTTAAAAATAATTATAATAAAAATCAACAATTTCAGTTATACGACAATTCATAAATATTTGATGACAATGTAAACATCAATTTCAATTTAATTTAAATAAAGTGAAATAAATTAAAGTTTAATTTATATATTCTCTCGATAAAACATTTAATATTAACATCCAATAAAATTTCACCATATTAATTATAATGATAAGATAAAGTCAGATTAAATATTTATATACTTTTTTATACATTACTATTATTCTTTTCAAAAACAACAGTACACAAATTTGATAAAACCATTAAATATAACAATATTCAATAAATATTTAATATAATTATATATTCAAAAATTGGGATTAGATAGTATTAGTTAAATAGGTATTATCAATCGATAAATATTAATACCATACAAATTTAATTAGTACTAGACAAGTATAAATTGTGTTTGCATGTTCATGTGATTAAAATAATAAAAATAATAAATTTAATAGTTTTAATTTTTTATATATATATTAAAAAATCGTAACAAATTGAGTGGTAAAGAATAAAATATTCTATAAAATAAATATGAAATTGAATTAATTTTTAAGTTTTAATAAAACTAACGTAAAAAAAAGAATAAAATAGAAATATATCTAAGTAAAATTATTCAATAACTACTGAAGAGGAAATCGCCTTCACATATATACAGATATATGTTAATAATATATATTAATTACAAATTATTATCACTTTTTATTTATGAAAAAAAAATTGATTCTTACATAACTATTTTAAAACTGACACATATTATAAAGTGTACTTAGTCTGGATAACAAATGTTTATATTTAACTCAGCAGTAACAAAATGCAACTTGTAAAATGAAAATTACCTTATTTATATACTATCCTCTAACTTCATTAATAGTAGTAATCTACAAGACTTAAATTTTCCCATCAGTTAACTAACTATGCACACAGTGATAATATTTTTCATAAAATATGTTTATAGAGTTAAAATGTATTACAAATCACATAAAAATATTTTTCTCTAGTCATTTGTTTGAGTCTTATAAAAATATAAATCTTACAAGTATTAAAATTAAATAATGTTTACACCTTATTCACACAATAATAAATAAAAAGTGTATAGTCAATGGACATAAGGTGTTTGAAGTGTGAAGCACACCAAAATATTTTTGCATATTTGTTTATCCCTTTCTCTCTGACAAACAGCACATGGTCCTGAAGAGAGGGCTAAGTCACAGAACAGACCCACCCACGTTGTTATGTCTCCATACAATTGCTACGAAATGACCACACCAGATCTGCCTCTTCTCTCACCCCAACCAACCATTCACACCACTCTTTCCCTCCTTTTTCTCACCTCCTATATTTATTATTTAATTGCTCACTAACATGTATTTAATTTTTTTACTTTTCATACTAATATCATTTTACTCGTTACCTTACAGAATTTAATAAATAAATTTTTAGTTTTTATTTAATCTTGTCCATAAAATAATTTGAATAATATTTTTATAATCATTAATAGAGAAAAGACCAAATTATCTACTGTTTAGAATGTTTCACACTATTAATCAATTGTAATTTATCTATAATTATCAATAATGGAAACTTCTTTTTTATAACTATTTTTAATCTCTATTTTTATTAGATAATTTTTTTTTAAAAAATTTATAAATATATGTGTTACACTTCTATGTTTTTTTAATCATTGTTTTTTTTTTTCTATCTCCATAAGAATTAATTCAGTTTTATATCAATTTATCTATCTGGAATAGTCTATTCTTTGTAACTTCTAAATCATAGTTTATTACAAATTATTAGTTTATTCAAAAAATTAAAACTTCCCAAATCTATTACATATATTAGTTTTATTCATGTAGAAGATGGAAAGATATAGAAGGGGTAATGGGTATATTTTGGGAGTTACATACAATAAGTTTATTGACTTTATAATAAAATTAAACTTTTTAAAATTATTTAAACCACCTTAAAATCAACTTACTTTGAGATAATAATTTATTAATTTTTAAATATTTATATATTTTAATTAATTAATTAACAAGCTTTATCTATCTCATTTCCTCAGATTTTGACACCCAAATTCCACACTTTTTCCCCTCTCTCAAGTAATGTAATTAAATAAAGCTGTCACTGTGAGTTATTTATTCTTAGGAGCCAAAATTTTCAACATTAGCCTTCTTCATATACACACACCATAACTCCTCTCACACACACTTTGGCTAACTCCTCTGCAACAAAAATCAAAATTAAAGATATAAATATTCCACTGAAAACATCTCTTCTTGGGTCTCTCAAATTTTCCCTTCTTGAATTTGTGCATCATTAGCATCACTTTGGAATTGCTTAGTTTCCACTTCTTTTTGTTCCTTCTGCTTTTGCAGCAGATATATTCTCCTCTCTGCTATTTGGAAACTCAAAAATCCAATTTTTATGCAATTTTTTTGCTTTGTTTTGTTTTTCTATATCTCTTTGTTTCATTCAAGGTCATAGACATTCTCTTCTCTTATCACATGCACTCACACACATACATGTAATAATAATGTAACACACATTAAATTTTTCCATGAAATTTTAATGATCAAGTTTAATGCAAGTTCTAGTCAATGCACTAAAATATCATCATCAATTTATCATCTTCTTCAGAATTTTCTGCCCCTTAAGGCCAATTTCTTGTTCTGAATCACCTGAACATATTCCAAATTCTTTCTAAAAGGTCTTTGATTTCTTCTACATTTGATTTCTTCTACATTCTTTGTGAGAGAAGGAGAATGGTAGTTAGTTGATTACTTAACTGCGGAATTGTGAAGTCTGAAAAGGGTAACAAAAAAAAAAATGTCTAAAAAGGTTTTGACATCAATGAAGGATGAGAATCCAGATTTGCAGAAGCAAATTGGGTGCATCAGTGGCTTTTTTCAGCTGTTTGATCGCCACAGGTTCCTCACAGGCCAAAGCAGTAACAGCCACAATCAGAACATACCAACCAAAGGTAATCTACAATATATTTGTTATATTGTTATGTCAAAGTTTTATGTTGTGATTGTGATAGCAATTTTGTTGTAATTTTTTATATTGTGAAAATTTATTTACAAATAAATGTGATCAATGTGACTGTAATTGCAGTTATGTTAAAGTCATAAAAATTTTGAATTTTTTATGTTATGGCCAAAATCTTAATTGAAATTTATTAAATTAGACTAAACTTAGTTATCTTTTTTAAATGTTATTTATGTTGTTGTTTAATTAAATAGATTGCAGTTATGCTAAAGGCATAAAATTTCCAAAATTTTTCATGTTGTGGTCAAAATCTTAATTGTAAATTTAAAATTCGACTAATGTTTTTAAAATGTTATTTATGTTGTTTCTTAATTAAAATAGAAGTTTTGTTTTAATGATTCACTTAATAAATACACATATTAGAGAATTATGTGAATTAGTAAGATGAAATTCTACTTTTGACAGGAGAAAGAAAAATACTTGAGAAAATTTGCTTAAATTGTATTCTTTTGATGATTTAATTGATAGTGTCAATGTTGATTTGCTGCAATTTTTTTTTTAATAAGGAACCTTCATATAATTCAAATGATCATGACTAAGTAACAAATTTTGATTGACATTGATAAACAGGACTAGTTGACAAATTTTGATTGTGATGCTCATTGAGTGTAAAATCGCTTTCTTTCAACATTATTTGGGTTGGACCAATCAATTTGCAATTTGTCAGTTATGTAATGTCACATGATTTTCTCTCATTAGCTATTTTCTTTTAGAAAAATATTTGATAGAAAATTAAAATATGTAATTTTTTTAAAAAAATATTTAGTATATAACTGTAATAAGTTGATAAATAAATAACTAGTTATAAAATATAAAAAAAATAAAAATACACATATATTTTAAGAGTGAGTTGACTACGAACTAAAGTTATTTCTTTATGTTTGATTTATTTTATGAGACGAGAAGGGTAGTAAATAATAAAAGTTCATTTACTGCACTTAGTTACAAGACAAAACAAGCTTTTTAATCAACTGCAAGATCAATTCTAAGTGAAATCTTAAGACTTAAGTTTACAAGAAGAGCTCAACTCAAAAGTTTAATTCATTATGTGGGAGAATCTCTAAGTTAAGGCACTACACTAATATTTTTTTTGCTACTTGACCCTAAATTTCTAACATTACCACTCCTTTAAGGTTAAGGATTAAAGTTCATGGTGGCTTTTACTTTATCAACATAATGGTGATCATTTCCTTTTTCATTGTTTCATTTACTTATCAATATTTAATAGTTTTGGTTAGAGCCATGAAAATAGGCTCAACTTAATGGGTTGATCCAATGGTCCATCATGTCAAGACTTAATTTGGCAAAAAAATGACCCATGTGAGAATTAGGCTAAAAATGGATTGACCTCATAGGCTTCAATGTTAAAATTGGTCAAAATATAGAAGTTTGATTGTATTATTGCATTAAAATGGGTTGATTATATTTTATTTTTCTTTGTGAAATTTATATTAAAAGATGAAATAAAATGGGTTTGTTTAGCTCATTGACCTGTTCATTTTCCTCGTCCTAACCTATCATAGTGTTAGGATTAATCATATAAAACATAACTTATTTAAAAATGAGTTATTTTGACCTAACATTTTTTATCTATTAACAACTTGATCTGACTCATCTAACATGTTTATAAATCTTAATAAAAATATTTGTTATTAAGACATAATTTATTAAGAAAGGTTTAACCTAAAAAATTAATTCATTAAATTAATAAAACATTCCTTAAATTTAAATATTACATCAAACCTTTTTTTTTCTCTTTAATTTGCAAAGAAATTAAAATTACCATTTATTAAAAGTTACTTTTTATTTCATATTGGATCGAGATCTAGTCATTGTATTGTATGTAATAGATCACCTTAATTTTTATTAGTCTAATTATAAATGTTGAATGAGGTTAATGTAGTCAGTTCAATTTTAGGAATTTGAGGTATTTTTTTTAAAATTGAGTAACTTGTTAGTCATCTAGATTTTAGGAATTTGTTGATGTACACTCTTCTGCACGTGTATATCTTTTATTTTAAAAAAAATTTAATAGACAATTATAATACGTTGACAACTAGATAATCAGTTATAAAATATAAAGAGAGATAATTAATTATAAATGTAAAAAAAGAAAAATAAGTAGGGTAGTAAGTAGTAAGTAGTAAAAATTCATTTACTGCACTTAGTTACAAGACAAAACAAGCTTTTTATCAACTGCAAGATCATGTAGAAGCCAATCCAGACCATAAACCATTTCTATTTTCTATTTATATATAAAGTAAAACCCTGAAAGTTTTCAGAATATGAAAATATTTCAATTTTTTTCCTCATAATTTATTCATTCAGATGTTTGAATATTAAATGTTTTAGAATGGCAATTTTCATTCTTCAGCAGTGCCAGAGGTGCAAATATTTTCTTTTATTTGAGTTTGTACCTTAACATTCCCCTGTAATCATTTCATTTTCTTCATTTAATATACCATGAATGTTTGGTTGAAATAATTATTGAGAAATATTTATTTCTTGTGAATGCACCTGAAGAAGCTGGTAGAACAAATAATTTCACCAAATACAAACAAATTCAGACTTTATACATTACCTGGTTTCACATGGTTCATCAAAATATTATTATTATTATCATTATTTTCTGGTTCATATTTTTCCATAAAACATTTTTAAGATTCCTTGTATGAAAACATCTTTGTTTTTGTTACAAATAATAACAGTAGTGCCTATATGCTCAACTCATTCTTGACAAACATAACAATAGGTGCAGAAGTAAATTAACACACCATGATTTAACCTTGTTAGTTTCACATTCAACTTAGATTGCATGTCACTTTCTGTGAAGCTTAAACATGTGTAACAATGCCAATACATCTAATTGAGGTTATATTTTTCACAAGATATTTCAAATTATTACTTTGTACTAAAATTTCCTTCCTATCTCAGGTGGAAAGAGCAACAGTTCCAAAGAGCTGAATAATACAACTCAGAAGGCAATGGTAAGATATGTAGATAAAAAGTTATGTAAATCATTAGAGAAAAAAACTTGGCAGAAACAGTTAAAGAATGTGAGTATGATTGCAGGCAAATAATGTGAAGGTTGCAAGAGAGAATCAACAATTCTCCACAGAATCATCAGGAACTTCAATGTCATCATCTTCTCGCTCATCTAGCATGTCATCAGTTGAATTTAACAGAACAGTTCAGATAGAGCCACCACCAATCAATCAAATGAGAATTCCAGAAAACACTAACTCAGGAGCTTCAATGAAGCTAAACAACCAAGGTCATCATTGTCATCATCAATCCCTTGATTTCTATGATATTGTCAAAGAGTCAATGCATAGAGATGTTCATGGATTATCAGTAAAAACTGGAGCTAAGGAGGAAAAGAAAGGTCGTGTGTTGAAATACATCGATTCTCCAAGGCCTTTGGAGCCTCCGAAATCAGTCAACACAAGAGTTATAGCTACTTGGGATTCACCAAGACTCTCTTATGATGGGAGGGATACACAAGATACATTCAAATCTGCTATAAAGAGCAAAGAACTGCCAAGGCTCTCCTTGGACAGCAGAGAAGGATCAATCAGAAGTTTCAATGAAGTAACAAAATCTCAAGGCCTTTTGAAGGGTCCACAGAAAGGGTATGGTAACTCCAGCACAATGCTTAAGCAGATGCAGGAACCAGAAAATTCTAGAAAGCCATCCAGTGTTGTAGCAAGGTTAATGGGACTAGAAGCCTTCCCTGACTCCACACAAACTTGTGATACTTTGCCGATTATCTCTAGCTGCATTGCCAACAAAAATGATACCAGTGCAGGATCTAGCACTGATGATGAGTACAAGCAATACCAAAGTGCAGCATCTCAGACAACACAGTCTAGGAAAGATGCTTCAGTCTTGAATGTTACGCCTTATTCGCGGTTTTCCCTAGAACCGACTCCATGGAGGCAAGGTGAAGCAAACCAAGGTTCTCAATTACAGGCTTCCAAGAGAAATGAATCTTCAGCAAAAGCATCTAATTTATCCCTATCTGTATATGGGGAAATTGAAAAGAGGATAGCAGATTTAGAGTTCAAAAACTCTGGAAAGGATCTCAGAGCACTTAAACAGATTCTTGATGCAATGCAGAGATATAAAGAATCAGTAAACATTACAAGAGATCAGGCTTCAAATTCTCTATCTGATAATAGGAGTAATAGCAGTCTCAGTGAAAGCTCAGTAGTACAAAGCCCAAGAACACGACAGAAGGATCAAACATCCACCACTGTTGAGATGTCAAATTCAACTCGGGGTAGTAAGTCGCCGATTTTCATCATGAAACCAGCAAAATCTGCAAGAAAAAACAACAATCCTGCTTCCACAGAAGCATCATTTCAGGGTAAATCAAGCCCCGGCAAGTTTAGTACTAACCCTGCGAGTCATATATTGGTTGATAAGCTTGACAGGTCAACAGAAAAGGGTATAAGTCCATCAATCAGACATGTCAAGGATCCCATGAACCAACTCTTTCATTCAGTGGATAAGACTAATAAGATGAGAACTTCAAAACTGATGCAATCCTCAAAAGTTCCTCAAGTCATCAATGGAGAAAATGCTACCAACTCTAGCAATGCAGGAGAGGCCAGGAGCCCAAGATTACAAAAGAAGTTTGGTTTGGAGAGGTGTTCGCCGCCAACTAGTCCATCATCAGATTCCAGCAGTAACAGAAGACAACACAATAGGCCATCAATGGAATTGTCTTCTCCAAATACAACACCAACACAAAAATTCAGTGAGGCCAGCAATCAAAGGAGGGGTTTTAAGCATGGAGTTGATATAGAAGTCAACCACATTGATCATTCTGATAAGTTTAACAGAAACTCCATCCAGCTAAAAGGCCATAATCAGAATGTAAGTATTTCTATTTTCTTCCTCCCATTATTGAATTCTTGCAATTAAATCACCTGGTTTAATTTTTGTTTTCATTGAGTAGAATGAAGCAAAAGAGTTGAGCAAGAAAAGCTTTACAGCAGAGGAAATTAGTACAGCAGAACATCCAAGCCCCGTCTCTGTGCTTGATGCTGCTTTCTACAGAGAAGAACCACCTTCTCCAGTTAAAACAAAATCAGACATCTCAAAAGATCTAGGTATGTAAGCAAATATAGTTTGAATGTAAAATCAGTCCAAAATCATCTGTAAAATGAATCATTACACCAAATACATTTTTTCGTGTCATTCAAAACAACAATCAAGTAAAGGAGGTTTTGGTAGATTTTGATTTGCTTTAAATTTATTGCTACAGATGAAGCTCTGAACACTTATGATAGTAGTGAAGAGAACTCAGAAGATCTTCCTCTTTCATCCAACACTGCAGCAAAAGCCAACTTCAGCAGAGGGATCAGTGATACTGACTTGACAAATCAAAATTTGGTCCAAATTCTCCAACAAATTGACTACAATGACGAAAAATTCACCAATTTTAGAGATGATAAAGATCCTGATCATAAATATATATCAGAAATACTGTTAGCATCAGGGCTTCTTGGCAGTCAAAGCTCTAGCCAGGTTTTTCATTCATCAAGTTACCCGATAAACCCAAAGTTGTTCTTTGCAATAGAGCAAATCAAGACAAACAAGATGTGTTTCAACATTGAACACAATGCCGAGAAGATTGCTGGGCCAAATAGTCCTGAGAAAATGCAAAGAAAGCTCATATTTGATGTAGTTAATCACATTCTAGCTCAGAAACTATTGGAAGGTTCTACTCTCTGGTGCCAACCAAATAAGCCACTAGGTAGAAAATTAAAAGGACAATTGCTTTTGGATGAGCTTTGCACAGAATTTGATAAGCTACGACAAAGAAATAGGAATGTCAACCTGGCTAGTGAGGATGAGAATTGGACAACTCTCCTGTGGGAAGAGTTTATGCACTGTCCTGCAATTGACACACACAGTTACAGTTCAATACCAGATGTTGTGTTGGATATTGAAAGGTTGATCTTCAAAGATTTGATAACTGAAGTTGTTAGAAGTGAACTAGCTAACCATATTGGTAAGCATTGCAGACAACTGCTGTTTCCCAAGTAGAGACTTCTGGTTAGTCAGTTGAAGAAATAATTTTCAGCCTCAATCTGTCAACCCTTTTTTTTCTACCTATACATATACTTTGAGAGGGGGGAATAAGCTAATTAATAGATATTTTAAATTTTATTTCCTATCTAAAGTCATGAGAATATTAATGTCTACAATAATCTTTTTTGCATGTATTTATAGTGAATGTTGAAATGCAGATAAATGTATATATCATTTACATGATCTTTTTAAGTTCAATACAGGTGTCTTAAATTTACCAGCAGTTAGATTCCTTTTTCTACTGATGTATGCCATTTGATGATAGTTAATATTCATAAACCAGCTCATATGTTTGCTGCTTTCAGCAATTTTTCATCTATTTGTTTTTTCATGGCTCAACTCCTCCGAGTTGAAATCCCACGTCTCCTAGTGATATATATAAGTGAGTGCAAAATTCACCTTATAAGTCAGTTTTGTAGGGTTGAGTTACGCTGATAACCCACATTTTTAAGGAGTCTATCTTATAATTGTTTGTTGTTAGGTTTATCGTGATATTTGTTGTTGGACCGATATTGAACCATCCGTTTGTTTAGTCACCACGTTGGAGATGAGAGAGTATCATTTGTTAAGGTAGAAGAGAATTGAATGGTAGACCCACGTTATTTTTAAAAATTTCTCTTCCTTTCTTTCATATTCTTCTTTACCAAACCAAGCTAAATACCCATAAGGAGCATAACTAAAATGAAGAAACATAACTACAAGTTCAGGACTTGGACATTGACACATTCTCTTCATAACTAGTCTACCTAGCATGTGATGGCTCTTTCTCTGCATCTTCCTCTCTATGGACTTTTATATGGTTGTGCATGGATCAAAATTCAACATGAACTGAGTATTATTCTTTTCACATTTAAAGTCAGTCCAGTCCTAACAAATGGCTCACAGTTTTATAGCTAGTTCAAACTATTGACTAGGAAGTTGTATGGAACACAAATGATGCTAAAATTGTGCCTCAGCCAATTTTCTACACTTCAAAAATAAACTTTTTGGTTTCAGCCAGAGATTTGCAGCAGTAACAATTAATGATGATAAAAATAGATTCAAGTTTTCATATCATTGCATTCCCTTTGAAGATAAGTTCATAACTTCATACATCCACTCTTTGATTTCTTCCGGTAAATAATCAGTAATTGACTTCTACTATATTTTAAATTTAATAAAACAAAAGCACTAAGTAGGTATATGATATATATTCAACATACTGTCCAAAATATAGCAAACAAACTTCAACAACAAAAAAAATAAAGATCAATTAATTTACCAGGAAAATAATATAAGCACATACCTGAGAGATTGTTAATGATTGTTAAAAAAATTGATTGCCGTCAAAATTGATTTTAAAGTTATATAATTTATTTTTGAATGTTTTTATCGTAAAACCAAGTTTGCTGTAAAATTTAGTATAAAATTGTTGATCCAAAGCAAAACAATTGCTTCAACTAAGAATGAATTGTAGGTCCAGAAATAATTTTGAATTTTTTTCCAACATGAAACTAAACATGTCAATATAATTTGTCTAAAATCAATTTTTACAGTGTGAAACCAAACTCAAATATAAAATATAATTGAACAAGTTCATCTGGATTTTCTCATGATTCCTTCAGAATTTTCTAAGCCCTCCTTTTCCTGTCATCCATTCTCTCTCACCTTCAATTGCAAACCATGGAAGGAGCTCAATCTTAAAGACTTTTAGTTGCTGGAGCAAATGTCTCAACTGCCAAAACAATTTATTTTCAACAAATTTTTGAATAACGTATCTGGAGGGACAATAGCAGCCACTCCCTTGCCCCAAAGTTCTTATAAGTGCTGCAGAAGTGTTATTTTCCACTTCAAAGATGAATTTTTCAAACCACCAAAGTTGCAAAAGTCCTAAGCCAGTGTAAATTCAAATGCAAGGGAGAAAAAAACAATTTGGGGTAGAAGGAAAAGAGTGAAAGATTCAAAATTGAGAAAGGAAAGGGACAGAATGACAATAAGTGATCAAAAGAAGTTGGAATTTCTACACAAGTGATATATCCAATTGCTTCATTCAAAAACAATTGCTTCACAATTATCATTCTATATATTAGAATTTAATTTTATTTAAATTTATATTTTATATTGTATAGAGAGTATTACTTATATAATTTGAATATTTTTTTAGAATATAAAATTTATTATGCAATTATATTATAGGAAAAAAAATGGCATAAAATTTATGGAATGATAATATATTTTCAAAAAATTAATAAAATAATTTTGAAAATGATTAAAATTATAATTTCATGTAATTATTTTTAATTCATAAATTCATTATGATATTTATAACATTTATTTGTTACAAATAGTTTGTTAATCATTTTTTATCTATTTTGTTTTTTAAAAAATATTCATGAACGTTAGCATATTTTAAAAACAAATACATATACAGATTAAAATATGCATGAATATTAGCATATTAAAATACCCATAGATAATTTTAAAATAGGAACCTATATAAATACTAATAGCAGGATGGATATGAGCATATCTTTATGTAATAGGTTAAGTGTCCAATAAATCCAACCTGTAACCTCCCAACAATTCCCCATGCCTCACAATTTACAATTTGGAGGTTAAAATCACTCAATTACCAACCTACTGGTAGGTTAAGTTTATTTAAAAATAATCATAATTTTTTATTTTGATAATTTTATATAATTAAAATAAAATTTTTATCTAATATATATAAAAAAAATCTGTGATTACATGACAGACGAATGAAATTAACATACTAACGAGTTATTAGATGAAATATCTGAGTCATTAGATGAAACATGACTGTGTCATAATAAATATTATTATTCTCGATATTATTCTCGATAACTACTTATGTACAAACTCTAATCAATAATAGAGTTATATTTTTGCAGATTTTGATAAGAAGCTTGTTGCTATATCAAGTGCAGGGAAGTTAACCATTCTTTTTCTAAAAACTCGAGTCAAACAAGAATAAAGAGGAAATTGTCTAACACATATATCTGTCGTAGAAAGGAAAACACATTTTTCAGCACCTATGCCATATTTGATAATACAATCTATATAAATACATTTAATGTACATAAACGTATTACACACTTTTAACGGATGGATTAGAGACATTGAAATTGTCAAGTATAATGACTACTTCAAGCTCTCTACTTATATAGAGCCTGAAGATTAATGATTTAAAATAAAGATTACTATAAAGAATCGAAATTCTTGCAATTTGAAAACTCAAAGTTCTCTTGTAAGAATCCTTCTTTATTGTTTATTGTATATCCATATATGTGTAAAGGTCGATCTTTCTCAGACACCCTTAATAGTAGGTATTAACCTGAAGAGATTGAATTTCAAAAATAATTATGTTAGCTTAGATTGAATTCAAAAAATATTTGAATTAACCTGAAGAGATTGTATGTATACAATATTTATGTTTAATATAAAAATATTGTATTCAAAAAATATTTTTATTTAACCTAAAAAAATTATAAACAAAAAATATTTATATCATCATAGAGATTAAGTAATATTTATATATTATTAAAGATAATATAACTTTAATTATTAATAAGCAACTAAACATAATTTAAAATGAGATGGATTAATATAAAATTTCTCTTATTATCTCTTTTATTTATTCTTTCTTAAACGGTGTATTCTACTCACTTGATTAAATCCTTAAATCCTTATCTTCTGTAAAAACTTTTTGAAAGATTCTGTTATATAATTTTGTGTCTAATTCATCAAACAACATAAAGTAATATTTTTTTAAAAAAAGCTTACAAAATTTTTATTTTAAAATACAATTCACCCTTATCTACTATTTTTGCATTTATACCTATTTAACATAATTAGAATATAGGATATTAAAAGAACATTTAAAGACCCGATGGGAGCAACTAGTCTTCAAAAGACTAAAATTATAATCATGATACAAGAGACCGAAAATCAATGAATTTTATTATTTCATTTTCATTACAATTAAGTTTATCTTTTATTTCTATTTCATATCTCTTTATTTTTGGGATAATGACTGATCGGACAAGTATGATTGTAGCTACCCATAACCTAATCTGACAGATAAAAATGTGCTTGTACCTGCTTTTAATACATGCAAGTATTTGTGAATATCCATAAATTTTCCAAAATATAAAATAGATGAAGAATAAAAAGTAATTGATAAATTATTTATGAGCTTGAAACAAATAGATATTAAATATCATAATGAATTTATGGATTAAAGCATTATATAGAATTATAATTTTTAACCATTTATAAATTATTCTATCAATGTTTTCTAAAAATATATTTATAATTGCATAAGTTTATGTCGTTTTTCTTCTATAATATAAGTATATAATATTTTCTATATTTATAAATATAAAATTATTCAAATTATATAAATAATACTATTTCTAAATTATAAATTTAAATATATCAAATTCTAAAAATATTTACATAAAAATATTTTATAATTTTTTATTAGTGCCGAGTAATTACAAACAGAAGTAGTGTGTATTAATCTCAATCTCAACTGCTTCAAACCCTAACACTAATTTCTCAAATTTCTCCTCAATCCTACGTGGGAATCATACCACTAGATGTTTTATATAATAAAAAAATTAATAACAATGATAAAACTATTTAAATAAATTAAATTTTTATTGATAACAACGAGGATGATGTCGTTTTGGACTAGCTAGTTCTTATTAGTGTTAGCCCGTCCAAGATTGATGACTCCTCGTGGATTAGACACAGATTGTAAATTTATTAAAATTTGTAATATTTTTAATAAATTAATTTTAATTAATATGAGAGAGAGCAGTTGAAAGAGCTAAGTGTATAAAAATGCAATAATATAGTATTTCATTTAGTAGTAAAAAAAGTATTAATTAGAGAGAGTAATATTAGCATTTCTCCTAACCCAGTTCATAAACCGTGCATGTTGTTAGTATTTAATTTATATCATTAATTAACTTGTTAAAATATTCTCTGTGATTTTATGACGATAATTATTATAAAAGTTAATAAACTTATATATTATAAGTTGTAATTGGATGACATTATATTATATAATTTATTTTCTCATTTCATTTGATATATAATATTTAGTTTATTTTTTTATTAGAAAAGAAAAAAATATTATAAATAAACATCGGTACAAGGTTATCAAAACTCATGTAAAAAAACAATATTGTGAGAGAGTATGATCACAATACCTCTCAGCCAGATACGGTTATTACAAGAAATTTAAAATTAAATTGTCTAAATTTGTACTAACCGAGTAACCATGGAAAAAATAATAATGTTTAATATTGACTTTAGTATTGAAATTTCAGAATAATAAAAAATATTAAAGCATACTAATAAAACCTGTGTGTTTTGACATTGTTCGAAACCTTAACTCAACTGATATTTTGTCTGTGAGTATTGCACCAACATGAAAGATAAATTCATGATCATATAATGGTCTAACGGTACTTTTATTTATTTATTTATTTATATATATATATATATATATCAATTATAAATTAATATAATAAACCTAATTTAATCTTATAAAACTGACTTATAAGATAATGATTATCTTTTATTTATATATATAAACAACATTGTTTATATATCATATCTCTTGATTATTTGAATATATAATTTATGCAAATATCTTTCAATAACTTATATCAAACAATAATATTCGTACTTATATTTTTATGAATATTGTTCTTAAACTTAAAACAAATGCAACCGATGTAATATAATCATTTCTCATGTAACATAATCAATTTTGTATTTAAATGGATCAAAATTAATTCAACATTTAAATCACTTAATTTAAAAGCACAAACCATTACCATTCATAATAGATAGTTATATTCAAACCCTTTAATAGTATATAATCACATCATTTTATCTCTTCGTATAACATAAATTACTAACTCTATTATCTTTTATTCTATAGTGTACAACTATTAGCATGAGTGATTTGGTGCATCATTTTCCATGGAGAAATTAGGTATATATACTTTCTCTTTCAATGTACGTTCAAGTTTCATCTCGTGGAATATATACAAACTTACAAGCACAATTAAAAAAGATAGGTTCAATGTTATTTTTTTCACTATTTTTCTTATATATTAAGTAATTTAAGTCATTAAAGAATTTTATTTTGTTATATTATAAGTTTTTAGAATGATATTAAATGTGTGAAGAATTTTATTTTGATACATATGAAATAAGTTTTAAATAATTTTATTTTAGTCAACTAAATATACAAAATTTAATTGTATTACAATTGAGCTACAAGAATAATAATAATTTTTTATATAATAATAGCTACTTAATGAAAATATTTTTTATTTATCACCTGTTAGAGATTGCACTGTTCTGGAGAGAATCACAATGTTTTTCCTCAGCCTCGTAACAGTTGAACTAATTTTATAATTAAGGAAAATATCGTTTGGTGATTTAATAAATTAATTTTCTAACATAGTAATTTAATTATAAATCCTGAGAATTTTTATTATTATGTATTTTTTAAATTTAACGACTAAAATTTAATTATGTAAAAATTTAATGTATCAGCATAAAATTTGTTGAAAAACTTAATATTATATGTGCCATAATGAAATCTTTAAAAATTTAAAATATCGTAATGATAATTTCAAAATTAACGTAGAAAAAATAATAAAACGTAATGGAATTTTAGTTATTAAGCAAAAAGATGAAAACATGATTTAGTAATAATTAAAAAAGGAAGATACAATGTATGTTTAACATAGGGTACTGAAAATCCCATTTAATTCAAACACAAAAGATGTTTATCCAAAACAAGAAAAGAAACCCAAAACCATACACATCAAAATGATAGTATTATTCCTCACTTTCCAAGCTTTCTCAATATAGAAGAGAGTGTGGACTTATCTGACAAAGCATGCGTTCTCTTTAGCATAGCAATCACATCATCACTTCAGGTAAAGCTCTTATACCCTTTGGAGAATATGCCATTTCTTTTGAGTTTTTGGCGTGACATCCCTATAGATTCAACTGAGTGAAAATTTTGAGTTCTACCTATATGAAAGCATGAAACATAAAAAAAAAAGTATACATTCAAACATAGCTTCACAAAATTGGAATAATGTTTATTCAAACCCCAAAACGTTGAATAATGTCTTGCAACTAATAAACTTCTCAAAGCCTTCATGATCCATGTTGCATATATGTTGTGAAGAGAAGAATTATGATCACTTCATTCCGCAATTTTTGTGCATCACTTGGAAGGAAAATCCTGGTCTTTATGTTTAGGCCTAGTCAAGCTAAATGGTACTTTCCCCATTTGGCTCATGAGTTGTTGAGATGGATTGAGGGAACAATTTGCCAAGTGTACATTTTGAGAACTTGAACTCATCAGCATCTGATGATAGTGATTGATTTGTCTTTGATTCATTTCCATTGCTGCAGCATGTGAAGTAGGGAAATATGGTTGTGTTGTTGCTCCACTTGGACACACCAAAATTTGAGAAGTAGTAGTAGTACTCCCATTTGATAGAGCCAATGTTGATGGGAATGGTACCACATTGATGCTATGTATATCATTTTGGTTAACAAATCCATGGTTTGGCCATTGAGCAACATCGCTAGAATTAGAATTATGCTCAAATTGGTAACCAAGTGATGGCATAGTGTTCATCAAGCCCAAAAATGAAGGGTGATTAATTGCTCTTGGTAAGATAGTAGTACTATTTTGTAAAACATGTAGACCATGACAATTATTGCTACCTTGCTTATTACCGATGTTACTTCTAACATCATTATCATCGTCTTTGTCATTACTAATGTTATTATCATCCTCCTCACTAATTCTATTCATCCAATTTGGTTTTACACTAACCAACTCTCGTGAAACTTCCTTGGACTTTGATTTCCATAGAGAAGTGTTTTGGCCTGAACCTTCAATACTATGAGAGGTGCTAACAAGAGATGGATAATTACTATAACCAAGTGTGAAGTTACCTGGAGGTATAGGAAGTGGTGGAAGTTCATCAATTTCATCTTTTGCTGCATTGAGTAACCAATCAACAACTTTGCTAGGTTGATTGAGTCCAAGCCTATCTTGAAGGTCATAGAGGTGAATTGCTGTTGGGACTGAAAGTCTCACTCTCCTATCTCTTAGCCCTCTTATTGTGCACACCTTGCTATGCCTATCTTTCCCTCCAAAGGCACGTGACACTCGAACAATCCTTGGATCCTTCAGTTTTAGCCATTGTTGTGATGATGATGATGTGGTTGATGAAGCCACCTTTGCCTTTTCATGATCACTTGAAGAAAGACCTTCTTGTTTTAGTGGAAATTCTGCTTCTTTTCTACTATTGATCATTGTAGTTCTTTCATTATTGTTGTTGGTTTTCCTTCCAGCTTGATCTTCTCTTCCACCTTCAAAATTGAAACCCCTAATTTTGAATTCCAATGTGTCTTAATTGGATTTGCTGGTTGTACTCCTAGCTGGAATCTGCTTCAGAAAACTTAGGAATTGAGATTGAGGAAAATAAGAAGATAGGAAAATAAACTAATTCTTCATGACAACTATTGAAAACGAAAATTCAGTCCAATTGAGGTTATTCTTCATGACAATTATTGAAATTGAAAACTCAGTTCAAAAGTGGTTATGAGGTACATATATTAATTCAGATAAAACTATCCCTTCTAAAAGGAGGTATCTAACTTATCTGAAGTAATATTTTCATTTCACCAGAAGAAAAAAGTGAATAACCTCAACCGATGATAAGAATACCAACGTTTATTTTCATAACTGATTTCTCTATCTAAGAGTTGAAACTTGAAATCCCTTTCTTTTTTTTTCTCTAATTTAAGTTAAAAAT
Organism: Hylodesmum podocarpum; assembly: GCA_026586105.1. Classification (NCBI taxonomy): domain Eukaryota; kingdom Viridiplantae; phylum Streptophyta; class Magnoliopsida; order Fabales; family Fabaceae; genus Hylodesmum; species Hylodesmum podocarpum. The sequence goes on along the minus strand of JALJEV010000803.1, from coordinate 2,685,112 downwards.
TTCAATTTAGAAGAGTCTAATTCTTCTTAAATATAACAAACTAATTAGTTAAGTCGCAATTCCTAATATAAGAACACATGACAAAGATTCGTCACTGGCAGGTACTGTTAAACATGATCACACAGACACACAATGAATTAAATCATATTCAGTTGAGGTTTTGAGAGGATTAGAGAGGCTAAATTAGTCAACTAAGAATAACAAATGCAAATAAGTAATATAAGCTAGCACATCTCATCAGATTATATGAAAATGTTTGTTGCAAATTATATAGTTTAAGTACAGAAAGGCAAGGCAAAACTAAGTCAAAGAAAGCAATTAGTAGGGTGCAAACGCAAGCACACAATATTAGAACAAGTTTCACATATATAGAAAACGTGTATAATTGAAAAAACTTAAACATAAACCCTAGATGTTGAAGATAAGATACATAGTAGTACCTAGGAAAAATTAACACTTACAAATACCTACCCTTGTTTGATGTTGTCATGCAAATTATAGAAGAGAAAGAAAAAGTGTGTGCACCTTACTATTGATGCCAATAATCTTGAAATATATAAGAAAAGGTTTCAAAATTGGGGTTTGCTTAGTTTGCATAGAATATAAATTGGTGTAGTTGAGTCTTCAGTTTGAAAATAAAGGAAGATGCCGGAATGGAACCGACCACACCACACTGAAAGATAAAGCAATGGCACACATGTCGCCACGTGAGATATTACCCTATTGGTTGAATAAATTTGGTAGTTTACATCTTATCATTTTATGGTCAAGCATGATGAACAATCATTTCATTGATGATGGTTGTTAGGAGAGGTTTAGGTTTGGTGTTTATTTGTATTTTATTGTCATTGGTCCACTTTCCAAAATTAGGAAAAGTAAACAAGTTCATCAAAGTAAACTATTTGATGTTTTCATGATATATATATAATATTTTTATATTTTACTTCTTAATTTGTTTTTTTTTAAAATAAAAACAAAACTACATAATCACTAATTTATGTATGGTTTTGAGTAGCATTTTAAGAAAATAATAAAAATATAAAATTTTTAGTTATTAATGTTAATAATAATTTAGAAAATGTTATCTATAAATATTGCAAAATGACATCTGTAATTTTTATTACATATTTAATTAGAAAAATTTTGAATTAAATAAGTGTTAAAAATTATATATAATTATATTTTACTCAATGTTAATAAATAAATATTATTAAATGTTAAAATGAAATCTCTATACATAATTACTGTGTAAAAATTTTATGTGTTTTTTTTTATCACAATTTTATGTAAAATTAATTATCTATGCTAAAACATAATGTATAATTACCCCTATAAGATCGTAATTTTTATTTTATTTTTTATCAAAAAAAACTATAAGATTGTAATTAATGAGAAAGAAAAAGTTAAATAAGAAAAGTTATTTATGCAAAAGAATGAGAAAAATTTGTAACTCGTGACAAAGGAACACATTAATAACCTAAATGGACCATTCCTTACACGCTTCAAAAAGCGGCGAGTCACACTTTATCGACAACTACAAAAGATTTGGTTACTGAAACGCATCACATGGGGGGGCCATAGAACCAACACAAAATAGCATTATCAAGCAAAATATGTTGTTATAAATTAAGAGCAAATCCTTATAATAAATTGCTGCATGTGTTTAATTAATTGATTTTACTCAGTCAAACTATTGTTTCAAAAATTTTCTTGATGAACATATTCTTAATTAGACTGTTGATCTTGAAAAACTTTTAAAAGAAATGAACATGATCAATAAAAAAGTTCGAGAAACAACTCTCAACATTATAATAACATTATGATTTTTTGGGAGGCACACATTTATAGTTTTTTTTAGGATATATATATATATATATATATATATATATATATATATATATACTAATAATAAAATGATAAGCATTATAATTATCTCTATTATTAGTATAATTTGTTACTGATGAAAAATAATAGTGTGCATATACAGGTTTATATCCTACCAATATGTGATCTATAAAAAACATAAGATACATAGATAATACTATACTCAGTGAAATCATTTGTGAAATATATATGATCCAATCTATATTTTAATGAGGATTTATAATGTTTATATATATTAAGAAATTAATTTTTATCAAATAAAATTATATCAACAAAAGCAAATCTTACACATATAGCACACGACATTATGTCAAAAGTATCTTCAATTCCAGTTGTATTTTACAAATATTCCCTCACATACTTACTCTTCCGGACAATTAAAAGATGAAAAGAAGTAATAAAAGGAAAAATAAAATAAAAAGAGAGACAGAAACAAATATTATGTAAAATAATTAATATATAATCTTATTCCTCATACACATAATCCATGATTCAATCTTTAATACATGTTGATGAAAAATATTTACGAAATTATCTAGTGGACAAGTCTATACTAGCTAATTAGCTTATTATAATAATAAGGTCAGTTGTGTACTTTTTAAATTATTTTTATATATTTATTCATAAATAATAATATTTTATGATTTACTGTGTTACAAAGCTAATCACTCAACTCACTCACTAATTTTTTGTATTGAAATTGTCTAGAACATATTTTTCATTTGAAAGACCGTTACATTCTCTAACACTACAAACATATATAAATGCTTAACGTAATTGATTATGTAACTAGATATTAGGGTTGGGAAGATATTTATTACTCAAATAAAACTTTACATGAATTGGCTAGTCATTAACTCTGGATTGAAAAACAAAATTGATTAAGAAAAAATTGAAAGTGAAAACAAAATAGCAGAAAGCATCACGTGGAGGAGGAAAGAGAGAAAACCAACTTTAGATAAGTGATTTAGTAAGATTCAAAAGTTGTGGTGTCTAGGCAGAGAATTGTCATGTCTTTGTGTATGATAACTACTTCGGACAATGTAAAGCTACATATAGGTGAGGGACCAACATACATGTTATCTTTTAAGACACTCATTCACTTAGGACCACACATGCTATTGCAGAGAGATATGCATGGTGGCAACCTTGTGATTTTTTCACTTAGAACCTAACATCTATCTCACACACAAACACAAGTGGATTCAATATTAAGCGCATGCATATATGCTTTCTTCAAAAGAAAGTTAATAAATGATAAGATTTAGAAACGTACACAAGTTTTCTTCTCTTCTTCATTTGTCAAACTTGTTGATTTGGATATGGTTTTGTCTTCTTCACCAATGCAAGGAATACTTGGAGGTTGATATATACCGAATTTGAAACCCTAAAATTTCCCCGCGTGGTGTAAAGAAAAATTTCACTATATTTTCCTTCATTGATTCTTAAACATGAACAAACCCTGAAACATGTAGAAAGTGAGAGAAATGATATCTATTCGTTTATATGTGTAATAAAATTAATCAAAACTAATGGTTGGTTAAGATAGAGAGAAAGAGAGAGGAAAATTGAAGAGTTACAGAAAGACCAAACAGGTCCTTTTCAGTTGTTAATTTTCATAATGTTGTAGTGTTAAATAAGTGAGGAAAAGAAAATAGAATTAGACTAATCTAATATTTCAGTAATGTTGTTAATTATTTATCATAACTGGAGTGTTGAATTTTTCCACAAGATTCAATTGTCATGGTTAATTTACTCTTCCAAGGATAAAGAGAAATGGTTTTTAATTAATTCTTTTACGTTCCATATGATAAAAAGAAAGAAAATTATAATAAGATTGATCATGTGATTGAAAAAAGAGATAAGTATAAATTATGATACATTAATAATAATGTAAAATATTATTTTACCAGTTAACTAAAATAGATCATTATCTAAAATAGGTTTATTGACTATAATAACAATACTCTTACGAGTCATATAAAAATTAATTTGTAATGGATGAGTATATATGTAAAATTATTTGTGCTAGTCTTTGAACTCGTAACATATGTACATAGATTCCTTTGCTTTCAATTCCTTCACATATATACACATGACATGAAAAACCTTAAGATATCTTTGGACTCTCATTTATTCAGTTCCTCAAGATTGAGAGAAATTTAAATTTCATCACTGAAAAGCTAGATAAATTTTCTATTTTTTCTAATTAAAAAAAAAACTGATTATAGGAAGGTAGAAAAATATATCAACTATATAAGTGCAAACCTTATTTCTTGACTTGTGCAGTGAGTTCAAGAAAGAAATAAACTAAGTAAAATGATCTAGTTAGTATAAAAAAAAAAAAAAAAAAAAAAAAAAAAAAAGCAATTCGTTTCTACAGTACAAACTATAAAATTAAGAAGTTTAAGAGCAAAAGGGGGGAAGAATATTGTAAGGAAGAGGATGAAGAAGAAGCAAGACAAAAACCAAGTTCCTGGCCTACACTCCTTTCTGAAAGAAGAAAGTGAAAGATTATTCTTTTAACTGTTGGAGATGTTAATTCCTGAGAGAGAATCCACACACTTGCAGTGTTGTTATTCATGCATGTAGCTAGTTGTACAAGACAAGAGAGCGTGATATGTATTATATAGATACAAAGAGAAGGGCACAGAAAATCTGAAGGAAAAATGAATAGGGTTTGGATATGTTAAAGACTTAAGAAACGCAGTCTCTAAATTAAGTAACAAGTAGTTGTGAAAGGTTATCTCAAGAGGGTTCTGATGATGAGAAGACTAAGTCATAACCAGAAAGTTAATAACTGAGTCACTGAAAAGGGTACAATTATGGTTCAATAAATGATCCACAGGTTCATAACAGAAGCACCTTGGTTACTGCTCATGACTCATCGCTCTCACCCTTTCTGAATTTGCCAGAATGCTTCAGTGTCTGTGTAGCTGTAACACTTTGCAGCTGCAACCAATGTGAATTAAATTACTGAAAACACTGTAGAAATATTGTGTTTTAGGTTAATAATAAGTGTGGTATATTTTAGACTAATTTTTGTTTTTAAGTCATCTATTTTAATATGTTGTGGTATGTTTAACTTGGATTATGCTAAACAAAATTATGTTTCAAAATTGTTGGTTTAAGATTAAGATGACTTAACTGTTTTTTATCTTATTCATATATTGATTTTGTAGCTTATTTTCTGATAATGATTGGGATCTAATTTTATAAAATTTCCTATTCTTGTTTTCTATTATAAGGATAAAAGAGACGTCAATTTGAACATTTTGAAACCGTTTCTAGTGTGTTTATTAGTGATATTTTGCTTCATATAAAAATTGACTAAACTATATAGTACTTAACAGCAATTTGCAAGCAGTTATGCTATAATTAAATACTTAATTACATGAATGAGTTGAATTTTAATAACACAGATTCACAAGGCAAAATTTTCAGCTTGACAGAAGGAACTTGCAGGTTGTTATAATGTTTATTTGAAGACCCTTTTTGGACGTATTCAGATCGTAGGGTTTGGTGACATAATTAAACTCAAGTCTAATATTATATTTTATAAAATATCTTTTATGTTTTATTTTAACTTAAATATATTTTTAGTCTATATAATATTAATTTTTATTTTAATTCTTGTAAAAAAAATTAAATATAATCCTTGCAAAACTTCTCTTTTTGTTTTGGTCCTTATTATTTTAATTTAGTATTTTTATTTTTTTATGTTATTATAATATGTGAATAATATATTGTTTTAGTCTATATCACTTTTTTTTAACTCAAAATGAACAAAATATTATTTTATTTACCAATGTGCCTCTGTTAGCAAGTCAAATCCATGTGCTTAGTTATAAAAGAGTTTAATTATTATATATTATTAAGGGTAAAGGTTTTTTTACTGTTATTTAATTATAATTCAAGATTGATATGTTTTGTAAGATATATATACAGAAGTTAACAATATCATAAATGATTGGCATGATTTATAAGATATGATTTTCAATCTTAAAAAAAAAATATCAAGTACCAAAATAAAAATATAACTTTAATAATCATATCCTTTTTTTAAAAATATATATTTATACTAAGGACAAAGATCAATATATTATAAGACTAAAAATATACGTTCATCATCATCAATAATTAACTAAAATGAACGATATATGAAAAATCAAATATTAAAATATTAAGCAATACTTGTATATAATGTCAAGAACAAATATACAATACATTTACTCTTAAGCAAAGTTATTAAACCATATAATTCAACTTTAATTTGTTTTATCTATCTACCTCCATAAAACAACATTTACCCAACTGATATATATATATATATATATATATATATATATATATATATATATATATATATATATATATATATACACCCCTGACACGATGTTATCATCCAATTATCATTCAGTTGTACTGTTCTTGGAAATTTATAACAAGACAGTTTAGTAAATAAGTTAAAATAGTAAATGTCATTCATCATCCATTCTGAACTCTCATAAATGCTGAATATTATAGAAAATACAAAAAACGTATTCAATGATAACAAATTAATAAAGAAATGTAACAAAAAAGAATTCATAACGTATGTATTCAAAAAAAGAGCTAAATATGTAATCACAAATGCTATATGGTTCATTTACCTATAATGTTTATATTAACAGTTTCAATTTTGTACAACAAAGGACTATCTAATATTTTTTTTATCGCGTAACATTTTCTTATTTTCATTAATGTATTACTTTTTATGAACACAAAATTACATTTTACTTATTATTATATTCCAACCTTTTATACATTGTCCTAGATTCGTGTGTCCCTGTCTATTGTGGAAAGCAACTTCGAATGATTTGTTAATTCAAATCTAGCAATCATTATTTATAAGATTCTACTTTACGAACTGAATACTGTTACTATTTTTTAACCAATTTCATTGAGCAGATTTAAGGTAATAAATTAATTATATTTATTTATTATTTGTTAGAATGTGAATAGAATCATGAATGAGAAGTTCACTCTGTGACCACGAGCATAACTTTACTCTGTGGACTAAGGATAGGTCAACAACTCTTCTTGTTTAACAAATAGAGAAGAAAGAAATAACTAGATAGGAAATAAAAATAAAAATAAAATATTTTCAGTAGAAAATGTGTTATTTGGATTAATAAAATTAACAAACTTATTAAAAACTAATTAAAGAGTTTATAAAGTAACTTCAAGAAAAATAATTGAAGTGGGTTATAGACAAGTATATATCTATACTTTCTTATAATTTTCTTGTTTTCTATAAACTATTTCAAGTATATCATTGAAATAGAACTTTTCGTTTAATTAAAAGAACATATTTAAACTAAATATGTCAAACAGAATTTACTTCAATGATTTTAAAGCTCTAATAGATTTTTTTTCATATTTAGTTATAAAGTAGCTTTTAACTAATCCAAAGAGAAATTAGGGAAATCTCAGTTCAAACACTTCTACCTAATACTTCATTTGTTTTGGGTAAAACGAATACACAAATTAAATTCATTCATTTGATTAGAAGAAAAATGAAAGAAACTAAACAAATAATCATATAATTTGGCTATCACAATATTATTCTCTTAATAAATTTTTAAATTATTTTTATAAAAAAGTGGAAAAAGTGAAACCTAACTTTTAACAATAAGTTCCACTTTCTATAACTTTTTTATAAAAATTAATTAAAAAATATGTATCAGTTAAAGCCACCAATTACTTGATTTTAAAGTTATGATTTTTTTTAAAAAGAATAACTAAATATCCAAATTATAAAAATGAAAAATAAAATTTTTAAAATTATTGAAAATAAAAAAATTAAATTTACATTTAAATCTATCAATTATCAAGGTAATGGTAAAGGCAATTATTAACTGCACGTGAAGATTGAAAAATGAAAAAATATATATTTGACATTCAACTTCCAGGAACACTAAAAGTAGTAATTTAACTAATATATACAATTATATATATATATATATATATATATATTGTATATATAAGATGAAAATATGAAATTGAGGACCTAAATTAGTTATGTATACAGCCAAAATAAATACTGATAATTGATATTTAATTTAAATAAAAAGTAAATAATCATAAATAATTATGTTATAGGATTGATATTAATTTTTTAAATATGAAATATATATATATATATATATAGTAAATAAATAATTTTATTGATATAAAAAATTATTATATTTATAAGAAGTAACATAAACAAAGAGTTAGTTACTAATTAATTTTTGAATTATTTTTTCAGCTAATTTTATATATTTGTTAGGCACTATTGTAACAAATTTAGGCTAAAATGAAATTTGGAATGTAGTAGTATAAGTTTAGGCAGCACAAAAAAAGAAAAGAAGAGATGGATAAACAGAAGATGCTTCATTGGAATATGTGTGATTTGTAAAGTGTTTGTCGTATTTGCATTTCTTTGTCGCAGGCGTGCGCACTCTCTTTGTTTTGTCGGCTCATTCTAACTTATATTTCCGTATTGCTTAAGCATCTCATCATATATCCCCCCTTCTAGTACATACACTAAAACACCAAACAAATATTTATTTAAATAACAATATATCATAATTTATTTTATTAAGTATATTTTTTTTAAAATAATATTTGAATTAATAAGCATAAGTAATCTTTACAATATTAAAAATTATGATATATACTAGCTAGTTGGTTTATCCATATTTTTCTTACCTATTTTATTTTTTAGTTATTTTTTAATAATTTAAATTATCTACTTCTATTATTATAATACAAATATGAATTAATATTAATGTAATATAAAATAATTAAATATAGAATATATTATAAGATAGTCTATTTTGTTACATGTAGCAAATATATAAAAATATATAATAACAATAAAATAATTCGCTTTTTGTTATCTGCAACAATGTAAGAATATTCAAAATAAATAATATATAACAATAAATTTAGCCTTTGCATATTGAATATGAGAAAATAGACAAAGAATAAAATAGTTTAAGCCATTAGTGTCTTGCAAATTTTGAAAAACTTATTTGAAAATAACATTGGGATAGTAACTTTTGACAAGTCAACTTTCTTAGTTGTAATTTTTGAAATAGTAAAATATAATTGTACATGTGAGAGAACTTCGAGAAATGAATAGACTCCAACATGTTTTAAGAATGAATTTTGACTTTTATTCATAATAATTGTAAAAGAAATATTAAAAGGAAACTATTTGCGTCTAAATTTGAATGAAATTCTTGTAACATTATTATAAGAGTTAGTGAAAATCTAGGTGACTTGTTTTAATAAGAATTATACTTTAGTGTCAAAGTTGTAAAATGTATGTTTACTTAATGGTTTAAAATATATATACAAAAAAAAAGTTTTGAAAACATTACATAAGCCTTTAAAAATAAATGTATTTATGAGAATGTAAATTTAGGAATTTTGAGGGTGTCAATTTACAATGGTTAATTTATAATTAAAATATATATGTTTCCTAAAAGAATATTATTTTGAATATTTTTTTCCATTTCTATTGTTCAGTGAAAAAACTATATATTTATATTTAATTAAACATATTTCAACCATTTTTAAAAACTCATTCACAATTTTTTTTTTTTTTTGTATTGATAGTTTTAAGGATCGTGATTCTTTAATAATTACGTAGGTCTATAAGAATAAACAGATTTTTAATCAAAAAAATTTAACTAATTTCATTGCATTAAATTTTTAACAAATTTTGTATCAACAATTCTTTAAAAGGTCTTGCCACCCAATATCTTGAGGATACGGATTAAGAAAAATTAAGAGGTACATTAATTTAATGTATAGTTATATAAATAGATGTAAAAAATATTTAACAAAGTAAGTTTACACATTAATCTCAACAAAAATATTTTTATTTTTAATTCCTTATCGAGTATATTTAGAGTGCTAGATTAATCATTTTTTTATTTTAATATGAAAGATAAAATAATATCATTAAATATAGCGAAAAATTTATTTATAAATAGATTAATTTTTACACAAAATTTGTAAGGGAGATTACATACAAATTAAACTTCTTTAATAATAAGAGATATATTTCAACAATTTTTAAAAATTCATGATACACTTTTAACATTTTTGGACAGTGATACTATTTTTATATTGATAGGTTCGAGGATTCTAATTCTCAAATAATCTCATATATCTCTTTGAAAATAAATAGCTTTTTAATCAAAATTGTTCAACTGTGTCAACAAATTAATTATTTCTTTGCATAAATTTTTTTAATTAATTTTGTGTCAACAAATATCTAAATTATGTATTTATTTTATACATATATATATATATGATGAAATGATAATTTATAAACACTTTGATTATATTACAGGCTACTCTACATGTAACAACTAATAATTAACCTAAATCTTCAGTTTTTTCAAATTTAATTAGATTTGAATACAACTTAGTTATAGTTGATACAATTTGTGGATAAATTTTTTTGGAATGAGATAAATGTTTTTCAAAGGCCATTCTCTCTCTACATTTAAATCTGTGCATGCTGAGAGACACAGCACACAGAAAGAGCATTGTTAAAGAAGTAAAACCAGAAAGTAAACAGGGGGGAAACATAAAGAGAATAGGTAAAAAGAAAAAAGGTCATTGATGCAGAGTATTTATGACTGATTGAATTAACTGATTCATTTAAATTCTATGTCTGTAAAAAAATTGAGTGATTGAGTTAACTTTTTCTTTTTTTATGCCTAGAGTTAACTTTATTATTTCATCAATATTTTCAATTTAAAAGATTAAATATTTTTAGTAAAGGTAGGATGTTTTCTTATTTTCTTGTTCTAAAATCTCTCTAGAGAAATTCTGCATAGAAATAATTAAGTTTTTAGTTGTATAATTATTTTAAATTAAATTTTTAAATTTTTATTAATATTTAATTCTTTATTTATTTTTCATTAATATTTTCAATTTTTAACATCAAATTAAATTATTAAATATTCACATAAAAATGTCACGTAATTTATTTTTATGTAACACATTAATACTTAACAATAAATCAAAGAGATTAAAAATATGAATAAAAAATAAATAAATGATTAAAATTGATAAAATATTTTACCAGAATTAAAATCTAAAATCTAAAATATAAAATAAAAAGTAAAATATTTTAATTAACCCTACTGTTAAAACTCACTTTCATATGACAAATTTAATAATAAATAAATCAAGGAAATTAAACGTTAATGTTAAATCAACTCTACTTCGTAGTCAAGTAATTAACTACAATACAAAGTTAATTAATCAATTCACTCACAATAAAATATACATGCATATCCATATATTTTTATTTTTTTTTCTTTTTATATTTCATAACTAATTGTTTAGTTATTTGCATATTATAATCATCTACGAAATATTTTTCATACTAAATTTATCTAGTTTGAAATAGAAAAGTTAATATACTAGTAATGAAATTTAATGTGAAATTTCTCTTACACTCAATTTTCTTAATTTTTTTAAATTAAGCTTTAATATTTTTCTCTTCGTCGGCTGTACGGTATTAATCTTGTCTCGTGTATATGTTATGAATGACACGAGAATTTGATTTGATTTGATTTTTCCACTGCCTTCTGTTGTTTTTCACTATGGTTTTAACCTACAAGGTTCTACGAACCCATGATACCAAGATGAATTCTTTGATAATTTCATGAATAAAGTCATTGGTTTTCTGGTGGAGATTGATCCTTGGCTGTTCCGCCAACAAGATTGATCATCGATCTGATGAACATCGAAGAAAAAGTTAGACTTTTCAGTTCATCTAAGCATAAGCATAGCGCTTTATTCAAAGACAAAAAAACAGCAAAGTTTTTTCGTACAGTTCTGCATGCACTGTAAAGAGTCACCCGCTCAGCATTCTGTTTACTGTGTGTCTACTTGACTCTTACTTTTACCACTGTCATCGTTTCCTCATCTTTTCTCAGCCTGGTCAAATCTCTATCCCTACTTTTCTGTCACAAAACCTTTGTCAATTGTCACACTTGCACTTGATCCAATATTCACACCTCCTGTCTCCTTCGTTATCCACCAATTAATATATGTATAATGTATCATACTACGCTGAATAGGTCACTAACAATATCAATATTCTCTTAAATTTTCAATATATATATATATATATATATATATATATTCTAATATGATTTTATAAATGAGTTATGCTTTCGATTTAATTTTATAAAATTAATTTTTAACTTTATAAAATTAATTAATAAAATAAGGATTGTGTTGACTTCTACACAAAATTAATTTATAAGGTTTTAAATATTAATGTGAGGTTTATATTATGTAAATGGAAGGTTTATACCGCATTATAAATGTGGAATATGAGCATGCAAGTTAAATGTGAGTTATGAGCTTAACTCAACCCTATAAAATTGGCTTATAAGGTGAGGATTGCTTCCCTCTTATATACATGCAACTAGGCTATATCTTTAGGCGATGTGAAACTTCCAACACACCCTATCACGCCGAGGTTTGGACTCGTGCGTGGAGACTATTCAAACGGGTGACCTGACAACGGATGACCCAACTTGGGATAGGCTCTGATATTATTTTAAATATTGATGTGAGATTTATACCGGTTTATACCATGTCACGCCGAGGTTTGGACTCGTGCGTGGAGACTATTCAAACGGGTGACCTGACAACGGATGACCCAACTTGGGATAGGCTCTGATACCATTTTAAATATTGATGTGAGGTTTATACCATGTCAATGAAGGTTTATACCGTGTTATACAAAATGTGGAATATGGACATGCAAGTTAAATGTGGGTCATGGGCCTGTCTCAACCTTACAAAATCGGCTTATAAGGTGAGGATTGTTCCCCACTTATATACATGCAACAAGTCATATCTTCAGTTGATGTGGAACTTCCAACATAAGATAAGGTGTTAAGTCAAAATTACTTAACATCTTAATTTTGATAATTAAAAGACAGACGAATGTATCAATAGACGTAGAGGCAACAATGATCAGACAGATCATTATCAGCATAGACAAAAGATGCACCCTCAAAACAGAAAATGCAACAGACGAAAGGTTTAAGTCATCATGCTTCAAGACAACCTCATCAGACGAAGAACCTTTATAGACCAAACGGAGAGCTAGTCCCAACTTCAAGTCGTGTGCTCAAGAGTGAAGATTTCAAGACTGAAGTTGAAGACGAAGATAGAAGACAAACGAATGAATTCAACACACAACTCATCTATTTGTTCATTCGTCTATCTATTTAATGAAGTTCAGGACGCTGAGTAACACGTGCATTCGTTTCAAATCAAACCGTTACTCAGAAGCTTCTATAGGTGGAAAGAGATTTCAGAATAAACCTCTGCAACACGAAAAGTAGTTGTACGTTTTAGTGAAATCTCTGAGCATATTAAGTCAAAGGCAGATCTCACGCTGACATCTGCTGGTTTACATTAAATGTTCTGATTGTTCACTCTGCCAGATGTGAAAGTACCCAAGACAAGAACTAACGTTAACATCTACAGTCTAACATATACTTCACAAGAGCACCTATAAAAGAACTTCATCTCTACGAGATCAACTTAGCGAACTACTCTGATTAAGACTATATTCATATACTCACTCAAGCTCTCAACATATAAGTTTGCTCGCGACAAACTTAGAATAGAATTCACATTGTAAAATCCCTCTTTGCGTAGATGATATTTTCTATTTGGTCTTTATTGTAAACCACTAATCTGTAGCCTGAGGAGACTAATTGTTTAAAGAATACCTTGAGTTTAACCCGAGGAGGCTGAGGTCCAAAAAATAACTTTTTTAACCTGAGGAGGCTAAGTGTTGAAAGAATACCTTGGTTAGCCTGTGAGGCTGTGTTCAAAGAATACTTGGGTTTAGCCTGTGGAGTCTAGGGTCAAAGAATACCGCTTTAGCCTAAGAAAACTGTGTTCAAATAATATCTGTAGTTTAGTCAAGAGTGATTGGGTTCATAAAATACTCTTAGTGGAACCTCAGCAAGTTGCTGGGCAACTGGACGTAGTCTTGAATAGACGAACCAGTATAAAAATATTATTGTTTTGATTATATCTATTTGCTTACTAACTGGGGATAAAAACTTAAACTGTGTTTTTAATTAAAATCAACCTTTGAAAGATAAGTTTAAGTTTGTGTTTGATCTAACGTTTTAATACAGGTGCAAAACACATCGTCTGAAAAAGTTTTAATTGATAAACACAATTTAACCCCCTTTTTTATGTATTTGTATTTTACATAAGGGTTGTCTCTACTTACGCAAAAAGTAAGAGACTCATAGAATGGCATAGACAAATAGAGATTTTACACATTTTTGTTAATCCATCTAAACAAGATCTATATAAACACATATAAACATAGACCCATGAATCCATATAATTGAGGAATCGACACTTAACAATTTATATTTTTACATAGGATATCTAATTCACCTCCTCGTGTCTATACAATTAATTATTTATATTTTTAGGTGTTGTGAATTCTCTAACATATCCTCATTGATTGAGGTTGTACTCGGTCAAAATAATACAATTAAATGTAGTAAACTAGGAATGACTCCTAGGTCGTCTCTCAAGGATCATCATTATGTTTCTATCAAATACAGGACACGAAGGGGGTTGCAATTATAACTAAAACAGAATTATAGAACAGAGAATTAACAAATAACTGAAATGGGGTTAGCCTCTTGATTAGATTACAATTTCACTTATCCTAGATTACAGGATCAATTTACTAAGCAAAAATTAATCACAACAAATGCTCACTTTACTCAACTCTCAATCCAACTCGAATTAATTAACTAAGCGAAATCTAACTCTAGGTTTTTCTTATGCGAATTAAGCATCTACACACATCAATCATTCAAAATCCAACAAATTATGAATCAACTCATTAAGCATGAACAGAGAAATAATTTGCCTATTAACTGAAACATTAAGCATGAATAGAGAAATAATTTTCCTATTAACGGAAACATTAAGCATGAACAACAATTGGAGCATTTAAGCACTAGAATAATTGATGAAGAATTAAGCACAAAGAAAACATAACAATACATAATAGAAACCTCAAAGTTACTTTGCAACCTAATTTAAGAGGTTAACCCAAGACAAATTAACTTTCCATTAAATGCCATTGTAGATGAAGTTACAGTAAATGAAGATGGAAAAACCAAAATTGCAGTAAATGAAGATGGAAAAACCGAAATTACAGTAAAATAAAGTTGAAGAAGATGAAACATCAACAACAATGAGGAAAGGAAACCGTAATAACAGTAAAACGAAATTGAAATTGAATTAGAATAAGGAAGAAGAAGACAAACCCAAATTGATTGATGAACTGAAATTAAAACACAAGTGTGGAACATTTAATTGATGACTGGGAGAAAAAGGAAGCAAAACGAAGAAGAAGAAGAGAAGAGAAGAACCTAAACCTATCCTAAACTAAAACGTAAAATGTGAGAGTGTGAATTTGTCCATGTCTCCCTCTATTTACCCAATTCTCAATATATATGGGCAGCCCTCATGTGCAAGGCACATGCAATTTTAAGTGAGAAAGGTCCCCAATTCAAATCCCATATACAACAAAACAAAGTGAATGAATTAAATGCATTTAAATGAGCCCAATTCGTTGGAAATTCCCGCATTAGCTTCGTGGTCCACTTTCAAGGATAATTTCACTCTAGATGTAGTCCAAATTGGCTCTTTATGTCTTCATGACTTTTGTATCTTTGTCCATCCTCTTTAATTCGAAAAAAACCGGAGCTCAAACAGAGGTATGTAGAAAGAGATATGTCTATTTTAGTCAAACTGCTCAAATCTAAAAAAATATAGCGAATTAAAACAAAAATATCACTTAAAACTCAAATGAATCCAAAATCATAAATACATCAAATTATGTTAATTGACCCTTAATTATGCTAATATAAAAAACAAAAGAAAGTGATAAAATAATAACTCGTCACCTATAATATTTTTTAAAATTTAATAAAAATGTAAATATGTAATATTCATAAAAGAAATGTATATATAAAAAGTTAAACCGTCAAACTCACTTAAAATGATGGTTATAAAATGTAGAAAATTAAAGCCAATTGGTTAGGGTTGATTCCATTCATTTCAAAATGGACTTATGGATTCATGAGTTGGTCCAAAAGAATGGGCTCGTGTCAGAGTTTAGTGGAATCAGTATTATATTACTTGAATGCGTGTAAAATGGTCAAATGTTTCTTTTTTACTTTTAAAATATTTTTAGTATTTTACCAAAAATGAAAGAAAGTTTCGATTCCATGAAAAATCAACGTGGATTTAAATAATACCACAACGGGTTAACTAAATAACTGACGTAGACGTAGACGTAGAATCTTAATCACGTCGATCTTTAAGATAACAAAAAATTTGACGTTAAAATAGTAATTTGACTAGTGCTTTCGTAAAAATAAATAATAATATTAATAAAATAAACATAAATAATAATATTTTATTCCATCCCTAATCAAAATGAGCTCAGTGAACATCTTATACCACAATCAAAATCAACTATCGACTCGTCAATGATCAAACTGTGACTTTTTTCAAAAAAATATAAAAATATAAAAAGTATATTAATAAAAATTATTATTTTTAATTAACAACACTAATTAATAATTACTCTTTTCAGTTATCTGGATATCTATTTTTTCTACTTTAATTAATTTAATGATTTACTTAGTTATTAGTTGCATTCTATTATTATTTGTATTATTCCTTAATTTCTTATTATTTAATTAGCTTATTATTATCTCCCTCGTTCATTGTTATTAAAATTACTAGTTTGTTATAGTTTGGTTTTATTTAATATGTGCTCACAGTTATGTTTTCTTTATTTACTCACACATATGCTATAGTTTAGGACTACAAAAGAATTATCATAGATGTTATATTTGATTGATAATTTTTTTACCGTCGCGTGTAAAATTAACGAATGCGTTATAACCAATTAATATCGTTAAATTTATCGCATTTTCATATTAATTTCTTTGTGTTTTAGGTTATTTTTTTAACTTTTTTAAATAAAGGAAAAACGTTCATTATTCTATAAGATTATTTTTAGAAGGTAAATATATTTTCAAGCTAAATGTTATAAAATTGTGTGCGAAATTAATGAATACAATGCTGTGTGTCACACTCGATTGAAATCATTAAGTTTGTCTTGTTTTCGCATTAAATTCTTTCCTTGTTTTCTCAATTTTTTTCATACAAAAGGGAAAAATATGTTTTGATCCTCCGTTTCATTTCTATCATTGGGACAAGGTCCATCCAATGCTTTACACCTTCTCGTAACAACTACATTAGCATACTCAATTGATTAGTTATAGATTTACCTAGATACTTACTTAGGAAAGAAAAAAAATGCTGATTTGTTCTTCTTTCTAGCATCCTAATATGGAAAGTTATCTCGCCCACTCTATTGGTTAATTCTATAATAAAGTTATTCATTGTCTAATTTGTCTTTTGTTATCTAGTTATAAATTACTTCTAATTTTACACAAAAGGTGTTGGAGATCTTAAAATTTTCTAGAAATTTTGATTTCTAACCCTTTTGTTGAAGTTAAACGTTCATTACAAATTATATGGAAAATTATTTAACTTACTCTAATGGTTAACTTTATCTTTTTTTTTCTAAAGTTACATATTGTCTCTGTTAAGTCAAAATGACTTAACATCTTAATTTTGATAATTATAAGACAGATAAATGTATTAACAGACGACGCAGAGGGAACAATGATAATTATTCGTATAGATGAAAGATGCACCCTCAAAATATAAGAAGTTCCAGATGCAAAGTTCAAGTCGTCATGTTTCAAGGCATTTTCATCAGACGAAGAACTTTCTAAGATCAGACGGAGAACGCGTCTCAACTTCAAGTCATGTGCTCAAGTGTGAAGATTTGAAGACTAGAGTTGAAGACGAAGATTGAAGACAGACGAATGAATTCAACACACAACTCTTTTTAATTATTCATTCGTCTAGTTTTTTTATGAAGTTCAAGACTCTGAGTAACACGTGCACTCATTTCAAATCAACCGTTACTCAGAAGGTTCTATAGGTGGAAAGGGATTTCAAAATAAACCTCTGCAACACGAAAAACAGTTGTACATTTTAGTGAAATCTTTGAGCGAATCAAGTTAAAGGCAGATCTCACGTTGACAAACGCTGACTTTTCAATAAATGTTCTGATTGCTCACTCTGCCAAATGTGAAAGTATCTAAGACAAGAACTAACGTTAACATCTACAGTCTAATGGTTAGTTCACAACAACATCTATAAAAGGACTTCATCCCTACGAGTTCAACTTGGCGAACTACTCTGATAAGATCATATACATACTCGCTCAAGCTCTCAAGAAAAAAAGTTTGCTCGCCACAAACTTAAAATAGAATTCTCATTATAAAATTTGTCTATTTGTAGAGGATAATTTTCTATTTGATCTTAATTGTAAGCCACTGTTGTAGTAATCTGTAGCCTGAGGAGGCTAATTGTTTAAAGGATACCTTGAGTTTAGCCTAAGGAGACTAAGGTCCAAAGAATACCTATTAGCCTGAGAAGGCTAAGTATTGAAAAAATACCTTGGTTAGCCTGTGGAGGATGTATTCAAAGAATACCTGGGTTTAGCCTGCAGAAGCTGGGGTCAAAGAATACCGCTTTAGCCTGAGAAGGCTGTGTTCAAAGAATATCTGTATTGTTAGTCAGGAGTGGCTGAGTTCAAAGAATACTCTTAGTGGAACCTCAGCAAGTTGCTAGGTAAGTGGACGTAGTCTTGAATAGATGAACCAGTATAAAAATATTATTGCGTTGATTATTTTAACTGCTTACTAACCGGGGATAATAACTTAAATTGCAAATTTACTTAAAATCAATCTTTGAAGAACAAATTTAAATTTGCGTCTGATTTAAACGATTTAATACAAACGCAAAACACATCATTTAAAAGAGTTTTAATTGATAAATATAATTCAACCTCCCTTCCTGTGTATTTGTATTTTATAGTCTCGTATGTCATTGATGCAAAATCATAAATTACTTTTGACTTGACAATGATATATAGATATTGTAGATCTTGAAATTTCTAGAAATTTTGATGACACTCGTTTCTTTCCTTGATTATGCCAGTGTGAGAAGTATGGTTAACTCCTCCACCTAGGTTTTATGCATATGAGTCCAAGTCTAATTTTTCATTCTTGGCTTAGTCTTATAGTAGAAATTGTGGGTACATTTTTCTTGAAGGTTAAGAATTCTTACTTTAACAGTAAATTATTATATATTCTTGCACACCACACATCTCACAAAACATATTAGTAGCACCCATTGCATTAACATTATTTACTTCATAGCTACTCAAGAGGTAATTCGATCCTCTTTCTGCCTATCCATTGCCTTTAATTTTTTATGTCTCTTTCTTCATCATTCGATTTATGCATGAAACAACTTTGAAATAAAAATAACACTTTACATATGTAATTTAATCCATTACAAAAGAAATGGATTATTAAAGGTCTATCAAACGCATAAAAGATCAAACAAATAATAACTCATAAAACCTTTCCTAAACATTAGAAAAGGACTCATTATCCTCTTCAAGTAAATTGTTATTTGTTTCCTCAAGGATTCATTATCCCCTTCAAAAAAATTGTTATTTATTTCCTCGTCTCACTCATTTTTGAAGATGGACCGTAAATGTCCTGAATGTTTATGCTCACAAGCATTCCTCGTAGTTGTAGTGTTAGGGAAAATGTCTTGTCCTGAATGTTTATGTGTGCTCACAAGCATTCCTTGTAGCTGCAGTGTTACAGAAAAAAAAATTGTTGTATATTGTGTTAATTCATAATTTTGTATCGACATATTTTAAAAGGAGAGATGAATAGTTTTTCATTGTAACAAGGGTTTTTATATATTTTAAGTAATGGGTGTCAAACACCGGTGTGTTTTCCATTATTTAGTTTCAAGTAGAGCGATTTTTTATTTATTTAACTCCTTGACATTTTTCATTGTAAAAGTTATTTGTGTATTTTTCTTGCTTTTACATTTTAATTTTTCTTGTTCTCTAAAATTTTAGATTATCATATATTACATTTCTCTTATTTCAATCATAGAAAAAAGATTTATTGTACACACTAACATATTTGTGTGTAATTTTTCCCACGCATACTCTACCTTTCCAAACAAAATGGTCCTCATCCACACCCGCACCACTGAAAATTTTGTTGAGAAACTATGAATATGATATTAATAGTTGTCAAAATTATATTCTAAATTTTTTTTAAAAATATGTTTAACTAGTAAATTCCACTACCATTTCCCACTAGGAGGATATTTTTTTTTTTTTTTTTATATGTTTAAATCTGGGTGCCCAGGAGCACATGATAACCATTACTGATCGATTTGGGTACGTGCTGAGAGGTTCATGGTGATCGAACAATTTCTAACTCCATTAACATATCTTCAAAAAAACTCAAGATCTTTTGACGAGTTCACATGTGCACCTCGAGATTATTTTTTAAATGTCCTTTTTCTTTAGGGTTTTCGTATATTAATGATCTAAGAATACTTTTGGACACAGATCTAAACGGGAAAAAGAAATTTTGGAAAGGAATTTAATTTTTTTATATAATTTTTTTTGGATAATCTATTGATTAAAATTTAAAAATTTTAATTAAGAATTTAAAATAATTGAAAATAAAAATTATAAATTTCACTTGTATACTAAGTATTTTAAATTCTTGTTTTCACTCTATATTCTTTTCTTTCCCGTGCCTTTCTCTTTAAAAAAAAAAGATTTTTCTTTAAAATTTATTTTTATAAATTATTTCTTTTCCATGATCAAATCATATAAATCATTTTTTAGGAACCACAAAATTAAAGTACATTGATTTATAAGAATAAAATATGAAGAAAAAAAGTTATATGGAAAAAAAAATATATAAGGCCTAAAAATAAAACGCCTTACAAGTAAGAAAATATTTAACTACAAGAACTACAAGAAAATAATTTTTTGACTCCCTTAACATATCTCCAAATAAAACTCTAGATGATTTGACAAGCTTCACATGCGCACCTCGTGTTTATTTTTTAAATGTCCTTTTTAGTTTAGGGTTCTCGTATGTTAATGATCTAAAAATATTCTTGAACAATAGATCTAAACGCGAGACACACAATTCAACTTAAGAAAAGAGAAATAAAAGGTATATTCAGTTTTATATTACAGCTGGTGCAGAAGTAAACAGACGACAAACACTTATAAAATATGACGAAAAATAAATATATACACATATAATAGGTGAAGAGAAAAATATATATATATATATATATTTATAAATATAAATATATATAAATTAATATATTTAAATATTTATTTTTGAAATTAGTATAATTATATTATATAATTAAAATAAACTAGTAAATGTTGGAATACTAAAAATATTACATAAAATTTTATATTTTAATTTGTAAAACAACATATTTTTTAAAAAATTATTTCAATGAGACAAAACTTAATTTAATTGTATAATGAAAATAAAAAAACATTTTCTCATTAAAAAATTTGTCTAAAAATTTTAAAAATTTATTATTAATTTTAAAGGAGTTTGAGTAAAATAAAAGAGATAAATATTAAAATAATTAAGAAAAATCAATAAATAAAAAATATTCAAGATAAAAAAACATTAAAATGAGATAAAGTTTTGACTTGTCTTAGATGCACAAAAACTAAAAATATTAACAAAACAAATATTCAAATTAAAGGCTAATTGCATGTTACTACAAAATTTAGAAATCAATACCCATCAAAATAAAATTTTATGCAGGGGAATAAAAAAATTAAATAAAAAAATTAAAACGTATTTAACCTATGTATAAAATATGTTACCAATTCCCACGAGGAGCATGCTTTATTTAAAGAATTTTTTTTTTTTCTTGATGATCACCACACGTGAATGAATGAGTCTTTTCAGCCGAACAGAGTCACAAAACCAAAATTATACATAGAATAGTTTGAAGAATGATTGTTCATGCAGAGTAAGGAAAGTTTGTTAGCCATGGAGCAATCACCAAGTGTGAAGGTTCTCCAAGTTTGTCATTTGGCACCACCACAAACCAACGATTCCTCCAACCCAACACCTTTGCCTCTCACATTCTTTGACTTAATATGGCTAAGAATGCCCCCAGTTGAACGTCTTTTCTTCTATGAATTCCCCAACACAACAACAACCACTTCATTCTTTGACACCATTCTTCCAAATCTCAAACACTCTCTTTCACTCACACTCCAACACTTTCTTCCTGTTGTTGGTACCATCACATGGCCCCTTGACTCATCTCTTCCCATCATCACCTATGTCCAAGGCAACACAATTTCCCTCACTATAGCTGAGTCCTACATGGATTTCAACTTGCTTAGTTCCAACTCATGTGATGCTTCTTTAAGCAAACCCTTGATACCCCACTTGGAAATTTCTAATGAAGAAGCATCTTTGATGGCACTCCAAGTTACCTTTTTTCCAAACCAAGGCTTTTGCCTTGGAATAACTACACACCATGCAGCTATGGATGGAAAATCCTCAACTTTGTTCCTCAAAGCATGGGCCTATGCTTGCTCCAATAACCTCACACAATCATTGTCATTTTTATCATTGCCAGAACATCTCGCACCCTTCTATGATAGGTCAATGATAAAAGACACCACAGGGATTGGTGAAGAGTATAGAAACACTTGGTTGAACATTGGTGGACCTAATAATAAGAGCTTGAAGGTGTGGGATCTTGGTGGTCAAAATGCAAAGCCAAGTGAAAATTTTGTTAGAGGGTCTTTTGAATTAACCTCTTCAAACATCCAAAAGCTTAAGCAACATGCACAACATAGCCTCAAAGATGTTAATCATGTGTCAACATTTTCGGTTACATGTGCTTATGTGTTGCAATGTTTGGTCAAGGCAGAACAGCCAAAGGCCAATGGTGTGGCATTTTTGTTTAGTGTGGATTGTAGGTCTAGAATGGAACAACCTATTCCATCCAACTATTTTGGTAATTGCATTATTAGTCATAAGGTTATGGATGACACAAAGAAGTTGTTGGGGATTGATGGTTTCATCAATGCACTTAAGGGGATCAATGAAACTTTGAATAGGCTGGAAGATGGAGTGCTAAATGGGGCAACACGTATGTCAACACTGATGCAAATTGCAAGGGAAAATAGAATGCTTTCAACTGCAGGGTCACCAAGGTTTGAGGTTTATAGCATTGATTTTGGATGGGGAAGGCCAAAGAAAGTGGATATGCCTTCAATTGGAAAAAGTGGAGCATTTTGTCTTTCAGAAAGTAGGAATGAGAAGGGAGGAATTGAGATTAGTTTGGTGTTGAACAAACAAGAAATGGAACTTTTCTCAACTTATTTAACTGAAGGACTTGAATCCCTTTGATGCTGTTACACTCTAGTGTTTCAAGGGATGGTAAAAGTTGAGATTAAGTGCTTGCATTTCATTTAAGGAATAATAATCACTTGATGATTATACATTTGTAATGGCTCTTTAGTTTTCATTTTATTATATATTCTTGCGTGTCTTGTTTGCAAATAATGTGAATTTCACGTAATAATAAACTTGGAAAAATAACTTTTGAAGATCAATAAACTGAGAAATCAAATATGCAATTTGAAAAGAATGTATCCAATCCTCTCATCGGTGTCACCTAGATTTGTTTCAATGATTAAAAAAGGAACATTATTAAGATGTGAATTGAGGCTAAGCAAATTTATCAAGACAACATAGGTAATGTTAGAGGATATTTGGTACGAGTATTTGCTATTTTCATTTCTATAAAATATAGAAAATAGATATGAAAATGATCGGATCATTCGTTCAAATTCATAAATATTTAGATATCTTAAAGTGATATGCATTAATATAAAAAATAAAGCATAAAGTTAATATCCATCATATGACAAAAAAAAATAAGAATTTACTTTGTATTAAACTGATAAGAAATAATCTATTATCTTCCTTAAATTGACAGCTTCCAAGCTTTGTTTGCATTCAGCTGCATAGCAGAAACACCAATCAACTTTCCCAGATTTTAGAAGGGAAGCAACCTAAGAGGTTTAGTAAAAATATCTCTGAGATTATCTTCACTAGGACAGTACCATCTCACATCAATGTGTTTGCTCTTTCCATGCAACACTAGGTTCTTTGACAACTTGATGGCAGAATTGTTGTCACAATAAACTGTAGTGGCTCCTGCTTGCTTAAACTGCAACTCTCCTCAGCCAAATAGCTTGAAAAGTACAAGTTGTAGCAGCAACAAATTCAGCTTTTGTGCTTGATAAAGTGACAATGGGTTGCTTCTTAGAAGACCATGAAATAGCCCATGGGTTGCTTCTTAGAAGACCATGAAATAGCCCATGTACCTAGCATAAAAACATAACATGAAGTACTGCTTTTGTCATCTTGATCTCCTACATAGTCGGTAAAGCCAATCAAATTAGACTTTTCACCACTCTTGTAGAATAACCCAAAATCTTTGGTTCCTTGCAAATAACGAAGGATTCTCTTAGCAGTCAGCAGATACATTTCAGTTGGATTCTCCGTATACCTACTTATGAGACCCCACTGGATACATAATATTTGGTCTTGCAGCAGTTAGATACATCAAATTGCTTGTAAAGTGCGCTGTGTATCTTCTCCCCTTCGTCATCTTTGTACAGTTTCAACCCAAACTCAGATGGAATGTTTATAAGATTGCAATTCTACATCTTGAAACTATCTAACAGCTCCTATACATACTTCTTTTGGGAAACAAAAATCTCATCACCAGATTGAACTACTTCAAGGCCAAGAAAGTAATGCATCTTTACCAAGATCAGACATTTCAAACTCATCCATCATAGACCTCTTAAAATCATTAAACATGATACTATCATTTCCAGTAAATATAAGATCGTCAACATATAAACAAACAATGAACGTTTTCCCACCATCTCTAATGTTTAACAAAGAGTGTGTGCTCATGAGGACACTTTTGAAAACCTGTTTTCAAAAAATAAGCCTCAATAGACTATATCAAGCTCTTGGAGTTTGTTTTAGTTCATAAAGAGCATTTTTCAAATTATAAACTTTATGCTTATTGTCGATCTTAATATAACTAGGAGGTTGTTCAGCATATACCTCTTCCTTGTTATTAGGTAGCCTAGAAATATAATGACCAAATTTATGGCATTTGAAGCACTCTACCTTTGATTTGTCAAAATCCCGTCCTTTGCCTTTGCCTTGATCATCATTGGCTTTGAAACACTTGTTGCTATCTCTACTACTTCCATTCCTCTACCTCTACCTCTGCCCTTTCCTCTAGAGTTAGAGAAATAAGTATTAGTAGAGGCCTTCAAATCCTTAGAAGATAAACTCTGGTTCATCTTCAGCTCATGGACCAGCAAGGAGCTTTGCAATTCATCAAGAGATAATACATCTATATCTTTTAACTCCTCAATGGAGCAAACAACGTAGTCAAACTTTGGTGATAAGGAGCGCAAAATCTTCTCCACAATGGTGACATCCTCCATCCTCTCTCTATGGAACCGCATCTTGTTGCTTATCTCCATGGTTCTAGCATAATAGCAAGTGACAGATTCTCCATCCTTCATTTGTAGAGTCTCGAAATCCTTTTTCAAGGCTTGAAGTTGGGCTCGCTTTACTCTAGCAGAGTCTTGACACTTCTTAATAGCCTAAAAAAGAAAATTCTTCGCCTTTAAATATTTTAGATTTCTTGCCTCAAACTCTGATACCACTGATAAGGGGAGGACTTCACAAACACATATCTCCACAATAGTAAGATATTGTTCGTTTTGGGCATAAGTCCTCACAGTTATGCTTTTGGACTTCCTCTAAAAAGTCTCTCACTAATGGAGTTACTTATGTGTGTTTATAAACTCATGTGACATCCTTTGTTTATCCGATGTGGGACAGTGTTTGCATCCCAACATCTCCCCTCAAACAAAGAACCATTAAACCTTCTCTCCTACAACGGAAGTCCACCTGACCTTCACTAGGTCCATCGTCTGAGTCGGTCCAAGTCGAATCATCGGTTCTAATATCACTGATATGCACTAATATGAAAAATAAAGTATAAAGCTACTACACACCAGATGACAGAAAAATAAGAATTTACTTTGTATTAAACTAATAAGAAATAACCTATTAAGTAGACACTACAAAAGACTGTTCCACTAATTAAAAAGTTACTCACTAACCCACTAATTAACCAACCATCAATTAACATTATTGACTAAATGAAACCACTATCTAACAATCAAATATCTTTAATAAAATTACTGCTAACATAAAACTATTTTAACATAAAAAAATTTTTTACCATTTTTTTAATAAAATAGATTTAATTATTTTCTTTCAATGACTTATTCTTCTTTCTACAACTTTTTTTTCGTTTTCATTTTGATTAATGATTCTTTGGATTTGTTCTGAATCATGTTATTTTAAATTGACTTAATTATAAATATTTTTATGTTCTCGTGTTTACAATCATAATTTTATATAATATAAAGTAAAAACATAAGAAATAAAGTTGAATTGTGTTAAAAAAGAATTTGCAAGCTTTTTATTCATCACATACTTGTATCATTAAATGAGTCGTATCCGAGTTTATAAAAAGATTAATGAAACAAGTTTTTCAAAATCAAAAAATTAATAAACAAGGCAATTCAGACCATATTTGATGTGAATTTGAGCTTGAAGTTGATGTTTGGTTGCTGCCGGAAAATTCCTGCGAGAAAACTTTAGTTTAGGCCCATTTAAAATGCATGTAATTGAACCATTTATTTTTTCTGCAAATGGGATTCGAAGATTGTGCCCTGGTCCATTAAAAGAGTCATGTGCTTGTCTCCAGACTTGCACCATTTAAATAGGGAAAAACACATTAAGAATGCATCTTTTATTTCACTTTGCAATTTCACTTCCAGAATTCGTTTTTCTTCCTTTCTCTTCTCTTTAAGTTTCTCTACTAGGGTTTCAACTGTTCTTCATGTTTTCCTCCTTTTTTTTTGCGGTTTTCAATTTCAATTATGCAATTTCAATTACTCACTTGTTTAATGTCAAGTATGCATTGTTAATTTCATCAACCAATTCGATCTCAATAGGATCATTAATTTTTCTAGGTTCTCCGTTTCCAATTGCATGAGTACTTGATGGAGGACCATCTCCAAAAAGCTTAACAAACTCTCTAACCTTACTCTTTTAACTGGTCTTCTAATAAAATTCGCTATTGATTTTAGTATCTTACAAGGTTCAGTATTTCGATCATAACTTGGGTTGCACAACTCCAATTAAGTTTGTCTTGGTGGTGTTTTAAAGCTGACTTAAAGGGCTACAAAATCTATGAAGACACCAAAGCCCAGTTGAGACTGAATCCAGGAGAAAATGGAGCTTGAAGTTAACGTTTGAAAGTTGTCAGGATTTTCCAACGAGTTGCTTAATTGTATAGGCCTTATTAGTTTCTTTCAATTATGTAATTTCTTTTAAGACTTGATTGTGAGTCTTGTATTTGTAAGTGTACCCAGCCTAGTTAGCATTAAGTGGACTTAGTCTTATGATCCAAGTTAAGCAAGTGTAATACACTCTTAAAGGAGAGTATATGAGAAAAGAGAGAGTTAGTGGAATTTCCACTAACTTGATTTAAATATCCATCACTTGATTAATTCATAATCAAGGGTGTAAATTTAAATCAATCTTCTAGGTTTTAATCTCTCATTCAAAATGAAATTATAGCCTTAATATTAATTCTAATCCAAGGCATAGAATTCCATCTTGCTTCTCCTATGATCATCACTCCTAGCTTGAATTATAAGCCTTTTCATCTCACTTTTCTTGATCCTTCTTGATTGATCAATTGTGAAGGGTGTCTTGCTTCACTTGATTGATCAATCAAGGATCTAAGGGTGCTAAATCATTCATGGCCTAGTGCTTGGGAAAAGGTCTTACCACTTATATTTGTCAACATTTTCATTTATACTGACTTTTAGTCATAATGAATGAAATTTGAGAATTGTTTCTCTTGAAAGGAGTAGAGGTCTCCTAGGGTTTTCTTCTTGAAACCTTGAACCTTATCATGGATTATTGCATCCAAGTGGCGATTCTTCCTAAGAGCTTATTGAATTAACCATTCATGGCGTTCCCATCTCTATTCTCTTCCATTTTCAATGTTTCCTTATTTTTTGGTTCATTCCCTTGAGTTGTCCAGCTCTTGGCCTTGAGTTCCTAGCTTGTTTCATTGAGTTCAAGAGTGTTTAAGAGTGATTGAAGGTTGGGTGAATGAAGATTGGGGCAACTACTTGCTTATCCATGAAGATCCTTCCAATTTCCTCATGAGTTTGCATCAGTACTCGTTTTAGTTGCTGCATTTTTTATTTGAATTATTCGATTGATGTTTTGGATTGAACTTGTAGTTGTTCTGGCATTGTTGATTAATAACGGATGCAGGGAAGTAATTTTGTTATTCGAAACTCAGTTGTGTGCTTTCATGCGATTGTGTGAGTTTAAAGGTAACTAAGTGTTCGATGAAAATCCTCTAAAATTTTAGAGTGTTAGTTCGGTGTTGAAACGCAGATATTTCGATTTTTATTCACTGCATAGATGATTACTCTTATTTTGTTGAACCAATGAGGGAAATTAGGAAGATCGGATTGGTGCTTCTTAATTGACTATTTCTGCATTTTAATTAGCTTACGACTCTGTTTTCTTGTTATTATATTGTTATAATGTTAAGAACAAAGCAATAAATAAAATAAATAAAGAAATAAAGAAGAGAGAAAAAGACACAAGAATTTAACGTGGTTCAGCAATTTACCTACGTCCACGAATACACTAGGAACAATTTATTCTTGGTGTGCATTTCAAGCTTTACAGGGAGTTCTTTATATAGAGACAAAAGACAGTCTCTCTCACTTTTCTAAACGCATCCTTTTTACATGATGTGTGACTAATCAAACTACATATACTCCTAACAATTCTCCCACTTGGAGTTTGATTCACATCATAACCTAGTGTAGTGCCTTCGTCATCAATCACTCTCGGAGGCCCGTTGAGGTAACACAAAACCTCAACTTATCAATTGTAACTGTCTTGGTCAACATATCTGCTGGATTCTCTAACCCTGGGATCTTCAACAAAGATAGCTCTCCATTACTGATCAAGTCTCTGATAAAATGATACTTTATCTCAATATGCTTGCATCTAGAATGAAGGATTGGATTTTTGGCAAGGTATACTGCACTCTGGCTATCACTGAATAATGGAGCATCATCTTGTTCTTTTCCTAGTCCTCTAAGAAGATTCTTCAGCCATATCATCTCCTTGGCTGCTTCTGAAATTGTCACATACTCAGCTTCAGTGGTTGAAAAAGAAACTCTACCTTGAAGTTTAGACTTCCAACTGATAGCAGTACCGCCCAACAAAGATATGTAGCTTGTTGTGCTCTTTCTACCATCTAGATCTCCTCCTAAGTCTGCATCAAAAAAACCCAGTAAAGTGAGATTACTTCTTTTAAAACACAAGTGCATCCTTAAAGTACCCTTCAAATATCTCAATATCCACTTCACAGCCTCCCAATGCTCCTTTCCAAGACTGGATAGAAACCTGCTCACAACTCCCACTGCATGTGCTATGTCTGGTCTGGTACACACCATAGCATACATCAAGCTCCCTACTACAGAAGCGTATGGTATTTTAGACATGTAATATTTTTTTTCATCACTCTGAGGAGATTGCCTTTTTGAAAGTTTTAGGTGTGTTCCCAAAAGGGTATTCCTGGTCTTTGCATCTCCAACATTGAACCTGTCAAGCAATTTTTTAATATAATTCTCTTGAGACAGCTTCAAAGTACCTTTTGATATGTCTCTAGAGATTCTCATGCCAAGAATTTGTTTGGCTGGACCAAGATCCTTCATCTCAAAGTTTCCTGCTAACTGTTTCTTCAACTTGTTAATTTCTATCATACTAGACCCTGCAATTAACATGTCATCAACATATAAAACAAGAATAATATAACTGCCAACACATTTCTTAACATAACAACAGTAGTCTTCTTCATATTTATGAAACCCTGCGCTGCTCATAAATTCATTAAACTTTTTGTACCACTGTCTCGGTGTTTGTTTCAAGCCATACAGACTTTTATGGAGCTTGCATACAAGATTCTCCTTGTCTTGTACTTCAAAACCTTCTGGTTGTTTCATAAAGATGTCCTCTTCTAGATCCCCATGCAGAAATGCAGTTTTAACATCTAACTGCTCAAGATGAAGATTTTCTGCAGCTACAATACTCAAAATGACTCTGATGGTAGTCATCTTCACAACAGGAGAGAAGATCTCTATGAAGTCGATTCCTTGTTTCTACTGAAATCCTTTCACTACGAGTCTCACCTTATATCTTTTACTTCCATCTGGTTCTTCCTTTATCCTATAGACTCACCTGTTCTGCAGAGCCTTCTTCCCTTCTGGTAGCTTGGTTAGAGACCAAGTTTTGTTCTTTTTGAGGGATTTCATCTCATCTTCCATTGCTTGCTCCCACTTGACAGAATTATCTCCCTGCATAGCTTCAGCAAAATGCTCTGGCTCACCAGCATCAGTCAACAACAGATAATGTAATGAAGGGGAATACCTTTGTGGTGCTACTATTGTTCTATTTGACCTTCTTACTTGGGTCTCAGAAGGTTCCACCTCATTGTTGGTTACAGTTTACATTATTGGTTACGGTTCGGACTCGGACTCGATATCCGCATACATTGACTACGTCCCTTTCTGAGATTTCTTCTAGTGCTACTTTCTCACAGGCCACTGACTGTTTGTTTGCATTTGCGGATTCTGTAGACTTGTCTTTATAAAACACACTTTCATTAAAAGTAACATTTCTACTTTTAATGATTTTCTTGTTTTTGTCATCCCAGAATTTGTAGTCATACATGTCAGATCCATAACCAATGAAATAACATAATTTTGTCTTGGGGTCTAATTTATCTCTACTATTAGAGTCTATCAGAATATATGAGGCACAACCAAAGACTTTCAAATGTGAAAAATTTACCTCCTTCCCAGACCATACTTCTTCAGGTAACTGATAGTCTAAAGGAACCGATGGACCTCTGTTTATGAGATAGGCGGTTGTGTTTATCGCCTCTGCCCAAAACACCTTAGGTAGGCCTGACTGGATTCTCATGCATCTAGCTCTTTCATTCAAGGTTCTGTTCATTCTTTCTGCCACACCATTTTGCTCTGGTGTCCCCGGCACTGTCTTGATCATTCAGATCTCATTCTCTGAACAAAATTCCTTGAATTCTCTGCTGTCATATTCTCCACCATTATCAGATTTCAGACTTTTCACTGTTAGACCTGTTTGATTTTCAACCTCCCTTTTCCACCTTTTGAACACAGAAAGCACGTCAGATTTATTTTTAAGGAAATAGACCCATACCTTTCTTGTAGAGTCATCAATGAAGGTTACATAATATTGTGAGCCTCCAAGGGATTTCACTAGAGCAGGCCCCCAGACATCTGTATGCACCAATTCTAGCCTTTCAACTTTAGATCTCATTCTCGGCTTAGAAAAACTGATATTTTTCTGCTTTCCAAAAATATAGTGTTCACAAGGTCCAATATCAATATGCTTTATGTCAGATAACTTACCTCTTGACACCATGAGCTTGATCCCCTTTTTATTGATATGCCCAAGTCTCTGATGCCATAGGCTAGAACTATTGGCAGCCTCTGCAACGGTTACCATATCCTCATCTGCAAGCATATAAAGAGACATTCGCTTCTTTCCACGAGCAACAACCAAATTGTCTTTCATTACCTTCCAAGATCCATCCCCAAAAGTAGTATAGTGCCCCTCATTGTCTAACTGTCCCACAGATATTAAGTTTCTCTTTAAGGCGAGGATATGTCTGACATTGTGCAGAGTCCATAGGGCACCATTAGAGGTTTAATTTTCTTACGCATAGAAATTTCCAAACTGCATTTTACATTTTCGGTTATTTAAAAAAATAGTAGCCGATTTAGTTTTAATTGACGCACATTTAGTACGCGTATCAAATAACTATAATTATCAAAATTAATTTATTTTAGTCGTAATTAAGACTTAATATAATTAAAATAGAAAACCCAAAATATTATTTTAAAAATTAATCTAAAAAATTTGGAATATCTTTATTATTAAATTTAGAAGAAAATCAGTAAAATAAAAGAAATAAATATTAACAAGAGTGGAAGAAATTTGAAAAGATTCAACATAAAAAAAATTAAAGATAAGGAAAAAGAATTTCAAATTACAATAAAACATAATAATGTAATCCAATGGTCACTAAAAAAAAAATTATTATCAGTATAAATAATTTCTTAAATTTATATAGACAATAATACTATAAATTATAGATGGATAGATGTGGGATGTGCTTTCTCTGTTGGTTGACTGCATAAGGTCCCTACCAACCCTACCAGGAATGTTTTGTCCACCCCATCACCAGCCACTTCCAATTTTTAAACACCAATAAACTTTCAAATTATAATTTATAAAAATCTTCATTATCATTCCTTCAAACTTTAACCACAGACAAGTCAAGTTTTGAGAATTCCATTTAATTTTAATACACTTCACACCAATTATTTTTTGATGACCAATGCATCCTCACTTAAGAGTTGATAACATGTGTACAAAGAAAGTTGACATTTGGAATAATTACTTTTAAGAAGACTAGTCGAAAATATGTCATTATTTTATGTTATTACGTGGAAAAAAATATGATTGACAAATAATTAAAAAAAACGGAGAAATAACACAAAGAAAATGAAAAATGGATGCGTGTTTAATTTTTTTTTAAAATTAATAGAGATAATTTTTACTTTTTAAAAAAACTAAAAATCTCATGCTAAATTATTTTTGAGTTAGGAAGAGTAGAATATTTCATAAAGGATGAGTGGAGACAAATAAACAATAGTTTAAATATAATAAACATAATAAAAATTTCATAAAAAATAATAAACTTGTCTTATAAAAGTGGAGATATAAAATAGTGAAAGGGATAAATTTTCCATTATTAATAATCATAAAAGTTATAGATTATTTAAGTGAATATTTGTTTTAACATCTATAATTAATTTTAAATTTATATAAAAAATTATTTTTAGTTTATCAATAATTTGTTATAGTGAGTTTTTTTTATATAAATAGAAAAGCTAATATATATAAAAAAAGAAGAAAATGATAGTTTTATAAAATTAATTTTATCAATTTCAAGAAAAATAATTTTTCTTATTAGAAATAATACAATATTATGTGTATAAATGAGAAAGATTAATGTAATGAAAAACTTGTATGATACTTATTTTGAGACATAGTTTTATCTTTCATAACAATGGAAAAAAATATTAATTATGTTTAGAGTTTAAGATTAATCAAATTATTAAAATTTATTAATTTTTTCCTTTTTAATAAGAATTGAGGTAATGTAGATAAGATTTTACTTTTTACAACTATTCACCGACCTTATTCAATAAACATAGCAAAATCCTTTTAACTAGATAAGATTTATAGTTTTTCCCTGATAAAGTATTAGGATATTCACCTACTAATCTGATTCAGAGTACAGTATTCAATAAAATTTTGAGTCAAAGAATTGAACCAACACTTTCCTCTTAAGTGGATAGTGATTGAACTAAATGATATTTTTCTCTTATTTTTTTGGGTTGAAATTTGATAAATTCCTTTTCACAAATCAAATTCCATCAAAAAAAAATTTAACTAAATTAAAATTTATAAAATTCAAATTAATCAAATTTTTTCATAAGTATGTTATTTATCAGCTCTTTGTATATTCAAGTTGTTGAATTTCCAAAATAGTATATAAAATTAAACTTTAAAATCTTATTTTTATACTATTTATAACAAAAGATGAAATATATAGTATTTTTATACTATTCATAACAAAAGATGAAATATATAAATCAAATTTCTATGCAAGTATACCATTTGTCAGCTCTTTGTAGGTTCTAATTCTTGACTTTCCAAAATAGTACATGAAATTATACTTTAAGATCTTATTTTTACACTATTCATAGCAACAGATGAAATATATAGTATTATAGGATCTTAGATTTTGTTATGGTGGAAATATGCATTGACCTTGTCAATTTGATTCATCAAATTGTACATGTCTCTAATGCTTTGTTTATTTTAATTTGGTTATTGCATTGTACATATTTTAGGCTTCTTCTACCTATATAATATTAATTACACTCTTATTTTCACTTTTTATAAATATATGCTTCCAATTTTTAGCAAAGCCCAATAACTATCAATTACACATATCACAATATGTTGTAAATTTCACAAAATATCAAAGCTATATCAAGTGCTACATGAATGCACCTTTTAGTGCATATCAACACAATAGAAATATACAATATAAATACCAAATTAAGATGGAAAATATTACATTCATTCAGTGCTAAAATATATACATAAATATACAAGTTTAAAACCTTGTCTGCCTGAAATGTATATAATTAAGCCAGAGTGCACATAAACACTTAAATAGACACCACAAAACACAAAAAAATAAATAAATTTTTTTGAAAAAACATGAAGTTCATATAAACACTTACACAACCACTAATTCATGACATTTCATTACTACACTTTCCTAATTCCTAACTTTAGTAAAATTTTGCATAACAATATTTTCTCTATCAAATAGAAACTGGACTTCATCCCCAGCCTTGAACCTAACATGTTGACAAAAAATTTTCCAACCCTTGCCTAATTTGAAAACATTTGGCTAATCTTTCTGAAACCGAAACTTACATTGAATCATCTTCCATATCCATGAGTTAGTATAATGTTTTTGAACTCATTTTCATTTAGGAATGCAGCAAATTTAGGCTCCAGGTTTTACACATGAAAAAAAAAATCAAGTTTAATTAATCAACAATAATGCAATTCATATGTTGTAAATCATTTAAAGAACATTTTGATTAAACTCACCAATTGGTAGGAGGAAATCTTTTTCTTTGTCATTGTTCTGCTAACACTCATTCAAAAAATATTTGGTGTCTAACTACAATACAAACTAACTAGTCAAGTATTTTAAAAAATATATATATACATATATATTTTCTTTATTAATTTTTTATTTTTTTTCTTTTTTTTTTTCTTTACACTTGGTGAGGTTAGCTTGTATTGCATTAATCATGAAGTATTTCTCCATTCACATTTTTTTTTAACATGAACCTTTTGTTATATCTTTGTCATCTTTTGTCTTTCTTTTTTACTACCTTCAAAAGCAAAATAGCAATGGTTATTCCCTTCATCACTCGTTCCACTAGTTTTAAATTTCTCCCCATTGTCAATAGCTTGTAGCATTTTCCTTCTACTCTCACCAACACAACATCATCAAATCCAAAATTGTTGTCTAATTCCTAAACGGGATTATGTTTGGAGTTTGTGTGCCTCTCTCCACTTCTTCAATTTCATCAGATTTGAAAATCTTAATATGGAAATAACGTTCCCTTTTTGAGTCCCTAATGTAAAGGTTTCAATATGTAAAATTAATTTTCATATATCTAATAAAATTGTCGTTAGAATTGAGATCTCGTCTAAAGATAAAGATATTTAAATTTTTTATATATATTATATGAATGAACCAATCTATAAGAATTATAGTTAGAAATTTATTTTAGTCGAGAATTATTTTAGTCGTTCTAACTTGAATTCAGGACAATTATTTAAAATTTTAATGAAATCCTTATTTATTATCTCATGTCTTTATTTTCCATAAAAAAAAAATACTAATGTAAGTGAGAATTATAATTCTTGTATTTCTTCTTAGTAATGTACATGATCTTCATTGAGATTTAGACCAATCAGACTCCATGTATCTCTAACTTCATCCTTGAATTTCCTCCAAAACTTCATATCAACTGCCCCATATTGTTGTCCAGTAGTTATAAAAGAAAACAACAATCAAGTAATGAAAAAGGAAAACAACAAACATATAAAAACCCTGATAACATAAAAATTATTTGCTAATGTAAAGCTTCATACCGAAAATGCACAAACTAAAAAAAAAGAAAAAAAAAACCAAGCAACTTGTCCATAAAACTTGGTGATTTTATTTTAATATAGGAAAGAAAACAACAATGACATAAACTACAAACACATACTACCTTCCATATCAACACACACCAAGACATCAAAAATCATCTCAGCCTATAAGAAAAAATGCATATAAAAAGTTGCTCGCAAATAATTTCTTACATAATATAGATCTTTACATTGACCTCTACGCAGAACAAAAAATAAAAATCAAAACAACTTAAGTATATAGACCACAACTTTTACACTATTAAAGAAAAAAGACATTACCAATATATGTGGTTGATCTACTTGCTATGAACGAAAACAACAACATAAACTGAATAATCTCATACTGGGCTTTAGACATAAACCCATAAATTAGAACCCACCAAGAAAAGAAATATTTGGAAAGGAAAATACCTCTTAATGCAATGAAATGTAGAAAAGTCTCCTTTAGATTTACGTCTGAGAATGGTTTCAAGGTCTTCCATTGTAATCATGTGCGTTTCTTCACGAAACTCATTTTGTTGCCTTAGAAAGTTAACAACACAGTAATACCTAAGATTAATGTTATGAAAAAATTAGAAATAATACAACATTATATGTATAAACGAAAAAGATTAATGTTATGAAAAACTTATATGATACTTATTTTGAGACGTACTTTTCATCTTTCATAACAATCAAGAAAATACAAATTAAGTTTAGAGTTTAAGATTAATAATAATTACTTTATTGTGTATTGAGGTGGACTAAAATTTTTGTCTTATTATCATTAAAATATTTAGTAAGAGACAAGACTTAAAACTGACTTACGTGTCTCTAAAAGATTAATTTACGCGAAACATGTGTATAAAATCTTAGATTAGACACCAACTCTTCTTGTCATCATTATCTGTAAAGGTGGCCGAGTATATCTGCAAGCCCATACGACCCATTTTATCAGCCCACATAAATACCTCGTATCTTTATAGTATATCTAGACTCTCATATGTTCTCATATAAACTTTCTTTATTCTCTCGTATGACCGAAGGTGTTTTATAGATATCATACCATTTGTTAGAAAATCACGAAGATGAGTTTCTTTTAAAGACTGAATACCATCATTCACCCGAAAATCTTATCTTAATTTCTGCCACGAAGTCAACCTTATTTTTATATAGATATGTAGAAAAAATATAATTATAATTTTTTTTCCTTTAATAATGAAGATAGGGTTTTACTTTTTACCACTGTTCACCAATACACTTAGCAAAATTCCTTTTAACTAGATAAGATTTCTAGTTTTTTCATGTACCAAGATATTCACTTATTAATCTAACTTGCAACTCAATAAAATTTTGAATTAAAGAAATGGACCATCCTCTCCTCTCTAGTGTACAAATCGTACATAAAGTTTTACTTTAATGATGAGATTGTAAACCAAAAATTATGAAATTTATATATGATTAATTCGAAACCAAACTTAAAAAAAAAAAAAAAAAAAAATTCATTTTTACAATAAAAGAGAAAAAAGAAAAAAGGAAGGAAAAAACGCGTCTTGAGAAATGAGAAGAGAAACAGTGTTGAGTCGAGTCATAGTTCGTTGGTTCGTCTTCTCCATTTCC
The DNA here is from genome assembly GCA_026586105.1 of Hylodesmum podocarpum. NCBI lineage: Eukaryota > Viridiplantae > Streptophyta > Magnoliopsida > Fabales > Fabaceae > Hylodesmum > Hylodesmum podocarpum. The sequence goes on along the minus strand of JALJEV010000803.1, from coordinate 2,647,388 downwards.
ATCTTCTTTACTCTTTTCTTTCTTTTCTCTTCACTTTCTCAATTAGGGTTTTCAGGAAAACCCTTTCTTCTTCTCTTTCTTCCTAATTTCACTTTCTAAAACGGCGAAGAAACGTTTCACCGTTTGATTCTCCTCTCTTCTCTTCTCTCTCTGAGCGTGAAATGTTTTCTTCATATACGAAATATAGTTTTTGTCACTACACTTCGCTAATCAAATGGAAATCCCTCTCTCTATTTCTCTTCCTCTCTTTCCTTTTCTTCGCCTCCCTCAACGACGCCGTTTCACCCGATTCCGACAAATCCACCCTCCTCCGTCTCAAGGCCTCCATCTCCGATCCCGCCGCCGTTCTCTCCACCTGGACCGCTCACTCCGACCACTGCTCCTTTACCGGCGTCCTCTGCGACGCTAATCACCGCGTCGTCGCCGTCAACCTCACCGGAAACGGCAACGGTAACCGAACTTCGCTCCCGTGCTCCATCGCGCAATTCCCGTTCTACGGATTCGGAATTCGACGAACCTGCAACGGTGGTAAAAGTTCTCTCTTCGGAAACGTTTCTTCTTTAAGTTTTGCGGCTGAGTTGACGGAGCTTAGGGTTTTATCTCTTCCGTTAAACGCGTTGGAGGGTGAAATCCCCGCTGCAATTTGGGGCATGGAGAAGCTTGAGGTTCTTGATTTAGAAGGGAATGAAATTAGTGGTTATCTTCCGTTGAGAATTAATGGTTTGAAGAAATTGAAGATTCTGAATCTCGGGTTTAATAGAATTGTTGGAGAGATACCTAGTTCAATTCAAAGTCTTGAAAGTTTGCAAGTTTTGAATCTAGCGGGTAACGGTTTTACTGGTTCTGTTCCCGGTTTTGTTGGAAGGCTTAGAGGTGTGTATTTGTCGTTTAATGGGCTTAATGGCGTTATTCCGCGAGAAATTGGGGAGAATTGTGGGAAGCTTGAGCATTTGGATTTGTCTGGGAACTTTTTGGTTCAGAAGATTCCACCGAGTTTGGGGAATTGTGGAGAATTGAGGACACTTTTGTTGTATTCAAATTTGTTGGAAGAGGATATTCCGGTTGAGTTTGGGAGGCTTAAGAGCCTTGAGGTGTTGGATGTTTCTAGAAACACTCTCAGTGGTTCTGTGCCGTGGCAGCTCGGAAATTGCTCCCAGTTGGGGGTACTTGTGCTGTCCAATCACTTTGATCCGCGTGGAGAAGGAAAATATGGGTCTTTGAGTGATGAGTTTAATTATTTTGAAGGGGCAATGCCTTTGGAGGTTTTGGGGCTTCCCAAGTTGAGGATATTGTGGGCTCCCATGGTGAATTTGGAAGGTACTTTGCTGGGAAGTTGGGGTAGTTGTGAGAGCTTGGAGATGCTCAATTTGGGTCATAATTTTTTCAGTGGTGAGTTTCCCAACCAGCTTAGTTTGTGCAAGAACCTTCATTTTCTTGATTTGAGTGGAAACAACCTTACCGGGGAGCTTCCTGTTGAGCTCCGTGTTCCTTGTATGAGTGTGTTTGATGTTAGTGGCAACATGTTATCTGGTTCAGTTCCTGATTTTGCTGATAACGGTTGTTCTCCTGTCCCTTCCTGGAATGGAAATTTGATTGAAGATGGCGATTTTTCCGCCATATATGCGTCGTTTTTTTTGTCCAAGGTAAGTGAGAGTTCTCTTTTCACATCAATGGGGGGAGTTGGTGTTTCTGTTGTTCACAATTTTGGTCAAAATAGCTTTGCTGGCATTCGGTCATTACCAATAGCACATGACGGGTTGGGGAAGAATAGTGTTTACACACTTCTGTTTGGTGAGAATAATCTTGCTGGGCCATTTCCTACTTATTTATTTGACAAATGTAATCGATTAGATGCATTGCTTTTAAATGTGAGTTATAATAGGATATCTGGTCAGATTCCTTCCAATTTTGGTGGGATATGCAAATCACTTAAATTTTTTGATGCATCTGGGAATCAACTGGCCGGACCGATTCCCCTTGATTTAGGAAATTCGGTCTCTCTTGTCTCTCTGAATCTTGGTAGGAATCAGTTACAGGGCCGGATTCCCACCAGCCTTGGCCAGATGAAAAATCTGAGGTTTCTTTCTTTGGCTGGTAATAAGTTAAATGGCTCAATTCCTACCAGTCTGGGGCAGTTGTGCTCTTTGCAAGTTTTGGACCTATCTTCAAACTCCCTAACTGGTGAGATTCCAAAGGCTATTGAGGACATGAGAAACCTTACTGATGTTTTGCTCAATAACAACAATCTTTCTGGACACATTCCTGATGGTTTGGCAAGTGTCTCTACTCTCTCAGCATTTAATGTGTCTTTCAACAACTTGTCCGGATCCTTGCCCTCACATAGTGGGTTGATTAAGTGCAGCAATGCTATTGGAAATCCACTTCTAAGTCCCTGCCGTGGAGTTTCTCTGACTGTGCCATCAGGGAGTCAACAAGTACCGATTGAGGAGAGCTCATATAATACCGCAGCAGCACAACCTACTGCCAAAAACAGTGGCACTGGCTTCAGTTCTATTGAAATAGCATCTATAACTTCTGCTTCTGCCATCGTCTCAGTTCTTATAGCTCTAATTATTCTATTCATTTACACACGGAAGTGGAAGCCAAGGTCCAGGGTTGTTGGTTCAACAAGAAAAGAAGTTACAGTGTTTTCTGATATTGGGGTTTCATTGACATTTGAAGGTGTTGTCCAAGCCACAGGAAATTTCAATGCTGGCAACTGTATTGGGAGTGGAGGTTTTGGGGCAACATATAAAGCAGAGGTATCACCGGGAATCTTAGTGGCAGTAAAACGACTTGCAGTTGGACGTTTCCAAGGTTTTCAACAGTTTCATGCCGAGATCAAAACCCTGGGGAGGCTTCACCATCCAAATCTTGTCACCCTGATTGGTTATCATGCATCTGAGTCAGAGATGTTTCTTATATACAATTATTTGTCAGGTGGTAACCTTGAGAAGTTTATCCAGGAGAGATCCACAAGGGCTGTGGATTGGAGAATTCTTTACAAGATTGCATTGGACATAGCCAGCGCACTCGCATATCTGCATGACCAGTGTGTTCCCCGCGTCCTCCATCGCGATGTCAAGCCCAGTAACATCTTGTTGGATGATGACTTCAATGCTTATCTGTCTGACTTTGGATTGGCTAGACTTCTTGGAACTTCAGAGACACATGCTACAACCGGTGTAGCCGGAACATTTGGATATGTTGCTCCTGAATACGCCATGACTTGCCGGGTTTCTGATAAGGCTGATGTGTATAGCTATGGTGTGGTGCTACTGGAGTTGCTATCAGACAAGAAGGCACTGGACCCTTCATTTTCTCCATATGGAAATGGTTTCAACATAGTGGCATATGCATGCTTGTTGCTGAAGCAAGGGAGGGCAAAGGAGTTCTTCACTGCTGGGTTATGGGAAGTAGGACCAGAAAATGATTTGGTAGAAGTGCTTCACTTAGCAGTTGTGTGCACTGTAGACACTCTTTCTACAAGACCTACAATGAAACAGGTTGTAAGAAAGCTTAAGCAACTTCAACCCCCATCATGCTAACCCCTTGTTGTGTGTGGCTGTAACATTATTAATCTTAGAAATATTCCCTTTGTAATTTGTAATTTAGCATTTTTGTGGATTTTTATTGGGTTCCCACTTTGTACTTATTCCTCTCATTTGTAAAGTTTTATAAAGATGTAGCCCCAATTTTTCCATGCTCTTTTCTTGATTAGGTTGTTAGGGGACTTGGTGTTGCTTCTGCAAAAGAATGCAGATCTTTGATTTTCACTTGATACAAGCCTATTCCATGTGTATTTCTTCAATAAAATGAAAGAATAGAATTTGTTTCTTGAATTTATTATTTTGTTCTTAGCAGTCATTGCCAAATTAAGTTTCTTGTAATAAATGTTATCTTCTCTTGGTCAATTTAATTAGTTTTATTAGCCAATAAATGAACCTTTAATCATTGTTATTTTCCTTTTAAATCATGTTTAAAATTTATTCTCCATTATAGAACTGAACTTGAAATTTTATTATTGATTGATATTCGAAACCCATTGTCATAAAGGCTCGAAATCCTCTTGTAAGAAAATATTTGTAACAAAAGTATTGGCTTTTTGACCAAAGTAGATTTTCTAGGGAAACAATTTACCGAAATGGAGTTGGTTACAAAATATTTACAGTTTTGGTGTTGTTTTGTGAAACCGCAAACTAGATTGCGGAACCGAAACCGCAAAGTATGTTGCGGAAACACCACGTTGTGACATCTGTCCACAAAAAACTGAGCTGGCATTGAAACCGCAAAAGAGGTTGCGGTTTCACCACAACATGCCACGTGTCCCATTTAGGGCTCACGTGGAAGCTGAGGTGGACTGAGGAAGGGGAAACCGCAGAGATCCTTGCGGTTTCACCTTGGGCCGCCACGTGTCGAGCCGAGGTTGAAACCGCAAACAGTGTTGCGGTTTCATTGAAACCGCATCTCCCCTTGCGGTTTCAATGAAACTGCAACACTGTTTGCGGTTTCTTTTATTCCGCTGCTACAGTCCGCGGTTTTGTATGTATATATTACCCCCTTTCCCGGCCTTCGGTGCACACCAAAATTTAACGAAAATTTTCATTACCAGGTACGTGATATTGTTATATTTTTGTTTCTATGTAGTATATTTGTGTATTTTCTATTGTGTATATTTTAATTATATGTTTGTTGTATTTGTAGTAAAATTAATAAGAAATGACGTCAACAATTGTGATCGTTGTATACATTAATGGTAGAATCATCGAGGGGGAAGAAGGAATCAAGTTTGAAGGATCAAGAAAGGTTATGCAAATTGAAAGAAATATTAATTTTAAACGGTTAAAGAAAACAATTCGTCATAAATTTAAGTTTCAAGGAAATCAAGTAATAGGATCTATTACAACTAGATATTTTATAGATAATAAATATGCATCATTTCAATTAATTGATGATGATGATGTGAATTTGATGATAACACATTTTGAACAACCCGACATGGGTCATATAGAATTTTGTGTAGAAGTTGTTACTGCCAGTAGTGCGTGTTCATATAATCAAGGTCAAGGATTGACATGTTCATATAATGAAGATCGAGGATTTCAGTCAGATAGTCGTAGTTTGTATGATAGAGGATGTAGTGGAATAAATTCAAGCGACGATGATGAAACGTATATGGTATCAGATTCGTACGCAGATTCATCATCCGACTCTGAGGATTTTGAAGGTCATTTACCTGAATCGGATGATGAATTAAATGTTGATATAAACAGTTTAAGTGTAAACGTTCAACCAGTTGCAGTTGCTCAGTCGGAAACAGGTGATAAATTAAGTTATGTTTTATATATTTCATTTATAATTTGCATGACTTTAAAAAAAATGAACTTTAACCAATTTGAAATGTTGCATGTTTAGGTCTACTACCGTTTTGGCATAATACACCGCATTACACTGGCATCAATTGGGATTACCCTGATGAAGAAGATATGTGGGGTGTAAATACACATTCAAACTGGGATGATGGTCAGGAATTATATGTTGGTTTGGAATTTGAAAATAAAAAATCTGTGCAAAAGGCTTTGAAACAGTATTTGATGAATGTACACCAAACAGCCAAAGTCCTGGAATCCAGACCGAATACTTTTGTTGTTCGTTGCCATGAAGGTAATACAAGTGTGGCATGTCCTTTTTATATGCGAGCTATTCAATCTAAGAGAACACAAACATGGAAAGTGACGCAATGGGGAGGTCCTCATACTTGTTTAAATCCCAGTTTGACACAAGACCACAAAAACTTAGATTCTGATTTGATTAGTACATGCATTTTAGGTAATAATTCTTGGGTTTATTTTTTTTATTGTCATATATGTAGTTAATATTTAATAATGAAATTTGGTGTAATTGTTTCAGGAATGATTAGAGAAGATCCATCGATTAAAGTCGGACTTGTTCAAGAAAGAGTGTCTAGTATTTTTAATTATAAAATTTCTTACAGGAAAGCCTGGATAGGGAAGCAAAAAGCAATGACCATGGTGTATGGTGATTGGACTGAGTCATATGCAGAACTTCCTATTTGGCTGGAATACATGAAACGACACTCTCCAGGTTCATTTTATGAAATTTGTGATGATGAATATTTTGTGAATAATATCCGTAGTCATGAATGTAGAAAATTTGAAAGGGTGTTACGACGTACAAACAATGTGCCGATGCTTTCCAATATTGTAAGCCTATTATACAAGTGGATGGGACACACTTGTATGGAAGATATCGGGGAACCCTGTTAATTGCCACCGCACAAGATGGTAATGGTTGTGTATTACCTCTTGCATTTGCTGTTGTTGAAGGGGAAACACAATCAGCTTGGTCGTGGTTTATGAGGAGATTACGTGAAAACGTAACCAACAGATTAGGCATATGTGTCATATCGATAGGCATCGCGAAATAAAGTCGGCAATTGAAAATGAACAAAACGGTTGGAATCAACCTTATGCATATCATGTGTATTGTATTAGACACATTGCGTCCAATTTCAATCACGATTCAAGAACCAAAAATTGAAGAGCATGTTGGTTAAACTAGGTATCAAAATCTTGTTTGAAAATTATATTGTTTTGTTATTAATATTTAATAGTATCTTGACTTTTGTCTATCGTTGGATATTGTAGGATATACTCCATGTAAGCACATTTTTGACAGGCAACTTGAAAAATTTTGTGCTACAAGTCCTGAGGTTTGTACTTGGATAGAAGGGATATCAAAAGAGAAATGGAGTATGGCCTATGATGAAGATGGACGTCGTTTTGGACATATGACCACAAATCTCTCTGAATGTGTGAATAAGGTTTTTAAAGGTTGCAGAAATCTACCAATCACAGCCCTTGTTAAGGCAACGTACAGTAGATGTAGAGAGTATTGTGTTGAAAGGAGTCGTCGAGCTCAACAGGAATATCTAGACGGTCAAATCTATTGTTCAAAAATCTCACAAGTGCTTCGACGATATCAAGATGAAGCATTACTCACATAGTTCGGGTATATGACATACAACAGACCAGGTTTGAAGTTGAAGAAGCATTCAACCCCAGAACACAACGTGGTGGTCAAAAATGGATAGTGAAGTTAAGTGAACGATATTGTCAATGTGGTCGTTTTAAGGTTTTCCATTATCCATGTTCACATGTGATAGCTGTGTGCGGATATGTGTCTATCGACTTTTATCAGTTTGTTGATAATGTTTACAAAAATGAATACATAATGAATGCATACTCAGGTGAGTGGTGGCCGTTGGGAAATGAAGAAGCACTGCAACATATTCAACAACCTTGGAAACTCATTCCCGACCGGAACTATTAGAGGAAAAGGTAGACCAAAATCGACAAGAATCAGGAATGAAATGGATTGGACGGAACCTTCTCAGAGAAGAGTAACATGTGGCAAATGTGGTCAACAAGGTCATAACAGAAGATTGTGCCCAACAAACAGTTAACATTAGAACATGTGTATTTCATATGAAAATATATGTAGTTGTTCTTATGTACGTTATATTAGTCATGTGGTTTTATTTACGAATATGCGATTTGAAAACTTCAATTCATAAACAATTAATCTAAAATAGTTACAAGGTTCACACAAAAAGTTTCAGATACATAAAAACAAATCAAATAAAAATCTACTAATCATGGCGGTCATGTTCGTGCCTATGGCCAGTCCCACACCAACGCGGAATACCACGTGCATGTCTCTCTGGATTACGTCGCGGAGGATGAATGTCATGTCATCACCGCAAAGATCAAACTCAAGCGTGGACCAAGATCACCCCCTAACAGATCATCCATATACTCAGCATCAGAAGGTATATTATACGGTGGTCCTGCCTGTGAAGTGGGTGTATGAAAATCAATCGAAGCAGTACCCATAGGTGAAGTCCCAAATATATCATGTACAAAGAACATGTGGGTCATGCGATGCGATGTATCGCGGTGATGGATGATATGATGGCATGGTATGCTCATGAGGATGATGAATGCGATGGAGGGTGAGTAAACTGGTACATGTGAGGCAACCGAGATGGAGGTTTGAGTAAAGCTGCGAAGGTGTATAGTACATCCCTTCGCTAAACTCGAATACTGATGATGTGGGGTTTGTGGATCTAATTGACTCCTCCTACGAGATAAGCCAGCAGTCTCCACAGTCTTGAACGGCATCTGAACATCATCAACAGTCACCCTCTCCACACCAATAGGGGCAGTCGTAGCTGGCTCTAACACCCTAGCACACTCAGTACTCATCTGCGCCAACCTCTGACTCAATGCATAAATCACATCTGTAGTAGCTGTAGCCAATCCTTGCGGAGTGGAGAAAAATAAGAGATTCTCAGAAATCTCACTCTGAAAATACATAAAAAAATTTCATATTAACAAAATATATCATGAAAAACAAAATGAATGAATGTTTTTTCACCAGTGCGTAGAAAGTTTACCAAAGCAGCCGATTGAGCATTCTTTGGGTCAATAAACATGATGGTTTTCTTCCTATACCAAACCATGTACTCATCGTTATAACTCAGTGGACGAGAATCGGGAATGCTATCAACGACGTACTCATGACGATTCTCCCAGATCTGCAACACACTCTGAAGCAAAGAGGTCCAATGTCTGTCCTCTTTCCCTCTCAATGTCAGCTGGTGGAGACCGTCAGTGAGAAGGAGATCTGGTATAAACTGTCTCATACCAAACTGTCTCAAAGACTATCCGGCTGGTGCCACTCAGCTATCTGGAAACAAAAAAGTGGCACAACGGCTCTCCAAATGCCACTACCAGCTAGACAAATCTCAGGTAAATGCTGAATATTGGGACCAGAATATGGTTCCCATACAACCTACAAATGAAATAAAAAGTTAAAAAATTACAAAAATTATTTGAAAAATGGCAATCTCAATTTCTCCATAAATTCAAATTTACCTGACGATTTGTTATCACATCTAACTTTAAACGTATTTCGTCAATGGTCCATGTGAATCTGGTGCATAACAGGTATCCACCTACACATAACATAAGAGGAAATAATTAAAAACATGACAATAAAATTAAAATAATTACAAGTTCATACTGACCTGTAACCAATCGGTGTATGCTCCATATGAGGTGCTATGACACGTGGAACGATAGTCAAAAATCTTTCCCACGCCCAAAGCTGGACCAAGACTGTCATACCCCCAATGCCCACGTTCTTATAATTTGTTGCATTACACAACTCTCTGTATAAATTGCCTAGAACGGCAGCACCCCATGCATAAGTACTAATCTCCCTATAGTCAATCAAAAACTGCAACCACTTTAAGGAGACCCTGGATCCACTCCTTTCAACAAACATCACACCTCCAAGAAAACGCAGAATCCATGCTTGTGCGTATCTGCGTAAGGCCTGCGGATCCCCTAAAAATGGTGTAATATCACCAAAATGATCAGCTAACCAGCTAAGTTTCACCTGAGAACCTCTCATCACACCTGATGTCGGTCTAACTCCTAACACCGCCTCACACAAATCAGCCCAAGGTGCATGTGTATCAGCAATCAGTGGTTTACCATCAACTGGTAAACCAAGTAACATCCCAACGTCCTGCAACGTAATCGTACACTCTCCACAACGCATATGAAACGTGTGGGTCTCAGGTCTCCATCTCTCAATAAAGGCATTCAGGAGACCCTGATGTACCTGATTAATATAATATTTAACATAAATAATATGAAATAAAACAATCAAAAGAAAATGATATAATAAAAAAACAAACACATAAATTTATTAAACAATAAATTGATTAAAAAAATACAACAATATACTAACAAATTACTTAACTTAAAAAATATTAAATTAAATTTAAACAATAAACTAACAAACGTAACAATAAATTAAACAATAAATTTATCATAAAATAAATTATCACAAACAACTAAAAACTTACGTAATTTAATTACCAAATTTAAATATTGTAACCAATCAAATCTTAATAAAATAATAATAATATTTAATTAAACAATTTCAATTATTATGTTTTAATATACATTCTAAATATTAAATATTAATTAATTCTAAATTTAATTCTACCATAGTAATTTTTTTAAATAGACTATATTAAAAAACTTAAAAACTAATTTGTAACTATTTTTTAATTTTTTTTTACTAAACTACTAATTTCCTAATTAAATCAACTATCAACCTAGAATCCGTAATCAAATATTTAATCCATAACTAACAACCTATTTAATTACAAAAATTACTTAATCTAAGTCTCTACCTTAACATCTAATTTTTTACTCTAATCAATCTAAGTCTCTATCTAAATATGCTACATAATAAATTATAATATTAACATATATCTAAACATTTCAAAATATTAATTTTAAATAAATACCTTCATGTAGCCTATCTTGCACACCCACAAAAAACTCGCTTCTTGTAAAAGATCAACTATGGCATCAGGAATGACTGCTTGTCCTAGATAAAGGGGAACTGTTCTCCTCATTTGTAGCTTTCTGCTTTCCCCAGTATTCCAAACATGCTGTGAAATGTGGAACTTCTGAAGCCATAAAACATCATTTTCCACCGGTCCACATTCAATTTTTACACCGCTTGATGAAGAGGAGGAAGCCATTGTGAATAAAAAAGGCAATATAGATACTGTAAATAGTAGAGAGGAGATGAAAACGAAGGAAAGTAAAAATATTTTACTTCCTTCGTTATATATAGTGGTCCCGGGAAGGGGGGACCGCGGCCAAAAATGAGGGGAAACCGCAAGATAGGCTGCGGTTTCATTGAAACCGCAAGGAGAATTGCGATTTCAGTGAAACCGCAAACTATCTTGCGGTTTCAACCTCTGCTCGACACGTGGCGCCCCAAGGTGAAACCGCAAGGATCTCTGCGGTTTCCCCAAACTCAGTCCAACTCAGCTTCCACGTGAGCCCTAAATGGGACACGTGGCATGTTGTGGTGAAACCGCAACTTGTTTTGCGGTTTCAATGCCAGCTCAGTTTTTTGTGGACAGGTGTCACAACGTGGTGTTTCCGCAACATACTTTGCGGTTTCGGTTCCGCAATCTAGTTTGCGGTTTCACAAAACAACACCAAAACCGTAAATATTTTGTAACCAACTCCATTTCGGTAAATTGTTTCCGTAGAAAATCTACTTTGGTCAAAAAGCCAAAAGTATTCTTTGTTTTATTTTGTTTTTTTATCATTCCAACTTCTTACATGTAATAAAATAATTACACATAGAATAAAGATTTAGAATTTTTGAAAATTAAAAAAATTAATGTATAAATATTTTTTTGTTAAAAAAAATTTTGTTCATGTTTTACTATATTAATATCAAGTTTAAATGTTCATGCATATGCCTATTTCATTTTAATTTTTGATTGTAGTATATGTACTCAAATTTTATATGTTGAATATCATGTTATCAGAAATAACATGGTAATTTATTAGAAAGATGACAAGTTGATAGGTTAGCAATCAACTAAATTAATACAAATATACTTTGCACTGATAAAAAAATAATAAATATATACGTGTTTGATTTTGAAACTATTCTTAAAATGCATATATTTTTTTAATGGTGATATTAAATAAATAATCTAAACTATGGTAATAAAAATTATCTAATAAATTAATTTTTAATATATTCATTTTAAATATCAATTAGAATTTTTTTATTTATGAAATTATTAAAAATAATGTTAACAGTTATACATTACACATATTTATGCAAATTTGTAAAACATTTGATACAAAAATCATGCATATTAATTAATACATTAAACATTTTGAGTTAATGTCTAAAATAATATAGAAATAAAAATAAAATAAAAATAAACTATAAAGGAAAAAATTAAGGATTGCATGGGTGTCACATGTGTTAATAGAATACCACATATTTTAATAAAAAAGGAATTGAGAGAGAGGAAACAGCACAAAAGCCTAGAAATTATTGCAACAAAGCACCAAAATCCAACCACAGAACCTTACTTTGTGACTCTTTCCATTGCATCTACAGGTCATTTTAATTATGATTAATCATAAAATTAGACCAATCTCATGTCTCAGCTCAATTTTAGAAAAAAAAATCAATAGGCTTTAACTTTTTTTTATTTTTAAAGAAAACAACTATATTCTACTAAAAAAAATATAATTAATTGATCATCTCATATTTTAGATCAAAAACAATTATAAAATACATATGATTATTTATTTATTTTCATGTCTTAAATAAAAATCCTCCAAGTTATTATAAGGCAGGATGTTTGGTACTTAACTTATTATAAGACAGGATGTTATTTGGTTTGAGTATTTTTTTATTTTTTTATTAAAAATATAAAATAGAGGTGAAAACGTGTTTGATTAATTATTTTAAAAATGTATTTATGAAAATATTTTTAAATTGAGGGAAAATAAAGAAACAATTCCGTTTTCTAGTGCCCAGGAAACAACTTTTTAAATTTGGTATAATAATTTTAATATTAACAAAATTACTAATGTTCTTGTTTTCTTGTGCATTATACTTTCTTGTTTTTTAAAACTTGTATTTTTATTTTAATTATTATGCTTATTACTTTTAATGAATTTTATGATTTATTTCATAAAAAATGTTTAAATTTGATTTTAAAATGTAATTTGAGAAATTCCATTGAAAAATAAAAATGTTTAATGTAATTTGATTTTATGATTTATTTCATTGATTGATGTATCCATGGTTGAATAATAGCCATGAACTCCATTTTTGAAATTTCTAGTCAGCTAGTTGAATAACTTTGTGGCCATGAATGTAAACAAAAATGACTAGTGGCAGAAAATAGCAAACTATTCAAAAAGAAAAATTAAACAAAATGATCAAAATATGAGAATTAGTCTTCTAGTTGTTAAAGCAGTATTAGATATTTGCCTTCAAATTGTACAGATGATATGACACATACTTCAATTATGAATAAGATGTTCAAATATACTTTTCAACACTTTAACATCAAGTTGTAGCATTAATTATTTCTCATTTTAATAATATTATATTTTTTTTCTTACAATTCATAATTTTTCTACCATATCAATATCAAATAAGTTGTTATTATTTTTTATTTTTAAAATATAATTTTTTAAAATCAGTTATAAGAAAACTCAGGAATAATACAACTCCGCAAGATTTATACTTTCACATTTTTTAGTTGATCAATTTATTTGTATAATTTTTTTATGTTTTTAAATTAATTTATTTTAAAAATATTTAATCAATTTTTAAAGTTTTTGTTTGTAAGAAAAGTAATCAAATAACAAACTCATGTTAAATTATTTAACTAGTTTATGAGTGATATATTAGTAGACATGTCATCAATGAGGACAAAATATATTTTAAATAACAACGTTGTAATCATTATAAGGTCATGAAAAGTTAAATTTAGCAGAAATGCTAAAACCAAAACAATAAATTCAAGAAACAGATTCTATTCTTTGATTTTATTGAACAAATACACATGGAATAGGGCGTGTATGGCGTGAAAACAAATACCTGCATTCTTCTGCAGAATCAACAAGAAGTTCCCTAACAGCCTAAACAAGAAAAGATCATGGAAAATTGGGGTTACAGCTATATAAAAATGTACAGGGGAGAGGAATAAGTACAAATTGGGAACTCAACCTAAATCCACAAAAATGCTAAATTAAAAATTACAAAAGAGAATATTTCTAAGATTAATAATGTTACAGCCACACAAGGAGGGGCTAGCATGATGGTGGTTGAAGTTGCTTAAGCCTTCTCACAACTTGTTTCATTGTAGGTCTTGTAGAGAGAGAATCAACAGTACAAACAACTGCTAAATGAAGCACTTCTACCAAATCATCTCCTGGTCCTACTTCCCATAACCCAGCAGTGAAAAACTCCTTTGCCCTCCCTTGCTTCAGCAACAAGCATGCATATGCCACTATGTTGAAACCATTTCCATAAGGAGAAAATGAAGGGTCCAGTGCCTTCTTGTCTGATAGCAACTCCAGTAGCACAACACCATAGCTATACACATCAGCCTTATCAGAAACCCGGCAAGTCATGGCGTATTCAGGAGCAACATATCCAAATGTTCCGGCTACACCGGTGGTAGCATGTGTCTCTGAAGTTCCAAGAAGTCTAGCCAATCCAAAGTCAGACAGATAAGCATTGAAGTCATCATCCAACAAGATGTTGCTGGGCTTGACATCGCGATGAAGGACGCGAGGAACACACTGATCATGCAGATAAGCGAGCGCTCGTGCTATGTCCAATGCAATCTTGTGAAGAACTCTCCAATCCACTGCCCTTGTGGACCTCTCCTGAATAAACTTTTCAAGGTTACCACCAGGCAAATAATTGTATATGAGAAACATCTCTGTCTCACAAGCATGATAACCAATCAGAGTGACCAAATTTGGATGATGAAGCCTGCCAAGGGTCTTGATCTCTGCAAGGAATTGTTGAACACCTTGGAAACGTCCAACTGCAAGTCGTTTGATGGCCACCAAGATTCCTGGTGATACCTCTGCCATATATGTTGCCCCAAAACCTCCACTCCCGATACAGTTGCCAGCATTGAAATTTCCTGTGGCTTGGATAACAGTTTCAAATGTCAATGGAACCCCAATATCAGTAAACAGTGTAACTTCCTTTCTTGTAGAACCAACAACCCTGGACCTTGGTTTCCACTTCCGTGTGTAAAAGAATAGAATAATTAGGGCTATAAGAACTGAGACAATGGCTGAAGCAGAAGTTATAGACGCTATTTCAATAGAACTGAAGCCACTCCTGCTCTTCTTGCCAGTAGACGATGATGCAGTATTATAAGAGCTCTCGTCAATTGGTCCTTGTTGACTCCCAGATGGCACAGTAAGAGAGACTCCGCGGCAAGGATTTAGAAGTGGATTCCCAAAAGCACTACTGCAGTTTATCAACCCACTATGTGAGGGCAAGGATCCGGACAAGTTGTTGAAAGACACATTAAATGCTGAGAGAGTAGAGACACTTGCCAAACCATCAGGAATGTGTCCAGAAAGATTGTTGTTATTGAGCAAAACATCAGTAAGGTTTCTCATGTCCTCAATAGCCTTTGGAATCTCACCAGTTAGTGAGTTTGAAGATAGGTCCAAAACTTCCAAAGAGCTCAACTGCCCCAGACTGGTAGGAATTGAGCCATTTAACTTGTTACCAGCCAAAGAAAGAAACTTCAGATTCTTCATCTGGCCAAGGCTGGTGGGAATCCGGCCCTGTAACTGATTCCTACCAAGGTTCAGAAATACAAGAGAGATTGAATTTCCTAAATCAAGGGGAATCAATCCTGCAAGTCGATTTCCAGATGCATCCAAAAATTTGAGTGATCGGCATATCCCACCAAAATTGGAAGGAATCTGACCAGATATCCTATTATAACTCACATTTAAAAGCAATGCATCTAATCCCTTACATTTATCAAATAAATAAGTAGGAAATGGCCCTGCAAGATTATTTTCACCAAACAGAAGTGTGTAAACACTATTCTTCCCCAGCACGTCATGTGCTATTGGTAATGACCGAATGCCAGCAAAGCTGTTTTGACCAAAATTGTGAACAACAGAAACACCAACTCCCCCCATTGATGTGAAAAGAGAACTCTCACTTACCTTGGACAAAAAAAATGATGCATATATCGAGGAAAAATCACCATCTTCAATCAGATTTCCATTCCAGGAAGGGACAGGAGAACAACCGTTATCAGCAAAATCAGGAACTGAACCAGATAACATGTTGCCACTAACATCAAACACACTCATACAAGGAACACGGAGCTCAACAGGAAGCTCCCCGGTAAGGTTGTTTCCACTCAAATCAAGAAAATGAAGGTTCTTGCACAAACTAAGCTGGTTGGGAAACTCACCACTGAAAAAATTATGACCCAAATTGAGCATCTCCAAGCTCTCACAACTACCCCAACTTCCCAGCAAAGTACCTTCTAAATTCACCATTGGAGCCCATAATATCCTCAACTTGGGAAGCCCCAAAACCTGCAAAGGCATTGCCCCTTCAAAATAATTAAACTCATCACTCAAAGACCCCAACTTTCCTTCTCCACGCGGATCAAAGAGATTCGACAGCACAAGTACCCCCAACTGAGAGCAATTTCCGAGCTGCCACGGCACAGAACCACTGAGAGTGTTTCTAGAAACATCCAACACCTCAAGGCTCTTAAGACTCCCAAACTCCACCGGAATATCCTCTTCCAACAAATTTGAATACAACAAAAGTGTCCTCAATTCTCCACAATTCCCCAAACTCGCTGGAATCTTCTGAACCAACAAGTTCCCAGACAAATCCAAATGCTCAAGCTTCCCACAATTCTCCCCAATTTCTCGCGGAATAACGCCATTAAGCCCATTAAACGACAAATACACACCTCTAAACCTTCCAACAAAACCGGGAACAGAACCAGTAAAACCATTACCCGCCAGATTCAAAACTTGTAAACTCTCAAGACTTTGAATTGAACTAGGTATCTCTCCGACAATTCTATTAAACCCGAGATTCAGAATCTTCAATTTCTTCAAACCATTAATTCTCAAGGGAAGATAACCACTAATTTCATTCCCTTCTAAATCAAGAACCTCAAGCTTCTCCATGCCCCAAATTGAAGCGGGGATTTCACCCTCCAACGCGTTTAACGGAAGAGACAAAACCCTAAGCTCCGTCAACTCAGCCGCAAAACTTAAAGAAGAAACGTTTCCGAAGAGAGAACCTTTACCACCGTCGCAGGTTCGTCGAATTCCGAATCCGTAGAACGGGAATTGCGCGACGGAGCACGGGAGCGAAGTTCGGTTACCGTTACCATTTCCGGTGAGGTTGACGGCGACGACGCGGTGGTTAGCGTCGCAGAGGACGCCGGAAAAGGAGCAGTGGTCGGAGAGAGCGGTCCAGGTGGAGAGAACGGCGGCGGGATCGGAGAAGGAAGCCTTGAGGCGGAGGAGGGTGGATTTGTCGGAATCGGGTGAAACGGCGTCGTTTAAGGAGGCGAAGAAAAGGAAAGAGAGGAAAAGAAATAGAGAGAGGGATTTCCATTTGATTAGTGAAGTGTAGTGAGAACAACAATATTTCGTAAATGAAGAAAACATTTCACAGTGAAAGAGAGAAAAGAGAAGAGAATCAAAGGGTGAAACGTTTATTGGGCGTAATTGAAAGTGAAATTAGGAAGAAAGAGAAGAAGAAAGGGTTTATCTGAAAACCCTAATTTGGGAAGAGAAGAGAAGAGAGTAAAGAAGATGGAAATGATTATTGAATGGAGAAGACGGACCAACGAACTATGACTCTACTCAACACTCTTTCTCTTCTCAAGACGCGTTTTTTTTTTTTTTTTCTTTTTCTTTTTTAATGTAAAAATGAATTTATATAATATTGTATTATTTTTAATAAGAAATTATTTTTTAAAATTGATAAAATTAATTTTATAAAACTATCATTTTCTTTTATTTATATATTAGTTTTTCTATTTATATAAAACAAGAACTCATTATGACAAATTAGTGATACACTAAAAATAAATTTCTCTATTTAACCCATAAATTATCTAAAATTTCTTAAATTTAAAAGTAATTATAGATATTAAAATAAAAATTCACTTAAATTACCTATAACTTTTATAATTATTCATAAATAAGATTCTCTTCTTATATTATATTATAATTTTAACAGATAAATTTATTATTTCTTATAAAATTATTTATTACGTTAATTGTATTTAACCCATTACTCTTTCGTTTCTATGTCATTTTTCATAAAATTTAAAAATTAATTTTAAATTTATATTTATCTGCGTGAAATAATTTATTTTTCATAATTGAAATAATAATTTTTTTAATTTATTATCTTTGTCAATTTTATTTTAAATTAGACACGCACTATTTTTTCTTTTCTTCGTATTATTTATCTTCTTTTATTATTTTTTAATCATTTTTTTTTCACATAATAGCATCAAAATAATGACATATTTTCAGCTGGTGTTCTTGAAAGTAACTATTCTGAATGTCAACTTTCTTTGTACACATGTTATCAATTCTTAAGTCTATTAAAATAATTGGTGTGAAGTGTATTAAAATTAATATGGAATTCTCAAAACTTGACTTGTCTGTGGTTAAAATTTGAAGGAATGATAATGGAGATTTTAATAAAATTTAATTTGAAAATGAGTAAAAGGAGAAGAGTTAATTGGTGTTTAAAAAATGGAAGTGGGTGGTGATGGGGTGGAAGAGACATTCCAGGTAGGGTTGGTGGGGACCTTACACAGGCAACCAACAAAGAAAGTCACATCCTACATCTATCCATCTATAATTTTATAGTATTACTCTGTATATAAATTTATAAATTTATTTATATTAATAAATATTTTTTTTGAGTAAGTGATGGATTATGTTATTATGGGTAATTTGAAATTTCTTTTCTTATCTTAAATTTTTTATATGTAGGATCTTTTCTAATTTCTTCCATCTTTATTTATATTTTTTTATTTTACCCTTATTTTTTGAACTTAATAATAAATATATTTCTATTTTTAATTAATTTTTAAAAGAAATTTTTGATTTTCTATTTTAATTATATTAAACCCACAAGTTAATTTTGATAATTATAATTATTATATATTAAACAATGAAATCTTATAGTCTATATTGTCTAAAACGTGTTTTGTATTTTATATTTTCAATTTGTTAAGTTAAATTTATTTAAAAGTAAATTATAACTTTTAATTTTAATAATTATATATGATTAAAATAAAAGTTTCATCTACCAGACAGTAGATGAATGAAACATGAGTGGAACTAGTAGATGAATGAAATTGTATTAGATGAATGAAATTGTATTAAATGAATAAAGTTAGTTAGTAGATTATAAGATAAGTATCGTTTTTAATAATTAATTTATATATATAAACTCTAATCAATAAAATTATTTTTTTTTAGATTTTGTTGAGAAATTCGTTACTTAATCAATTACGAGAAAATCAATTGTTTCTCTCTAACACTAGTGTCTCATTAAAGTCAGTGAAAATTTAGTCATTTCTAAGAAGTTAGACATAGTTTTTGTGATGAAATGAATCAATATAAAAATATATTGTATTATTTTTTAATTAATTTTCTTTTCTCTAACAAGAACATGTGTTTTTGAACAAACTTATTTTATTAACCTCTTTATAAACTTGGGTCTGACTTATCATACTAAAAAGCTTGCAAAACATTTTTTAACACAATTAAACCTCCTCTTCTTTAGCTTTTGTTTTACAGTTTGATATTCGAGTTCAACCTCTAAAAGTTTAACGCCTAATAACTGCGAGAGAAAAAGATCTATCAAGGCAAGCTCATCAACAATGTTTATTATTGAAGGACTCTTCACGAAGAAGTCGTCGACCTTCTTTAGAGACAACTACCCATACTAGACTGATAAATGTCAAATTATGAAAGATAATCACACATGAGAGGGAGTGGGGAAATGAAGAATATGTCATTTTAGAGTTAAACAACAAAACAAGATATGTCATCACATGTGCTTCATGTAAAACAAAATACAACAAATTCTACTCATACAAGATAAGAAAAGAGTTTTTGGATGGTCTCAAGGTTTCTCATGAAAGACACAAATGATGTCACACTCAGAAAAATCATCACTCTTTAAAGAGAATATGAAATATTCTCAATGAAGAATGACGATTCTATCTAAAGTGTATCTAGAAGATTTCAAATTATCTTAGATGGGTTGACAGCTCTCGGAACCACCTTTATCAAAGCTTAGAATAAGATAAAGATTTTAGACAGTCTCCGAGTTGGTGAGAAAGTCATGTGAGCAATTATCTTTATGGAAAGAGATATGAAAACTTTGACTCTTGATGAATTTATGAGAGCTCTAGGAGTTCATGAAATTCATCTACAAAAGAGACAAGATCAAAGTGTAAGAGTAAGAGGAGTCCCAAAAACATAAAGCTTTCAAGTCAAACAAAAAGAGAAGTAAGACTTTTAAAATTGAAGTTAAAACTATAATATCATTAAGTTCAATCTAAATTTAAATAAAATAACGAACTCGACAAATTTTTTTTTATCATAAATAAAAATATCTCCTGTCAATATAGGCTTAATAATACTTTTGGTCTTTTAAATTTTGATAATTTTCTATTTTAATACGTTAAGTTTCTAAAGTCTTAATTTAGAATATTTATGTTTCTAAAATATATCATTTTAGCCATTTATTGAAATTTTGATTAAAAACATTAATATTTTATTAACATGGTTAGTATTTTAAAATTAAAACAATTAATTAAATACAATGGCGATTACAACAAATTGTGACTATCTTTATTTTATAATGAATGAAAATCACAATGTTAATACAAACGAAAACACACATCTACACATCACATCATATAAAGATGTTGTAGGGGAAGGAGTTACTGGATGTTAATGTCTATATCCAAAAATACAAATGACACATCACGAACCCTTCTATTAAATTCACTTTGTGAATTACCACACAAACACTGTAAGAGAAGTCACCACAAACCCTGCATGAAAACCACTACAAAACCCACTAAGGTGCTTGTTGGTATTCATGAAAAATAAAGTTACTTTCGTAGAATTTTGTCTAAGTAAGCATAGGGGAAGCGATAGCAAGGATCCTGCTAGATCCAATGAATATGTTTCAAACGATATGCAGCTGGTTCTTGTGCTTTAGACGCTGGTGTAAAGATTGACAAGAGATACATACATGTCTGGTTTATCAACAACTAAAACTTCTGAGATTTTAAATTTTAATAAATTTTGATTTTTTTTAAATACCTACCTAGATATATCCTCTTTTCATTATCGTTAAAAAAAAAAGCCAATTACTCATTAAAATATTTAAAACGAGAATAAGACATGTAAAATAATATATTTTTTTTAAAGAAAAATAACATTGGTTAATGTCTCATAAAAGAACAAGAATACTAGGCAACAGCTGCTTTGCTTCCAAAATCGGAGGCATTATTCACGTGCAAACCATCTCAAACATCATATCCGTCCATTAGAAAAGTATTGTATCTAACGGCTCGTAATACTTCTCTTTCACCTTGAAGCAGTCTGAGATTGAGTTTCACAAGTTACCGGTAAAAGTCCAACACGATATTTTTATTAAGTATTTATAAAAATAGTTTCATTCTAAACTATTTAAAACTATTTATGGGTATATTTTGTCACTAGTTACTTTCTACATCAGATCGATATAAAAAATAATATATGTAAGACAAACTCATTTTTATAAATAATTTTAAATCACACTCATTTTTATAAATATTTAATCATAAAGTTATAAATAACAATATTTTTATTCCAATGATTTTCATTTATCATAAAATAAAGACAATGATATTATATTTAATTGATTATTTTAATTTTGAAATGTTAACTATTGAATAAATAGTTAAAATTATATTTTTAATATATAAAATACTAAAATGAAGACTTTTAAACTTAATGTGTTAAAATAAAAAATATCAAATCTTAAATAACCAAAACTATCATTTAAGCCTTGAAATTAATATTTTCATTGATAGTAAGTAATGAAATCTTGCTTATATTATTTTCTTTATATGCAAAATATTTAATCCTTAATAATAAGGTAAAATAATTGGTCGACCCTAAATTTTAAACCTTAATTGATATAGATTATACAATATGTTAATTAACTAGTAATAGATTATTTCTATTTATTCAATCTTCTTGAGCTTGTTTTAGTACAAATACGAAATTATTTTTTTAAGTCAAGTAAAATATAATAAGTACTACACTGTTTTCCAAAATTTAAAATAATTACATATTTATGACTTATATTTAAGATTATTGATTAAATTTAAATATTCTCACACTATTTAATCAACACACTGAATAGTAATCATCTTAAATTTAAATTATAAGTGCACATTTTATTTTTTTATTTATTTTTTAAATATATTAAATATTTTTTTCTTTTTAATCTAATTCTGACTTAAGGAAGATTATTACCTGTGTAAAATATTTAGGATCTCAATACACTATTATTAGCCATTAAAAATTATCCTTAATATGTGTTTAGGTTAATGTTTATAAAATTGATTTTTTGTAACAATAATTAATTTAAAATTTAATTTATTTTTTCGCTAAAAACAAATGGATATTTAATATAATTTTTTAACACAAAAATACTTAAAACTATTTAAACTTAAAGTCAATTATTGACAAAAAAAATTAATTTTCAAACCAAACGTTCAACAATATTAATTTTTTAAAAGTAATTGTTCTGATTTCTTTGTGCATATGTTATTTATTCCCATATTAATTCTCAAGTGTTGGGTGTATTAGTGTTTAAAAATAGTTAATGTGAACTTTATTAAAATTAATATGAAATTCTTAAAACTTGACTTGTCTGTCATTAAAGTTTCAAGGGCATGCTTGGTGGGGTCACTGGGGACCACACAAAGTCAATAAACGATGAAACCACATCATAATTTTCCATAATTCTACGTTTCTAGCGTGATTGGGCTGTTCTTCTCTACGTGACAATCAGGTGATGATAGAAAACCAAATGTTCAATTATCTATGTGTAAATTTTTTATATTATTATTTAATAAATTATGTTTAAAATAACATTAATTTAATTATTATAAAATTAAAAAATTATTATATTTTAATTTTTATTAATTAATAATATAATTTGTTTTCGCATTATTAATACATGTTCTATTATCTAAAAGTAAAAACTACAAAATTTTCAAATTAATAATAAAAATTTTAAAATTGAAAATAAATATTTTAATTAGTTTAATTTTTATTAGTAATTAATTTTAAGTATCCCTTGTTAATTCCACTTTATAATCTTTAGAAAATAAATGAATTGAACATATATTAAAATAATTCTTAATTATAATTACTATTATAAATGTATGTTTATGTAAATTTTAGATTCGTCTTAATCACAATTGAATATATCAAAAATGGGTATGACCCAATATCATATGGATACTTAACTTAACTAATTTATCAAGTTATAAATACTCAGTTCATCACAATCTATATATATTTTTACATCATTACCTCCTTGTAAACATAGTAAGGTCTCTACATGTATAATTTTTAACTTGAACTCTTCTTTCATGTTTTTTAACTACATGTATAATTTTCAACTTGAACTCTTCTTTCATGTCTTTTGATCCGAATTCTCTTTATTCGAATACAAACACTTAACTCAAAATTCAAAAAAACAATATTTATTCGGTATAATACAGAAAATGATGAAAAAAGAGAAAATAAAAATATAAAAATACGTAAAATATTTTTGGTAGAATATTATATGAATAATATAATTTCTATCATAAAATAAATTTAGACAAAAAAAGTGTTTAAATAATGCTATGATAACAATAATGAAAAATTAGAACTTTTAATTAATATAAATTAATATATTTTCTTAATAAGTCTCTTCAATATGCTATTTAAATCGGTCCTTATAAAAAGAGTTTTACTCCCACACAGTCTAAAGGTTCTTAATATTTGTGATAACTTAAGTGTAGAATTATTGACTATAAATCACACTTTTGATGATTCTAATCAAACTTTTAGACTTGGACTAATTAAACACTTTGAAAGTATATATTTACAGATCTTTATCAAATCATCACACATAACCCCACAGAAATGGAAAATGTCTTAAGAAATAAATTTAATAACAAACATTTTAAATATGCAAGTTATATTTTAAAAGTTACACAAATTATGAATTATAATTAATTAACTATGTTAAAAAGTATTATACCGATAATACACACAATAACTTTGTTGGAGAAAAACTATTGAAAAATTATGTTTTTTCCCCTCAAGTATTTAGTAACATCAAGTTTTCTTGATGCAAGTTTTTCTTCCTTATTTTACATTTTGTTATTTAAATATAGAATCAAAACAGTTAAAGATAATAAAATAAACCTCTTAAATATACCATCATTGAAGTCTTCTATATGATTAGATTAATTTATTTCAAAGAGTAAGTAGTTTTTATACTCTTAAAAAATTACATTTAAACGAATTACTATTTCTTTCTAAATACTCCAACTAAACATGCATTTAATTATATAGATTATACAACTCTATAAGTATACGTTTTCCAACTATTTCCTTAGTCTTATTTTTTGATAAAAAATTAAAATTTTATCTCAATTATTTATGTTGATCTTTGATCGATAATAACTTTGATTATGCAAATTATTGAAGTAAAATTTTAATTCTAATTAAAAATAATAATTAAAATATCTCAGAAACTGCGTCAAAATTTCCATCTTATCATCCTATTTATGATCATGTGAAAAAAATTCATCCCTAGATTGTTCCCTCAGATTTTATGGGCACTGAGCCAAATAACATATAAAGACCTTTTAAGTATAAATATTTAAAAATATAAATATATATTGCATAAAAAATAATATGTTTTAGTATATTAATCAAATAATATAATTTTAAAGAATTTAAAAAATGTAATTTTTTATTTAATTTATTCTTATATCATCATCTATTATTCAATTTATGTCTCTAAAAAAAATTAAATACATGTAAATACAAATTTGTTTTCTAAATATATTTTAAAAAATGGAATTAAAATAATATTATTTCATCGA
Organism: Hylodesmum podocarpum; assembly: GCA_026586105.1. Taxonomy (NCBI): domain Eukaryota; kingdom Viridiplantae; phylum Streptophyta; class Magnoliopsida; order Fabales; family Fabaceae; genus Hylodesmum; species Hylodesmum podocarpum. Next base: position 2,622,700 of record JALJEV010000803.1, on the reverse strand, counting down.
AGTCAAAAGATATTATCTCATTATAATAAAATTAAAATTAAAATTTACTTTAATATAATTTGAAGATGAATTTCTTTTAAAACTACATACACGATATCTAAATAAAATTAAAATATCACGTTATTAAAATGGCTACAGAAATGAAATATTAAAAATTATTTGTTTTCCGCTACAATTGTATCTTTTCATGTTACATTTTATTTTATTATGAGAATTTTAGTAGTTAGTTAATTTTAAATCATAGTTTAATTTAATTTTTATATTTAGTTTTCATTGAAAAAATACTCTTACTTTATCACTATTACCTCATCAATAAAATAGTATTATTCCATAATATAGTTTATGTATATTTTTGTTCTTTATTAAGAACAAAATACTGAAGTCTATTACCATAAATTGAAAATTTATTCAATATAGTTGACTATAACATGTTAGAAAAAGTAATTATTAATAAAATAATAATTTTTAATCACGCAAATTAATTTAGATAGAAAAGACATAAATTAAATAATTTAAATTTATTAAAAAAATAATATGAAATATATTACTGTTATAAATGAGTATAATTAATCTCAAATTAAAGTGGTGTTTAAATCATAACAATGTAATTAAAGTTTTTGATTAAAATATTACGTATTACAAACGTCATAATTGCATAAGATAAAAAGAAAAGAGTCAACCTTTTGCATTTAAGTGTTTGACCGTTTCTCACCTACCCACCACGTTCTTCACAACTGGCTCACACTCTCTTCAACTTTTCTTTTCTTTTCTTTTCTTTTCTATTTTTTACATTATAAGCCACTACCTTCTACTTTAACATGATATTTTTTTTTAAAGAAAATTAAAACATGTTACCATGTCATTCATGAAGATTCTAAAGTCATGTCACTTGAAAATAATAAATAAAAAAATAAATCTTAATATGGGTGAAAAATAAATTCATTAAAATCCGAAAATTTATACCTTGAAAGGTAATTTTATTATCATTTATGAATATAAGTTAATCATGCAATCATCTCTTCTTAGAATAGCTATGGTGTTTAGATTGAGTGTTTCTTATTTTTATTTTTATTATAAAAAATAGAGATGCATGTTATATTGAATTTTAAAATTATTTTTATGAAAATATTTTTAAAATTGAATAAAAAGAAGGAAATTTTGTGATTCCATTTTCACAATTTTTAGAAAATGAAAATTGAGAATGAAATCAGAAAATTATTTCTCAAATTAAATATTAACCTTAAATTTTGGGTTTTAATTCTTAAAAATAAATCAAGTGTAATTTTTGAAGAAATTTAAAAATGATGTAGTTAAGTGTAATTTTCATAAAAAAAGTTAATGATTTTCTTTTTTATTTTAAAAAAAGTTAAGTGTAGAAACTTTTAAAAGAAATTGACTTTTGTTTTCTCTCCCTTTGTCTCCATGTTCTCTTTTTCTCCTTTCTTTCTTCCATCTTTTCATCCTTTTTAATTGGAAAGAATAGAAAATGTTAAGAAACTTCTACTTTTTTTTTTTGTATTTATTTTAAAATTTTATATTATATTTTTGATGCATTGTATAGTGTCATAGTGTGGCCCCTCTAATGTATTACGAGTCAGGTTTGGCAGAATGAAAGTACTAATTAATTAATTTTGTATTTTAAACAATATTATATTTTTTAAAAAAAGTACTTGAGCAACTTAATATTAAATTTTTAAAATAATGTTTTCTCTAATTCAGTATTAGTTTAAATTTCAATCCTAATGATACAAAAGTTTAATATTAACCCAAGATAGGTGAATGCATTTTCTAGACTTTATAGCTTTTAAAAAACATTTGATTAATATTTCACTGAATTTAAGGTGAACCAAACAAATCAACATTAATAAAAAACTCTGTAGTTTAAGAATTGATGGAAAATTATCAAAAACCACTGGTACATGTAATTTTTTTCTCCCAATTTTCAATGAAAGGTATGGAAAAAAAAAAAAGTTGTAACTTAAGAGTCACATGGTTTACTGCAGAACTTACTAAGTCAAATGCAAATCTATCTATGGCATCTGATATCTTTAAAAGTTTCAAATAGGAAATGATATTCTTAAAGCATAAAATTCTAATGAAATACACTATCAACTAATATTTGTCAAATTTGAAAGATTAAGATGAAATAATTAGATTTTTTTTTTGTTTTGTTTTGATTAAGATTTTTTTGGTCAAATGAAATACACTATCATGAATTAAAATGAAGTAATTACAACAAACATTTGGACTATATATTTTTTCAACACTTCCCAAGAAGGTTTCATCCATTACATAAATCAATATTTGAAGTTATCACAAAAAAGATTTATGTAATGAATAGCATCTAACATTAAAATCATTTACTTTTTAACCATTTATTATACCATAGCTGCACTTGGAAGCTCAGGGTTCCAAGCTGGAACTATCTTTTCCTCTAGTGTTTTAGAGAAGATATGCAAAATGCAGGAAATGATTCCCATGTTAGCAGCAGAACCTTTGTAAGTTCATTGTAACCATCATTTTAGTCATGTTGTTGTTGGCATTCCAACAAGACCTTTCTCTGTCAAAAACATGAACAAGAGAAACAGAAACACCAACTTTTACTTTGCTTTGGTGCCTTTTCTGTTCTAGTACTAGGAGTCTTCAATGGCTTCTCTGGCTGCTGCTCCTGCTCCTGCTCCTGCATTTCAATTGTTTCTTTCTTTTCTGACTGTACTGTTGATGAACTAGTTCTTGGTCCTTCAGCTGTCAATCTGAAAGAATTCAAGAAGAAAATGATGGTCATTAGCAAGATATCCTACCCTCTAGACAAATCAAATTAATTGAGATTTATATTACCTTGAAGAACAAAAGCTAAACACAATTCATGAATCAAACTGAAATGATTCTTCTATTTAGGCTTTTTATGTTCACAGGAACTTAGTGGAGACTAAAATTTATGATACATGATTCTTCTATTTAGGATTTTTTATGAAAGTTAAATGCTTTTGTTGATTTTAGCTCAGTAGTTAATGGAGAAGCTAAATTTGTTTTACTTGTTCATTTACATGCATTAAATCAACTTTACTTCACAGCCAACTACAATATGCAGTCAACCAGCCAATTCACTCACAGAAACGTATGCGTATACATATACGTATTTCTCTTTTTTCACATTTTATAACTAATTGTCTGGTTTCTGTATATTGTAATTGTTTACCAAATATTTTTTACATTAAATATCCACTCTCCTTAGGGAAGTTATAGCATAATGATAAAACACTGATATAAGCATGATATGATGGGAACTTACATGGGAAATTGAAATGAATGTGTGCTCATATCACTTTCCATTGAACTATATTTCTTGGATTCCCCATTAGGGACCTTTGCTTCTTTATCATGATTTTCTGAAGTTTTGTCCAACACTATTTCATTTGTGCCAACTTGTGCTGATGATGTTGGTTCTGTTTTCTTAAGTTCAACAACATCCCCAACTGAGACTACAGATTCACGTGCTGTTTTCTCATGGTCATGCCCCTTATCTAAATCTTCACTTTCTCTTGATGAATTTGATGACACAGAATTTCTCCCCATGCTCACATTCTTTTCTTTAGTACTTACTTCTTGAACTGGTGGTAGTGATGTTGGCGTGCCTGAGAAATCACTAGTCCTAGGCAATTCACCAGATTTGTTGAATGCAAAAGCATGATCCTTTGAGAAACTGCTGTTTCCTAAGTGTATGCTGAATAGTGATTCATTTGATGCAAGACTCCATTCCCTAGGACTTGTTGGTTTGTTATTAAATATTGAAGATGGGATTCTGTCTGGATCATAATCAGCAGGAGAATTCATAGACTGAACTGGAGGAGATTGAGTAACTGACCCTCCTTGAAAGCTCCACACAGGAGAACCATAGAAACCATTCTTTGAATCAACATTGTCCATGCTATAGTCTTCTTTGTCATTATCATCTGAATCTAATGAAGATCGAGGAGAAGCAGAAGAACTTGAATATTTCTGATTGGGATAATCATCATCATCAGGAAGATGAAAATGCACTTTTAGTTTCTTACCACTTCCTTTCTTGTTCTCATAATTCATGAAAGCCATTACTCGCGTCCTTGGTACCACGTCAAGGATGCACGTTCAAAGGAAAAACCTTGACAAAATGTGCTTTTGGACACAGAAGCTACAAATATTTGCTTCTCGGACAAGGATCAATTTTGACACTGAGAAAAGCCTAACATACACCAATGTGCCTTAACACACACCGATGTTGGAACTAAACAAAAACAAGACAAGTAGCACTTTTAGACCACAATTGTGCCAAAGTATTACTTGTAATGTTGCATACAGTTTTGGTGATAGAATTAACAAGCTTTCATATCAGAGAAGTCTAACTCATTTGATTGTTCAGATGTGTAAATTGTTATAAATTCTTAAGAGATCTGTATTTGATTCTCATAAAGAAAATATTATATTTTGGTACTATGATCTTTATATAGGCCATGCATACAAGAGTTGGAACACATTACATGCATCCTAATATAAGAGACTACTTGCATCATTAGCATACAACATATGATAATGCAAAATAATAAATAAATACCCTTTTCTTATTGTAGAATGAAATCACCAAATGAAACAATGGAGAAAAGCTAAAAGACTTACTCAAGTTCTTAGAATTGATTCTGGAAACCCTGTAGCTTCAATTTAAAATGACCCTTCAATAAAAAAAAATTGGTGTTAAGATGAAGTCTATAACGAGATTAACCTGTGTTGCATCAAAATTCAGGAAATGGAAAATCACAAAGATAATTAAGATGAAAATTTAAGGGAAGAAAAGGTGGCAGGGTGACAAGGAAATTAAGGACATGAAAACTAGGTTTTGGGGTATGTTGGCTTGTCTATAGACAAACACAGAAAAGATTGACAATGCAATGATAAAGAAAGGCAATGAGAGGATCTCGGTAATTACTCTGTTTCTGTAACAGAGTGATTAATTATGACATCAAAACTCAAACCAACTCTGGTATCCGTTAGATCTTAGTTGGTTAATGCCTAATGGACCTGTTTTATAAAACTATCAAAGATTATTATATATTATAAGAAAAATATTATGTTGATTAGCATTGAAAGATTTCTAAAATTAAAAAAGTCTATCCATATATCATTCACATAAAAGTACCTGTCCATACCCCATACAAATCATTTTTGGTGAGTATCTACACATTCATGCTTAATATAGTTTGTTTGATTACAAATCAAAAAAATGTAGAATTTAATTGTTGTAAAAGTTTAGTACTCCTTTTTAGTTCAAAGTATAAGATCGAAATATCTTCATTGATAACATTATTGTCTTAAATGTATATTTGTTTCCACCTATAAATAAAACTTAGTGAGTATGTTTCTTTCCCAATCAGGCTCTTCTTTAACTTTACCATGTAATTATTGAAGTAAGAGAAATAGTTTTAATTGAAGATATTTTTATAAATAAAGAAACATAATTGATGCAAACAATATCTTAAACCAAACTTTATAGAATATTTCTAATTTGTATCATATAATAAGAATAAAAAGGAAGGAGTATATTTGATAGTGTAATTCTTAATGTTCTTATGAGCAAATAGGAACTGAACATGTCTTTTCCTCACAGACATATGTTTTGTCCATTAGTTGAGAAATCTTAGCCAAAGGCCAAAAAATGGAATGTAGCCAAAACTATAAGAAAGGGCAATGATGAAAATATGAGAACAATGGAGGGTAGTTAGAGAACTATAAGAAAAGAAGTTATCCCTGGAGTTTGTGATTGTAATTGACACAAGGCTATATGGATGATATATTTGTTCTTATAGTACAAAGCTTCAGAAACATAACAAAATCTTAGCTCAAAATATTTGCTATGGTAGGAGTTTTGCAGTCTCAACCCTTCAATGTTGGAGTTCTTTCCAACCGCTGTAAGCTATGCCCTTATCATCATTAGCCTTTAAAATTTGCCTTTTTAGCACAATCAGGTTTGAAGATAAATGAGAACACTTGTTTCCCTTCTTGCTGCTAATGATTGTGCAAAGAAGTTGCAGTTTTGAGTGCATTTACATAAAGATGAAGTATAGTTTTGAACCAAATGTAAATTTCACTGTATATGAGTAATCTAAGCGTTTATTTAGCTAGAGAAATAATTGCTAATTATTTTCCCAACTTCTTAAGAGAACTTTTGAAGAATAAATGTTTGTTTCCCTTAAAAAATGTGATACCAAACATGCACTAAAGTTATAGGTCAATGTAGCCTTATGTAGAAAAGGTAAGGTGTTGTGTTTATTGATTGTGTTAGCCTTCTGATCATTTGCAGCTGCAGAAATTTACAATATTCAGAATCAAGTAATTTATGTAACATCACCAGTCCAAATTAAATGTTTCAGTTCTTCAATCCAACAGAGACTGTTTCAAGGCACAGGTGATTGCAGAAGTAGAACTAAGGTACATCTATGTATTAAATTATAAAATCTTAGTATCATTGTGTATTCATGATTTTAGGCCCCTGATTGGGAAAATGTAGTTGTTCATTGGCCCTTTTTATGAATAGATAAAATTCTCCATGAGTACTAATAAGTAAAGGAAATAAGGAAAAATGAAATCAGGTTCTCAAGCTAAAATTAAGTTAGAATCAGCTTTAAAGGATTGTTAGGATCAGTCTAATGGTGGGAAATTTGGATAATATGCATGAGATCTTAGATTTGATTCTCATGCTGTCATTATATAAACATGAAGTTGTCCAATGTAGTGACCCTCCTAAGTCCTAAGTCCTAACATATGTTAAATTATATTGTAAGAGATTAATTTTCATGGTAAGTTAGTGTAAAGATTTTTATAAGACCACCCAATTGTACATAATCCTAAATACATTTTAGAAAATAGTTACTATAGAAGTCAATAATCATATCATATATAACAATCTATTATTAAATGACAAGTTAAAAAACCATTATATTGTCAATACATGTTAATTAAATTTATATATAAATCCAAGTACATTTTCTAAGTTTGTTCTAAGTTCTAACAATTAAATGCATATGCTATCAGGTTTTTGCAGTGAGGAGGAGGAGAAGGGCAAATGAGAGAACTGAAACTTATGTACTATTAGAACCAGGGCAAGATGAAAGGTTTGTTTCTGAGGAAGAGTTGAAGGAAACGTTGAAAGAGTTATTGGAAAATTGGCCTGGCAGGGTTCTTCCTCCTGATCTAGCAAGATATGAGAACATTGATGATGCTGTTTCTTTCCTAATAAGGACTGTTTGTGAACTTGAAATTGATGGAGATGTTGGCTCAATTCAATGGTATGAAGTGCGTTTGGAGTAGTATATAGTTCAATTAAGTAAGTCACCATTCTAGTCTATGGAAACAGGAGAGTTTAACTCCCCTCAAAGATTAAAAAACAAATAGTAAAATAGTTCTTGACTTTATTTATTTTATTTATTGTCATTTTGATTACTAAATTTAACCACTTTCTCTCATTTTGATTTAGTTATGGACTAAAATGACCATAAATAGTTGAAAGGAAACTTCTATTATTTAATTAACATGGACAAATTATTGTTACAAAAGGCTATTTAAGAAGAAAATTGAGCATCACAAACTCTATAGAGACTTATAATTACAGAACAGACAGTTCTATAAGATGTTGAACAAAGACACAACTCCCCTTGAAGTACTGTCACATGATTATCATGTTGGACAAAAAGTTCTTTGAAGCTGTCAATTAGTTGAGTTGATCTTCTCATCAATCAGCATAGGAAACTTGTTCTGGAAAGGACTCACATCATGCAAGGTCATGTCTGGAATCTGCATTAGTTGAAAATTGCATAAACAGGCACTGTTATACCACAATGAAAAATGCAGGGCACCCAAAAGAGAAAGTTGCATAGCTAGAAAAAGTAAATGCAGAAAAAATCTGTTATTGCAAAATTGGTGTTTACCTTTTGTTGATTCTTACCAGGTGGTAACACTGCACCACCCCTTTTAGCCCTGGCAAGAAGGCCTTTAGTCACAGGTGAAATCATCATATCAGTTGGGCTTGTATATCTAAGAAAATGAACATAAACATTAAGATCACATATATTGACATAACTAACCAATCGTCAACTCATCTTTCTGTTTTATCAACTTTACTTCATTGCAGCCAACCAGCTAACTCACTCATACTTCTCTCTTCACATTTTATACATGTACCATCTTTCTCTCTTCACATTATTTGGTTGGCTACCAAATATTTTTCATGTTTTATCCTTAAAATTTGGAGTAAAGTATCATTTTACTCCATGACTTTTAGAAATGATTAAATCAATTATAAAACTACCTTAAAAATTACTAATACTTCACTCTTGAGATTTCTTAAAATTATTACATGCACATTGATAGACAAAAATAGTGTATGTTAGTTCATTGGGTTAATGATAAATTGAGGTAGACACTTTTGATTTTGTTGATCAATAACCAAAATTAACTCATTGATAACAACATGAATATATAAATATACAATATACCTTTCAGGGTATTTGAATGCCTTGGGGACACTAAGACGATCTGGGGTAACAACTTTGCGCAATTCATTTGAAGAGTTATGATCATTAAGGTCTTGTTGAAGTAGTGGAGGAGGTGTTTTGCATTCAGATTTGAGTGGTGTTGGTGCTTGAATTGGAACTCTTGGAGGTGTACTTTTGAGCATGTTTTCCTTTTCCATAATACTATTGTGCCAAGGAACAAGGAAAATGTGGTAAAGTGGGAATGAAAATTCAATAGAAATGTGAGAATGGTAAGAGAAAAGAATTGAAGAAATAAGTATAAGAAAATGCATGGTGACAGATAAAGTGACCGTTGAGCAAAAGGGGTTGCAACGGTCGAATTTTGTTGGACTATAGCTTTGAATAAGCATGACCAAACGGTCCAATGCAAAAAAGTAATCAAATTTAATATTTAATTACTCATTTAGTTATGTAATTTCATAATTGTTTTTTTCTTTTAATTTCTATAGTTTATAAGTTTCTTTTTAATCCTTGAATTTTATGTTTTAATTCTCTTTCTACCCATGGCATCACAATATAGATGTTGGGCTCACAAAAGAAGATTAAAGAATAGAAATTAAGATGGACATTTTTAAATTAAAATGATAAGAATGAAAAGTCAGTGAAATTATAAAGATTAAATTAATAATTAAATAGTTAAATGTCTTAATTACAAATTTTGTATCTGACTTTTATGGTTTTTCTTTCTCTTGTTTTCTTTTTAAAAAAATTTACCATCTAACTATTTTATTTATAATTTTTGTTACTCAATTTTCTTGAATTTATAAAATTTGTCATACATTATTTTATTTGCAATTTTTGATACCAAACTTTCAAAATTTTACAATTTTTATTAATTCATTAGACATTAGTTAATTGACAGTCTGCAAGCTTTTGGGTGACAAAAATTATGAATAAAATAGTTAGATGATAAAATATGTAAATATGAAAATTCTGTGACATAATTTACCAAAAAATAATACTTATAATTATATCATTATTAAATACTTACTTGGAAAGAATATATTTTCATATAAACACTTTTATAGATTCGTCTCTAAATATGATAAACATATTTAATAAAAACGATTCACAGTGGAAAAATATTTAATATAATCAATCTATTACCATCTATCATTTATTTGTTTATTTATGTTGAGTGGGTTTACTTTTGGTACAACTATCACCTAACACCATATGTGGATTCAAAATATTTAAAACCTATGAATTTCAATTCAAATCTTTACAAATCTCAACCATTCCCACAATCCCCTGCACCAATTTGTTGTTGGTTGATTCATTCCATACAGAATTCATGTCAAATTGCTAAGTCTAGGATATATCAAGAAAAAAAATTGAAAAAATATATTTTTTTTGACGGCAAACTTGAAAGATTAAAGTGCACCTAATTCCAAAAGATTGAAACTCATTCTTTAATTTATTTTATTACTTTTATTATTTTTAATTTTTGTTTCTGACATATACAACTGACAGCAATTAACTAGAATATTAAAAATAGTTGCAATATAATAATTAATTATGAACAATAATTGCAACAATAATTGTTATGTCCAGAAATTCTTCCATCTCATGAATAGGTATTTTGTGTTTGACTTTATGTTCAACTTTTAAGTTTTGACAGTGAGTAATTAGAATTATTGAGAATAATTGATACCTTCCAACCCTTGTAAATGCGTTTTTGAACAATGAAATAAAGGTTCCAACAAAGTCAATCAAAGTTATTATTCTAAGCTATTTAAATTCCTTTTAAAATTTTATTTATAACTTTTCTTTATTGTTTATAGTTATTTACAACATTTCTTTACCACAATTCACCAGAAGTAATGTAATATAACAAACTTTAAGACTATGACAAAGTTCTTTGAAGTGAACTAGGAACCTGATTGAGAAATGAAATCCTTTCCTCAATCAGTTAATCACTTGTAAGGAAATAAATTCTCGAGAGACCATGATGCAGAGCAAACAAATTTTCATGATCTAAATAAAGAAAATCCTGAAAACATTTCAAACATTTGAGAAACTTACAAATTTTGGATGAGTTTCATACCCATCTTCAGTTTGGACACATTACTCCTATTACTTTTATTACATTGAAACTAAGAACTTGCATAATATGTCAATCCTTATTCTTTAATCCACTTGACAAACCTATTAAGGTTCTCTGATGATCGACCATCTTTTGCTATGTTGTTCATGACTTTCTCCTTCAACTCTAAAGATCTTGATTTTATGGGCTCATCATTGAGGAGTTGGTCCACTTTCATGCTAAACTCCTTACATGACACAAGACCATTTTCATCTGACTCAAATCCAAGCCCAACTTTCAACTCATCACAAATATACGTCTTGTTATAAATTTGGTCTCCAAAATATGGCCAACACAACAAAGGCACCCCATTAGACAAACCTTCAATTGTAGAATTCCAACCACAATGAGTGACAAAACATGCTATGGCAGGGTGGCTTAGCACCTTTTGTTGAGGAGCCCAAACAACAATCTTACCTTTACTCCCTGAAAATTCATTAGGATATACTGTCTTATTGTCTTGACGCACAACCCAAAGAAAAGGTTTATCAGTGAGGTCTAATCCAAGAGCTAGTTCATTGAATTGCTTCTGATCAAAAAGAGTGAAACTACCAAAGGCAACATACAAGACAGAACGATGAGGCTGTTGATCAAGCCAACTCATGCATGAAAGATCTTCTTCCCAATATTGTCCAACTGATTTTGTAGTTGCAATTGTATCATCACAACTTCTTAGCACTGGACCAATTGGTAAGATCTTGGGAATAGAACATAATGCCTCAGGTTCTATTTCATTTGTGGTATTGCAAAGCCACCATTCTGTCATATTCAATCTTCTTGTACACTGCATCAAATAATCAAGTACTGCCTTACCATTTATTTTGTCACCCATATTCAACCAGAAAAATTCTGCTGGGTCCACCTCAGGCATATTTGGTGATAACCGAATTCTCTTTTCAGTGGTTATTACTTCTGCATCCAAAAATGATATTTAAAAACAAACTAATATACCACAAAAGAGAAACATTAACAAGGCCAATTTAGTTAATTTGCTTGCTTACTCAATCAATGAAGTTTTATTACAAATGACCGATTTAATCTGTGAAATTGTATCTCAATGACATTGTCATATAGCATCTAAAACCCAGGAAAACTCAAACAAATCCACAACATTTTTCAAGATTTCATTGAAGTCCCTAGTTCAAAGAGTTGAGAGATAATAGCAATAATAGTAATATATGTTTTCGCAATACTAAAATGAAAAAGAAAAAAGGTGGTTAATTGAAAGAACTTAAATAAATAACTTTATTTCACAACCAACTACAATACGCATCCAAACAGTCAACTCATACGCAGCCAAACAGCCACTCACAAATCATGTATGTATACATATATATGTATCTCTTTATATTCACAGTCTTATAACGGTTTGTCTGGTTGTTTATGTATCGCAGTTATCTATCAAATATTTTTCTTAAATGAAATCCTAAAGAAATTTCAAGATCTTATTTAAGTTTTTCTTAATTTGAGAGCCTAATGTGATAGCAAGATACAATTTTATGTTCTAAATTGGCTATTTTACATGTAGAGTTTCCAAGAGTTAAAATAGCCACAAACAAGTCTGAATATAAATTAAAGTATGATGACACACTCTTACCACCATCAGAATCTATGATACCATCATCAATAAGCACAGGGACATGGCATAGAAGGGCAAAAAAAGATGCTGAAGCAGGACAAAACAGTGCTCCTTTGATTCCAAGTTTATTCCCAACATCCAAGGCCCACCCCATGCACAAATCTGCAACAATGACACTGATCCTATCTTCACTGTTTAAATGAAAATCCTCTATGAACTTCTCAAGTATAGAAGGCATGGTGTTTATCATAGCATCACATAGTTTTCCCAAATTGTTTCTGTCATCATCAGGTCCTAAACCATCCGGGATTGAGAACAGCTTCAGTGGTGATTCATTGAGGATATCCTGTTGCTCCCCCAAGGAACCAACCACTCTCTTGTGATCAAAGTCTGAGTTTACAAAAATGACTTTGGAACCATACTCAACCAACTTCTGAGAGAATGTCATCAAGGGATTAACATGCCCTTGAGCTGGATATGGCAAAACTAGCACAGTTGGAATCTTCATCCTGTTAGTTAAAAAATTATTATATTTGTAAGTACATAAACAGATATGAAGCTAAAAAAAAATATCATAAACTAAGAAAACATTGGTATAATTTGACCTTGTTCATAAAGATATAATAAATGAAAGTTTACCAATATTAAACTTAAAAATCATACCTAATAATTATTGGGTTGTATAAAATAAACTTACAAGATTTATATAAACTGCTGATAAAGGCTACAACACAAAGTTGATAATGATGAACTGTTTGCATCAGTTGTTTGTACAGATGCAATTCTTCTTCTCTTTAGCAGCTTAAATGGACTTGTTTATCTTGATGGAGATATCTATGTTGAATAATCAATAGATGTTGTTGTCAAAGGAAGCTAGGAGAAGATACTGAAGTTGAAGAAGGCACTATACCAAAGGTAGTAATTTACAATGATTAGGCAAATATCTTTTTTCTAGTATATACAACATATTTATTAATAGTATATTTCTGACACATTTTTCAAATATTTTCTTTATTGATAATTAAAATTATAAAAATTAATTTTTTTTTACAACTTCTCACAACACAACGTGGACACACTATCCACAGGTCAAAGGTGTTGTATGGCATATATAAGTTCATCCTAATTGGGAATGGTGATGATAACTTTCTCAAGGATAAGTCAGTATTAAACTTGGAATTTTTAATTTGTAACAGATCTATCAAATATCTCTGTGTTCTCTTTCTATAGTCTTGAGTCATAGAAGCTTAATTTTAGTAAATTAAAATACTAGTATATTAATTTTGAGCACCTAGTTGAAATGCTCTTAAAAAACACTAACTTTTGACTCAATAGAAAAATGTTGACGCTAACAGAAACCACCATCATTTATCATTTGAATGAACATTAAATATTAAACTGTTATTTTATTAGAGTATATCCAATATTAAATTTTTAATTTTTATTTCAATGAGACACCGATTAAGCTTGAATCACTTAATTAATAGTTGCTTCTCAGCATGTGACTACAAACAACACTATAATGAATCAAGTAACCTTAAGAAACTTTACTGTCACATAAGCAGTTATTTTACTTGTTGATAGGAATATATTAAACAGGTTAAAAATATAACATGATTATTATTAAAATCTATCAAGCTTGATTCTAATTTCTCCCGCGTCTTACTTGATAATGCATCTATAAGATGTAAAGACCTTATGTATCATCTCAAACAATACTATTTTATGGCTAATAAATACTACTTAAATGAATGAGTTGACAAAAATCATGAACAAACGTGCTCAAAGCCTTAAGCAAATGAAATAATCAAATGAAGTAAGACTATCTTAAATAAAGTTAAACTTAAATACTCTAATAGAGGGAATGAGTATTCACTTTAATTAATATTTCATGACATAAGTAATCTAATGTTACCCTCTCTTTCATTTATACCTAAGTTTGATAAAAGATAAAATAAAATATAAGATATTTACTCACTCTCCACACAAAAAGATATGCTAAGCTAAAAAATTCTTGTATAGAAAAACCTATTATAAAAAAATAAATTTGTACTTCATATTTATAAAACTAGGATTTTTATTAATGAAAAAGGATATTCTATGCAAAAAAATATTAAATATAAAAAAAATTTCTTCAAGCACACTCACACATATGAACGGTCCTAATAAGCTAAATCTAATGTCTAGTTTAAAATATCTGTGTATATACAAATCAGAGTTTCACAAATTAGAGTAAAAACACTACAATATCTTAAAATATTTGAAAAATCATCTTCAATACTTCTTCTCTTTTGTTTCTTTCTGCTTTTTATTAGACTTATCTATTTTACCTGTAGTAAGTGTTTAGGCGTAGTTCAATTTTGTTTCTTTCTACTTTTTATTAGATTTATGTGATAATTTCACATGTGTTAAGTGTTTAGGCGTAGTTTAAAGAAATTAGTACAAGGAATATATAGTCAAATTGAACTCTCTTAACATGAGAACACTTATTAGCTTGTTGAAACGTAGATAGACTAATTATATTTCTACGATTCTTATTTTTTTTTGTTTCTTAAATTCTTTTTTGTATTTATTTCTTATTTTATGAAAGATATAGTAAGCCATAACATTCAGCACGTAACATCGAAGTTGTACACGAAAGCAATGAACTCTTATATATACTAATGAATATCATATCGTGAAGTACCCGTTTAAATAATTTTTTACACTCGAGAAGTTCAGTCATCGGCGTAGAAATATATTGGAAGTCTAATATTAGACGGGTGTAAAGTCTCGTATCACCAAGTGATGAAACCTGTTGTATATATATAAATGAGGACAAATCTCACTTTACAATCCACAATTTCTACATGTTTAACGTTTACTTAAGTAAAATATTAATTAAAAAATTATAAAAATATATATAATATTTAAAAATGACTAATTAACAATATGTTACTCAAATAAGATTTTACGTGTTTCATACAAATTTTATTTTATTATTAAAGTTAACAAGTTCAAAGATTGTAATTGATTTGATGTTCGTTCTACCGCGATCAATATTTATATAGATGAATGCATCATCAATAATTAAGGTGGTGTTTAGTTTTAATAATTTTTTTCTATTTTTATTTTCTGAAAACAGCTTTTACCTTTAAAAGTATTTTTATAAAAACATTTTTAAACGCAAGCTCGATCGTTTTAATTTTCTAATTAATAATACTTTACATTATTAATGGTCCCAACAGCTAAACTATTGCCACGGGTACATGCACTTCAGGTGATTAGTCATTTATTGTTTTAATTTAGTTTTGTAAATAGATTTTAATATGTAATTAAATTTATTTTTTCCTATTTTCATTCACTATTTCAACCATAAACACATAGTTGCATGAAAACAAGTTCAACATCATTCACTAATCACTATTTGCGTGGCATCACTTTCATTTGTGTAGTTTTATTTCCTTTGGACAAGACAAGAGGAAAATCACCTACCCTACTAGTCTCCACCATCAAACATTGTTTAATCATACATAATTATATAATTATTTAATTTTGATTTTTTTAAAACTTCTTTAAACATTTCTAGGACAAAAACATAAAAATGAAAAAATAAATAAAATTATAAATTATCTTTTATATTAAATAATTTGTAAGAACTCTCATATATTTGTTAATAAAAGATGAGGAAATTTCTACAAATTAATTAATGCAAAATTTAATTTTTATTTTTTAAAGAAATTTATTTTATTTTTCTTTATTGTTTTCTTTTCATTACTATTAATTTATTAGTTAAGCTACACAATATTTTTATTATTCCTAGAATTTTATCTTGTGCAACATTAATATTATGTATACAAAATTATTGTGACAAGATATATCGAAATAAATGAAAATAAAAAGTCCCACCAAAATTTTTATATTTTTAATTTGTGGAACAACAATTTTATCTTAGACTTTTTTTTTTTAGCATAAATCAATTTTTTACTAAATATTTATTCATTTTAATGCATTTACCATAGTTTCTCGTAAAATAAGAAAAATTTATAAATTTAAATTTAATAAAATTTTAAAAAAATCATAAAATGTCTTTAAAACATTAAAAATCAAATTTATGTAACATAATCATTATTTATAAAATGTACTTAACTCTTAATTGATTCTATTCTCTCTTATTATTCATTACTAAAATTTGAATATCTAACCTCTCTCTAACTTTGTTATTTACAAAAATAATATATTCTGTGACACAGTTGAGTTTTAGATTCTTTATTGTCATATTATCATTTATCTGAATATACATATATATATATATATATTATTTAAAATAAATCTAGATAAAATATTATATAATATTTCTAATTTAAATACTACATATAAAATAAAGTAAGTTAATATAATATTAGATAATATATCTATTTATAATTCAAAAAGAAATAAATACAAAATAATACAATACAATGTAAAATCACATTTATTTATAATTTAAAAATAAAAAATATTAACTTACGTGAAACAAAATATATTATTATTTATATTTTGATTTTTCTTTTCGATGAAAATGTAACGAACAGTATCCAAGAAACATATTTTAACAGCAATAATTGTAAACTCTCACTTAAATTGTTCCATCCAAACACGTCACCAACCACTCAACAGATTTTGTTTCACTAAAATATCAAAGAAGTTCTGGATTTTACGTATTATTTTCATGACAGTATATTTATGTGAATATTTTATTGTGTGTTTAGATGGAGATTATTTTAGAGTAATCTATTTTTTTTAAAGATAAAATATTCTGAAAATTTTAAAATGATGTCATTTTGATAAAAAATTTAAAATAAATAAATTTAGAAAATTTTAAATTATAAAATTAAAGTACTTTAATTAATTCAATTTATTATGACCGTACACATTCTCTTTTAACTCTTTAAAACTTCACCCATACTATACATTTATAATTTAAAATTTTTAATTAAATTATAATTAATTATTTATTATATTTTTAATTATTTAATATTAAAAAATTAATTATTAAATATTTTGTAGCATTTTTACCTTATAACATTAAAATTATTTTGAATATTTAAATATTTAAAAATATTAATATTTATTTTTATTCAATATTAAAAATTTAATTTTTAAATAAATAGTTAAAAATAAAAATTTAAATTTATTAAAAATTGAATTACTTTATTCAAATAAGGAAATTAAAATATAAGAAATTAAATTAATTCATCTAAACAAAATAAATATAAAAGGAAAAGAATTTAAATAAAAAATTTAAAATACTATATATTTAAATTTTTTAAAAATCTTCAAATTCTGCTTCCAAACACCATCTTAATGAATAAATAATGAACAATAATCGATGTACCAATAATCTTTTTGAAAAGAAGTTCCATAAAATATTATCAGACATTTAGGATATACTTTTGATTATCATTTTTTATATATACTTTCTTGTGAATGACAACATTTCACAGCCTCTTTATTAAAATATGGTTTCAACTTTTCATAATAAATGCGAACCACGCACTGTGCATTGTCTATGCCAAAAGATTGGACCTATTCGGATATGTGTATATGGCCAGATTCAAACGTGCATACTTCTTTTTCACAAATATTAATCTTTTTTCGGTGGCCACAAATATTAATTAATTTTGGTGACGCTGACTTTGTAATATTATAATTATTATCAAAATTGGAAAATAGTGATCCAAAATTTAGGCACAGATCATCTTTTATTATTCTGTAAACATTTTCATATTTATTATCTTCTTTTTACATAACTAATCACTGTAAATATTTTGATGTGAAGTTATTTTTAACTTAAAAAACAATGTTAATTTTTAAATTTAAATCTTAAATAAAATTATTTTAAAAAAATAGTTTAATCACCCATCAGAATTTAGAGGGTTCCCAAACAGAGGATGTAAGTAGGATTTACTCTATTTTCTCGTCTTTACCAGACTTTATCCACAAAATACTTTCGTCCGCTCTTATGCGTTATTAGGCATTTGCACAAACAAACAACACAAGGGTGAACTCTCTCACCTTTGTCACCCATACGCATAATCACTTAATGTGATCACTGGTGTGATTACTAACAACACTATAATGGATAAATATCACCTAAGCATGCCTAAGCTTAAGAAATTTTATTGGTCATTCGCCACATGGGACGCTATTTACACATTATTTCTTGATTGGTTGTTAGGAATACATTTAAACAGTCATATTAATAAGTCTCACTAGTTGAAGATACAACATGATCATTGTTAGGAACTATCAGGCTTGATCCTAGCTTGTCCCACGTCTCACTCGACAATGCATCGCTAAGGTGCGGAAACCTCACATGTCATTTCAACAAGTACCATTTTGTAATCAACCAATGTGTAGGAGATCGACTCTTCAATTACTATTTTAGAGGGTTTAAACAACTTGTAGAGGGGAAACTCGTGTACACATGAAACTAAATAATAGTCAGGATAGGTGTGAAGTAACTAAATCCATGACTCAACTTGGTTGATACCCATAACTTATCAAAATCTTTGTTTTAATTAAGTCGGAAAAGATTAAAGACAAATCCAAACTCTGTAATTTAATTATTACAACTTATCTTAAGAGTGAAAACAAATGATTATTCTTAAATGAATGAATGGATGAAAGTTAGGAGGATATGATGCTCAAAGCCTTAAGCAGGTGAATCAATCTAACGAAGTAAGGCTATCTTAAGCAGAGTTCAGCTTAGACACTCTAATAGAGGGTGTTAGAAATGTGAATGATGGCCTAACTCAACCTCATAAACTGGCTTGAGAGGTGAAGACTGCTCCTCACTTGTAAAGGCAACAGGTCTTATCTCTAGGCAACGTGAGATCTCTAACATGGTCCATCCCACTGCAACAATCCCCTACAAAAGGGGTCAATCCCCTACAAGGGAACACAAACAATCCTAGGATAGGCTATGGGTGATGGGCCTAACTCAACCTTACAAACCGACTTGTACGGTGAAGACTGCTCCTCACTTATATACATTCAACAAGCTCTATCTTTAGGCGATGTGAGATTTCCAACACACACCCCTCATGCCAAGCGTGACAACGATGTTTCAATATCCCAACAACTAGTCCCCAACAATGGGGTGCAAAGGGTCCCGACAACGGGGTACAGAGGAAAAAATCCCCGACAACGCGGAGTGCAAAGGGTTCTATAATAGACTTTGATACCATGTTAGAAACGCATATGAGGGACCTAACTCAACCTTACAAACCGACTTATAAGGTGAGGTTTGTACCTATCTTTAGGCGATGTGAGATTTTTAACACACCCGGCCCCTCACGCCAAGCATGACAGCAGAGCACGATAAATCCCACAACGGGGTGCAAAGAATCTCCGACAACGGGGTACAAAGGGTCCTAGGATAGGCTCTGGTACCATGCTAGAAATGCGGGTGATGGGCCTAACTCAACCTCACAAATTGGCTTGGGAGGTGAGGACTGTTTCTCACTTGTAAATACAACAGGTCATATATCTCTAGGCAATGTGGAATCTCCAACATGATCCATCCTACTGAAACAATCCCTTACAACGGGGTCAATCCCCTACAACGGAGCACAAACAATCCTAGAATAGACTTTAGGTGATGGGTCTAATTCAACCTTACAAACCGACTTGTACGGGGAGGACTGCTCCTCATTAATTATATAAATTCAACATACTCTATCTCTAGACTATGTGAGATTTCTAACAAAAGAGTGAGTACTTTAAACGATTATTTCATAACATTAAGTATCTAATATTACATATTCTTTTATTTATACGCAGATATTGATAAAGGCACAAAATACTAAAATAAAGTATAATGTGTTTACTACTTTTCACACAAAAAGATGTGTCAAACTCAGAAACTCTTGTATAGAAAAATCTATTACTAAAAATAAGTTGATACTTCATATTTACAAAAATAAAATTTTTGTCAGCTGGAAAAAATATCTTACACAAAAATATTAAATATGAAAGAATATTCTTCAAGCACACTAATATCAAATAAAAAATTTTAAGAAACTAAATCTAAAGACTATTTCAAAATATATATATATATATATATATATATAAATTTCAAATATTTAAAAATCATCTTATACTTCTTCTCTTTCATTCTTCCTACTTTTATTAGACTTATTCATTTTCACCTGTAATAATTGTTTAGGTGCAGTTCAAATAAAGAAATTGTGTATAAGGTATACGTAGTCAAATTAAACTGTCGTTAACATGTGAACACTTATTAGACACACATATGAAAGATATAAACAGTCATATCATTCAGCACGTAAAATCGAAATTGCACACGAAATCAACGAACTCTTACGTTGACTAACGTTTTCTCAAGTAAAATATTGATTAAAAAATTACAAAAATATATAAAATATTCAGAAATGACGTATTAACAGTATATTACTCATAGATAAGGTTTTATATGTTTCATAAAAATTTTATTTTATTATTAAAGTTAACAAGTTAAGAGATTGTAATTGACTTGACGATATAAAATATTTTATAATACTAATATATGAAATTTTTACTTTAGATTATATCTTTTTGACTAAATGCACCTTGTTGCAAAATTTGATTAAATCAATTTTGTACAAATAGAATTTCTGAAACGGTAGCAGCTATATAACAAGAACGAAAAATTACAAATTAAGCACACAAAGTACATAAAAAAATTAGCAAAATATAAACGAAGTTCGAAGGAAAGTCAGAACACGAAACGAATTAGTAAAGACTTGAGAATAGTATTTTTCTATGACGCAAACTTTTCCCCAAGGGAAGAAATGGTACATTTACTGTTGAAAATACTATTTACATGAATAGTAAAATACTATTCATGTCAAAATTGGCTGCACATTGTGAAATCAAAATTGGCTGCGTAAAAATTGGCTGCGTCAAAATTGGCGTTTCACGAGAAGCAGTTTTCTTTGAATATTATTCACATACTATTCACATGAATAGTAATTCCGGTGCAGTTTTCTTTGAATACTATTCATGTGAATAGTATTATTCACATGAATAGTAATTTGGCATTCCTCCCTATAAAAGGGAGCCTCACACTGAAGAAAAATAGATCACAAGATCCATCACAACCCATAAAAATATATACAAGAACACATTGTATATATATTTTCTCTCTTTCTTATACTCCAAATTCTGTAAACACTGCAAATTATAGTGAATTGTTTTTTCGGCTTCCGCCACCCGTGGTTTTTCCCAATTTGGGTTTTCCACGTAAATCCTTGTGTCTCTATTACTTTATTTCTATTTGGTGTTTGATTACGCTTGATATATATATTCCGTTCCGCGTCGAACTAATATTATCTATTACTGCTTGGATCTTTGGGGTGAGTTTTCACACTCTTTTACCACAATTGGTATCAGAGCTTCCAGGTTTTAATATTAGTTCATTGGAATAATTTTATCAAGTGTAAATCATGTCTACAATGAAGTTCGATATTCCGTTGTTAGATCGAAACACCAGGTTTTCCCTATGGCAAGTAAAGATGAGAGATATTCTAATTCAGATGGATTTACATAAGGCGCTTTCCGGTTAGAAAAGATGCCCAAGTCATGGACCGAAGAAGAAAAGGAGATGAAAGATCTCAAGGCACTATCCCAGATTCGTTTGCACTTATCAAACGATGTTTTGCAAGATGTTTTGAAAGAAACTTCAGCGGCTTCTTTATGGCTAAAGTTGGAGCAATTGTTGATGACGAAGAGCTTACCAAACAAGTTGCATTTAAAGCAGCGATTGTTCAATCTCAAAATGATTGAAGGAGGGTCTGTAGCTGAACATGTCTCCACATTCAAAGAGTTAGTCAATAACTTAGAGAATATGGATGTTCAGTACGAAGATGAAGACTTGGCTTTATTTTTTTTGACATCATTGCCCGAATCCTACAGCCATTTTCGTGATACTATCATCTACAGCCGTGACACTCTTGTCTTAGATGAAGTTTATACAGCTTTGGATTCAAAAGAAAAGATGAAGCATATTACAGGTGGTGGTTCTAGTGATGTGAAAGCTGAAGGTTTAAATGCCAGAGGAAGAACAACAGATAGGGGTAAAAACCCTCAATCTTCCAACAAAACAAGATCCAAGTCTAAAGGTAAACGAAAGTTTTGCAATTACTGTCACAAGAAAGGACATATGATCGATGAATGTTTCAAGTTGAAGAATAAAGAGAAAGCAAGAAGAAATGGCAAACAAGCTAGCACTTGGAGAAGCGGATGATGTAGAGAGGACGGTTGTATTGGAGAACTCCCCGACGTTTATTCAGATAAGCGGATTCCGCCGAAGAATGGATACTTGATTCTGGTTGTACTTTTCATATGTGTCACAACAGAAGTTGGTTTTACACATTTGAAAAAGTTAATCAGGGTTATGTCTTAATGGGCAACAATACTACATGTCCAGTTGTTGGACATGGCTCAGTCAGAATCCGTATGTTTGACGGAGTTATCCGAACCATTGAGAATGTTAGATATGTTCCCGATCTTAGAAGAAATTTGTTATCTCTTAGCTCCTTTGATAAAAAGGGATATGAGTTTGCTGGAAAAGGTGGAGTTCTCAGGGTATTCAAAGATGGTGCTGAAAAATTGAGCGCCAAAAGAAAAACCTCAGACCTTTATTTTCTTGACGGGCAAACAATTTCGTGTGATGCTGCTGTTGTTTCAAAGTCTCTTTCTGATTCAGATCAGTCCCGTCTTTGGCATCTTCGACTCGGCCATATGAGTTTTCAAGGCATGTTCGAATTGAGTCGAAGGGGATTACTTGGTGAACAAAAGGTTGTTGATTTAGAGTTCTGTGAAGACTGTGTATATGGCAAGGCAAAACGGGTGAGTTTTATGAGTGGCATTCATACAACAAAAGGACCACTTGACTATGTTCACTTGGATTTATGGGGACCGGCTCGAGTTGCTTCGAAAGGTGGAGCTAATTATATGCTCACTATCATTGATGATTTCTCCAGGAAGGTATGGTCTTTCTTCTTGAAACACAAGGGAGACGTGTTTTCTACCTTCAGAAATTGGAAAGTTCAGGTTGAAAAGTAGTCAGGATTGGTGGTTAAGTATCTTCGCACGGATAATGGACTCGAGTTTTGCTCAGAAGAGTTTAATGCCTATTGTCAAAAGGAAGGCATCACTCGACACCGAACGGTGGTCCATACGCCTCAACAAAATGGTGTAGCCGAAAGGATGAATCGCACCATTATGGAGAAGGTCCGATGTATGCTTTCTAATTCCAAATTGCCAAAGTCCTTTTGGGCGGAGGCTGCTTCGACTGCCTGCTATCTTATAAACCGATCACAATCACGAGCAATTGAGAAGAAAACCCCATTTGAATTATGGTCCGGAAAACCTGCTGATTACACAGGTTTAAAACCTTTTGGGTGTCCAACATATGCACGTGTTGACAATGGGAAGTTAGAACCAAGAGCAATCAAATGTGTTTTTCTTGGGTATAATCCAGGGGTAAAAGGTTACAAGTTATGGAGCTTTGATCTAAAGAAAGTTATTATCTCAAGAGATGTTACTTTTGATGAATCTAGAATGATTCAACTAGTTTCAAACTCTTCAAAAGATATAGATACATCCAATGCATCATCCGAAGCAAGAAAAGAGCAATCTCAAGTGGAGGTGGAGCTTCCTACTTCACCTATTACTAATCAGAGTACAATTGAGCATCAAGAGTCTTCATCGCCAGATGAGCAAGTTGTTGTTGAGGATCTAACACTCTCACAACCACAAGCTACTACTCCAAGCATTGCAAAAGATAGGCCAAGAAGAAAAATTGTTCCTCCGAAGAGGTATGCTGAAGCTGATATTATTGCTTATGCTCTTATTGTTGCTGATGATATTGAGTCAACAATGGAGCCTGTGAACTATGATGAGGCTGTCAAGTCTAAAGACTCAAGTGATTGGATGATTGCTATGCATAATGAGATGGAATCCTTGCAAAGAAATGGTACTTGGGATTTAGTTCCTATTCCAAAAGGGAAAAGGCCAGTTAAATGCAAGTGGGTCTACAAGCTCAAAGAACCTGTCAACCCAACTGAGAAACCAAGATACAAAGCTCGGTTAGTCGCTAAAGGTTACAGTCAAATTCCTGGCATTGACTATACTGACATTTATTCCCCAGTTGTCAAACATACTTCCATTCGTGTATTGTTGGGGTTGGTTGCTTCTAATGATTATGAGTTAGAGCAACTTGATGTTACTACAACTTTCTTAAATGGTGAGCTTGAGGAAGAGATTTTTATGCAACAGCCCGAAGGCTTTGTAGTTCCTGGCAAGGAGAACTACGTGTGTAAACTAAATAAATCTCTTTATGGCCTTAAGCAGTCTCCTAGACAATGGTATAAAAGGTTTGATTCATTTATGACCAGTCACGAATTCAAAAGGTGCACCCGTGATAGCTGCGTTTATTACAAGAATTGTGACGATGGTTCAATGATCTACTTACTTTTATACGTGGATGACATGTTGATCGCAGCAAAAGATATGAAGGAGATTCAGAGATTAAAAGACCAGTTGAAAGCAAACTTGAAATGAAGGACTTAGAGTCTGCCAAGAAGATTTTAGGTATGGAAATTGTTCGTGACAGGAAGTCTAGGGTCTTGCATCTTTCTCAGAAAAGTTATATTGAGAAAGTCCTAAGACGCTTCAATATGCATGAAGCAAAACCTGTCAACACACCTTTTGCAGCTCATTTCAAGCTATCATCCACTTTGAGTCCTACTACTGAGACTGATATGGAGTATATGGCACGCGTACCATACTCTAGTGTTGTTGGATCTTTGATGTATGCTATGATTTGCACGCGCCCTGATTTGGCTTATCTTTGTTAGCATGGTTAGTAGATATATGGCAAACCCAGGAAAAGAACATTGGAAAGCAAGATCTGCTGGATCTTTCGTTATTTGCGCGGTACGTCTTCTATGTGTCTACGTTATGGTAAATCTAACACTGGGGTGTTTGGATATGTTGATTCAGATTATGGCAAAGATTTGGATAAACGAAGATCTACTACGGGGTATGTGTTTACTCTAAATGGTTGTGCTATTAGTTGGAAAGCCCATTCTGCATCTGATTTACAGCTTGACTCGTCTTCTACCGAAGGCAGAGTATATGGCGACATTCTGAAGAAAGGAAGATATCTGGTTGAAAGGATTATTTAAAGAACTCGATGATAGAATAAAGGTTACCACAATTTTTTGTGATAATCAAAGTGCTATCTTCTTGAGCAAAGATCAGATGTTTCATGACCGAACAAAGCACATCGATATTCGTTATCATTTTGTGCGTGATATCATTGAGAAAGGTGATTGTGTCATAGACAAAATTGATACAGATTATAATCCTGCTGATATGTTCACTAAGAGTCTTTCGATAGCCAAGTTCAAATTGTGCTTGGACTTGATGAGTGTTTCTGATCCCAGTTGAGCCATATAGGCTAGTGGTGGAGGAAGTATTTTTTTGGAAACAATTTTTTTTTTCCTATACGGTGATTGCAGGTTCTTAGAGAATTTTGGAGGATAAGATGCATGTTACTTGCTGCATTTTGAATTCAAGGTGGAGATTGTTGAAAATACTATTTACATGAATAGTAAAATACTATTCATGTCAAAATTGGCTGCACATTGTGAAATCAAAATTGGCTGCGTCAAAATTGGCGTTTCACGAGAAGCAGTTTTCTTTGAATACTATTCACATACTATTCACATGAATAGTAATGCCGGTGCAGTTTTCTTTGAATACTATTCATGTGAATAGTACTATTCACATGAATAGTAATTTGGCATTCCTCCCTATAAAAGGGAGCCTCACACTGAAGAAAAATAGATCACAAGATCCATCACAACCCATAAAAATATATACAAGAACACATTGTATATATATTTTCTCTCTTTCTTATACTCCAAATTCTGTAAACACTGCAAATTATAGTGAATTGTTTTTTTGGCTTCCGCCACCCGTGGTTTTTCCCAATTTGGGTTTTCCACGTAAATCCTTGTGTCTCTATTACTTTATTTCTATTTGGTGTTTGATTACGCTGGATATATATATTCCGTTCCGCGTCGAACTAATATTATCTATTACTGCTTGGATCTTTGGGGTGAGTTTTCACACTCTTTTATCACATTTACATTTTCAATTTACATGTAAATTCTTATAGATATATGTACTTTACACAAAGTGTTAGGAATCATATTTTAACAAAGTCAAAATCTTTTAAATATGCCTCTATCCTCTCAAATTTAATGGAATTAAAAGAAAACTTCTCTAAGTAATTTACATATAACAGGATATTCTGTATATCTTTTTTGTTAATATAGAAACTTTGAACATTTCTTACAATATTGACATGGTCGCAGTCCAAAAGCTACATACACATCTAACCTAATATCACGAAAAATAGATAAATGTTTTGCTGTTATTCAGCGTAACAAGTCTACGAAAAGGTCCTATGAAACTTTAAAATTTATATATATGTATAATCAAACAGTTTGGCATGTATATATATACATACTATGTACTTGAGAAACAATAGAACCAAAATATACAACATGACCATGCCAACTGTGCTAGCTTTGCCATATCCAGCTCAAGGGCATGTGAATCCAATGATGACACTCTCACAAAAATTGATTGAACAAGGATGCAAAGTCATATTTGTGAATACAGATTTCGACCACAAGAGAGTGGTGAGTTCCATGGGCGAACAGCAACAAAACGTGGATGAATCACTACTTAAATTGGTCTCAATCCCTGATGGTTTAGGACCAGATGATGACCGAAACGATCAAGGGAAGCTATGTGAAACTATTCCTATGAGTATGCCAAGAACCCTAGAGAAGCTCATAGAGGATATTCATTTGAAAGGGGACGATAGAATAAGCTTGATTCTTGTGGATTTATGCATGGCATGGGCATTGGAAGTTGGGACAAAAATGGGCATAAAAGGAGCAGTGTTGTGTCCAGGATCAGCAACTATGTTTGCACTGTTGTACAATGTCCCAGTGCTTGTTCAGGATGGGATCATAGATTCTGATTATGGTAAGAATTTAATTAATATCATAGTTTGGTATATGTTTGGTTCTAATTATATCTTATTGCGTCTCGTTGCAGTAGTCTTCCAGATAAAAGATAACTTGAATTTCGCTATTAAAGTTTATCACCAAAAGTCTCTTGTCCTTTTTTTTTTTTGGTTAATGTTGGACTTAAAAAGCTATACAGAGTCTGTCATGAATATACTATCTTTGTTTTTAAATATATTTTATTTTAAAAAATTCTTATATCTTTTTATGATATTATTTTAGAAAATTTTCTTGCATTAATTGATAAGATAAATATATTTTCTCTTTTACAAAGTAAGAATGGAAAATATGTATAACATACATTAATTAGTTAGGTAGAAAGTAGTTAGATGAAAAGTTTTGATTGAGTTTTATGGGAAGTCTCCCATTGTTTAGAAATATAATTTCTAGAGATATAATTTATTGTATGTATATAAGGGAAGTAATCTTCACCTTAACTAATTTTGTAAGCTTGAGTTAAATTCATAATTCATTTTCTTAATATGGTATAGTATAAACATTTCATCAATATTTGAGATGGTATAAATCGATATAATTTTAATCCATATTTCACCCTTTAAAAAGATTTTTAGGAGAAAGAAAATGAAATTTATTTTGTTTAAAAGTTTAAATTAATTTACTATTTACTATAGAATTTTATTTTTTTAACTTTTCTAAAAGATTTACAACTTAAAACGTAAATTTATTTTTTCTTCTTACTTATTTTCCCTATAAATAATCTTAATCCTTGGACTTTTATTGTATTTTTAGTTCTTAAACAAAATTTTGTAATATTAGACACTAAAACATTTGTTATATCAATGTTTTTAATCAAATATTCAAGGGCTAAAATAATTAATGTAACAAATAGTTAAGAATGAAAATCATTAATATAATAAATATACAATGACTAAAGCTAGTTAAAATTTATTGAGCAACTAAAAATATAATATTGAAAAAGTTCAGAGATGAAGACTAATTAGCCAAAAATTTAATATTAAATCATTTTCTTTAATGAATATGAAATTAGATGAAAGAGTTTAATATTTTAGAAGGAAAATAATAAATATTAGTATCCACTAGTTATGCGGATTTCAAATTTACGCGTAAAAACACACAAAAGAAATATGTTAATTAATTGAACATTCTTGACATTGAAGCCCAGAAAAGAAGCATAATAAATAACTAAATGTTCTATTTTACTGACTATGTTTTTTTTTTTTTTTCATTGAAGGATTAACATTAACTACGAAAAAGACAATTAAAATGTCACCAAATATGCCTGAGATGGAGACAAGAGACTTTTTTTGGTTGAATATGGGTGACCCAATAAATGGAAAGAAAGTAATTAAATATTTGGTGCATTGCACAAAAAGTTTACATTTGACACAATGGTGGCTTTGCAACACTACACATGAACTTGAATGTAGGACATTATCCTTTATTCCTAAGTTCCTACCAATTGGCCCTTTGTTAAAGTGTTATGATAATACAAGTCAAGTTACAAAATCAATTGGACAATTTTGGGAAGAAGATCTCTCTTGCATGAATTGGCTTGATCAACAACCTCATCATTCTGTCTTGTATGCTGCCTTTGGTAGTTTCACTCTTTTTGATCAAACCCAATTCAATGAACTTGCTCTTGGACTTGACCTAACCAATAGACCTTTTCTTTGGGTTGTGAGAGAAGACAATAAAATGGTATACCCTAAAGAATTCTTGGGGATTAAAGGTAAGATCATTGGTTGGGCTCCTCAAGAAAAGGTTCTAAGCCACCCTGCCATAGCATGTTTTGTTACACATTGTGGTTGGAATTCTATCATAGAAGGTTTATCCAATGGGGTACCTTTCTTATGTTGGCCATACTTTGCTGACCAACTTTATAATAAAACATCTATTTGTGATGACTTGAAGGTTGGGTTGGGCTTAGACAAAGATGAAAATGGACTTGTGTCATGTAATGAGTTAAGAATGAAAGTGGACCAATTCTTTAATGATGAGAACATAAAATTTAGGTCTTTGGAGTTGAAGGAGAAAGTCATGAACAACATAAAAAGAGGAGGTTCATCTTTGGAAAACCTTAATAGGTTTGTCAAGTGGATAAAAGAATAAGAATTGACATTTTGTGCATATATGTTAGTTATTCATGCTACCAACAGAAATTAGGCCAAAGTGTTGAAGAAATAATGCTATCCAAAACAGAAGATGGTCGATCATGAACCTTACACTCGAGCAAAAACTAGCACTAAAATTTTCAAATAGTTGAAATGTATGTTTACATGTTTTTTTCTTTGTTTGAATTATGAAAGTCCTTATGATGTAGTTAATTATCTGTTTCCTATTTTTGAAGAATAAGTTAATTGGTTTTTCATGTGTTGGTTCTACCTTGATTTATATAAATGTATAAATAGTCAGTAATTAAGAAAATGTTTAGTTTGAGAAATTATTTTCTGATTTATTTTTAATTTTCATTTTCTGAACACAATATCCACGTAGCTATCGTGTTTATTTATTTTCATCCAATTTTAAAAATATTTTCAAAATATAAACCTAACGTTTTTACTTGTATTTTCTATTTTAAATAAAAAGAAATCTCGAAACACTCTAACCAAATATTTAATCATTTCAATTTTCTAGTTAATAATTCACTATAAAGTTAATGATCTTTTCATGACAACTACAGATCCTGGTCGTGACAACTACATTTGTGCCATGTGTCCATGTACTAGGTGTGATTTATTGTTTTAATTTAGTTTTATAAATAGATTTTAACTTGTAATTATTTTGTTTTTCTATTTTCATTCACTATTTCAATCATCAACCATAAACACATAGTTGAGTGAAAACAAGTTTAACATCATTCTCTAATCACTACAAGAGGAAAATCACCTACCCTACTAGTCTCCACCATCAAACATTGTTTAATCATACATAATTATATAATTATTCCATTTTGATTTTATTAAAACTTCTTTACACATTTCTAGGACAAAAAACATAAAAATAAAATTACACAAATTAAAATTATCTTCTATATTAAATAATTTGAAAGAGCTTTTATATATTTGTCTATAAAAGATGAAAAAATTTCTACAAATTAATTAATGCAAACGTTAATTTTTATTTTTCTTTATTGTTTTTTGTTTATTATTATTATTTTATTACTTAAGTAAAAAAATATTTTGATTATTATTAGAATTTTATCTTGTGCAAAATTAATATTATGTATAAAAAATTATAGTGATGAAATATATCGAAATAAATGAAAATAAAAAAGTCCCACCAAAATTTTTATATTTTTAATCTGTGGAACGACATTTTTCTCTTAGACATTTTTCTTTGGCATAAATCAATTTTTTTATTAAATATTCTAATAAATTTATAATAAAATTATCTATAACAACATGTAGTAAATATATAAAAATGGTAAAATAAATTATTGATGTTAAGAATGTCAAGAAAAGCTGGAAT
The DNA here is from genome assembly GCA_026586105.1 of Hylodesmum podocarpum. NCBI lineage: Eukaryota > Viridiplantae > Streptophyta > Magnoliopsida > Fabales > Fabaceae > Hylodesmum > Hylodesmum podocarpum. The sequence continues at coordinate 2,591,887 of JALJEV010000803.1, read as the reverse complement.
TACTACTCTCCTCATTCTTGCCCCTCGACTCTCCTATTATTATCCTTTAATGTTAAGAGATTTTTCTTTCTTATCTTCATTATCATGAATCATTACATTCACTGAAGTTTCTCATAAAATAAAATAAGAAAAATTTATGAATTTAAATTTAGTAAAAATTTTAAAAAATCTTAATATTTCCTACAAACATAAAAATCAAATTTATCTATCATGGTCATTGTTTTTATAAATATAAAATATACTTAACTCTTAATTAATTTTATTTTCTTTCTTTAATAACTAATTATTAAAATTTGAATATCTAACCTCTTTAACTCTACTATTTATAAAAATAGTATGGTGTAATTGTCATCAAAATATATATATATAATTGATTTTCTTAAAATAAATTAAAATAAAATATTATATAATATCTTAAATTTAAATACTACAAAGATATTGAAATATAAAAATAAAATAAGGTTATATAATATTAGATAATATATCTATTTATAATTTAAATATTAAGAAATATAAAAATAACCCAAAATAATATAATATAATATAAAATCATGTATATTTATAATTTAAAAATAACAAAATATTAACTCACGTAAAACAAAATATATTATTATTTATATTTTAATTTGTCTTTTTATTCTTTCCTCTTAACGATGAAAATGTAACGAACCGTGAACAGTATCCAAGAAACATATTTTAACAGCAATAATTGTAAACTCTCACTTAAATTGTTCCATCCAAACACGTCACCAACCATTTCACTAAAATATAAAAAGCATTGGATTTCACGTATTATTTCTATGACTGTAAATTTATGTAGATATTTTAATGAATAGTAAATCAACTATAATAGATCTACGAATAATCTTTTTGGAAAGAAGTTTCATAAAATATTATGAGATTAAGGTTTTTCATAATATTTCTAAGGATATACTTTTGATAATGATTTTTTTATATATACTTTCTCGGGAATAACAAGATTTCACAGCCTTTGTATTATTAAACTATGGTTTCAACTTTTCATAAATGTGAACCACGCACTGTCTATGCTCAAAAAGATTGGACCTATTCGGATTTGTATAAACGACAAGATTCAAACGTCCATACTTCTTTTTCACTAATATTAATCTTTTTTTCGGTGGCCACAGATATTAATTAATTGTCGTGATGTTGACTTTGTAATATTATAATTATAATGAAAATCCGAAAATAGTCATTTAAAATTAGGCACATGTCATTTTTAATATTTTGTAAACATTTTCATATTTATTATCTATTTATCTTCTCTTTACATCACTAATCACGCCAATTAGTTATTATAAATTATTTTTAAAAAGATTTTTTATCACCCTGGGATATTATGGTATCCTTACTTGTTAAAATTTATTGAATTGGTTAAAAGAATAATCGATAATACCGGGAATACGAAAAAATAAATATGTTTAAATTAGAGCATTTAAATATTTAAATAAAAATATAACTAAATATTTTTTTTGTTAGGATTGTTCTTTTGGTATATATATATATATATATATATATATATATATATATATATATATATTAAGTTCTAAATTTTTCTAAAAATATTTCAGTATCTCGACTTAAAAAAGAATTATTGTGTGACTAATAAATATGCTCATTGGGTTTTTATCTTAAAAAATTAAAAATAAATAAATTAAAATATAAAAATTTATTCATTAATTATATACTCAAATTTAAATTTTAATTATTAAGGTTAATTCTTATAAATTACTCTAACTAATTATATGTTTAAATAACATATTAAATGATATAAGAATTTAAAAACATGTCTCATGAATTTATCATTACCGTGATTATTACGTCCACTATTGTTATAGTGATTGATATGTGGCCACTTATGTTATCGATGTATAATAATCACTATAATTATCATTTTTATTATTGTAATTATAATCTCGTTATTATTATCGTTGTCAATGACAATAATCGTAATATAATCTTAATGATGGAAACTGTTCATCATTATTATGATAGTGATGAATGTCATCTGAAAATAATAATGATAATAATAAAAATAACAACAATAATAATAACATGAATGATGAGTATGATGATCATAATGATATGATTAATAAGAAATATTGATTATAATTTTATTTAATTATTTTAATTTAATTATATCTTTTCTAAAAAGATTAATTTCATAATTTAAATTTAATAAAATAAATAAATAATCACATATTTCATATAAGATGAACGATAAACATTCAAAATATTTAATGGTTAAATTGAATTTTTTTCACTAAATAGTAACATAGGTAATACAACATGAATGACATGGCACCCACTTTTATTTTATAAAAAAAATAATTACTCCAAAATAAATTAATTTGTAAGAGTACCGTAACATCTCTAATTTAAATATGAATAAAACTATCTCTCATAAAAAATTATGAAATTAAAAGTTATTGTTAACTGTGTAAAACAATCTTAAACGCAGTATTGTGTCATAAATAAAATTGTATATGATTTAAAAATTTTATTATCAAGAAATAAATCAAGGATATAAAATTATTTACGCCCTCCAACCTTTTTCTCAAATTATATATATACCAACTTGGGCAAAACAGCTTCCTCCTAAAGAGAGAAAGACATCAACAGAAATTCATCAAAATACAAAATGAGCATTCCAACAGTGCTAGTTGTACCATTTCCAGCTCAAGGGCATGTCAACCCCATGATGATAATCTCACAAAAATTCATTGCATTAGGTTTCAAAGTCATTTTTGTGAACACAGACTTCAACCACAAGCAAGTGCTGAGTTCCATGCATGAACAACAGCATAGCCTTGATGATGAATCACCATTGAAGTTAGTCTCAATCCCTGATGGTTTAGAACCCAATGATAACCGTCACGATTGGGGAAAGCTATGTGATGCTATTGGGAGCACCATGCCTTCTATGCTTGAGAAGCTCATACAAGATATTCATTTCAATAGTGACAATAAAATCAAACTCATTGTTGCAGATTTTGGAATGTTATGGGCGTTGGAGATTGGTAACAAATTTGGAATCAAAGGAGCTATGTTTTTTCCTATGTCAGCAACTATGTTTGCAGTTTTATACAACATCCCCAAGCTTATTGATGATGGAATCATAGATTCTAATGGTAAGATTGTCAAATTCATACTTTACTATCCATATTTGTTTTTTTTTTCTTAGATATAAGTCACTCTACTCAAATAAAGACATGGATTGATAGTAGTTGATCACTGTTGTTATTGAATATGTTATTTTACATCAAGTGAGTGAGTGGTGTAAAAGAGGATACTAAATATGATTTGAAAGAAAAAGAAAATTGATAAGATGATTAAAAGTATAAAATATTAAAATAACTTTTATTAATATTTGTTAAAAATACAGTGATGATCTAACTCATAAAGTGAGATATCTTTATTTTATATATATATATATATATAAACAGGGGCGGAGCCAGAAAAATAAAATGGGAAGGGCAAAATTTTTCTTTTTAAAAAAGAAATTAAAATTCTTTTATTTTAATTTTAATTTTTTTTAAATTAATTAAACATAATCTATTAATTACATAATAATTTTTTTGTCGGAGATTAAAATAAATTTAGGAGAAATTAAAATTTATTATTAATATATATAAATTTATTATTTATTTATATATATAAATTTATTATTAATATATATAGATTTATTATTAATATATATAATAATAACAACAACAATAATAAATATATATATATATAATAATCTTTTATATATTAATATTAATTTTATTATTAATATATATATATATATATATATATATTAAGAAATTACACACATATATATATAAATTTATTAAGAAATTATATATATATATAAAAATTTATTATTAATATATATATATATATATATATATATATAAATTTATTATTAATATATATATATATATATATATATATATATAAATTTATATATTTTAATATTAAATTTATTATTAATATATATATATATATAAATTTATTAAAAAATTATATATATATATAATTATTATTAATATATATAATATATATAAATTTATATATATAAATACTAAATTTATTACTAATATATATATATATATATATATATATATATATATATATATATATATAATTTTATTATTAATATATATATTATAAAAAAAAAATCAAAAATTTGGGGCAGTTACTCCCGGAGCCCAACGTGGCTCCGCCCCTGTATATAAAGATTTTATCTCTCGATAATATGAGATTTCCAATATCAATTATTTTTCAGGTGCATTTTACATTGTATTATATATCTAATTGGGTACGTAATTGTACAAGTTTCATGTAAAGACCTGTACAAACATTTTTTATATAAAAATTGTGACTGTCTTTTTTTTTAATAGAAATTATAAAAATAATCCTCTCCAAAATTGTGACTTGTACATAGATTGAACTTTCTTTTTTTAAAAGAAAAGGGATTTTTACATGATATTTGTCAACAAATTGAGCTAATCTCTTTTTCATACATGAAATAGGCAAATCCATGTTAATATTTGTGAAAACTTACCAAGAAAATAATAAAAAATTTGGACATTATAAAATCATGTAAAAATCTAACATAAGAAAATTTATCCTCATACATAGCTACTTATTATTTTACTTTAATTTTCGTTGCAGGATTATTATTAACGAGTAAAAAAACAATTCAACTATCACAAACTATGCCAGAGATTGATATAGGAGCCTTGCTCTGGTTGCATTTGGGTGATCCAATAAATACTAAGGTAGTATTTAATCATATGACACAATGGGTACGAACTTTAAATTTGGCTGAATGGTGGCTATGTAACACCACATATGAATTAGAACCTAAGGTATTAACCTTTGTTCCGAATCTTCTTCCAATTGGTCCATTGTTAAGTGAGAACACAAATACAAGTACAAGATCATTGGGACAATTTTGGGAAGAAGATATGTCTTGCATGAATTGGCTTGATCAACAACCACATTGTTCAGTCATCTATGTTGCATTTGGTAGTATCACTCTTTTTTATCAAAACCAATTCAATGAACTTGCTCTTGGACTAGACCTTACTAATAGACCTTTTCTTTGGGTTGTGCGTCAAGACAATGAGATGACATACCCTAATGAATTTCAAGGACATCAAGGTAAGATAGTTGGATGGACCCCTCAACAAAAGGTACTAAGCCATCCTTCTATAGCTTGTTTTTTTACTCATTGTGGTTGGAACTCAACCATTGAAGGTTTATCAAATGGGGTACCTTTCTTATGTTGGCCATACTTTGCGGACCAAATTCATAATAAAGTATACCTTTGTGATGAATTAAATGTTGGGTTGGGATTGAACTTGGATGAGAATGGACTTGTGTCACGGTGGGAAATTAAGAAAAAATTGGATCAACTACTTAGTGATGAGAACTTAAGATCAAGGTCTTTGAAGCTAAAAGAGAAGGTAATGAATAATAAATCAGACAGAGATCGATCATCGGAGAATCTCAACAATTTGGTCAAGTTGCTAAAAGAATAATGGTTTACCTTTTATGCATTTATTTTGGATCCTTTGTTTAGTATTGAACAGTTTGGAAGAACATGAATAATGTTCTTTCATTTACCCTACTAGTTGAATGTGAAATTTGTCATTGGAGTGATTTGTTGTTATTCTCTTGGTAACTTAATGTATGTGGGTTATGACCACATTGACAATAATGTGAATGTTGTTCCATTTTTTTTGGTGAAAGAATTTATATTACGTGAATATAGTATATGCGGAATCACATAAGAATTATTATTATAATCAATTATTATAATGATGTCGGAATATTAATTTTAGATAGCTTATTATAATTAATCAGTTTTTTTAATGACAAAAGTTTTGGAAGAGAGAATTATTGAAGATTTCATATCACCTAGAGATATGACATGTTACATGCGACTAATCCTTATCATCTACGTTAGTTTTGTAAAGTTAAGTTACGTTCATGATCGACATTTTCAATATGACATTAGAGTCTATTCTTAATTATTTGTTATTGTTGGACCTATCATGGCACCCCTTGTCAGGTTGTTATTAGACCATCTCAAGTCGCTAGAAAGATGACATGACATATTACATGTATAAAAATGGGAAACAATACTCACTTTATGAACCAGTTTGTACTCATAATTTTACTTTTGAACTTGTTTTTCATCAATGAAAATATTGTATTCGTAAACTTGTTTGTCATCCTTTTATTCTTCAAATGTAATGTACGATTTTAATTGTATTCCAATAATTTTCTTTATTAATAATTAAAATTTATAAAATTTTACAACTTCTCACGTCACAAGGTGGACACACTGTCCACAACATGGGCCTTATATGGCATATATAAGTTCATCCTAATTGGGAATGGTGATGATAACTTTCTCAAGGATAAGGACATTGATTTTGTGGAATTGAGATCACAAATCATGGCATCCCGGACAATCACCAACCTATGGATGTTATCATTGTATGTGGCTCTCATGCATTCTGGCAAAAGACAAAACCATAACATCTTTTTCAATTGCTAGAATCTTCTTATTTCTTTGTTGTAAAATCATGTTTTATCTATGGTCATTTATTCACAGTAAAAACTACAATTACAAGATTATACAAGTGATAGGAAATGACATCCTATAAAAGGAGAAAGATTAAGTTTAGATATTTTCCATTAATGAAAAAAATTAATATTTATAGATAAAAAATAAAAATAAACTAAATAACAAGGACTTACGAGACCAAGCACGTGTCAAAATATGCAATATAAACACACCAGCAGAATAATGGTTTCCAATGGCAGACCAAAAATCACAAATACTTGATAGTCAATTCCAATGTCAACTAACAAACTAACTATCATATAAAACTGAAAGAAAGAAGAAGAAAGAGAAAAAATTAACTGAGTTAGTTGGTTGGCTCATATTGGAGTTCGTCCTTAGACATTTAAAAAAAAAAATGTTTCAAAATCTTCAATTTCAACCGGTGTAATTGTTTTCTAGAATTTAGATCCAATAATTATTTTTAAATTATTGTTTTCAGAATAATGTAATGACACGAATAAGTGAAGAATACTATCAGAATATATTTCATTCTAATTTATGATTTAAAGTATGGTCGCAATGATATAGATTAATTAGGCTAAATCTACTCAAAAATCAAAGCTAATGCTAAATTAAAGATCGAATGTATGTTTTGGTGTGTGTGGTTTGTAGTAAAAGTACTATAGTCCAAATTTCTGATCTTATTATTTATAGAAAATGTGTTTCTTCTGATGTTTGTGTGCGTGTCTTTCCCTTCATCACGGTGTATTTACACTTCAAGTGTATTTCCATTGTGAACGGGTTTTAGTTTTAAATTTGTATTTCGACGTTCTATATAGCAATTACGGCTTAAACCAAAACCATTAAAAGAGTAATTTCAATTTGTTTGAACACTCAAATCCTTAATTTCTCCTACCTTTACTCAAAGTTCTCATGGACATACTCGAATATGTAACTCATCTTCCCTTGAACTCTAAATTTTATACTCAAATTGAAAAAAAAAAAAAAAAAAAACCTTCTGATATTACGTATTATTTTCCAGAAACTTGTCCATTATTTACCCCTAACAAATATCCCCAAAAAAAATATTCAAGTATGTTGTAAAAGTAATATGGTAAATACTTAGTATTTTTAGTCCGACTTATAATGTGATGCATCTCTTATTTTACTTCGAAAGAGAAAGAGCACGGTATGATCAAAGTAATTCATCGAAAATTCGACTTTATTTTTATGTTTGGAATTTTCACTTCCAAGATGATCCTATTATTGTATTGTTCTGGTCGGAAATTGGGTGGTGACGATGTGGACACGTTCATGGAGTGATTTTCGGCTTACGGGCATTATTTGGGCTATTTAGTCATGTTTTTTTATGTTATTACCAGAAGAGGATAATTGTAACTACAGTAACGTTTTGATCCTTAAATTAGTATGTAAGTTAAATAGTATTTGAAGAGTAAAGCATGAGAGTAATGAAAGAGCCTATAAATATTTTTTGAGGGATAAATATTATTTACATATTATGGGACTTAGCATGTTTAGGAGCCATGAAGAGTACTAGGCGTGGGTATGTTATTTAATTTGGCCAGTCTTGGGAGATAATGATTGCTTAATTTTAAGAATGTGTGTCCATCCCTAGTTTATTAATGAGATTGAGTCTAAATCAATGTTTAACTCGTTATGTAATACAAATAACGTCATGATGTCACTTCAACAAAACGTAAAGATCAATAAATGTAAAATGATATGGATGTCTATATCACTTCGAACACTCTATCCATGTTATACTCATTTATCAATTTTTTAATTTTCTCATTTCTACTGCGGCATAGAAACTTAAGTTTAACAAAAATTAATAGTATATTATTTTAAACACCTAATTGAAATGTTTAAAAATAACTATCTCTTTACTAAATAGAAAAATGTTGACGCTAACATAGTATTTATCTTTTGAATGAACATTAAATACTAAACTATTTTTTTATTAAAGTTTATCTGATATTAAATTTTTAATTTTTATTATAATGACATATCGAATATACACGCGAATCACTTAAATAATATATAATTGTTTCTCAGCATATGGGCTAATTGACCTATTATGGTCATTTTTTAAATTTTTTTACATAAATGGGTTTGTTCCAAAAGTATTTATCAGGTGGGTCTGTTTTGAATTAAAGGCGTTAGGGAAAGAAAACGTCTTCAGAAGTAGGTGTTGGAAGATCAAACGCCTCCTTCTGGGCTGTACACGTGGTCATTTGTGATTGGGGAACTTTTAAAATTCAAGAGAGGAGGCGTTTAAACACAAAATGTCTTTCACTATCAAGGAGGCGTTTAAAATCTAAATGCCTCCTCATTTTAAATTAATATTTTTTTATTCTTCAAACAACAGTTTTTTTAAATTTATGTATATATTTTTTGTTGTTGTGAAGTCAGTAAATAGGTTATTTATTTCAACAATTCACGTAAAAAATGCAACCATTTTCTCTGATAAAAAACTAAACACAATCAAGTGGTTGAAAACAGCAATTAAAAAACGTAAAAAAAATATTATTAAAAAAATATTATTAAGACAATTGTTTAAAGAATAAAAATGATATATTAATTTAAAATGTAATTACCATATTTGAGTAAGAAAATGTTTATATTTGAAATGTTATTTGAACAGTTATCTAGAGAATTAAAAAAATATTAATTTAAACAAAGGAGAGTTTAAATTTTAAACATCTTCTAATGGAGACGTTTGATGTTCCAACGCTTCTTCCTCAACGTCTCCTTTAGAAGGCGTTTTTTTCCCCAACGTCTCCTTTAAAAGGCATTTTCTTCCCAACATCTTCTTTAAAAGACGTTTTCTTCCCCAACACCTTTAACTCTAAACAAACCTCTTGTGGTAAATATTTTTCAAACAAAACTATTAACCTAATTTTTTTTTTAAAATAACCCAAAAGAGTCCATTAGCCCCGCATATGTCTTCCACGTGTGGTGTTTTTAATATTGCTGACACCAATTAAATAAGATACTTCATCGTATGATTCAATGTGATTTTGGTTTAGACCTGTTCAATATTTATTTTTATATTTGCAAATTGTCACTGTCTTTCAAGCGATGACTATCTTAAATGTCATACATCATGATGAGAGGTTTTCGATAACCTTTAAGCATATTACACTTTGCAAGCAAAATCTTTCAAATCCCACACTTGTTTTTAATATTATGTTGTTTATATAATTGAAAACTATCTCTCAAAATCATTTTGATTCAATCTAACCATCACAATTGATTTTTTAATGCTTGCATATAAGATATAGGCATCAAACGAGTTCATTGTTGAAAAAAGAGAATATCTTATTAGTTAAGATTATAGATATTATCTAATTAATCAAGATATAAAGAATATCACATTAGAAGGAGATTATCTAATTAGATAAGATTCTATCTTTTTCCTTATCTTTTCATTATCTAGTTCTTGATTTATAATAATATAAATATAATATCCTCTATACAAGAATGAATAAATGAAATAGTAAATTATATTAGTTTTTCAATTTTCAACTTGGTATCAGAGCTCTCGATCTTGGGAGACTTTGCTTCCGCATTTCATTCCGAGTTGGTGGTTCAACTTGGTGAGAGATGAATCATGAATGTCAGGTGGACCTATCTTGTGATGATTCCCTCTATCGAAAGTCTTCAGTTATAGAGAGAGAAAGTATAGTGGTCATTTGTTTAAAGGGAGGATTGTTGGGATGCAATCAAAGTCCCATATTACAAGAACAATGCAAGGCTTGAAGGAGGAGAAGAATTTTGCCCATCAGAAAATTCTGCTGCAGGTGAGAAATGCTCCAAAAGTTAGAAGATTTTGTTGCTGCAAGAGAAGATCGCTCCAGAAGAGTTTTGCTAGTTTTTTATGTAAGTAAGGATCATTGTAGAAGTGTAGGACTTTGAATTAAGGGGAGATTTGTTGTGTCTTATGTTAATTCAAAGTCACACATTGGAGAGTATCAGAAAGAGAGAGGAGTGAATGACTTATATATATGGTAGAGTGATAGGTTTTTCACTTGCACCACATACTTGAATCTACAATGGATAATTTAGATTTTAGGTAGTGTTTGTCAAACACTTTGGGGAGGGTTTGTAATTTTTACCACAAAAATATTACACCTTGAAGAGTTTGTAATTTTTCCAAAAAAAAAATTACATCATAATGAAGGGTTTGTAATTTTTCCAGAAAAATCATAGGTTTGTAATTTTTCCAACAAAAAATTACATCATATTAAAAGGTTTGTAATTTTTGCCATAAAAAATTACTTCATATCGAATGGTTTGTAATTTTTGCCATAAAAATTACTTCATATTGAAGGGTTGAAATTTTTCCAGAAAAATTACACATTGAAAGGTTTGTAATTTTTGGCAGAAAAATTACATCATATTGAAGGGTTTATAATTTTTTCCATAAAAATTACACCATATTGAAGGGTTTGTAATTTTTCCAGAAAAATTACACATTGAAAGGTTTGTAATTTTTCCAGAAAAATTACATATTGAAAGGTTTGTAATTTTTTTGCTAAAAAAAATTACATCATGTTGAAGGGTTTGTAATTTTTTCCATAAAAATTACATCATATTGAAGGGTTTGTAATTTTTACCATAAAAATTACTTCATATGGGTTTGTAATTTTTTCCAGAAAAATTACACATTGAAAGGTTTGTAATTTTTTGCCAGAAAAAATTACACGTGTAAGGTTTCATAATTTTTTCCAGAAAAAATTATATGTAAGGAGGGTTTGTAATTTTTTCCGTTCAAAAATTACAAGTAGTGAATTTTATCCCAATAGGATCGTGGACTAAAAAAATGAGGAAACTGGGATGACATCATGCAAACCAGCAAATTCTCCAATCAAAAGGGGATTGAAGTCGTGTATTGAAGAAGATCAAACTTCGCCAACAAAGGAAGATATCCAGAGACTTGTAAGGAGATTGATGTATCTCGCACACACCAGACCAGATTTAGCTTATGTTCTTAGTGTGATGAGTTAATTCATGCACAATCCTGGTGCACAACACATGGATGCAGTCATGTGAATCTTAAGATACTCTTGATGATAGGAGATCAACTTCTGGATACTTTACATTGTAGGAGGTAATCTTGTCACATGGAGAAACAAGAAATAAAATGTTGTAGCTCGTTCCAGCGCTAAAGTTGAACTCAGAGGAATGATTCTTGGACTCAGTGTATGTGGCTTAGACTACTTCTCTAGGACTTAGGATATATACACACACGTCCCAATCAGTTGTATTGTGATAACAAAGCTACACGCGACATTGCTCGCAACCCTATCCAACATGATCGTATAAAACATGTGGAAGTTGAAGGTCAATTGACAGTTATTATTACCAAAGCTGTTACAAGTCAAATTTTTGGGAAACTATTAGACAAGTTGGGAATGGATGACATCCATTTACCAACTTGAGGGGGAGTGTTGAAAAAAGAGAATATCTTATTAGTTAAGATTATAGATATTATCTGATTAGTCAAGATATAGAGAATATCGCATAATCAGATATAGTTAGAAGGATCTTATCTGATTAGATAAGATTCTATCTTTTCCTATCTTATCAATTTCTTGATTTGTAATAATATAAATATAGTATCCTGTATACAAGAATGAATGAATGAAATAATAAATTATATTAGTTTTTCAATTTTCAACTTTCACGCCCTCTTGTTTCACTTACTTTTCACTCCCTCAATAAACTCTTGAATCGATCTAAACCTGCAGATTTGATCGAGTTTAGTGTGAATTTACACAAGTTTATAATAAAAATGAGTTTATTCACTAAAAGATTCATCATTGTTTCTTACTTCTGAAACGATGGCAAATACGTGCAGACACACATATGAAAGATACAGTAAGCCGTATCATTCAGCACGTAACATCGAAGTTGCACACGAACTCTTACGTATACAAATGAATATGAGGTCGTATTGAAGTACCCGTTTGAATAATTTTCCGCGCTCGAGAAGTTCAGTCATCGGCGTAGAGATGTGTTGGAAGTTCAATATTAAAAGGGTGTGAAGTCTCGTATCACCAAGTGATGAGACACATTGTATATATATATATATATATATATATATATATATATAAGTGAGGGCAAACCTCACTTTGCAACCTACAATTTCTACATGACTAACGTTTACTCAAGTACAATATTAATTAAAAAATTACAAAAATATATATAATATTTAAAAATGACATATTAACCGTGTATTACTTAGATAAAATTTTACATGTTTCATAAAAAATTTATTTTATTATTAAAGTTAACAAGTTCAAAGGTTGTAATTGACTTGATGTTCGTTCTACCGCGATCAATATTTATATATGAATCATCAATAATTAAGGTGGTGTTTAGTTTTAATAATTTTTTTTCTATTTTTATTTTCTGAAAACAGCTTTCACCTTTAAAAGTATTTTCATAAAAACATTTTTAAAAGCGAGCTCGATCGTTTTAATTTTCTAATTAATAATACTTTACATTATTAATGGTCCCAGCAGCTAAACTATTGCCACGTGTGCATGCATTTCAGGTGATTAGTCATTTATTGTTTTAATTTAGTTTTGTAAATATATTTTAATATGTAATTAAATTTATTTTTTCCTATTTTCATTCACTATTTCAACCATAAATACATATTTGCATGAAAACAAGTTCAACACATTGACTAATCACTATTTGCGTGACGTCACTTTCATTTGTGTAGTTTTATTTCCTTTGGACAAGACAAGAGGAAAATCACCTACCCTACTAGTCTCCACCCATCAAACATTGTTTAATCATACATAATTATATAATTATTTAATTTTGATTTTTTTAAAACTTCTTTAAACATTTCTAGGAAAAAAACATAAAAATGAAAAAATAAATAAAATTATAAATTATCTTCTATATTAAATAATTTGTAAGAGCTCTCATATATTTGTTAATAAAAGATGAGGAAATTTCTACAAATTAATTAATGCAAAATTTAATTTTTATTTTTTAAAGAAATTTATTTTATTTTTCTTTATTGTTTTCTTTTCATTACTATTAATTTATTAGTTGAGCTAAACAATATTTTTATTATTCCTAGAATTTTATCTTGTGCAACATTAATATTATGTATACAAAATTATTGTGACAAGATATATCGAAATAAATGAAAATAAAAAGTCCCACCAAAATTTTTATATTTTTAATTTATGGAACAACAATTTTATCTTAGACTTTTTTTTTAGCATAAATCAATTTTTTACTAAATATTTATTCATTTTAATGCATTTACCATAGTTTCTCGTAAAATAAGAAAAATTTATAAATTTAAATTTAACAAAATTTTAAAAAAATCATAAAATGTCTTTAAAACATTAAAAATCAAATTTATGTAACATAATCATTATTTATAAAATGTACTTAACTCTTAATTGATTCTATTCTCTCTTATTATTGATTACTAAAATTTGAATATCTAACCTCTCTCTAACTTTATTATTTACAAAAATAATATATTGTGTGGCACAGTTGAGTTTTAGATTCTTTATTGTCATATTATCATTTATCTGAATATATATATATATATATATATATATTATTTAAAATAAATTAAGATAAAATATTATATAATATTTCTAATTTAAATACTACATATAAAATAAAATAAGTTAATATAATATTAGATAATATATCTATTTATAATTCAAAAAGAAATAAATACAAAATAATACAATACAATGTAAAATCACATTTATTTATAATTTAAAAATAAAAAATATTAACTTACATAAAACAAAATATATTATTATTTATATTTTGATTTTTCTTTTCGATGAAAATGTAACGAACCGTGAACAGTATCCAAGAAACATATTTTAACAGCAATAATTGTAAACTCTCACTTAAATTGTTGCTTCCAAACACGTCACTAACCACTCAACAGATTACACGTCACTAACCACTCAACAGATTTTGTTTCACTCAAATATCAAAGAAGTTCTGGATTTTACGTATTATTTCCATGACAGTAAATTTATGTGAATATTTTATCATGTGTTTGAATGAAGATTTTTTTTAAAGTAATTTATTTTTTAAAAAAATTGAATTATTGTCAATTCAATTAGTTTATTTAAATAAAACATTCTAAAAAATTAAAATAATATTATTTTGAGAAGGAATTTAAAATAAATAAATTTTGAGAATTTCAAATTTCAATAAAATTAAGACATTTAAATTAATTTTAAGTCATTCTCACGTTCTCTTTCAACTAATCACAACTTCACATTCCTATTATATATATTTATGAATTAAATGTTGGGTTAGGATTGAACTTGGATGAGAATGGACTTGTGTCACGGTGGGAAATTAAGAAAAAATTGGATCAACTACTTAGTGATGAGAACTTAAGATCAAGGTCTTTGAAGCTAAAAGAGAAGGTAATGAATAATAAATCAGACAGAGATCGATCATCGGAGAATCTCAACAATTTGGTCAAGTTGCTAAAAGAATAATGGTTTACCTTTTATGCATTTATTTTGGATCCTTTGTTTAGTATTGAACAGTTTGGAAGAACATGAATAATGTTCTTTCATTTACCCTACTAGTTGAATGTGAAATTTGTTATTGGAGCGATTTGTTGTTATTCTCTTCGTAACTTAATGTATGTGGTCTTCGTAACTTAATGTATGTGGTATGTGGGTTATGACCAAATTGACAATAATGTGTGAATGTTGTTCCATCTTCTTTTTTTAAGATAGCTTATTATTGTCAAAAATTTTTCTAATGATTAAAGTTTGCATGGGAGTGTTGTTAGAGATTAACGTAACATAAGTGGTGAACAATTATCACTTTCAAGGGTGAAGCCACTTTGGGCTCCAGGGGCAATTGTCTCACCCCAAATTTTGTTTTTTTTTTTAAATATATATATTTAATAATAAAATTATATTATATATATATATATTAATAATAATAATAATTATATATAAGTAATAAATTTATATATAAAAATTATATATACATATATTAATAATAAAATTTATATATATATATATTAATAATAATTATATATTATTAATAAATTTAATATTAATATATATAACTTTATATATATTTATATTAATAATAAATTTATATATAAATCAATAATAAATTTATATATATTAATAATAAATTTTAATCTCTCCTAAATTTATTTTAATCTTAAAAAAAATATTGTGTAATTAATAGATAGTGTATAAAAAATTTTTAAAAATAAAACTAAAATTAAGAAAAAATATTTTTTTTAAATTAAAAAAAAAATTCGCCCCTCCCACCCTAATTTTCTGGCTCCGCCCATGATATTTTTTAAGTTGATTTTTGTAAGGTTGAATTAAGTTTATAATTCACATTTTTAACATCTTCTCAAGATGTACTTTTAATTATTTTTTTTATTGTTAGGCCTATTATAACAATCATTATTGGGTCGTTATCGAAACATTCGTTGTTCATGAGGGAAGCGTTAAAAATTCTACTTTACTTAAGAAAAAAAATATGACATAGATTATAAATATATAAGTGAGAATCAATTTGATTATCTTATAAATTGATTTGTACTTATAATTCTACCTTTGGATTTCTCATCAATAAAAATATTACACGTGTTTATAAACTTATTTGTCGTCCTTTTGTGCATTTATTAGTTAGGCGTGTGATTTTTATTATATTCCAAAAAATTTCTTTATTAATAATTAAAATTTTAAAATTTATAAAATTTTACAACTTCTCACATCACAATCACAAGGTGGACACACTGTCCACAACATGGGCCTTATATGGCATATATAAGTTCAAATGGTGATGATAACTTTCTCAAGGATAAGGACATTGATTTTGTGGGATTGAGATCACAAATCATGGCATCCCGGACAATCACCAACCTATGGATGTTATCATTGTATGTGGCTCTCATGCATTCTGGCAAAAGACAAAACCATAACACATCTTTTTCAATTGCTAGAATCTTCTTATTTCTTTGTTGTAAAATCATGTTTTATCTATGGTCATTTATTCACAGTAAAAACTACAATTACAAGATTATACAAGTGATAGGAAATGACATCCTATAAAAGGAGAAAGATTATAAGTTTAGATATTTTTCATTGATAAAAAATTAATATCTATATATGAAAAAGCACATGTCAAATATGCAATAAAAACACACAAGAAGAATAATATGTCTGTTAGTTAATTCTAATTCGAACCTTACTGAATAGAATGAAAGAGGAATAGAGAAAAAAAATTAATAAAAAAATAAATATACACATATATATTTTATGAGTTAATTAATTTGTGTTGGTGTTAACTATTAAATCTTGTGAAAAAAACAGATTCAAAATCAACCTGTATAATTGTTTAGGTGGGAATTTAGATTCAATAATTAATTTTAAATTATTGTTTTCAGCATAATGTAATGACACGAATAAGTGAAGAATATATACTATCACAATATATTTCATTGTAATTTATGATTTAAAGTATGGTCGCAATGTTATAGATTAATTAGGCTAAATCTACTCAAAAATCAAAGCTAATGCTAAATTAAAGATCAAATGTATGTTTTGGTGTGTGTGGTTTGCAGTAAAAGTACTAGAGTCCAAATTTCTGATCTTATTATTTATAGAAAATGTGTTTCTGGTGATGTTTGTGTACGTGTCTTTCCCTTCATCACGGTGTAACCTTTACACTTCAAGTGTATTATTTCCTTTGTGAAAGTGTTTTAGTTTTAAATTTGCATTTCGACGTTCTATCTAGCAATTACGGCTTAAATCAAAACCGTTAAAAGAGTAATTTCAATTTGTTTGAACACTCAAATCCTTAATTTCTCCTACATTTACTAAAAGTTCTCAAGGACATACTCGAATATGTAACTCATTTTTCCTTGAACTCTAAATTTTGTACTCAAATTGGAAAAAAAAAAAAAAAAAAAAAACCTTTTGATATTACGTATTATTTTCCAGGAACTTGTCCATTAAAAACATATCCAAGTATGTTGTAAAAGTGATACGGTAAATACTTAATATTTTTAGTCCGACTTATAATGTGAGGCATCTCTTATTTTACTTCGAAACAGGAAACAGGAAGAGTATAGTGTACATACCGAAATGGTCTGAGCTCGGCAGAACTCTATGGGCCGAGCCCGGCCTAATTCGGCGGAAGGAACCAAGATCAGAGGGCAGTCTTATCAAGAGCCGATTGTGATCAGAGATGTGACGAGTTGATGTGACATTTTTCCTCCATGTAATGATGATCATTGGAACTCGTAAAGTTATCCCTAGACCGACACGTGTGTCTCGAGCCACGCATAACCGGTATTTCGGGGCTTCCCCCTCACCTACCAACCGCCACTGATGAGGTATAAAAGGCCTCCCCAAAGGTGAAAAGGCTAGGTGATCTTTCATTGTTGATTTTGCTTAAATTCCCCTTTTAGAAAAAGACTAATTCTAACTTAAGCATCAGAGTGCCTTTTGCAGGTACCTCCCCCTCATCGTGAATGTGTCCTACCTGATCGGACTCGGCCGAGGAGAAAGGTGTTCTCATCCGCACACGCGAAGGAGCTCGGCAGGGCCCAGAATCCGGCGGAACATTTTGGCGCCCACCGTGGGGCCCCGGTAAATCGTTTTCCCGGGACCGCAAGGTACATGGTAAAGACGCGGAGTCAAGCGCAATCGATCTCTGAAGGAATACCAATGGATCCGGCGTTAATAGAAATCTTAAAGAGTCAAATGCAAAGCTCCATCGCGGCATTGAAACAACAAATGGAGGAAGATATGGACCAATGGAGGCAGAGGCAAGAGGAGGAGATGAGAAAGCTTCGGGAGCAGCACAAGGAAGAAATGGCAGCCCTGAAAAAGCAAAAGACTGCTCATGAAGGCAATACCGGTGGAAGAGAGCATGCTGAATCAGTTCATAGCAAACCAGTGCCAGAAGAACACAACAATGGTGGGGAAAAGGAAGATGATAATCGCGAAGGAGAAGGGCCAGGCCAAGGACAAAATAAGGGAGGTAAAGACCTGCAAAATTCTCCTCCCATTGTACAAGAAATGCCTTTCTGCGATACACGCATTCTGGGAAATCCAGATTTGCAGAGGTTGACTACTTTTCATCCTTTTGTACCGGAAATTATGAAGTGCAAATTCCCTGAGAATATCAACTGAGAAATACGAAGGTGGAACTGACCCAAGTTCACATGTAAAAGCCTATCTTACCCAGGCCAGTTTGATATCCGATGACCTACGAGTGCATTGCCGCCTTTTTCCCACCACCCTGAAGGGAGTAGCCTTGGATTGGTATTATGCTTTGCCACAACTTTCCATAGATTCCTTTGAGTCTTTGTGCGCTAAGTTTGTGGCTAGATTTCCCGATTGCAAGCTCATAGTGACAGATTCCATTTCCCTCACTAGAGTCCGACAAGGTCAGGGAGAGTCACTCGGAAGTTACATGACAAGATTCGCACAAGCAAGTATAACAATTCCCGATCTCCACCCGGCCGTAGCCATGCATGCCATCAAAGCTGGTTTAAGGTTGGGGCCCTTCTCCAGATCACTTTTTTCTGAACCGCCACGCAACATGGACGAGCTCAGAGAACAGGCGGCCCGATTCATAAACATGGAGGAGAACGACGAAGCCCAGAGGAAGGGAAAGGAACAACGCAGTCGGTATGATCATCATTCGCCACCTAGGCAGAAGGATTATGAGCCTAGGGGGAGAGGATCTTCAAAACATAGTCGATACACACCCTTAAGCGCAAGTAGGGAAGTTGTCTTGAGGGAAGCCTTCAACTCGGATTTAATCCGCCCGCCTAAACCTTGCCCTACCCCTCGTAATGTCGATGTCAATCGCTATTGTAGTTTCCACCAAAATCACAGTCATACAACCGAGGAATGCTACAAAGTAAGAGACATTATAGAAGAGCTGATACAGTCGGAAGCCCTTTCAAAGTTCGTAAGAAAGGAAGGAGGAAAAGGGGGAGACCATTTGGAGGAGCGCCAAAAAAGGCAGGGCAGCCATTCTTATTAAAGCAATGACAAGTTTCGCTCGAGTAGAAAAGAAGCCTCCCACAAGAACAAAATGCAAGAAGTAAGAGGAACGATCAACACTATAGCTGGAGGATTTGGTGGCGGAGGAGTAACGTCTAGAGCTCGGAAGCGATACTTGCGAAGCATAAATGTGGTGACCAACTACCCTTCGTCAAGAAGCTTTCCGCCGATAACGTTCACTGCCGAGGTCGTTTCCACCCCTAACGCCGACCATGATGACCCCATGGTCATCACTGCCATTATCGCCAATTGGAGAGTAAAAAAGGTACTGGTCGACCAGGGAAGCTCGACAGACATCCTTTATTGGGAAACATTCCTCAAACTCGACTTACCTCCCGGCGTAGTAAAGGATCATCCCGAGCCCCTCCTCGGATTTGCTGGGGAGCAGGTCCACACACGTGGGTACGTTGACCTCCTCACTACTCTCGGAAATGAGGAGGAGGGAAAAACTATTTTGGTCAGATATTTATTGGTCGAAGCTCAGACTTCGTATAATGTTACCTTGGTAGAAGAACACTAAACCAACTGGGGGCAATAGTGTCACCACTACATCTTGCGATGAAATTCCCAATGGAGACCAAGATTGTTACTATCAAGGCCGATCCTAAGATAGCCCGACAATGCTACGCTCAAAGCTTAAAGATTCAGCCATACACACTAAAGACAAGCACAACCAAGGAGACTTCGTCTCAGTGTTTGAGCATAGAGCCAGAAGCGTTGGACCTGGATCCCAGGGCAGATTTTGAAGAGCTCCGACCGACACTTTCCGAGAAGACTACTCCGTTCCAGATAGGCTGCAGAACCGGGATAGGACGCCCGGTTGGAGAAACAATGGAGGAGCATTCCCGTCAGAATATGGAGAAGGTATTGGTCGAAAATGCAGATCTATTCGCGTGGAGCGCCGCCAATATGCCCGGAGTCGATCCCGATTTTCTCTGCCACAAGCTGGCCACTGTGCATGGTGCTCGTCCTGTAGCCCAAAGAAAAAGAAAGCTGGGAGAAAAAAGACTGTCCGCAGTCCGACAAGAGGTGACCAAACTTCTACAAGCAGGCTTCATCCGCGAAATCAAATATACCACTTGGTTGGCTAATGTGGTGATGGTCGAGAAGGCAAATGGAAGATGGAGGATGTGTACTGACTACACAGATTTAAATAAAGCTTGTCCAAAGGATACTTACCCGTTGCCAAGCATAGATCGCCTGGTGGACTGCACATCGGGCAGTGGAATGCTGAGTTTTCTTGACGCATACTCAGGATACAACCAGATCCCCATGTACCCTCCCGATGAAGACAAGACGACATTCATGTCCAATGTGCATAACTATTGCTACAAGGTCATGCCATTTGGGTTAAAAAACGTTGGAGCCACATACCAAAGATTGATGGACCGAGTCTTCAAAGAGGAGATAGGGGAAATAATGGAAGTCTATGTTGATGACATGGTAGTAAGGTCTGCTGGAGTAGACGATCATTTGGTTAACCTTCAAAGGCTGTTCAGCAAGGTTAGGCGGCACAACTTGCGGTTGAACCCAGAAAAGTGTGTTTTTGGGGTTCAGGGTGGAAAATTCCTAGGATTTCTGATCACGGCCAGAGGGATTGAAGCCAACCCTGATAAGTGTAAAGCAATACTGAGCATGAAAAGTCCGACGACCTTGAAGGAGCTGCAAAGGTTGAGTGGGAGTTTGGCTGCTTTATCTCGGTTTTTGCCGAGATTAGCTGAAAAAGCTAGGCCATTGTTCAAACTGTTAAAGCAAGCTTTTAAGTTCGAGTGGAACCCAGAAAGTGAAAGGGCGTTCGCAGACTTGAAAGAGGTAATAGCAACTGTACCGGTCCTAAAAAACCCCTCTAGGACCGCCGAGTTGAGCCTATATCTATCCGCCGCGCACTCGACCATAAGTTCAGTCCTGGCCTCCGAAGTTGACGGGAAGCAGCACCCCATCTATTTCGTTAGCAGAACTTTGCAACCTGCGGAGGAAAGATACCAAGTCGTGGAGAAACTTGTGTTGGCGTTAGTATTCTCGGCCCGACGGTTGAGACATTACTTCAGAAGCCATAAGATCATTGTCAAAACAAACTATCCACTCAGGCAGGTGCTTCAAAAGCCCGACCTAGCGGGATGAATGACGGCTTGGTCTATTGAATTGTCAGAGTTTGGTTTGACCTTCCAAAGTAGGGGCCCCATGAAAGCTCAGTTCCTGGCTTATTTCTTGACCGAGCTCCCTTCAGTTGCGAATGATGATGGCAATAAAGATGATCAACTCTGGACACTCAGTGTAGGTGGGTCCTCCAACAAAAAAGGGGAGCGGGGCTGGGGTTATACTTGAAGGACCCTCGAATTTAATCTTGGAACAAGCTGTTAGATTCGAGTTTTCAACCTCGAATAACCAAGCAGAATACGAGGCCCTTTTGGCAGGTTTACGATTAGCTCAAGAAATGGGTGTGAAAAAGTTAAGATGTCATAGTGATTCCCAACTCGTCACTGGCCATGTTAATGGAATTTACCAGGTAAAAGAGCCCCTACTCGCCCAATATCTCGGGTTGGTAAAAAAGTGCATAATCTCCTTTCCACAATTCAGCATGATTCATGTCCCTAGGGCAGCAAATGAGAGAGCCGATGTATTATCAAAGCTGGCTAGTACAAAGAGGACCGGGCAGTACCGAACTCTGATCCAAGAAACGATGACGAAACCGTCCAGTGAAGAAGAAGTCATGTGCGTTGCCCAGCCTCGTCCGACCCAGACTCCCTCGCCTTGGTATGATCAGGTTAGGGCATATTTAGAAAAAGGAGACTTACCCGGGGACAACGTCCAAGCTAAGAATGTACGTCGCCAAGCCGCCACCTTCACCTTGGTCAATGGGGAATTATTTAAAAGGGGATTCTCAACACCATTGCTCAAATGTCTTGACCCCCAACAAGCTGAATATGTCCTAAGAGAGTTACATCAGGGGATATGTGGTGCACATCGGGGGGCGAACTTTGGCGCACCGAGCCCTACGAGCAGGATATTTCTGGCCAACCTTGAAAAAGGATGCTGAGGAAACAACGCGAAGATGCGAACAATGTCAAAAGTATGGGCCGACCCCTCACGTCCCTCAAGAACAGCTTCACACCATGACATCCCCTTGGCCTTTCATGAGCTGGGGAATTGATATTCTCGGACCTTTCCCTCAGGGTAGAGGACAAGTCAAGTTTTTGATAGCAGCAGTGGATTACTTTACTAAATGGATCGAGGCAGAACCCGTGCCAAGGATAACGGCTCAGCAAATTGAGAAGTTTTGCTGGAAAAACATTGTATGTCGCCACGGAGTCCCTTACTCGGTCGTTACCGACAATGGTCGCCAGTTCACTGATTCCAAATTTAGGACTTTCCTAAAAAATCTGAACATCCAGCACAAAGTTGCTTCGGTGGAACATCCTCAAACTAATGGTCAAGTCGAGGTCGCAAACCGAGTGGTCCTACGAGAGTTAAGGAAGAGATTGGGCGAGGCCAAGGGGTGGTGGGCCGAGGAGCTTCCAAGCATCCTTTGGGGATACCATTGTACCCGCAAACATCCACCAAGGAAACCCCTTATCGTTTGACTTGCGTCGACGCGATGATACCAGTCGAGATAGGCGAGCCATCTCTAAGAAGAAAGCTGGCCCCCCGAAGCTAACCAAGAACGTAATTTGAAGGCAGAGCTTGATTTAGTGGGAGAAGTTAAAGACACGGCAAGGATTCAGAACGAAGCAGCACAACTCAGGGCAACTCGGCGGTACAACAACAGATTAAGACCGAGGCAATTCCTACAAGGAGACCTAGTCTGGCGCAAGGTCGGAGTAGCCCGGAGGGATAGAGGAGAAGGCAAGCTGGCTCCCAATTGAGAAGGATTGTTCCGCATAATCGAGGCATTGAAAAACGGAGCGTACCGTATAGAAACCTTGGAAGGGAGACTTGTCCCTAGAACATGGAACGTCACCCACCTAAAGGCCTACTATAGCTAATCCAGGTAAAGACTATACACAGTAGGGAGTAACAAAGCCTCAGAATGTTTTCATCTTAGCGTTTTGGAGGAATTAACCGTAGTATCTCGGATAGATTAAATGTAGTGTTTGATATTTAACATTATTGTTTAAACTACGAAACATTCAATACCCATGTGAAATGCTTTTCGTTTTCGGAAATGGAATTTGCCTTGTTACTTCGAGTTAAATACAGTTAATATACAGCAAAAGAACATCCCGGCATTATGTCAAAAAAGCTCTAAGAAGAGCTCGGAAGATGTTAAAAATTAACATACGACCGAAGGACATTCCGACATCGTGTTAAAAAAGCTCTAAAATGAGCTCGAAAAATATTAAAAGAGTAATATACAGCCGAAGATAATCCCGGCATCATACAAGAAATGCTCTAGAATGAGCTCAAAAACGTTCAAAAATTAATACGTAACCAGAAAACATTCTGACATTCTCTAAAATAAGCTCGGAAAAATGTTACAACATTAATCAGAATATTGGGACGTCGTTCAAATAAAACAACACGGCTTCAAAAGAGGGAGTAGCCGAGAAGATCGGTAAGGCGAAAGCAAACCCCGAACACTGGGCCACGAGCTAAGGGAGGTAGCACAAAGGGATACACAAAGAGATTGAGACCCTCAGGGAAAGCGCTCCTCGGAAATACCTTGACTGATCGTAGCACATTTGAAAAGCCGTGATACCAGAACTTCTCATTCCAAACATCATCTAACCATGAAGGTTGTCCACCAGCGGATACGAACCAAGACTTGGGAAGAAGAAAGCTCTCCCACACCCAAAGAAAGGGGATCATGATTCACAGCCAATTTAGCAACAAAAGAGAGGAGCGCGCTAAGACTAGAAGAAAAGCATCGGAATGATATTTATAGGCAAACAAAAGCTAAGCGAATAAACGAGGCAGATAATGCAAGCTAGCACTACCGGACAGACATCAAGTCCCGAGATAGGGGCAGTAGAGTCATATCAAAACCACAAGTTACGATAAAGTAACCAAAGAGTCATATCAAAGCCACACATTACGATAAAAAGCCGAATAGCAAAAGAAATGAAGTGATAGTATAAAATAATAGAGTTTTGGAGACAAAAGTCTAAGGCAAGCTAGTTACAAGTGCGTTTAAAGCACCAAAAATCTCATTCATCAACAAGTTTCCCATCCACCACCATCTTTTTCTCGTCAAGCTGAGAAGTGTTGAGGTCGGGGTGGAAAAGCTTGATCTGTTATAGAGCACGAGCAAAGCCTTCTGAAAATGCCTCCAAGCCGATCTGGGTGTGTCTCTCGACTTCGGCCTCGGCCTCTTCCGCCCTGTCTGCCAATAATTTCGTTACAGTCCTCCGCCTCGGTCAAGGAAGATTGAAGCTTAGCTGATTCATCTTTAAGCACAATAATCTCGGCGTCTCGGTCCTGAATAGTCTTACCAAGGCCTTCACATTGGACTTCAGAGGCCTCCAGCAGCTTCTTTAAAGCGTCCTCCCGAGCTAGACTGGAGGCTACGATGGCTTGTCCCTCTTCATGTTTCTGGCCCAGTTCTTTAACAAATTCATCAGTGGCCTCCCTCTGTTCATTAGCCATCCTCAGTAAGGCCCGGGACTGCTCGACCTCCAGCCCCAGGGTATGGAGAGCCTGATCGGATTCTACCTTGATTTTTAAAAGTTCTTGATGAGAGCATGAAGAGTGCGGTGGGAGGACTGAGCCTCATGCAGAGCTTCTCGGAGGCTCTGGTTGGCGGTTTGTAGCTCAGACAGTTGGCGGTGGGCTTCGATCCCACCAATCACCTCGTCCCTGAAAACCAAAGGAATATCAAAGTTACAAACCATAAAACACACCTAGAAAATAGAAAAAGAAATGATAACTTTATACCTCAAATGATGAAAAACTGCAACACTCTGTAGCATCATCAGATAGGCGCCTTCCACTGCCTCGGTTGTGCCGACGTAGCGAATGAGCTCCGTGTCATACCGAGTAGGAAAGGCTCCCTCGATAGATACATCCCCCATGCGCACCTCGGTGCCCCACAGAGAAGGAGGTCCGGGTTGGCGACAAGATAGGTGCTCCAACCTCGGAGCAGTTGAGGAACACCCGTGGAAGATCAAACCCCTAGAAGCCAAGCGACCAATGCTTGTTGAGTTCTCCAGGGGAGGATTATCTGGAGCACGGGCAGAGTCCCCTCCAGTAGAAGTGAAGGTAGGCTGAACTTGGGGCACTTCAGCAGTGGCGGGAGGAACCACGGTGATAGAAGAAGCCCTCGTGATCCTACCAGGGAGTGGTGCACCCCTATCAAGATTGACATCCTCGACTGCTGGAGGAGGAATTTGGGGAGTCCCGGAGGGGCCAGGTCGGGTCTTTTCCACCTCGACAGCAGTCGTCGAGTCGGAGAGAACTATGGTGCTAGGGCGGGAAGCCCTTTTCAGTCTTTTGATGGGTGGTTTGTTCTGGGAAGGAGGAGCTTGGATCAACTTCCCGCGCGCTGACCTCCCCTGATCGGCCATCAAATCTGAAATAAGGAACCAGAATTAGTTAGAAGAATACTCAACAGAAACGAGAATAAAACCGTATGCATAATAAATATACCTAAGAAGTCGGCCTGGGGATCCTCAACATCTAACAACCTCAAGACACGTCGGACATCTAAGGGACGGTCAATAGCCATAAGCTTTTCAACACTCTCTTTTTCTTCGGGAGGAGGTCGCTACCTTTCCAAGAAGTAAACTTTATGGGACGCTCGCTCCAGTAAAGAGGGAATAAGGGGACTTGACGCTCGTCAAAAAGAAGGCGCCTACCCTCAGTATGTGGTATCGGTTTCAATTTAAAAAATTTGCTCTTAAAGTTTTTAAAAGATTGGTGATACAATGTGAAGACCGACCCATACTGAGCTCCATTGAGGGAACACCAGCCGACCTTCCGACCTAGCTTCAACTGGTGAAAGTAGAGGAACACCTTGGCCGAACAAGTAATGCCAAGAAAATGGCTCAAAATTTCAAAGGCCTTTAGGAAGGCCCAGCTATTCGGATGAAGTTGGGAAGGAGCTACGTTAAGGAGTCTGAGGACTTGACAAATAAAGTCACTCGGGGGAAAGGTGACACTGAAATCCCGAAACATGTGCTCATACACGTAAACAAAGTCATCTCCATCAATAGGGGGCTTCATAAATATCCTCTCGAAGGGAAAGCAAATTTCTATCCTTACAAAACGCTCTAAGCTTGGGATAATGGGCGGAATTATCCTTATTAGGTCACCCACCTGATCCGACGTCAGGTCGGAAGAGTAGAAATTCGCCTCGTTCGAGACCCAAGAATACTTGGCCGAAGCCGGAGGATATGCCTTCTTGGGCCTGGGGGCCTTATCCTTCTTGGAGGGTGCAGTTACAACAGCGGCCCCAGTAGCTGTTGTGGCGGCCCCCGCGGCTATGGTGGCCGCACGAGACGAGCCTTCGCCCAACCTACCGGCGGGCACGGCGGCGGGGCTCGGAGTCCCCTCTGAAGATAAAGACCCCCCTGTGGGGGACGCTTCCCTCGAGATCAAAGGTTTAACCTTTGAAGAGTCAGAAGAAGAAGGAAGAGACATGGTTGCGTACCTAGAGAATGAGGTTGTTTCCGGCAAGGAGTTGATTCAAACACACGACGAACTGGCCCCTGAACAAGGAAAGCGGCGGCCAGAGAAGCAAAAAGTAAGGACAGCGAGAGGGAAGAAAAAGAGGAAGTGCGACGGAGAATGAAGAGAAAAGTTTTTGAAAAGAAGAAGGAAGGTCACAAAGGCTTACAAAGGCGTATTAAAGACAAAGTTATGGAATGCCAACCGTTGCGCGCCTATCACCGTTCCCGCCAATATATAAGGCAGATTTAAAAACGCTTCGCCTACCACACTGCTAAAGGCGAGCTCGGCAAAAACCCCAGCTTGTTGAGGGGGTTTTCAATAGAAAAATCCTCTTCTGAGACTGAACACATGTCTCGTCCTCGGATTTTGGGGGCTTATGTACATACCGAGATGGTCTGAGCTCGGCAGAACTCTATGGGTCGAGCCCGACCTAACTCGGCGGAAGGAACCAAGGTCGGAGGGCAGTCTTATCAAGAGCCGATTGTGATCAGAGACGTGACGAGTTGATGTGACGTTTTCCCTCCATGTAATGATGATCATTGGAACTCGTAAAGTTATCCCTAGACCGACACGTGTGTCTCGAGCCACGCATAACCGGTATTTCGGGGCTTCCCCCTCACCTACCAACCGCCACTAATGAGGTATAAAAGACCTCCCCAAAGGTGAAAAGGCTAGGTGATCTTTCATTGTTGATTTTGCTTAAATTCCCCTTTTAGAAAAAGACTAATTCTAACTTAAGCATCAGAGTGCCTTTTGCAGGTACCTCCCCCTCATTGTGAATGTGTCCTACCTGATCGGACTCGGCCGAGGAGAAAGGTGTTCTCATCCGCACACGCGAAGGAGCTCGGCAGGACCCAGAATCCGGCGGAACACATAGTATTATCAAAGTAATCCATTGAAAATTCCACTTGATTTTTATGTTTGGAATTTCCACTTTCAAGATGATCCTATACTTATACTTATCGTATTGTTCTGGTCGGGAACTGGGTGGTGATGACGTAGACATATTTAAGGAGTGGTTTTCAGCTTACGGGTATTATCTAAGCTATTCAGTCAGGTTCTTTATGTCATCATCGGGTAAGGAAAATTGTATCTATAATAACGCTTTAATGCTTAAGTTAGTATGTAAGTTAAAAAGTGTTTGAGAAGTAAAGTATGATAGTAATGAGAAAGTCTATAAATATTTTCTGAGAGGTAAATATTATTTTAAGAATTTATAATTTTTATTACAATGACAAATGGAATATACGCTCGAATCACTTAATTAATATATAATTACTTGTCTTCGTTTAATATTGCTAACACCAATTAATTAATATATATTTTCAATTGTTGAAAGTCAAATATTGGAGGGGTGTGAAGTCTCGCATCATCTAATGATAGGACCTGTTGCATATATATAAGTGGAGGGCAAACATCACTTCACAAGCCGGTTTTGTAGGGTTGAGTTAGGCCCAACTCACAATTTCTATTTAGTATCAAAGCCTCACCCCAATTCTAGTGTTCAAAAGCCTTTCGATTCAATCTAGCCATCGCAATTGACTTTTAAATATATGCATCTAAGATATCGGCATCAGAATACCCAAAAAGTCAATTAAATGAAAAACTACAAATTCTCGTTATATGTAATTTTTGAACGAAAAAACTACAAACTCTCGCTAAGTATAACTTTTTAATAAAAAAAATTGTAAATCATCTTCAAAGTATTTGACACATACTACTTAAAATCTAATACATTTCATTTATGATATAAAAAAATAAAATTTAATACTCTACTTTATATAAATTTTTCACCATATCTCTTCTTAATATTCACTAACATAAAATTATAAAATTTTAAATTAACACGATACACAACCAAACACGTGTGTTTATTGTTTATTAGAATGTGTATTATTATTCAATGTGTATCATTGGTTACAAAAAAACTAGTATTAAACTTCTTGAGTCATTATTTAATTTCAACTCTCGATCAAATATTTTTAGTTTTATTTCTTTTTAAATATTGATCAAGAACGAAAGTAATATTTGCCTTTTAAATGATTCTGAGTTAGAAATAGTGGTTCGAAAATTTTAAATTTATAGAAACAAGGACGTAGGGCTTTGCAAGCTTTTAAACATTTATAGTGGGCTTTCGAAAGATTTATACATCATTTATCTTTAGTACGAAGTTTTTTCTTTTGAGCGACTAAATTGTGAGTTATAAGTTTAATTTAATTTAATAAGATTGTAATATCATGTTCGTCTTTCAACGCAAAGCTTTAAGTTTGACATTTTTCTTCAATTTATTTTTATTCAAAAGTTAAAATTTTCATTTTTTACCATGCCTTACCCTCCTCCACTAATGTATAAACTTCAAATCAATTAGGCCTGACCCCTTTTTATTCTTACTTCGATTTTTACTCATTGGGAATTTTAATTTCGAGATTTCACTTCATGGTTTCACTTTCAGAGAAATTAGATGGTGCAAAATCTAATTCGGTTCTTCATTTTTGCAATTTCTTCGAGACCCAAGTTCTCCTATTTTTGCTAATTTTATTTTATTACCGTAAGTTTTTTTTTTAATTATTGTTATTATCATTGTTTCTGACTTCTGAAACTTTTTGAATTTTCTGATATTTCTTATGAGAGCTTTTGCAATTAATTTGAACCAACTTGGATCCAAATGACTATTCCTTTTATTTTATTATTCTTATTATGTATTACGTTGTTGATTTTTTCTCTCTTATTGTTTTCTTGTTGCTTTCCCATTTGGAATTTTCCCTGATCTAATCTTGACAATAAAAAAAATCCAAAAACAGAAAAAGGTAAGCATAAACACTTAAACAGACACGTTAATTTAGAAAAAAATAAAAAAAAAAAAACAAACAAACAAACCGAAACAAACATATAAAAAATAACATACACTAAAAACAACTAATAATAATTTCGTTGTTCCTTGTAACAATGAACTAAGCCTAATCTATTGGTCTATAAACACAGAAGAGTTTCATAGCATAGAATAGAAATCACCAAAGTTTCAAGAATAAGTGAACTCTTCACCTAGCATAAATAAAAGCAGAGAGGGGGAGGAATAACATAAACCAGAAGATAATTTTATTTCGCAGTCAATTACAATATATAATCAATCGGTAAACTCTCTCACAGAATATATATATATATATATATATATATATATATATTTCTCTCTCTTCACATTTTATATACATACATATTTCTCTCTTTCACATTTTATAACCTGGTTGTCTGATTGTTTGCGTATCTCAATTGTCTATCAAACATTTTTCAGCCAGAAGAAGAACATAACACCTTTTTCAACTGTAAGAATCTTCTTTTCTATTTGTTGTAGAATCATGTTTTATCTATGCTCACTTAGTCACATAGACAAATAAACACACAGAAAAAATATGCAATAAATTGTTTTGGTTTTTGAACCTTTATACCAATGGTTTGTTATTGTACTGATTGGTGTAATAGTCTATTAGATTATATTCTTCTAATTTGTTAGGTTCTTTGGACATTAATTCTTATGTTTATGTGATTTTCTCTTTTCTTTTCTTGATGTAACTTCTTTTTCGTTACATTTTGTGGGAATCATGAATCAATAATATAGTTTTTATTTTAAGAAACTATCAAAGGAATAAAATTCAAACAATATTAATTGAAACTTATCACCCTTAATCTCTTATTCTCAAAAGTCTCCAGAAAATTGGTGTTGGTGGGTGACGAGACTTAGACCCAGTTGGTTAAATTTGCAAGTATCTCATCGGGTACAAGTATTTTGATCAACCCAAGTCCCTCTGAGATATAAAACAACTTATATACAATTTCAAACTATTTTTAGTAGATTTTTAATCATTTACATTATAAAAATGTTTATTAAATATTAACATCGGCGTAACTCCGATGGGAAAAAATGCCATAAACTCATAATTTCAACTAAATTTTAATAAATAACAAGTAATGTGTATTAGCTCAATCACCCATTTATTATTGCTCAATGATTTAGGGTCCAGGCCCAACCACTCACTATATCAAAGAACATGGACATCTCAAATGTGTTGGTTATACCATATCCTGTCCAAGGACATGTAAATTCCATGATGAACTTCTCACAAAATTTGGTTGAGCAAGGATGCAAAATCACTTTTGTGCACTCAGAATTCACACACAAGAGGGTGATGAGTTCAATGGCCCAACAAGAAAGCATTGATGGATCATCATCATCATCACTCATAAAATTGGTCTCAATTCCAGATGGTCTAGCAAGTGAGGATGATAGAAGTGATGTAGGGGAACTAAGTTTGTCTATATTAAGCACCATGCCTAACATGCTAGAAAAGCTCATACGAGATATTCATTCAAATGGTGGTGACAAAATCACATGCATTGTTGCTGATGTGATAATGGGATGGGCATTGGAAATTGGAAGCAAGTTAGGAATCAAAGGAGTTCTCTTTTGGACATCATCAGCTACTATGTTGGCCTTGCAATATAACATTCCCAAACTTATTGAAGATGGCATCATAGATTCAGATGGTAAGTGTATCAAATTTCACTAACCATTCATGTGTTTTTCATTGCCTATTTTAACAAACAACTTTACTTCACAGTCAATTGTAATATATAATCAATCAATCAACTCATTGACATACGTATACATATAGATATTTCTCTCTCTTCGCATTTTATAATTAGTTGTCTTTAACAAATTACTACGAAGATATTGCTAATGATTTTACCTTTTTTAATATTTTTTTTACCTTTTTTAATATTTTTTTTCAAATAATTATTGTGCAAGAAATAGTTGGAATATTTTACTACAGCTGTTTCCACTTATCCTATATAAATTTTAAAATAAAAAAGTGTATGCACAAGTTTTTATACTATCATCTAATTAGAAATTGATGTATACAAAGTAAGTTTGACAATTTAAAATTTCTTATTTTCACAAGTTCTGAAATTTTGTTTCGCATCTAATCTCTCCCTTTTTATAAGTTCGAAAATTTGATTATAATGACAATTTGATACACATTAAAAGTGAAATCAATTTAATTATTTTTTTAGTTTAATTTATTTTTATAAAAAAAAATTAAAAAGTAAAATTTAGCTTTTATCGGTTTTTAGAATGAAATAGGATTCCAAATTAAAATTTTACATGTTATTCAGCACTACTAATTTTATGATTAACATTTCTCAAATTATCTTCAGGATTAAATGTCTAAACTTTTAAAAATGGAAGGGATTAAATATCTAGATTAAAAATGTAAGGGACATAATTTTCCAAATTGTGAAGATAAATGGACCAAATTTACAAACCAAGTATGAAATTTTGTTGTTATTTTGAAAAAAAAAATACATAGGAAACAAATACATAAAAACACTCCAATAATTAGTATGTTCATTTTGTTTACAATTACAGGATTCCCAACAGCAAAAAGAACATTTCAAATATCACAAAACTTGCCTACAATGGAAACTGGAGTTATTTGGTGGTCAAATGTCTACGATCGAACAACAGAGAAGAAAGTATTTAAGTATATAAGGCAATGCCTACAATTTTTTAACATGGCTGAGTGGTGCATTTGCAACACCACACATGAACTTGAACCTGGAGCATTATCTTTTGTTCCAAATCTCCTACCAGTTGGTCCATTGTTGAGAATTCATGACAATACAAAACCCATTGCAAGATCATTGGGACAGTTTTGGGAAGAAGATCACTCTTGCATAGATTGGCTAAATCAACAACCACATTGTTCTGTTATCTATGTTGCCTTTGGTAGTTTCACTCTTTTTGATCAAAACCAATTCAATGAACTTGCTCTTGGACTAGACCTTACCAATAGACCTTTTCTTTGGGTTGTGAGACAAGATAATAAGATGACATACCCTAATGAATTCTTGGGGAGTAAAGGTAAGATTGTTAGTTGGACTCCACAAATGGAGGTGCTAAGCCACCCTTCCATAGCTTGTTTTCTTAGCCATTGTGGTTGGAATTCTATTGTGGAAGGTTTGTCTAATGGGATACCCTTCTTGTGTTGGCCTTATTTTACTGATCAATTTTATAACAAAAGTTACATTTGTGATGAGTTGAAGGTTGGTCTAGGATTAAACTCGGATGAAAATGGACTAGTGTTGCGGTGGGAAATCAAGCAGAAATTGAACCAACTATTTAGTGATCAACAAATAAGAGCAAAGTCACTGCAACTCAAGGAATTAGTTGTCAACAACATTGGAGGTGATGGATCTTCTAAGAAGAATATCAGTAGATTCGTTGAGTGGTTGAAATATTAAAATTAGTTGTTTGCAAAATCACATGTCCTTTTGTTTAAATCCAATTCATGTCAACCATCTAAGTCAAATGCCCTATTATCTATTAGACAAAATTTACTTTAGACAAGTGTTACAAATCTCTGTTATATAATCTATGAAATTTCATGATTACAAAATTTTACTTTAGATAAGTGTTACTAAGCTATGAAATTTCATGCTTACAGAATTTTACACCGAATAGATGATTATTATTATAAAATTTATTTATTAAGATTAGAAAATTTTTATTTCTAATGAGATTTATTTAATAAAAAAATATAACTATTAAAAATTGTTATTAATAATAATAATATTTTATGACACGGTTCCAACGTAATTAATAATTTCGATATTACTTTTTTTATAAATTAGATGACTACATGTTAGAACCAAATCTAGTTAGGGTAAGAATGAAACTTTAATTTCTTTGAAGGAACATGTCCAATTGAATTTAATATATTGGGTGTTTTCCACACAATCTGCAACTAAGATTTCTCAGTGGCTATTGCTGTATATTCATCATCCCATGTTCCTGTCACCTGAACTACGATTACATTATTCTTTCGAGTGTTCAATAGTATGGGTACGTTTATTGAATTATAAACCCTATGTTATTCTTTTTCGTATTACAAGATACAAGTTGATAGCATAATACCCTTCATTTTGAAAACTGGGAAAAAAAAAAAAGTTTGTAGAAGCCTACAATTATCAAAGCATGGCTTATCCACAATCAGAATCAACTGTAATAGGCTTATTAATGCAACTTGAAATCTTAGAATTGTTCATATTTTATAAGACTATCTTAGAATTGTTCATATTTCATAAGACTACTCGGGAATGAATGCAATTTAAGAATTCCCTCAATTGTACTCTCAATCTCATCATTTTTCCCCTAAGATTTCTTTTTTAATTTTGCTTCATAATTTCATAACATCGCATGTTTTGCCAAATGTAAAAAAATAACTACAAAATTATCTTAATTATAACAGTTGTAATGGCAAAAATTGTGAGATTCTGAGACTTTAAAGGAAAAAAGTGGGGAATTTCATGGAATAACTGACACCTGAACCAGAGTCAGGCATATGTAAACCTCCGGTAAAGACGCCACAGCACACTACTCATTATGGAGAATTACTGTCAAGTATTTTAGTGTAATAACAAAGTAAATGGTGTCTTACCAGACAGTGTGGTTATGCACAAAATAACCAAATGAGAAACAAAATGTGCCGCACAAATAAGTGTTTGAAAATTTGTCATCAAACGATATGAAAATTTTCAATTGTTTACACTTTACATCAATGGCCATTAGCAACACAAAATAACACATTGTTCACGACAAATAATGAAACACTTGACAGCTGTGCCTAGACAAAATTGGCCCAAAACTTAACCCATTCCCTACATGTAAGAAATATCTGCCCCAGTCCCACTGTCTCAAAAAGATATCCATAAAATTATTGAGGTTTACCTTACTACAAAGGGATTTCTGAAGAGATGCAAAGTTTTGAGTCTGCTCCACCACTGATTACACTGTCACTTTTCCACCAGTCAGCAGACAATACCTGAGTTAAATAACCGACAATTACATTATTGACAATTTTAGCTCTTCTCAAACGTAAAACAGACAATGGGAAGATTATTTTTTTTTTTTCTTTCTATGCTAAAACATGGAAAGAAAGTTTTATACCTTATCACTATGTGATTCAATGACTGAAAGTGGCCACTGCAATATTAATGGAGAAAATTATCAGTAAAAACCAAAAGGATGGATATATACTCACGTAAGGAGTAAAAATTTCTGTGTAGAACAAGGATATATTACCGCAGTTCTCAAATCCAACAACATAACTTTCCCATCATAGGATGCAGAAAGTAAATGAAACCATGACTGATTGTGCCATTTGCAAGCTGAAACCCAAGATGTATGAGAAGCAAACTGAAAAATAGGAGCAGAAGTGCCTGCAAAAAAACATGTCTTATAAGAAACTAACATCCAAGTGGTTGTGAAGGCAAGAGAAAATGATAATTTAACTTTATTCAACAGACCTGGTCTACGAGGATCCCAAATCCTAACGACAGGGTCAGAACCACCAGCAGCTATCAGAGCAGAACCTTCCTCACCAACATCAAGGCAACTGAGAACCTTCCCACAGAACTGTACATGGAAGACAATTTATCATAAAATTTTGATTTTTTTTTAAATTGTGTTGCTCTTCCACTTCTGACGGCCAAACAAATTCATTTTTCAACAATAATTTTGTATATAAAATAATGTAGATCAATAAATGAACAAAATAGATAGCCCATGACAGGATTCCACTTCCTCCAGCATGGTAAGCGTTTAAAAATATTTTTTAGATGAAAACATTGCAGCTGATTCAAAATACATATCCACAACTAAGTATAAACAAGGGCCAAAGCCAAGATTGCTTCATAACAAGACAACTTGGAACTACCAGAACCTTGTCACAACATAATTAACAATCAATTGAGGAAAAGGGGTTGAAGATCTAGCGGGCACTAAATCTAATGAATAGTCTTTATCCAGAGAAACAAGTTCAAAGGCACTACAACAAGAGGTTAAGAAACAACAGAGCTTTGACAGTGGCAGAAAATTGATAAGCATACCCTAATAAAGTTCTAACTTAGCTTCCTGACTACACAAATAGTTCATCAATGGCACAGCAAGAAAGGGTAAGATGTCAAGGGAGTATAACTTTTCAACTTACTATATCTGTCAAGTTTTTGCCTGTCTCAACATCCCATTTCCTAATAGAATGATCCCATGATGCAGAATAGATTGACTCTCGCTGTGGCCAAACCACAGAAGATACACACTGCGTATGGCCCACAAGGGTAGTAAAAGGCTCTCCCTACAATACAACGAAGTAATATTGATGAAAACTTATTTGTCAATGAGCAATGATTGATACATCAAAAGGGAAACAAACGCCAAATATGAGCAAAAAAAGTAGAAACAAAATCTCAAGATTTAATTAACAATTTTACATGTCCACATTATACAATAATATTAAATGAATTTTGAACTTGTCTCAAAATTAAATGGTCAAATTCCTTCTAGAATAGTTTCAAGAACATCTTCTTTGAAGACCTCCAGCCTCAGGAGCCAGCATAAACATAGTCTTGATACTTTGCATTCAACCAGTAGAAAATACACAGCAAGTCATCAAAATTCTTAACTTTTTACTATTCCACTCATCAATTACAATGCACAGTGAAAGAAGAGTAAAGTGTCATCTCTGATGATCCCTTGGAACTTAAAACTTTTAAATACAAACTGCTTGGAAGAAATGTCTGTGACTACACAAATTCCAATGTAAAAGCGCAAGAAGATAAACAGTAAGATGTAAGGAACTTCAAACCTCTAGTTGGGGCTCCTCAACTTGACCTCCAACTTTTCTCTTCTTAGACACTAAGTCATCTTCGCCATTAAAGTCATTACTTTGCCATAGATTGATGGTGCAATCCCAGGAAGCCGAACAAACCTATGTATGAGATGAGAAGAAGATTAATGTTACAGACCCACTATTACTCTAGTCATAAACCAACGAGAGAAAGAAGGTGAAAAAGTTAAAATCAAAAAGCAAGTTTGAACCATTTCTCCAGAAGTTTGCGCTGCAACACTCTGTACAGAAGACTTGTGACCACGCAAGATTTTGTAAGCCCTAATCCTCATAGGATGGTTTACAGGATCCTCTGTATTAAGCTATCACACAAGGAAAATGTAACGTAGTAAGCATAAGCACAGCATATAAGGAACTGAAACTCAGCAGCTTCTTTTAGTTACCTTCCATAGCCTCAACGTCCGATCTTTTGAAGCAGTAGCTACCTTAACAGTTTCCATACCTGATTACAATACAAATCTTGATATCTTGGAACAAATCAATAGCAATACTGTGCATCTGTATATCATAAAACAATATGACATATGGACTACACAAGAAACAAGCACAAACATCTGCAACAAGCTTCCCCCACTAAACCCAAAATATGACCCCTGCTGCAATGTTGTCAAAATTGTGCTTCAACACACACGATAGTTCAATCAAACATGTTTTGGACTCCCAAGCATTTCATGCCGGATGCCTCCAACAGAATGCATTCCATAGTAGAGTTCATTTTTGTTATATATAATACTTTCTATGTGCAAACAAACACACAAACATATATAATTTTGCATATTAGTTGTATCTTACAATTTGTGTTACCATCCTATCGCCCTCCCCCCCCCCCCTCCACCTCCTTTATGTCAATGGTGAAACTCAATTGCGACTACCTTGCTTGGATGAACATATAAACATACTCATTAAAAGTGACAGCACATATTTATCATGTGCTATAAATGAAAGTGTTTTTATGGAAAATGAAGCATTGAATACTAACTAATGTCAAATAACACAATATGAAGGAATGGGGAAAAAACAAAATGCAAATAGGTAATCTGATAGAATGACTTTGAACTTGATATCCGAGGGAAAACAGCCATGAGCTGTCTTACATTGTTAGACACAAACTTTATCATTTTCCC
This sequence comes from Hylodesmum podocarpum, assembly GCA_026586105.1. NCBI lineage: Eukaryota > Viridiplantae > Streptophyta > Magnoliopsida > Fabales > Fabaceae > Hylodesmum > Hylodesmum podocarpum. The sequence goes on along the minus strand of JALJEV010000803.1, from coordinate 2,553,732 downwards.
ATCAGAAATAAATTAAACATCAACAATATTTGACAACTTCCAATCAGGATGGTATACAGAAACAAAGATGGCAGTATGTGGGAGAATATACTTGTATCCGTACCTTCTGGATTGATGATACTTACAGAAGTGAGTGCGTCGCTATGTCCCTCCAATACATGGGTACATAACCCAGCACCTTTCCATACCCTAAAATATAATTTAATCAAATCATGGTGGAAGCCTAGTAGATGGAGAACGTATACAAATTATAATATTAAGCAATAATACAATATGACAATAATTCTAAAAGAACAAAACTGCAAGACTATTTATTACCTGCCTAAACCATCATAACATCCTGTCAAAAAGAACCTGCACAAATAGAAATAGTAACACACAACTTTAAATTCTTAGTGAAGGACATACAGGTAAAAACCCATTCAGCTTATTAAAATAGAACCAAAATTATTATATTTTAGCCAGTGATAATTACACAATGACATGGGTTAAACAAGCAAAATGGCCTTAAAATAATACTCATTCACCCAATGGCTAAAACTTTAAAGAACCACTCCATGAAGAGGGTTAGGTTGTGTCCTCTGACTACTACCCTAAACCCTAAACATTGGAAAAATAAACGTCAAACAGTGAACATCTGATGGTGATGATGTGCTCACACCCTATATTATCCACAGTTTACACCAATCACTCTTCCAATCATCTCCAAATATGAATAACAAATCAAGGGAAGCCAGTAAAAACCAACCACACTAACTTAATTTCAACCTACTAACCTCAGTAAAATCTTTCACAAATAATGATTAAATAAACGGAGTTTCCCACACAAATATTGGCATATTGCCAGTTGCTGGCATTAATAAACATAAAAAGTTAATAGAAAACACATTAGCACGTTTCAGGACCATTGTGGCATAAATTACTACACAAATTTGATCAATTTTCCATCAAAATATTACACATTTGCAAGCTTACCGAGAAGAAGAACCATCAACAGCACTGACCCAGTCATCATGTAAAGAAGGGCCTTCCTCCTTTCGTGGGGCCACAACCCTTGTGTACTCAATTTCTAATACCCTTTCCTATAATTGATCATTCAAAACAGTTAGTTATGATCCTATGACATCATAGTAAAAGCCCAAAATTTAACAATGTTTTGTTTCCTATCTTAAGAAATCAAGATTAATGAAATTGACAAGTTCTTGTTTGTATTTCCAATTTCAATCCCTGAAACTTAAACAATTTCCTTGTAAGTGACAAAATGGGATAAGGTTCTATTCCCATCATTGAAAATAAGAAGAAAAAATAAAATGTACTTATCCAAATGTTAAAACTAGCTTTTCATTAATTAATTCATAGAAGCTCTATCTTAACTTTTCTAAAAGATGTGGCACTTTCTACAAACTAACTAATGAGAAACTAGTTTTAATTTTCAAAGTAAATTTCTTTTTTTCCTTATCTTTTTCCTCCTACAAGTCCTTCTAGGGGAAAAACACCCAAACAAGTCCATAAACATAAGTTAAAAATTAGCTTCTATAGAGTCTAACCGGAGAAAACTTATACAAATTAGTTTATGCATATCCAAACCAACTTTACTTCGTAGCCAACTACAATACGCAGTCAAACAGCCAACTCACTCACAGAAAATACAGGTATAGTATTCTCTCTCTTAACATTTTATAACTAGTTGTCCTGGTTGTCTGCGTATTGCGGTTGTATACCAAATATTTTTCTATCCAAACAGACCCAAAATCCAATTGCAGTTTCAGTTTCTATCACACAGACACAATCATACAACAATAGGGACAACAAGGAACAGCATTTGCAATGCATGATTATTACCGCAGAGATTCCCTTGGCTAGAAGAAACTGCTCAAGCGACATCCGCACGAACTCGCCATCGATCAAAAAGTCAAACGGCTCCGGATTATGATCAGCGTCTGCAAACAACAACCAAATTCAATCAATCATCTAAAATTAAATTAAAAAATAAATAAATAAATAAATACAGCGTTAGAAAGTGAGAAACTGAAACTAATTACTGCTGGATTGAAGGAGTAAGTTGACAAGTGAGGAGAGGCCCAATCGAGTGAGGTCGGCGGGGATGGCGACGGCGGCTGCCGGAACTTTGAACGGCGCGTCCAATTTCGTGACGAAGCGCACTTGGAGCCTCCTCGAGGTTCCTTCGCCATTCTCTTCCGCCATGTTCGTTTTACTGTGTTTGTTCTGCAAAGAGGCTAAGCCAAGAGGAAGAAGAAGAAGAAATTAGGGTTTTAGGGTTTCCAACTTGCTATGGGTTTTAGTCTTTGGGAGCTCTCACAATACTACGTCGTTTTTGGTGCAACGATGGACAATTTTTTTTTTATTTTTAGTATTCAAATAATTTAAAAAGAGATTATTTTAATTTCTTATAAATACCTACAACATTCATCGTTAAGGAAATCTTTAGTTTTTTCATTTAGTTTTTATTTTAAAAATATTTTTAATATTATTTATAAATTATTTTTAGCTCACTTTCTTAAGTGTTTTTTTTCAATGGATGAGAATACAAGTTTCCTAAGTTATTTTTTATTAATATAAAAAATATTACTTTACTTTTTATTAATTCATTTAATGTAATAAATAATTAAAATTGAAAATTTTAATAATAAAACTTTAAAATATTTTATTCTTAAGAATACTTAACAGCTAACTAAATATAATTTTCGCATTCATATATATCATACATGATGTAAAATAATCATATAAATACACATGTATTACAAAAATGCAATATTAATACTAAAATTAATATGCAAATCAATAAAACCCAACATGATTTATGTAATGATTAAATACCCATGGTTTAAACAATGCTCACTTTGTTTATGGGGAATAGGAAAAATATTATAAAATTTATTATAGGAAAAATATTTTTTTAAAATAACTAGTTAAGAAAAATTATATCCTATTTTCATCCAAAATTTCCTGTTTTAGTTGTAAAGCCCATTGGGCCAATCCAATTTTATGCCATCTTGTATGGATCTTCAACTATTTGTTCATATGAAATTTTCAAGTCCTAGTACTTTTTATTTTAGTACAAACTTGAATCAATTATTCTATACATGAAAACCAGGATTTTTTCTCTTGTTTCATGCACAACAAAATAATACTGCTAAACAATTTTTTATTATACATATAGTACAATCATATTTCATATATTATTAAACTAATCAAAGATTGAAAACATAGTAGTACTAATTATATTTTTATATATTATTAAACCAATCAAAGATTGAAAACAAAGGTTACATTACACCAAGCCAATATGTAGATGGTTAAAGAACTAAATGGTCCCCTATTTCATTTTCTAAGCTTTGAATTTTCCATTGAATATGGATGGCAATATATACTAATATATACTAAGTATCTTTCATAACACAGTAATCTAAAGCCTCTAAAATTTTTCTAATGAGAATGGTTGTTCTGGAAAATACCTAACTAATCAACTTTAGTGGTTATATTTTTTTAATATGAAAAAAGTATTAAAAGCATAGAATCAACCATGTACGGAATAATATTTTTTAAGATTAACATTTTGGGACCCTTCTTATTCAGAATACATTTTTAATTTGGCAATACATTTTAAACTAAGGGTACTTAATGTTGAAAAAATCATTCCCTGTGTCATTGTATCTAGAGTTTGTCTTATGTGACAAAATAAGGCATGTAATGGACACATATTTGACAATGGTAATGACAAAAGAATATTTATTTTAAAAAATTACTTTAAAATTAACTTTACAACTTACTTCTTTAAATTGATATATGATTTATTTTATTATTTTACTTAACATGAAAATTCATTGAATGTTTTGACCAAAAATTTATTTACTTTGAATAACTTTGAGACTATATACTATTTTTCACTTATGAATTTAGAAAAATAAAAATATTATATTGATTAATAATATGATCTTTATTTTTTTATTTAATTTAGACTAATCTCTTTAGTAATAAAATGTTTAATTTTGTCTTTTAATTTTGTAATTAAGTCTAACTTTTTCTTTACAGTTGTTTTTATTTTTATCAAGCAGAATATAATTATTGAAATGATTTTTATGCTATAAAATTTTAGTTTAATAAGAAAATATAAAAAATGGTAATGACCAAGTGTAAAGGAAAAAAGAAAATTAAAAAGGTGAACAAAAAATAATTAATAGAGATGAGAATATTCTTCTTAAAAAAATTTAGATATGAATATTTATTTAATTTAATAAAGTAATATTATTCATCAACTAATTATTGTCTTATTTATAGACATTATTAATAACTAAATATAATATTTTAGTTCAAAACTGATAGAATATTATTTTTTTAACAAAAAATAACTGTAGTCTAGATGATGTTTTTTCAATCATTTTATGGAATTGAATGTCCATTTTTCCTCTTGCATTTAGAATAAATGGAGTACCCTATCCAAATTAAATATAAAAATATAGATTTAAATAAAAACAACTCAATCTAGTTGTAGTTTAGTTTAGATAAACTAGATTGTTTTTTCCCCTAAATCTATGAATAAAATGGATTTTGCTTGTTTCAACATTGATCACATAATTGATTGCTTCATGTTCATGGAATAGTACAGATTGTGTCCTCATAGTATAGATCACTACAAGAACATGTCATGACATATGAAGACAAGTACTTGTAGACAATAATACAGTGTTCAAATTTTCCTTACCCTCCAAGATTTTTAAAATTCTTATATTAACTTCAGTTTCACTATAATATATATAGCAAGAACTAATTGAATCTTCATAGCAAAGAACAATAATTAGGATGGCTAGACCACATGTTATGGTTGTACCTTACCCAGTACAAGGGCATGTGATTCCTCTAATGGAGCTTTCACTACTCTTAGTCAAACAAGGCATCAAAGTAACATTTGTGAACACCAAAGATAACCATGAGAGGATCATGAGTGCATTTTTTCAAAGTGGTAATGATTTAGTGCTATCTCAAATTTGTCTAGTGTGGATATCTGATGGACTAGAATCCTCAGAGGAGAGGAAAAGGCCAGGTAAATCATCTGAAGCAGTGTTGAAGGTTATGCCTGAGAAAGTTGAGAAGCTAATTGAATGCATCAATGGATCAGAAAGTGAAAAGATTACGTGTGTGCTTGCTGATCAGAGCATTGGATGGGCACTTGATATTGCAGAGAAGAAGGGAATTAGAAGAGCAGCATTTTGTCCTGCATCTGCTGCACAATTGGTGTTGGGATTGAGCATCACAAAGTTGATTGATGATGGAATCATAGATAAAGATGGTGAGTTCATACTACAACAAAATATTCCTTCTATTTATTAATTTATGTTGTTTAATTATGCATTTGATCTCTATTAGTTTGTGCAATTATAAAAACTAAATGACTATTTAAACTGTTTTTTTCTTTTACAATGATTTTAATGACATCAAACAAGTGATTCAAAATAAAATTTTCATGGGTAATTAAGTAGTGAATGTAAGATATATATAACCTGCCATGTCATATTTAAGAGATACTATCATTCTATATGGAAAAGGAAGAAGGCATGTGATATTGCTATGCATGTGATTTTCTAATTACTTCTAGATTTAATCTTAAACACTTGGAAGAACATTTGTTGAGTTATTTGCCTCCTTTTATTCAGATGTTTCTGCATCAGTCATAACTGCTAATTTGATCGGCAAGCAAGTACTACATATGTCACTCTAAAATGTTGTCCCATGAATCAACACACAAAAATCACAGCATGTTATTGTCTTATTATTGGAAATGAACTAACTAAATTTCCTCTTGTCCATGTAAGTAACGAAAACTCATGAAACTTGACCGAGCAAAATATCTTTATCATGAGAAATATTTGGTAGCCAACTCCAATACAAACCAACTAGTCAATTACCTTACAAAAATTACCTTACAAAATGTAAAGAAAGATGAAGAAAGAGAAAAAATTAACAAAAGAAATAAGAATACATATACGTTTTTCTGTGAAGTAGTTGACAGGTTGACTTATATTAGAGTTGATCACCAAATATTTCTCATATGTCATTCAAGGTAGACTTGTAATGTTTCATTACATGATGAGCAACTCTCTATCTCACCTAATAAAGATGGTTTACAACATAGTTCAATTCTCACTAACTACAGTACAAACAAAACTAAGCTCCCACAGATAAATATAAGAACTCTTACTTGTTACTTTTTGTTAAGAGTGAGTAACAGATGACAATTAATGATAAACATGCAATTTCTCATGTCCTTGTAACTCATGCATTAACAAGATTACTTGAATGTGCTGCTCCATTAATTATGAAGAATTTTTTCAAACCATTATGAGCTTCCTAAATTGTCAATACAAACAACTGATTGGCATTCCTTAGCATAATAAAACTTTTATCCTAACTCATGACATGAAACTACAATCAAGACTCTTAACATTTAAATTATTCAGGAACTCCAATCTATAAACGTGTCATTCAGCTATCCCCTACAATGCCAAGTGTTACTACAGAAAACCTTGTCTGGGTTTCTGTGGGGAACAAGACTGCTCAGAAGCACATTTTCCAACTCATGTTGAAAAACATAAACTCCATGAAGAAAACTGAGTGGCTTCTTTGCAATTCATCTTATGAACTTGAGCCAGCAGCATTTTCAATGGCTCCACAAATCAAACCTATAGGGCCACTTCTTTCAAGCAATCAGCTAGGAAACTTCTGGCCACAAGACCTTACTTGTTTGAAATGGTTAGATCAACAATCACCATGTTCAGTTATATATGTTGCATTTGGAAGCTTTACAACTTTTAGTCCTACCCAATTCCAAGAACTGTGTTTAGGCCTTGAACTTTCTAATAGACCTTTTCTATGGGTTGTGCAACCAGACATCACAGAAGGGTCCAAGAATTCATATCCAGAAGGATTCATAGAAAGGGTGGCAGAACGCGTTAGAATGGTGGGTTGGACACCACAGCAGAAAATTCTGAACCATCCTTCAGTTGCTTGCTTCATAAGTCACTGTGGTTGGAACTCCACACTGGAAAGTGTCTGCAGTGGAATCCCACTCTTGTGTTGGCCTTACTTTGCTGATCAGTTCCTAAATAGGAGCTATGTCTGTGATGTTTGGAAGGTTGGATTGGGGCTTGAACAAAATGGGAGTGGCATGATCACACAAGTTGAAATCAGAAACAAGATCCATCAACTTTTGAATGATGAACAATTGAAAGCAAGGGCTAAAGATTTCAAGGAGAAGGTTCAAATTGGCACTAGACAAGGTGGTTTGTCAAAGAATAATCTTGACAGCTTCATCAGCTGGATAAAATGTTAAAGAAAGATATCTGACAGACAACTACAATAAGCGGACAATCAGACAATTAGATATAAAATATGAAGAAAGAAAAATACATACATATTCATGCATGTTTGGTGAATGAGTTGGATGGTTGACTGCAAAATAAAATTAAATGTTAAAAAAATTACAACCTTTTTTTCTGTTATAACATTTTTCTTTTTCTTAATACAACTGTATGATATTATAATAACAAAATCTTAAACTCTTTGATCATCATGTTGATGCCATAATTTCTAACTATGATGTAATAATCTATTTAAAATGGACTAGGCTAGTGTTTGATCCAATATTTGGGCCGAATAGGCCAATTACATATTAGGCCTCAAGCCTAGTCTAAAAGAAATTACCTATTCTATTATTTAGTCTCTGAGTGCATGTTTAGATGTGATATTTTTCACATGTAAAAATGTGTTCTGTACAATTCATTATATAATCTATTATTAATCTATTACATATATAATCTATTATTAATCAATTATACCTACAGGAATTAATTATTATTTGAATCAATTATTAAATTTTCTATTTAACAATTTTAAAATAATTAATTTTATTTAAATACAACAACAACAAAAAGCTTTTATATAGAAATTTTTTTAAAAAATATGTATAGAGTTGAAAGAGAAAAGATGCAATAGTTGTTGAGAAAGTTTGAAATAATTTGAGAATGATGATTTCTGGGAAAATAATTATAAGCTTCAACTTCTTAAATGTAAAAAATCAGCTTAATATGTTTTTTTAAAAAAAAAATTGTTTACAAATTTCAATATTATCCCAGACAATTTTATTTTTTTTTGGTAAACAACTATTTTTACTAAAAGAAGCAGTTAAAATTTGAAAAAATAATCTTTCTCAAACATAATTAGCCAAGGATCCAAATTTTGATTAATTATTTCAGCTTACTTCCTTTTATGTTACCTTGCCACTTCTAAAATTGTTACAATTGTTTTCTATTTTGCCAAGTTAGTAAAAGTTAAAACACAAAAAAGGTATAAAACAGAAGTCATATAGATTCAAAATCACTCTATCAACTAAGCTACCAGCCACCATGCCTCTATAGTATTATGTATTTCACTTTTTCTTCTTTTGGCTGGTCAGGGCTATTCCCCATCTAATGTTTTAGGCCATGTTTCTACTTTCTAGTGTGGTACTTGCTTCAAGAGTTGTTTAGGCATTTGGTGTGGCATGGACCACACACTGTTTGTTCCTCAATCTGTTTCTTTTCTAAAGCATGTGTATATATACAGTTGGAAAATCATGGGTTGAGAGTCCCTGATGATAGTTACTACTACACTGCACTGGCTGTGTAGTTAACACACCCTAGTGAGTAGTGACCACTGACCCCTTCTCCACACTTCATAATAAGTCATAACAACTTCTTTGCCTCTTGTCTAGTTCACTGGCCTCTCATCATCAATCAATGTCCCAGCTTTGTTTGTTTGATTGTGGTAAAAAAATCAAAATGTGTGTGAGCAAATGATGAATTGAGAGGAATGAAAAAAATTATACATTTGTTTTACTGTTTAGTTCAAGAGGGAAATGGAAGTTGAAGAAAAATGAGGTGAAATTCACAAAAATAAAAAAGGTTGGATGAAGAAAGTATAAGAGAATAAAAATCTTAAATCAAACCCAATAAAACTTAATCAGTAACTAACTGTGCAGCGTATTTGGATGATACAATCTTATAGTGAAATTGAATTAATGTTAAATTAATTAATTTGTTTGGATAAAATATTTTAACGAGTTTAAAATTATGTCATTTTGAAAAAGAATTTCAATGGAGTAAAATTCATAAATTTAAAATTTTATCTAAAATAGAGGTATTTTGATTTCTGGTCTACTATTCTTACAACTTCACTCACAACTCTTAGGTAGCTTCTCTGTTGCAACTCCTTGCTCTGCATCTCGTAATTTTTAATTTAATTATAATTAATTATTTATTATATTTTTAAATTATTCAATATCAAAAATTAATTATTAAATATTTTGTAATATTAGAATTATTTTGAATATTTAAGTATTTAAAATGGATTAATGTTTATTTTCATTCAATATTAAAAATTTAATTTTAAATAAATATTTAAAAAATAAAAATTTGAATTTTTTGAGAATTGAATTACTTTATTTAAAAAAAATTAAAATACAAGAAATTAAATTAATTCATTCAAACAAAATAAATATAAAATAAAAATAATTTAAATCAAAATAATTAAAATATTGTGTATTTTAATTTTTAAAAATTTTCAAATTCTCCGCTAAAATTCAAGCTAAAAATGAATTTCAAAATCTTAAAATTGCTTCTAAAAAATTTGAAGCCAGAAACGCCCCACGTTTTTAAGAGACAACATCGTTGGGAAGAGTTAACTTCCTCCCCTTTTCCATTACCATGCTTACAAATAAATAAATAAATAAATATTTTTTTCTCTCATATTATTCTTCAAACAAATAAGAGATTTTTAACACTTTTATATTTAAAAAGGAAAATTTTCAAAAATTTCTTTAAATTGAAATTCTGTGGGTTATGTCAATTTATTTTTAGATGTTTTTTTTATAATTATGTCATATGATATATTAACCATCATATCTTATATGTTCAATTATGTTTTGATTTATTTCGTTTATCTTATTTCATAAATGTATTAAATATGTTAATCTTATATGAAATAAGATAAAAAATTATTAAGAAAAATCATTAAATAAAATTAAATAAATAAATCAATACAATGTAGATACTTAACATGACAGTTAACATGTTATTTCATCCCAATTAACATAGAAAGAACAACAGAATTAACAAAATTTTAACTCAAGAAACATTTTTTAAAAAAATTCTTTTCAGAGAATCAAAGTAAAAATATTTGTACAATTTATAAACTAAAAGATATTTCCTAAATTTTGATCCTTAAAAAATTATCATATTTGTCGTCTTTAAAAAAAGTCAATTAATTTAGTCGATGGTAACATCATTTCCTTAATTCTCTCTTCTATTTCCTTTCTTTTTTTCAACACTTCCACATCTTTAAAGAAGCTACTCCATCGTTGTAACAATCATCTCTTGGACATTAGAAATGTTGTAAGATCTCAAGTGTTTTGTATCAATTATGGCCACCAATTCCCTTTCTTCTTCTTTTTTTTTATTGATCCAATGGCCAAAGGGGAGTAGATTATGTGATTTGAATGTTACTCGTTTGTTCAAAGCCTTTTGTAGCAAATTAACTTAGTTAATGTTTGATTTCATGTGCAAAACTACTTTTAAATAAATATCTATATGTTCAATTTATTATTAGAGATTTGAGTTTGGTTCATAATTAAGGTCCATTCATTTATTTAAACTCATGCTTTAAAAGGGACGTTTTTTTTATAAAATAAACAATTTTCTGTTTTGGTTGTATGTTTTTGTTTAACATGTTTCTATCTTTTTAAAAAAAGCCTTACATTTTTTTTTAAAATAAGCATATCTCATCTAGTTAAAAAATTATTTTTCTAAAAAAAACACTTATTTTAGACAAATGGACCCTTAATTATAAATTGAAACATCTTTATATAATTTATACACTTAATAAAAAATTTAATATTAAATTCTATTACTGACTCATTTTAAAAATAAAAATATCCAAACATAAATTACATCACTTCAAAATCAAACAAATTACAAATGAACGTTGATTCAAACATGGTATATATATTATACTTTTTCTCAATGAATTTCCAAACACTACACGCTTAATATAATCTACCATCTCATTATAAGGATTTCAATGAGAAAAATATTTATAAACAATCATAAAATAAGCAGATATTTGAATTCACACACATGATCAACAAGGTACATAGCAGTTACAGTGAGATGTATAATTATTTAGATAAAAGTCATTAATTTTAATTTTGTGTCTTTCTTTTTCACAACAAAACATGAGTATCTTGACATGAGAAGATCCTCGTCCCCTTCCTTTTCACTTAACCTCTCTATCTCCCTGTATGCAAGGTAGTAGCACCATTAGCAATTTTAATTTCTATGAACCCTAACTGGACCACTTTCATGTGTATCATGTGAAAGTTTTACAAAAATGAAACTTCTACACAGGGCTAGCATGATGACAAACAAATGTTGACAAAGTTCACCAGAGGTGTATATAAATATATGGCAAAAACATTAGGGCCCTCAATGCATAATATTAATATATACATAGGACAAAATTTATATGTAATTTCATAGAAGTTTTTTTTTTTGTGTTATATATTGTTCACAATCAAAATTAAACTTTTACTTTATTAATATACATAAGATCAAGTGGGAGGACTTGGACTTTTATTACAATATAATAAGATAAATGAAAACTAGAAATATATAAGATCAAATCATAAAATGTTAAGAGTAAATGACAAAGTCATGTGAATATTTTAAATGTGATTACTAAAAAAAATTTAGTTATAACCATTAATTTATTATTGAATGATTCAGAAATGAGAACTGTAAAGAGTACATTAAGTGTGAATTCTTTTTATTGTAAAAAATAAATACTATAAATTTGAATGATTTAATGGGTGGTTATTAAGATTAAAAAATAGTTAAGAATACCATCACATAACCACTTTGAAAAGTCATGTATTTTTCTTAACCTTGACTATTTAAATATGATTTAATGATGTATATTTTCAATTTCAGTTCTCACGATGATAAGAAATGTTCTCATGTGAAATGTTAAAACATATTTAAGGTTAATACATTTTTTTAAAAATTATGATATTGATGCAAAGTATTTCTTGACTTCATTGATAAAAGACCCTTCTTACAAAAAAAAACAATAAAAAAAATTGACCAAGTTCTTTAATAATGAGGGCCAGGCTTTCTTTATAACATAGATATAGCCATTAAAATTTTGATATGCATGGTGAGGTTAAAAAAATAAAAACATTGTAGTGATAAATGAGCAATAGAGATTAGAAGGATATGTGGAAAAGAAATTGCCACGCTTCCTTGTAATAGGTGATAGGGTTTGTCGGTAGGAAAGTTAACATGATGATGTAAAGTGATTGGAGTAGAAAAAGATTAAAATTTCAATATCTTCTATAAAAAACAAGAAAAAAAATAGAATATCTTCTTAACATTAATGGGTTTGAGTTTCATGAATATGGGATATGCATGAAAAATGAGAAGAGATCATCTACACACGTGAAAATGGGAAATCTTAGAAAGTGATGTTTCATGTTACAAAGAAAATAACTTGTAATGTGTGTTTGAACATTATCTTTCCCTAGTATGGCTATATATCTAGTGCTATAGCTACCATTATGACACTGTAGAATATAACTTAGACATCATGGAAATGTTTAAGAATATATATAGGTCTTACCTTAGTAGGTTAAGTTTAAAGTATATACAAGAATTTTGTGACTTTAAAAAAGACATTTTTAGACAAATATATGCTACTCAAATTAAAGGCTACCCTAGCTAGAGCCTAGCTAGTTAGCTGAAGGCCCACTCTCTTAAACATTGTCTGAAGACTCACACTCTAAAGGCTACTCACAAATTATTCTATTATTTTTTTAAAAAAATATTAAATTATCTAATTCTTATATTTTCATGGACTAATACCATGATTTTCTCTTAAATTTAAGATTAAAAATTAAAAATAAAAAATGAGGTAAAAGTAAATTTAGTAGAAATATTTATAATGCATGTTTTTTATCCAACTTAATTGTCTTCTTATGTAAAAATTCTAAATGAAAATAAAAATTTAAAAGATTATATACCAATAACGTAAAATAATTTTCTTCAATAGTCTAATTATAAATTAAATTTTGTAGAATTTATAGGAATGTTTCAATCAAAATTATTAAATTTACCATAGATTAACAAATTTACCGTAAATAATGAATTATAATTAATTGACCGTGTAAAATATTCTATGGATAGTGTATAATTTTCTTTCTAAAAAATTGAAGTATCATAAAAGATAATTAATTTATAACTTTTAAAAAATATTATTTTTTTATTATTGATTAAAATTTATTACAACTTATTAAATCACTTTATGACACTATAAACATGTTTTAATTTGTTCCCTACTTATGAAGAAGGGAAGCTACGTGAATAACAACTCTGCAATTGCAAATTAGTATCCATTGTTTGTCAGAGTTATTAACAACATTATAAGAAGAGTAGTCACTTGTTTGATGATGGGAAAAGGACAAATGTTAGACAAATCTTTATAAGAAGAAGAATTTATTTGTTAACATTTTTCAACATAAATTAAAATGTATAACTTTTTTCATATGTGTGCAAAGATTTGGATCATTACTTTGTGGATTAAATAGTTTAATTAATTAGAATAAAAATTTTAAATTATTAAATATATCAGTTATAATTGATGTAATTTTGAAAATATTAATTAGTAATTACACTTTGTATTCACACATATCGGCCTTTTCCCCAACACGTGACAAATATGAATATTAAATGTATGTTTAATTTTAATTTGAGGTTCAATTAAAATTCAATCAACTTTCATACAAAAATTTTAAAATAAAATTTAAACTTTTTATATGAAAATATATATTTTTTTAGTTTTATATGATTTTAACTCTAGTATAAAATATAAATAAGTAGGTTAATGAAAGTGCTTCCACACTTTACATACTCAATCATGTGTCACTCTCAATTTTATATTTAATTCATTTTTTTCAACAAACATATACGGCTAGATTTCAGTGAAAAGATAAAAAAAATGGTAAAAATAAAATAAAATATTATCTAATATCTTATATATCTTAATACCTCACACTATTACACATGTATATAATTTAACTTAATTATGTAAAATTAACTTTTATAGGTGAGAGTTATAATTTATTTATATTAATAATTTGATAACAGGTGATAAAATAAACTTAACATTAATAAATAATCATAAAATAAGTCATAGTATCATAATAAAAATGTAAGTTATAATAATTTAATTATATAAAATTAATTTTGAAAATTGAATGATCTCGATATTTAAACAGATTATGTTCTTAAATGATATAAGATGTTGAACACCTTCTCCTATCTCACTCCACTCATCTTTATTTTCTTTAGTTTTCTCCGTATGAAGAAGCATCTTTAAATAAAAATAAATATCCTTTCTTCTATTTGCTTTTTTTCTTTTTTTTTTTATCTCTGTTCTAACGCAAAGACAAAATAGAATTGTAGGGATAAAAAAATGTTCGAGAAAACACTCCACAGTTAAAATTTATTTAATACTTTTCCCTCCACAGTTAAAATTTATTTAATACTTTTCCTATAACAAACAGTGTGTATGTCAGTGAATCAAACAACAATAGCAACAAAAATGAGAATGAATACATGCAACTATATAGGACAAAGGTATATTATGAGAGTACCTATAACAAACTCTTCAACACTCTATTTTTAATATTCTTTTATATTATCAATTAAAATTTATTTACCAAATCAGGCATTAAATAAAAAAAAAAACTCACCCAAAACTTATAACTTCTAATATGATCATATTAAATATTCAAAATATATATATATATATATATATATATATATATATATATCATATATATAAGGGTGATATTTTTCAAATAAAATATTTTTAATTAAATATAATTCGTATTTAATCAATCAACTTTTTCATAATACATACATAATTTTTTCTAAAAAAAAATTATTTTGGGGTTAAAACTAGCTAAGTGGGGTGAGAAATTAGAGAGAAGAAGGGTTTGAATATTGAGTTTCGCATTCACATGGGTTCATTGACTAGTTGAGAGAACATGTCAAGGAATGAGGCCCTAATTCCTAGCTGTCCATGTCACTAAGATATTTAAATTTCATCTAAATTCTCAATTCTCAAATTTCAAATATCAATGATGATGATGATCATCATCAGTGAACAACGCATGGCACCCCATTATTCTTTGCAGATCAATATCATGCATCTAGCAGCTACTTGCAGTGACACTGTCTCTCTGTTCTGTGCTTGTGTGTCTTTCTGTCTATTTTGCTTTCTGCCTTTTCTTTGAGAGAGACTCTCTCTCTCTCACTGTTCCCATCCTTTTAAATGAACATCACTAGATATAGACACCACACATGACAAATATGTCACAAATTCATTTAACTTTCAATTCAGATTCAATTTGCCTACCAAATGGTCTCACACAAAACATAAATAAAATAAAATTAATTATATACAAGTAGATTTATTTGGTGTAAAATATTGTCACAAAACAGATAGATAGGATATTAGATAATAATGAGATGAATCAAAATATTCATTAAAAATTTAAGTAAACAAATCTGATTTATTTAATTTATTTAAATAAAAATTTTGTAATTTATTCGATAGTTGTGATAATAAATTAATAAATAATTTTTTATTAATCTATTATATTTTTTATTTATAAATATATTTATTAATAAAATATATAATGTATAAATACTTTTAAATAAACAAGTGAGACTAAATTAAAATATAGTATTAATTATCTAATTTATTTTCTTCTCTAAATTTTAAAAATAAATATAAAAATATATTAAATTGTTTTTGACATTGCAGGTACTCATTATATTTTTAAAAAGATAATAGATAAAACATAACCATCTATAAAATAAATAAATAAATTGGATTAATTTATTAATTTATTAATTTTTTATTTCTTAGTATTGGACGGAGGATGGATGTTTTTCATCCTAATTTAATAATCAATTAGGAAATGTACTAATTTTTTAAAGCATTATTATTATATTTAACTATCTTAAAAATCACATAAACTTAGTGATTGCACTTTTACTAATATTTTAAGCCCAAAACATAACTTTGTAACATTATTTATTTATTTTTCAGTTAAAATTAATATTTTATCTTGATAAAAATTGACCTTGAATGTAATTAAACTTTTACTGTGCTAATTATTAAGAGAAAACTCTGAGATTCAAAGAAAAAAAATACATCCAAGATATGCATATAAAATTTCTGCATTTTGGTTAGTAAAATATAAGTATTATAACCATCACCAGCTACCATGCTCATTTTTATCTTATGATATAAGTCTCATCCGTACAGGTAAGTATCAAATTCAGGGCCTAAGATCTTCCTTAATTGACATAGAGAAAAATATATATATTTTAATCTTTAAAATTTTGGAATTAATATCGATTTAATATTCTTAATGATTAAAAATAAGTAACCCCGTCTTTATATTTTATTATTTAATAAGATCTTTAATATAATTTAGATAATATTTACTAAGAATTAATAACTACTATCTAAATTATTCCAAGGACCATATTTTGTCACGAAAATTTAAATTTATTTATTAACTTTAAAAAATTAAAATAATATTACTCCTAACAGTTAAGAACTAAAATAGTTTCAGTATGAGAAAGCCACAACTTGAAACTTTTAGGTTAAGAAAGATAATAATAATTAATAATTAATATTGATTGATACAAGAAATTCCATGATTAAAAAAAAAAAAAACCTAATTTGGAACAGGGTACATTATATATGGCTCTAAACATCTCATCAGTATAGGATCTACCCAGAATATAGTTACTACTATTAGTTTTAGTAAAGTGAAAAAATCAGTTAAGTTATAAAATAATTTTCTTAAAAACATTGTTTGATTGTAGCATAATGAAAGATCAAATAGAAACCAACCAAACACACTAAAAATTAATGCTAAGTTAACCAAAACTAAGAAAACAAAATAAATAAAAATGGTAACATGCATTGGATTTTCTTTACAAATTTCCCATCTTTCCTTCTCCATTTTCTCCCATTGAAATTTCTCTCCTACAAAAGTCCCTACCCAACCAAATCTAATAAAAATCACAAAAAAAAAAAAAAAACTAGATCAAAGATCTTAATTCCCCAAAATAAACACATTTAAAAAAAAAAACATAAAAAGAAAAAGAAGAGAGTGAAGCTATTATAACAAAACCGCATGTTCGTCGTTGTTAATGTTGTTGTTGTTTCCATCATAATACTCGATGAGTGTCTGGAGAACAACGACACGTGTTCGAAGCAACACTATGTAATCCGCGGTTTCCTTGAACAACTGGTCGGGTTTCACCGTTTCTTCATTGTGGGTTGGGATGAGATTCTTCAAAGCTTCAAGCTTTTGTGACAGTTTTCTGTTGTTGTTGTTGTTACACTTTCTTGCATGGTGCATGGGTTTGTTGAATAATGATGAACCATTTGTTGATGATGAAGAAGATGTTGTGGTTTTTTGGTTTTGTGGGTGTCTTCTTCTTGTTGTTCTTTTTGTGGCTCTTTTGAGGGAGAGTTTGTAACTGTTCCTTGTGGTTGTGGTCATGGCCACCAAATTTGAAGAAAAAAAAAAAAAAGTGAGTTTGGTTTGGTTTTGGAAGTGTTGTGTGTTTTTTGAGTTAAAGAGTAATTGATGATGATGATGATCAGAGAAGAGGGGGTTCTGGGTTTAAGTAATGTGGCTTCAAGAAATTGCCACTTGATGGAGTTTGTTACTACAGAAATGCCACTCTTGAAACACATTATTATTTATTTATTTTTATGCAAAGCTTATCTGTTTTTGGTGTAAATTTTACTTTGTCAATTCATTAAAAATGGTTAGTACTTAGTGTGAAGTACATATGAAATTTAGATGCAATTTCTTTTAAATAAATTATTCCTATAAATAATATATAAGTGTAATTATATGAATTATTGGATTAACTTAAGATATTTTTTTATGAAAAATAATAAATTTATTATTAATATATAATAATGTAACAATATATTATTATTCACCCAACAATTTCTCTTATATACATTTCTAATGTCTAAAACTAGTTGATATATTGAGTTTATTGTCTATTTTCTCTTTTTTTATTATTTGTATAAATTTGTTGAGAAATAAAAAATAAATAAAATTTGAGTACATGAATTATATAAGTGTATTAATTATTGGAAATAATTTATTATTTATAATAATATTTTGTCAAGAATGAATATATTGTCTCTTCTGAAATATGATCTAATATAAAAAAGGAAAAATATTATTTGGATAATCAAATGAACTTGAAGTTGATGATAAGATTTACTGTCTCAGTTTTCTTAGCACTTTATATCTATCTCTCTTTATTTTTGTATATTCTAACTGTATTATTTATTACATTTATTATTTCTTCATTATCTCATCTATTCTATGCATCATGCATACATACTATGTTGTGTCAAGTTCACTAAATCAAATCCTTTTAAATTCACTACTTATATTTTTTAGAATTATTAGCTAAGTGTGTTCCAAAATATATAGTAGCTTAATAAATGATTAATCATAAACAGTTAAACTAGATTGAAAGCATTTTTTGACTTTTGTCAAATTTGTAGTACTTTTTTTATTCAGCACCAATATTTACTGAATTATTAAAACTATGCTATTCAAATATTGAATTCTTGTAAGTCTCTGAATATGGTCATATTACATGTGTAAAATGTGAGGAATCTACTAATAATTATTATTTCTTCAAAACAATTTAAACAAAATAATATGAAAGGTAAAAAAATCCCTAATTTTTTCCACAAAGTAAAACTATATATAAGGTCCAGTGCAATTAATCCCATGCCTAAGAAGAAAGCAGCAATGTCAGTGCAAGAAAGAGTGGGACCAAGGGACATAAAGGATTGGATATTTGCATGCAAGAAGGTTATTTTGGTAATTTGAGAATATTTGTAGGGGAGGAATACACTAGTTTGGTAAGTGACCCAAAAAATGAAAAAGAGAAAGTGGGAAGAGAGGCACAACTTGCGAGCCAGAGAGGCACTAAAGCCTGCCCTTCTGTAAGGCCACATGTGAAAGGTCCCGGGAACTTCACATTATTCTTAAATTACCATTTTGCCCCTTATATATATTTTTCATCTTCATCTAGAATAAATAAATTACAACATTCACTTGCTTCAATTAATTCAATCATACCAATATCATCATCTTAAATTACAATTTGTTTTGGATGAAAAAATAGGGTAAGGAAATGAAAAGTTCTAGCTAATACAAATACAAATTAACCAGTTATATATATGTAATTATTTTATTAATTTTATTTTATTTTTGTATTTTATGAAATAATTAACCGATTGACTTGAATTATTATTAATTATCAAATATTTTTAAAAAAGTAATTCTAATTTTACATAGACTCGCCTACAAATCGAATGGAAAAAAGGATTTTAAAGTTAACTCACCTTCGCAGGATATGGTTCTTCGTCCCATGCACTATAAATGTGCATTTAATGTTATTCTCACCATTCTTTTAAGTATCACTAACTAAGTGTTATTTCAAATTCAACATTGATAATTAAAAAAAAAAATGAGTGTGTCTTTCAATTTGTTGGCTAAAAAAGTTTACACATGAAAATGATGGAAAAATAACATATTATCTCCATGAATATATTATTTCCTCACGCAGCATAGTTTTACTCTTACATCACTCTAAATTCTAATTCTATGCACTAATTCAAAGTTTTAATTAAGTTGGATGGGTGTCTTTATGAACTGATCAAAAGTTTTAAATTAGAGGGTGTCTTGAGATTGACCATTGGCTTTTGTATTTCAGTGGTAAACTTTGGTGTGCTTAATTTTGTTTGTATATTTTTTGTTTCAAAATATTCATTGTACCTCTCAAAGTATCTTGTCATGTGGTGATAGCTTTTGATTTGTGCTTTCCTTTTTAAAATTTCTTTTACTAATACTTTTTGTATTTCTTTTTATTTATCATTGTTTTGGAGCATGTGAGGCTACTCTTAATGAATAAAATAATAATAAAAAAAAAATGTGAGGCTACTCTCAAACTTTCATCTAGAAATCATATTTCTACAAATTACAATTATATAAATTGTTCTTTGATAAACACAACTACAATGATAGGGATTACTTGTAGAATTGTATTTCTTTTAAAAAAAAATATGGAAGACTTTTATAATATATGATTGCCTAAAATACAGATTTAGATGTGGTACATTTCTTTGTTCGTTTTATGTGGAACGTTAATCATATTTTCTTCATTAAGAATTATTTGTAAATGATTTTATATATTAATTAGTTCTGAGGTATGATTGAGTTATAAGTTAGCTTTTCACTTGTATAATTAAATAATATCGGTTGTTTTGTCTTGTTTAAAAATCTTAATAACACATTTTTTCAAAAACATTGCTTACAATATTGTCTTGTTTTAAAAAAAAAAACATTTTTTTCAAGATTTTTCTGCCTTTGAAGTGTTTCAACAATTTGTTATCAATAACTGAAAAAGTATAAGATAGTTATTATAGATACATAAATATGGTTTCTTCAATTTATGAAATTAAATTGTTTAATCAATACTCAATTAATGATATGTGCAAGTTCAATTTATGTACAATATTACATGAATCTTCTATGTTTTTTTTCCCAAGGATTCTCCATTTTTCTCCCTCAAGGAAAACACATTTATTAAACACTCAAATATTTTAAGAAATAAAAAAGCAAACATGTACAAATTAAGTGTATTGTAGAAAAGACTTGTGCACTTTGTCGTGAATTGTGATATTTGCACATGAACTTAACGTATAGATTACATGCTCATTGTCAATGCCATCCAAAAGTATATATAGAATAATATTGGGATTAGATTTGAAAAGGTTATAGACCACAATAGGTGTTAAATTAAGCCGACCTAAATCTACAAAATCAAGAGTACCATTTGAGACAATAAAATATTAGTGAATTGTACCTTGTATATTACTAATTTGGCACCATCAAAAGAGGACAAAATCCTTAAACAAAAGGTGAAAAAGTATCCCATAATAATAGAAGATGATATGGCATCATTCACCAATTGTAACATGACCTAGGAAGCTCCTCTTCCATATAAAAGCCTACTCTTCAAAAAAAAATAAAAATTAAATGGTTTCTTTCTATAAATTTAAAAGAATTCTTCTTTAATCTTTCATTTTAGAATTGAATGACTATTTTTAAATTATTTTACACGAAAAAATAATTAATAGACAATTGCAATAAACAGACAATCGGACAAATAATTATAAGATGTGAAGAGAGAAATATATATATATATATATATATATATATATATATATATATATATATATATATATATATATATATATATATATATATATATATATATATATATATATATATATATACGTATCAACCATTTAAAAACAAGAGAAAATTAATAAAAAAAATTACATAACCTAAAATTGAAGGATGATGCAATGAAATGAAAGGGTATTTGAGTGATTTGGTAGAAAAAGAGGGTGATGAGATGAGGGTAGAGGTGGTGGGGGTGTGGCTTCCCCTAAAGAGAGCATGTGAAGATGATATGGGCCAGCAAGGGTCCCTTACAGTAAGAGAGTGTGTGAAAGAGTGCACATGGATAGCACATGAAGTTAGTGAGTGTGAGAAAATTTGTGTGAAAGAAAGCATGTGACATTCAGGGGACAGTGAAGCAGCATCAATTGTACAGCATGTTCTGCACATTCCCTGCATGCAACTGATCAACTTCCACCTTTCTATTCTTCTCCCTCCTCTTCAACATCCAATTAGTTTATTTATTAATTAATTAATTACTCCTAAGATTAATGCAACATCACTTTCAACTTTTAATTTTTTATATCTTAAACATGTAATCATGTGTTTAATTCCTTATAGTTTTTACATATGTTAAAACAAAAAGACTTTGGAAGAGAAAACATATACTTGAATGTATTAATGGTTAGAAAAATAAGGTGACTCATGAAATATTTTTATGGGCTTAAATATTTCATAAAAGAAAATTATTGGTTAATAAGTAAAATTATTTATTTTCTTTTTTAAAAATTGATGATTATTATTTGATGAGAATAGGAAAAAGAAAAAAAAAACATGATATAGGAGTTCTGTCTATACAAATAAAAGTTGTTCAGCATTGAAAAAAAGAAAGAACTCAATAAAAAGAATTATTGCAAAGACAAAAGAGTCAAGAAATTATTCACCTTCAATCTCTCTTATAAGGCAAGTGTCTCTCATTGTTATCTTTATAATAATATGCATTAAAAATTATCATTAGTAACTTCATCACATTCTTTTATAATCTTACCAACCCCAAAATATTGGGTGAAATCTCTCACATTTATATTAATTAGTAGAATAAATTATATACCATGTTAAAATTTGAATTTATATACCTAACTAAAGAGTATCACAAAGTATAACCAAGAGTTAAATATCTTAAAGGTGAGATTTAAAAAAAAAACATTTATAAATAATCAAATAACAACCTAATAAAAGATTGTGTAACAGGTTTAAAAACAAATAACAAGATAAATTGTACATCATCTTAAAATTTGAATTAAGTTAAACTCAATCTTAAAATTATTATTTTAATCTTATCATTACTACTCAGTATAGAATTTTCAGCATATACTATTAATTTAGTTAAAATTCAATTTAAATATACTATTTTACACGTGATCATTCATGATTGATTGAGTGACATATTAAGATATTTTAATTAAATTATACATACATATAAAGTGTATTATTAGACACATGTATGTACTTGGTTTCAAAACTTTTTGTATTGAGCATGTGTGACATGTGTAGGTTCTACATGTGACTCAAATCAGAGTCTTTAGTGTTATCCAATTGAATTTGGATTTGGGAATGGAATAGCTGTTTTCAGATCACTTTCTCATAAAAAAAAAGAAAGAGAGATACATATTTAAGTACATCTTAAATATCAAAAGGTAATGCCACTACAGTGTTAAGAAACAATTAAACATATTAAGAGACACAATAAAATACAAGTTTTGCTTGGTGATTAATTTTAATATAGTCATTTAATTAATTATGTATTTTTTAAAAGTAGTTGTATATTTTTTTATCATCATATTTTTTAAATTACTGCCATATACAAAATTATACGATAATCTTTTATCAAAATATACAACAACCATTAAAAATATATAATTATTTTTAAAATATATATAAAAATACATAATTAACTAAATAATTAGATATTAAGACTAGACACGAAGAGATTTTCATATAATCCAGGGTGTTATAATCATACATTAAACTTAAAGTATACGATCGAATCCTTTGTACATGCGCATACTAAGAAATAGTTTATAATGTTTTCATATAAATAAATAAAATATTTCTAGCTTTTATATAATACATCATATCATAATGAAAACGAAATACCAAATATCTAAGTTTCTATTAATTACTAGTGTCCCCTTAAAATGATAAATTGAGAAAAATGATATCAATTTTGTGCTCCCTTTTGTCTCTTATTAGATCATTTAAGAAAATATCTAACACTTATTTTATGGTAAAGATAAAAAAAAATTATTATACATATTTAAGTGAAAAAAAAAGAGAAAATTATCTTGTGATATAGCAAGTCACTGCATAGCTACGTACTAGATCTGTCATAAAATATCATAAATTACAGAAAAAAAAAATTGAATCATGTTCATGGAATTTAAGTTCACATTCTGATAAGAACCTAATGCTGTGAGGTAAATAAAGTATGTCAATTATTGTAAACTCTCTAATATTTATCATATGAATGAAATTCATCATAAGCATATGCATGAATCTTATTCAAATTAATTAACTGATTAAGTGACGTATATTCACCTAAGTGGATTATTTCAATCTTCCTTTTCTAGTTAACATTTTTTTTTATGATATTAATTAACAAAAATATTGGTGGGAGTGAAATCAAGTTTAAATTCTTTAGATAAAGATTTAATTTTAAATTTTATGACCGGAAAGAAAACATAATCAAAAGAAAAGACTTTACTAATTAGAGTTTAAAAAATTGTATTTATGTAATTAACAGAGAAGACTACTTAATCAATTTTTTTTGTAAAAATTAGTATCAATGAAGTCAATGAATATCTTAGAATTATAATTAAAAAAAATGTTATTTATGTAATTAAAAGACAAAAAAAAAAACCGACTAAATCAAATTCTTCAATAAAGAATAGTAATCTTAATAAATACTTTAGAACTATTAAAAAAATTATAAATATAAAGAGTGGGGTTTACAACAAGCCTAACAATTAGAAAATACTTGATATTAATTAAGGAAATTCAATGATATATAAATTAAGTTTATTGTTAAGTATGAGAAATATAAGAAAAGTATAACAAATGGATTATAAATATATAAAATAAATAAAATTAGTTACATTACTAAAAGAATGGTGGTGTGTGTAATAAGCATGCATATCCATAAGGACTTTTTTTTGCAGTGCATGGAGCTTAAGTC
This sequence comes from Hylodesmum podocarpum, assembly GCA_026586105.1. Classification (NCBI taxonomy): domain Eukaryota; kingdom Viridiplantae; phylum Streptophyta; class Magnoliopsida; order Fabales; family Fabaceae; genus Hylodesmum; species Hylodesmum podocarpum. Next base: position 2,529,070 of record JALJEV010000803.1, on the reverse strand, counting down.
ATTGTCTATGGTCTGTACAAACAGAATGGGTTTTGTATGGAGGTGAGGAACACAAGATGATGTAGGGAATGGAGGGATTGCTCTGAAATGCTAAGAGATGTGATGTAACATCTTTTGGGTTTCATTCATGAGCATCACTTTAACTTGTTTGCTTACACTGTCATGTGCAGGTTCCTCTCTTGCTTTATTCCTTTTGTTTTAGTCAATAAACTTAATTTGTATTTGTGTCCATGAAGAATTAATGACTATGTACCAACATCGTTTGACATAGTTAGCTAAGAAAATTATTTGATATACAACTGCAATATGCAAACAACCAGTTATAAAATGTGAAGAGAGAGAAATCGTATATATATATGTATATGTTATGTAAGTTGACTGCAATAGACAACCAGTTATAAAATGTGAAGAGAGAGAAATCATACATGCATATGTATATATTTTGTGAGTGAGTTGACTGTAATAGACAACTAGTTATAAAATGTGAAGAGAAAAAAATTCTACATGCATAAATATATGTTTTGTGAGTGAGTTGATTGTAATAAACAACTAGTTATAAAATGTGATGAGAGAGAAATCTTACATGTATACGTGTATATGTTTTGTGAGTGAGTTGACTATAATAGACAACTAGTTATAAAATGTGAAAAGAGAGAAATCCTACATGTATATATATATATATATGTTCTGTGAGTGAGTTGACTGTAATAGACAACCAAATATAAAATGTGAAGAGAGAGAAATCGTACATATATACATATATGTTCTATGAGTGAATTGGCTGTGTATTACATTTAACTGCGAAGTAAAATTAACAAATAATTCTGATTTATTTGTATGCAAATATACTTGTTAAGAAATATTAATCTCTTATACGAATTTTCTTATTTTGATGATTAATGTTTAACAATGGAAAAATATTTCAAGTAAAAGAAAAAAAAAAGTGAGTGAGGAATCATTGATTGGTAGGTACCTTCTTTCCCTGAGTTTTGGTTGTATAGACCTATGACCCACACATATGACAACATGTTTTGTCTAACTTGATACATATTCACTTTTGGTGTTTTGCTTTACTACTCCTTATGACATGGGAATGATCATATAAGTCTAACCAAGTGGTTGCCCTTGTCTACTCCATACTAATGAAAGTGTGTTTCATACCCATTTCAATTTTAACAGAGTTCAATGAAGGATTCTCAAATTTTTACCAAAAGGGAAATTATACTGATTTCTTTTTATGTTTGTAAAATTTTTTATAAATATTTTCTACTTTTTACATCATACAATTAAATCTTTAATCATTTGAAATGTATTTCATTGTTTTTTTTTCTTATATATCACATTAGTTTCCTTTAATTTTAAAAAATACCACACTATGATTCAAACATAAACATTAATTAATACTAAAAAAATAGTGGTATCAAATTTAAATTTTTAAAAAATATATATATATTAAATCATATGTGACAATAACAAAAAGAGTTTGTTCTGAATGAATTCTTACATTAGATATGTAGGGCACTCTTATGAGCAAAAGTTTGAATATTTATGCACTATCTTGTGAGAAACTACTTGTTTTTTTTTTTCACTATATATACCACGTTAGTAGAAAACAGATTGTAGAGTTTGAGTACAGATTCTTCTTGACTCGACTAGAAAAGTGTGTAATTTATTTTTTATCTGAAAAAAAATTGAATTGTGTAACTAATTTAGGAAAAAAAAAGACAAAAGAAAAGAAGAAGAATAAGTTATATCATAAAAGAATATTCAATAAAAGAATATTTGTTTTTTTATTCACAAAGGCTTTTGTTTATATAAATTGATTCCTAAAGAAATAATATTTTGATATGGACACATTGCAAGCTAACAATTAAAATCAACATGTTACGCATTTGCCTTCTACTCAAGTATATTTATTTGCATAAAGCAAAACTTTTGAGAATTTTAGTTTTTACCATGTCATTATTGTTATAAACGTGAGTAATGCATTTCAACTCTATAAATTAACTTATAAGATGACATGTACATTCTATATATATATATATATATATAATAGAACGAAAGATTTTAATTTTAATATATTCTTAAAATTTTTAACAATTATTTATAAAATTTTAACCGCCAAATATTAACCTTTCATAATTAAAGCAATATAAATAATTGAGTCAGTGCTTAAATAAATATAAAATGTGATAAAAAAAAATATAATTTAACCATAAAATCATTGAGAAAAAGTCCATACACTAATTACTTCTTGCAAATATATCACTTTGAGGCAAGATTATTTCAAGAAAAAATTTATCATAATTAACACCAAAATTAATTCCACGGATTATCTTATATTGTTTTGAATGACATTCATGTAGATATTATTATTGAAAATTTTATTCTTATTATATACGTTACATAGATATTTATCGTTGGAAATGTTTTGATTTTTTTAAAACTTAAATAAAAAAAAAAGTTAGCACTGTTTTGTTTCCTCAAGATCATCAGATAATTTAATAAGATGAAAAATAATAAAATAATCTCTTAAAAATATTTATTATTATTTTAGTCTTTAAATTTAATTATTTATTATCATTTTAATCCTCAAATTTAATCACTTAAGTCTCCTAAATTAAGCATTAAAATATCAATAAATAATATAATTTAAAATTAAAATACAATAAACATTTTTTCAAAATTAAAATAATAAATATATTATAAAATAATTATTTTTTATTTTCAAGAGACTAAATTGTTTAACTGACACACTTTCTATAACAAAAATAGAATAGCGATGTACTAATATAACATTCCTACCTTGCACAATTGGGAAAATGCATACATACATACATATATAAAATATAAATTCCTCGTAGAAAGTTATACCTAAGATTTTTCTTTTTTTAACTTTGTACTAAACATGGAAATGATACATTCTCCAATGTAAATTTTTAAAACTTGAAAACAAACTGAAGTATATTTGAAGGTTCTAATTGTATAATAATGACTATCCACCATCAAATTGAAGGGCATGTGGTTCAAGAAAAGCATTGAATTTTGAAGGTGAGATTTGATGATTGTGAACGAGTGATCTTTTTGTCAAAATCACAATGTTTGTTCATGAGATCATGAGATGAAGTTTCTACTCAAATCACAGAACTACTCTTTTGTATTTGTCGTTATTTTCTATTAGTTGTGTTATTTAAGTGTGTTGGTTTTAAGGACATTATTATTTTCCTCCTATTGAAGATTGTTGAATGATGTGATTCATATTTTATATGCTTTGTTTTCTTACCTTTGTTTTTATATGATTCAACAGTGAACATGGACCATCTAATAATTTTGTGTACTGCGTAGTTGAAGGTGTACGGGAAAGGTTGGTATGTTTGATGCATATTGAAAATGTGAAACCATGGGAAAATGTAGTTTCATGAGTAAGTTTGACTCTAAGATTTAATTCAAAGTTCCGTATGAATAGATTTTAGAAAGAGCGAGGAGTAGAACACTTATATAAGAGAGGGTGAGAGTGATGTGTTTTATTCACTCGCACCACATCCTAAATCTATATATAATAGTTATATTTAAATTTTAAAATAGCATGTGTCAAACACCACTATATTTTCTACATATAGTCCCGAGTAGAGTGTTGTTTGTGAGTTTTTTTCCTCATCTAATCCCAAGTAGAACGCTACTCGTTCTTTTATGAGTTCTTTTTTAGAAACTCTTTTACTGTACTCTTTGACTCCACTGTAACGGTGTCTTTCCCAAAAATTTGATCCTTCCAAGTTCATAATTCTTATTCTTTATGGATTCATATTTAATTTTCTCAGCTATTGTTTTCTAATTCTTCAGGAAAAATCATACTATGGCATGTCCGGAAATCTTCTGATAAAAAATTCCAAGATGATTTAATAGATGAGACTTCAACTCTAGGTCAGATGCATAGTTCAGGACAAGCCATGAGTTCAGTGCACATGGGATTCCAGAGTCATAACACATGCAGAAGTGTAAATAGTAAAGTCAATGTTGGCGCTGACACTTCTTTCATCCTAACTTGGAGAGTACCAATCATGTCATTCCATAAGAGTTATTGATTATGTTGTCACTCAAAGCTTTTACTTTGATTAGAATCTTAGTATGATATTTCCACCTTTTATATTTCAATTTTAAAATTGGTTTTCAAATTCATAATCTTGTTTATATTAATCATTTGAGTCAAATAACTCATAATTTGATAGAAATATCAAATATCAAATCAGATAATAGAATACATTTCATATTCTGATGATTACATGATGGGATGATCATTTACTTTTAGAAAAAAAAATGCTACTAGATTAGATTATTGGATAATCAATTACTCTAGAAAGCCAAATAGGTAACTTGTACAAGAAGGACAAAAAATATTTATAATAAGAAAGAATACCAATGAAATGTAAGAAATGCTTCAAATAGGTAAACTAAAATATTGATTTTATCAAATAACTAGCGTAGGAATTCAAAAATTCATCCACAGTACTAATATGTATCATTACACAATTAACAATCACATCTAAATGTTTTAAGCTACACCTTCCTCACCATGCAGGCACGCACAAAAAACACACATGTAAAATTTTAAATTTGTGGGAGGTATGAGAGCCATTTGCTACTAAGCACTTGCAAAGCCATATGTTGCAACATGAGTTGTGACTGTAACAGATTCTGTGTTTTAAAACACCACAAATGCTCTTACTTGGTTCGTCTTCTCCGGTCCCTATCCCTGCCTCTATCTTTATCATGATCATCCCTCTCTCGGCTTCCACTCTTTTCCCGGTGGCGGTCTCTTCCTCTATCGTTATCAAAATCATGACTTCTATCTCTTTGTCTGTCTCGATCCCTTTCTAAATCATGTTCTCGATCCCTGTCTTTGCCAGATAATCTTGGCTGTGGGCTACCACTTGGACTTCGGCTGCGGTACCGTTTCCTTGAAACATCATGATGCCTATCCCTCCTCACTGAAGCTGTTCTTCCTGCAAAAATAAAACATAATTCTTCACATTCTAAAACTCTCACATCATATGAAAGCTTGATAGAGAATAATATAAGAAGGATCAATACTTGCGAGGGAATAACTTCAAATTTTAATGAGATTTTTTCAAGAACATAGCTTGTCCATCCTCACTTAAAATGCAAATAAACTCAACCATTGTGTACTTTATTATCTTGCTTCATAATTAAATATAACTGAAACACAACAATGTCAAAATTGAAAAAGAAAAAAAAGATAGCCATAGCCTACGAGAAATTGTATGATAGACGCCATACATTGAATAATTATTATCAAATCATACTTCAAGAACAAATCACACATAAAGCTACTCAAAAAGTACCCTCTTAAATAGGCAATGACACCATCACATGCAACTACAGTAGGTTAAGTACGCAAATATGATATGGTATGTACTTAAGCAGATAACTGTAAATGTTTTATAATTTTCTAGATAATTGTCGAATAATTAAAATGCAATATCACACCTAAACAAATGTTTAACAAAGGCATTTGAAAATTAACAATGTCATTGGGATGTCAATAAATGCAAAATCAATTGCTTCTGTATGACTTTGAAAAAAAAAAAAAAAGACAAATAGAAAGAACTTACTATTGCCTTGACCATCTTCACCAGAATCTGATAATCCATACTCTGCTTGCAGCCGTTTCCTATGCGACTGAACTTTCTTCTCAATTTCCTCCAAATTTTTAATTCCCCTTTCTTCAAGAGACTCACGGTATTCAATTAAAGCAACCTCCAAGCGTCTCAGCTTTTGCCTGTACACCAGTCCATGGTAAACTCCGTAAGATAACAGATATAATATAAACCCTTTTATTGGCTGTACCCTCCCCATTCCTGCCCCCCCAAAAAGAAAAAGGATTTGAATGGCTTTTGGGAATAGAAAGTTAAAACTACAGCCAAATCTAAAGGGAAACTCAAAAAGAACAACCTATTAATAATTCTATCTACCACTGAAAGAATGAAAGAGAGGGAAATTAAGAAAAATTATAGTACAACCTCTGCTCTTCATTCATTCCACTTTCAGTATGAGCTGAAAAACTTGTATCAGCGGCAGACTCTGATTCATCAGCTTTAATAAGGCCATCACCCGCATTCTCACTACCAGAAGATGAGTAGCTTAAACCAAGATTTTTTCCACTTTTCCTTTGTTCATCATCACTCTCATCATCCTCCCGAGCCCATTTTGAGGCTGGAAGAACTGGTTCATTCTTCTCCTTTTTCGTGAAGGCTTTAAGTTCAGGCTGTGGAATAGGAAGGGTTGGGGCTAAAGATAGAGAACTTCTGCCCTGTGACTGTGAATCTTCATCACCATAGTGGTTCCATGCAGATAGTCCTACTGGTTCAGGTTCTGCACTTGTTTCTCTCCTATTACTTAGATATTTCCCAGAACTCACTTGGTTGTGGGAATATTTCAATTCATCATCTAGTTCATAACCTCTCTGCTTTTCAGCCTCTTCAAGACTTAGCAATCGTGCAACCATCATTTCTCTACCACCAACAAGTGACAATCCATTGTGTCGGCACCGTCTTTCCAGCTCAGCAAGAGGAAGACTCATTAGCTCCTTCGTTGCAGCCCCACGACCCATTGCCAATGCGGCATCTTGGTTGGTCTTGCCACCAACAACTGTATCTTCAGAAGAGGACTTCTGCTCAATCTCAGGTGCATCACCACATATGGAATGGAATGAAATTACACCAGAGTTCCCAGGTCGAAGGAAAGTGGCTCTTAAGCCATTCACATAAGCATCTGAAAAGAGAAACCAGTCGGCCCACACTTGTAAGACTTTCATCACTCGTTCCTGGAACATTTCAGACAAAGATCACCACACAGAACAAGAAAGAATAATAGTAAATTATATCCAGGAAATCTATTAATGTTCACCCTACCTTTAGGGCTTCAGCAGTAATACGCCCCACTATGCTACAATACAAGTCATTAAAACTCTCCATTATATCCGGTAATGTTGCTTCAAACTTGGTGCGATATGCTGATGCATTTCTTACAGGAGCACTACTATTATGAAGAATATCAGAGACAAGCATAAGCCTTGCAATTTTAGTTGGAATAGGGGTTTCTTTGAGTGTCAAGGATTCGGTCAAAACTTCAACTATCTGCAGTTAAGATTTAGATATGATTAAGGAAGCATCTTCCAAATCATACAAAATTAAAGATAATTGAATATGAAATAATAGATTAAATTTGTTTATTCATCTGATTAGCTTAAATTTTATTGTAAATAATGCATAGATGACATTCCAATGTCATACTAATTGCACGGGCAATGTGCATTTATTTTAGTACAGGCTGAGCATATTTTACTACAATACTATACATGAAATATAGGTCTTCAGGAATTCTCAGGCCAAACCCATGTCAGCAATGGGTGTTTGGCTGAGCCCAAGCTCAAACCCACAGCAGTTAGCTAGCATACACAATGCCAGCATAAATTAAGAAATACTAGGGCATAGGACCAAAGGGAAACAAACACAAAAGTTAATATTATACAATGGAAAAATGGTATAGCTCGGCTCGCAGAGTTAAAGTATTTCCAACTTTCTTCATAGCAAGTCATTATTAATTTTCTTTTTGGGGCATGGGGTCTTTCAGTTTTATTTATATCAGCTTAGTTATATTAATATACTAGTCGGTTTGTATTTTAGTAACAGTGGTTGGTTATAAACTTAAGACCTTAGGATTCAACAAAAACAATATTTTAGACATAAATAGGATCACAATAGTGGGTTATTATTTTATTTTAACTATTTTATTAAATTGATTAAAATATAAATAAATATTTTGTAAAAAATATTTTCGACAAAAATTGTCTTTCAAGGAAAACACAAATAAAAATATTAAACTTTATGTAAGTTATTTGATATTCTTTTTATACATGTCACTATTTCTCATGATAGATAATATTTATTTGTTCTAATCACATGACAAATATTTTCACATATTTAACTATAATTATAAATTTTACATATTAGATTTCATGTGTGTGTGACAAGAAATAGAGTACAATCAGAGGCATTGATCAAGGGAAAAAAAAGGCTACAGCCTATAACACCCAAGATGTCACTAGATACCATAAAAACTGTGTACAATAGATATTAGATACTGACAGCAATTTCAGCCCACGAAATGCTACAAGCCAAATCTCCACCCCCACCCCCCCCCCCCCCCCCAGGAAAACCTTCACGGTGTTGTTCATCCTAATTAACTGTTAGTAGGTACTGAACATAGCCAAGAGAATCAACTTGCAGTTGCAGGAACATAAAGGTCAGGCCATGACCCAAGCCTTGGGCAAAACACTAAGTTAGACTTGACAATAGTTTTTGTTTGAAGTTGAAGAGAACTTGCGAGAGAATGTAGCATGTTATTTAAAAAGAATAATAATGACCTATAAAAATTGAGCAAAGATCTATTCAGGAAAAATTTAGTATCTTCAGTTATGGTACAAAGTTGTGTAAATAGATTGATGAACTATAGATGAGATAGGCAGGGTCATGTGCAGTGCTTGGGTTTGAGCTAAAGTCCATCAAACCAGATAGGCAGATGATAATTTTATTGACTGTATATCAGCAATGTCAAGTATACTGAGGGCATATCAGTAGCCAATGAGAGAGTGACAGTATTACCTCTCCAGCTGCATCAGCATTATCTAAAGAAAACCCCATAGCCTCTTTTATCTGGCTCCTCTCTAATGTTAAAGCACGCAGCATATCCTCAAACTCGTCCCTCTGTGCATCAGTCAGTGTTCTTTCAGGTTCTGCACGCTGCAATATTCAAATCAAAACAAAGATAGTTATATAAGTGAGTAGATTACAAGAGACGATGTTGAGAAATTGCATTTATCCTGAAAATATACAACAATAGAGTACCCTGCTCCTTCGTGCAGCATGTGTGGAACCAGACTCCTTTTCATGTTCTGGACTTTTTGATATTGGTAATGAGGGAGGAATCCATCTGGAGAAAGGAAAATATGTATGTCTAGATTATGCTTATAACAATGACTCATCCAGTCCAGAGACAACAACAAAACAACCACCAACACTCTTCCTTCTACTTTTTTTTTTTTTTTTTCTAATTTTTGTCAATAATCTAAATTATACTCATTAAAAAGGAAAAGAATAATTAGAGTACCTTCCACTACCCGTTATCATGATGAAAGGCTCAGTTCTCCATCTTTGAAGAGTATCACCCTGCATTATAGGAAAATAACACAGTTTCAATCAGCACCTCAACATCCACATCACACCACTAAGCAAAAGAAACATTTCCTTTTAATTGATTCTTTTATGCCGACATGTTGTCACAGTACTCGGCATTTTGTTTTAACCAACACATTAACAAAAAGTAAATGGCATCCTCACAAAAAAGGAATGGTTGTACCTGGGCAAATGAGTAGAGTCTCCAAACGTAGTAGGTATGTTCCTTTGAGCCAAGAACAAACAAGAAGTTGAAAAGAGGATTGCCACGACCTCTTTCCATAATAGCTTGTTCAAAAGCACATCCTCCATCCAGGACATACAAAGCCATTGTATCAATTACATGCCTTAGATGTTCATCCTCCGGTGGTGTAACCATTATATCAGGAATATTAGGAGTTAGAACCTACATTGAATTGTAGCAGGAATATTAGTTGTAACAACCATTATATCAGAAACATCAGGAGAAAGAACCATAAAGTAATTCTTCATCTAGAATTTTGTATTTTGTAATCTTCATCTAGTATTTTGTATTTTATCCTCTTTTAATTATCTTTTGTTATAAATTAAGTATCGGAAAAGAAATACTCAAAGGTGAAAAGGACAACAAAAAAGAGAATAAAAGTATTTTTTTTTTAAAAAAAAGAAAGCAGAAAAAAAGTTCAAAAACATGTAATGGAGAAATTCAATCACATTAAAGATCTAACAAAGGCACTCCCCTAAAAAGACCATCAGAATACTCCAAAGAATCTAAAAGAACAAAATTACTCAGTCTTGGATGAACTCAAGAGAAGACTGCCGACCAGAGAAATTTCTGGCATTTCTGTCCAACCATTTACACAAAAACACCCCAAACTGGAACAAAACTAAAGTTTTTTGGTGCTTAAGGTCTGGGAAATTTGGTTTCTGCCATCTGGTACTAGGAATATTTATCCATGAAGAAACAACAACGAAAACAATGATAGTTTATATAAAGAGTAGAAAGATAAAATTTACCTTGCCAAAAAAATAATTGCAAAAGAACACACCAAATTTTTGTTTTACATAACATACAATTTCAATTTTAATAATTATTTCTGTTTTTATCACAACATGACACTAACATAAGTTATAGATTTAAAGAAATTAAGACAATCTAAAACTGAGAATTTACCAGTTCAGAATTCTGATTAGGCACAGATGTTACTGGCGGACCTGAAGGACCAGACAAGATCACAGTACTACCCTGCAGATAAAAACAGATAAAACATTTTTTACATCTAATGAAAAAAGGACAGCCTGTTACTATGAAGCTCCTGCTATGCATGGTATCCAGGGTCTTGAAATTTTCATATGTTATAAATAAATCATCAAGATATTTATCCTTTACAATATTTGAACATCACACTTGGAGAGGGTGGGGGGAAGTAAAAACATTCAGTAGATAACATGGTTTAGCTCCTTTCACTTCAGTTTTTTATTTTTTGGCGGGAAGAACACACAGGGGAAGAGGGGATTTTTTAGTTTAGGAATTATTTTGGATGTGAGTAATTAAAATGATGGAACAAATAAACACTTGGAAGTGAGTTTTTAAATTAAATAACCGCCTAAAAGGTAATTGTTCTTAGAAATTCTTTAATCAAGGGAGTGTGCAATTGTGTTTTACTTTTCAAAAACTGTTAACAAAATAATCTGAAAGAAAAAAATTATATAGTAGGGGGATAAGATGTAACAACACAGAAGAATGTAAATAATAGAAAACCGAAAATGGAATAACAAAACAACTTAAAAATACTCTGATTTTAAAAACTGAAAAAAAATGTTAGTTTTAAAAACAGTTTTCAAAAATAACTCTTATCAAAACAGACTTTTTTTAGTATTAGATCTTTAATAAAAGAAAATAAACAAACAGGCTATTTTTTTTAATTTTTCAACAAGTTAACAGAAATACCTCCTTACTCCTAATGGCCATATGCCCTGGTGGAGGTGCAGGTAGTGCTTGAGATGGGAGGGCAACAGACTTTCCCCATCCAATTTTAAGTTCATACTCGTAAACCACAACTCCTGCACAAATATTGTCCACAGTATTGTATTATCATATTTTTTGAAGCATAAACTCAATGATTAGACATGCTCATGCTACACAAGTTCCTAACAAACTAAGAGTTATCATTATTATGTTACAGATCTTACCTATCCATGCTTTAAAATTAAATAAGAAATCAGATCAAAGCTTAATTAGATATATGATAACAGGTTACAATGAGTTATTATTGCAAAATACAGGATAAATTTGGCATGAGCACTAGCAATTCTGACACCTATGAACCCCAGGCAGACACAGCCTTTCACCCTTGCTACCTACCAAGACGGCTGAGATGTTATTGGCAACACCAAACCAAACTTATATTTTCTGATCTAAACAGTAATAGCCTCCTATCTATCACTCCCCCACCCACACCTCCCATATACAAGGTCAATGATACAACATCTACCTACACTAAATTCTAATTATCCATAATATGACTTTCTACAGCACATTATGTAGTCCGATAATAAGATAGAATCTCTAATTCCTACCACTTAGAAATGTACCGAGAACTCTGCTAACCAATACTTGTCTTAATTCTTAAAACTATGTCAAATGAATGACCACTTCATCCTCAACAGTGAAATAACTAATAAAATATAAAAAGAAGTTCTGAAATTCCACATTGCTGAAAACCATACAGCTCCTCCTGCCTGCATCCAGTGAGAATATAACACAAATGACCCAATACAGTAACAATAACCTTGCAGCCAAATGCAAGTTATATTTAATAATGAAAATTTTTAATCTTTGACAACTTAATATAAAGACGTCATTACAAGAGAAGTAATATTAATTTAAATTCAAATTTTTAGGAAATTAACAAAGCATCATGGAAGCAAACCTACAACCGTATGCACAAGAGAAGGAAATATAAAAGGAAGTTCTTCACTTCAAGAGTTTATGTTTTAATTTCAGACAAAGACCAAACCTTGCATTTCATCTTTTGCTGCCTGTCCATCAGCTCTGTTCATGAAAGCAACAAAGCCACAGTTTCTCTGCCGCCTTCGCTCCTCCTCTGTTCTTGGCCACATAATCTTCACACTGGCAATAGGTCCAAATCTTCCAAATGTACGGAGAAGAAAATTTTCATCAACCTACAATTAAACACTGCCAAGATGAGACTAACATGTCCTTAAATCTTAAAGAACAACAAAGCCCATTGATTGAGAGGACACTCAAACCTTTGGTGAGAGATTTCCAACATAAAGATTTGTAGTTTGAGGATCACCATCATCAAATGATCCTGGAAGTTTTCCACTTGGGTCAAAGTCATCAGGTAGCTCATCAAAGCGACTGGACTGTTTAAGGGGAAAACTATCAGTAGAACTACTTCATAAATTTATCAGACACAAGAAACAAAATGAAATTCTAAGAATATGCACACACTGATAATTACTTTAAGCATGTGGATTATAAATTACATATGGCAATATGCAAGGCATAAAAAAAAAAAAAAAAAAAAAGGCAAAAAGAAATCAAAGAATAAAGAAGATTAAAATGAGAGTCTATGATCATTCATCCTATACTTACTGTGGAAGATTAAGTAGAAACTAAGAAAAATGATAGAAAGAGAAGGAAATTTGAGAATTTAGAGGAGATTTCAAAATATTCTGGTTTTCATAACTACAAAGTGAAACACAATATGTATTCTGAGTACAACTCTGAAAATATATATATATATATATATAGGGAACAGTGCAGAAGAGATTGTTACAACTGGAATCAGTAACAGACTCTGTTAAAACAGGGTGATAACAGAAGTAGGCAGTTAGATAGTAGATGATCTGTTGTGCTCGTTAATAATTGTTAGCTACCAGACTAACCCATGCTACAGTAGAGAACACATCAATATGCTACAGCACTACAGTAAAAGAGTGCAGTATACAACTATACATTATTACACTATAATATACAGTTAGCATACTATTTAGCCTTACCCAATGGCATTTTGCAATCACTGAAGAGAGAACTACAAGAAATTAACATCTACTCCTGTGCATTTAAAGAAAGATGGCCACAAAATCCAACTACCAACTATCACCTACTTGCAACATGATAACTCATATCACTTACAGTCGAATGTTCTGTATGACGCCCGTCACGCCAATTTTCACGTTCTTGATTTCGCTTCTCCCTCAACTCCTGCTCGTGCTTTAGCTCCTCCATAAAATGATCAATATTTCTTGACTTCCCTTTCTCTTTCTCCTTTGGCTTTTCCTCTTCTTTCTACAAAGAACAAAAAACAAGCATTACATCTGTATACATCAGAACTTGAAAATAAAGTCAGAGGTCAAAGCTTCAATTGAGATACAGACTTTCCTTTCAGATTCTTTCCCCTTGGTTGCCATTGGAGGTGGAATAAAAGATGGCACATACCTGCAAAGAAAAATAAACCATAAACTTCTATATTATTTCACTATAAACACTTTGAAGTTTGAACTAAGAAAAAGTATTAAGAATTATTAGATTCAGGAATAACTAATTAGTAACTACAGGGTAATCCAGTAAAATCTTCTATAATACACTAAGTTCACATCTAAACTAATATTCGCAGTTTGCAAGCTTAACTGTTTCAAATTACTGACATTGAACAAATATTCAATTCACAGGAGAAAAAACTTCTGAGAGTGCATAACACTATACTTAAGGACCTACACAGAACAGAACCTACACTAAGAACCATAGGTAACCCCCCAGTAACTCAGCAATCGACACCCACCAAACAAGTAAGGGAAACAATTGCCCATTATGAAGCATGAGGCAAGAACTTACTGTTAAAATTTCATCTTGAAACCAATTGGCATTAAGTGAAGTAGCCCAATATAAGTTGCACCTCAAGAATTGAGGCAGATGATGTGGGACCACTAGAGCAGGCGAGCCTACTAGAATAAGCTATTGAACAAGATGGGTTATAGGCTCTGATGTCATGTTAGATTTCATCTTAAAACCAGTTGGCATTAAATGAAGTTGCACCCCAAGAATTGAGGCAGACTATGTGGGACCTTCCAACACTTACAAGATTCTTACTTAACTGATTGCTGTTGGGGAACCTAAATTGTTAAATTTCATAATGGAATACAATATCTCTATGAATGCAATGTTTTTGGGTCACATGAAGTTTGTGTCCTCAGAACAACTTATCTCACTAATCTAGTTATTTTGGAATGGGGTGTAGAGTTCCCACATCGAAAGCGCTCACTACTCAAAGTCTCATCAAGATTGTTTACAGCTAAAACGTTATCAACCAAAATAGAACATCTCTATACACTACATTTTTACAATTTTTGATAAAAGAATAAACCCATTAAGATGGAGAAAAAAACTACAAAGAATTGGGAGGAAAAGGAATCCACATTCTTAGAATGTCGGTTTGAACCTATGATGACAGACCAAGAATCATTGGGTATTATTATTTCAAATAGGTTAAGAGGTTGACAGACTAATCTGCTGCCCCTCTCTCCCAGAGCCAAAGCTGAACAATACAATTCAAGAGAAAATTCACAAAAGTGCCTCTCCCTCGCAGGCTGCCCTATATTTAAAATCATCTCCCTCAACCAACTCCTATAAAGATTAAAAAAAAAACAAAATAACAAAGATAAATCCTGAAGATAAAGGCTATGTTAATGCACCACTACATCTCCTAGGAAAAACTACATCTCCTGCAATGAGGCATCTAGAGCTGTGACTTTCAATTCCAAAGCATCGACCTCGCAGACCATGATGAGCTATCTGGCAGGTTGGACCAGTTATGAGAGACCAAGAATGGTTGGGATTATTATTTCAAATAAAAAAAGAGATTGACAGACTAATCTGCTGCCCCTCTCTCCCAAAGCACAAGCTCCACAATACAATTCAAGAGAAAATCCACAGAAGTGCCTCTTCCTCACAGACTGCCCTATATTCATCATCTACCTCAACTAACTCCTAAAAAAAAAAAAAAAAAAAAAAAAAAAAAAAAAAAAAAAAAACTGAATAACAAAGATAAGTTATGAGAACAGAATTCAAATAACATAATCATAAACTAAAGATATCTCCTAAAGATAAGCTATGATAACATAATTCAAATAACATAATCTTAAACTAAAGATAAACCTTAAAGATAAGCTATGATAACATAATTCAAATAACATAATCTTAAACTAAAGATAAACCTTAAAGATAAGCTATGATTTAAATAACCTAATCATAAACTGAAGTTGTTGATGTAAGTTTGGTTGTATCAACCTAATTTAACTCAAAAAAACTGATTTGTGAGGTGAACGTTGCCCGCTACTTATATAGTAATTTGTTCATGTCTTTAATTGATGTGCGGTCTCCAACACAACCCCTCATGCTGAGGAGTGAACATCACAAGCATAAAATTTGCAAGAATGGACATTTGCAAGTGATCCGATAATGAATTGATAGCAGGTGGCACGATAAGCCCAACGGTGTCATTTGCTATTATAGAATCTAATAATATCTTAGAATAAGAGTTTGGGCCTAACTCAACCCTATAAAAAAGACTATTGACGCATACCTGGATCAGTAAGATCACACAGTCAGATCAGCAGGATTGGCTGAATAAGCCAATTCCATGCAGTTAAAAACCCATTTTAAAATGAGAAAAAAAGGCCCACTTCTTTTTCAGAAGACCCATTTATAAAAAAATCAAAAAATAATAGAGCCCCACTAACCCCTTCATTTGACTTGTGTCCTTTTTTTTCCTGCCTTTTCAATCTGTGTCTTCTGTATTCAAGTTTCTGAATTCAACTTATTTGCTTTTGTTTTGATGGTGTTCTGGTTCAATTGTTAGTGCTATGTTTTGTTTCTCTGCACTCTGTTTTGGTTGTTCTGATGTTGTGATGCTCTCTCTGTTCATCATGTCTTCAACATAGAGTTCTATATGGTGTCAAATAACTTTTGTCTTCTATATTTGGAATTGTTAACTTGTAACTTTAGCTGAAGTTGTGAGTTAGCAACTAATGCATATTTGATGATAAAATTTTATTCAAATGTTAGCAGTTTTTCCAGAATTACTTTATTTTTTATGCATGTTTATGTTTAAACACAATTATGTATTTACAAAGGATCTCTTCTGATACACAATTTACAGGTTCCGCTCTCTTTTGATCATAAGTAGGATCTCATGTTTGACTGCCTTGGCTCTAACTAAATTCATCAACAAGTAGCATACATTGCACATGCCACAAATAAAATTTCATCGTCACTCCTACCAAAGACGTGATAAGCTTGCAATCAAGAGGTGGTTCAAAGAACTACAAGACAACATTTATCAAAAAGGGCAAATAAGGAACACTATAGATAAACAGTAGAAGAGAGTAGGACCAATTATGGAACTGCTTAGCCAACCTTCGTTTAGGAAGAGCCATATGCAGCCTACATACCTGCAATATCTCATTGGTATTAAGTCTATCAAGTGGCACCGTCAAAATAAAAGACTTGATGTTAGAGGCAGCTTTGGAAACCCAAAGGGTTTTAACAAGAAGGAAGTTATCAAGTTAGCCCTATGCAAGGAACAATTAAGAAATTGGAAAAGAATTGAATGAAAACATCCCAGAATGGTTAAAGAATCATTGGTCAAATCCTATTTTTGTAATTTCAATGATTAGGAATTTTCAGAAAATTTCCTATTATTGAAGTTACAAAAAAAAAAATGCAGAGGTTCCACAAATTAACAGTCTTGAAACTAGAAAAGGGAAATCTCCAACCCATGGTTCCACGGAAATTTGACAAGACCCAAAGCCCACCTTAACGAAAAGAAAAAACAAGAGCTAGCCTGACCATGTAAGAATAATTTCCATGGACTAAAATGAGCAGCAGATTACTATGCAAGTATCCCACCATCCCACACATGTTAACTAAGCCATGCACAGGTTTAGATAACAGGGAGGATGAGATTCCAAAGGAAAATTCCATAGCCATTTATCCACCAGAACATTGTTCTTATACACCAAATTACAAAAGACCTATACCCCCAACTTTATTGGGAGTTGGGACTTGGGACGGCTACATAACTCTTAACTCACCCCCAGAGCGTGCCTTATAATAACTGCAACATTGAGCCAAAGTAGAATATAGATTATCCCTGAAATTTTTTGGTTCAGTACAAACCTTCCCTCAAACCAAATGAGTCTTGGAAACATGGTTTCCTACTTCAAGGGATGACAAACATATCATACCTCTAAAAAACCTTTATATTTAGCAAGTACTCTAATAATTTGGTTGTTCAATTCTATTCAAAAGATAAGCACTTGATCTTTTGAATATGCACACAACTCAACTTAATGCCTCTCTTGTTTAGATTTATCGTGTAGCCAAGAGAGCAACAAAAAAAATGCATAAAGAAAGGGTATAGAATGTGCAATTTTCAGTAGTGCGTGCAAAATGTTGGAGGAAGCAATGATGTGAAGGAACTTACTATAACTAAGTAATTTTAAATGCTGAAAAATTAGTGGGGAAAAGAAGAGGATGAGTAGAACAATTGATATTACATGTTTTAACTACAATCACATTTGTATTTACAAATGATGATGGTGCCTAAAAATCAAGATAGTTGCTTTTACTAGTTAAGCAAGATGCTAGAAAGCTCATTGTTAGGCCCCATACAGATAGTAAAGATTTTTGTTAAGCTTAAGCACACAAGGATGAGGTAGGTGAAAAGCAAGATGGAAATTTGCATTGTAACCACCAAACACACATGGCAGATAAGAGTAAGGAAGGTGGGAAGTGAGGTGTCGAATCTGCTAGGGAAATGATGTTAAAGGTGGAAGGCGACTATTCAGTAAGCAATTGAGGCCTCAGGACAGGAACTAAGAAAACCCCTGAAGTTCTGCGGCATTTCTAGCTCGGTTTCTGTTTGTTTGAGTCCTGTGGTAATGATGCAGTGGTTCTTATCAGTTATCTCTGTAATTGGAGGTCTATTCCCATTTTTTCTTTTAATTAAATACCTGGACTCTTATCTGTTGATATCAATGTCCCTGATCCTCAGAAGCCTCAACATGGAACTAACTAGTGCACGTGGAGAACAGAATGAAGATGGATGAATGGAGGTAAGACAGAATCCAGGCTTCTATAGGAGATTATGCATGTCAGGGAGAAATGATAGACATAGCAGTTAAAAACTGATGGGTTGACCCTGAAGGTGGAGGCAGTAATGAAGGGAGAAAAAGGTATTTAAAAGATAAGATGGATAGAAAGGGCCAAAGTGCTTTATTTCATGAGCAAGGATCCTTTGGATGGCTGTAGAGAATGGAATGCAGATGTTAATTGGATTCCAGAGGCAAAGAAGGTAGTACAGGTGATTGAAACAGGCATTGAATTGGTTCCAGAGGTGAGAACCATGAATGAAGTTGGTTAGACCTGTGTGTTGCATGGATTGTTGAGGAGCTTTTAGAGAGCTTCAAAGGACCTTCATCAGTTAATGGCAATGGTAAAAATGGAGAAGGGTAAAAATTGGATGCAGTTGATCTTATAGGTATGCAATCAAAAGAACTGGATCTACATACAACAAACTCATCATGATGAAGGACACAATCACAATGTACATGTGTTAGGAGAAACTACAGTTTGTATATGATAGAATACTGAATATGGGTCTTAATATCGGAATTGGAAAAGAAGAAGATGGCTTAGGGGAACTGCAAAAAGAAGGATAAGCGGGAGAGAATTAGGGGAACTGCTTAGGTGGCAGTAGTCAGTGAGAATATTCTAATACAGGGAAAGAGAGAGTAGTGTGAGCATCATTGCATATCTTTACTATTAGGGACCCTTAGTGGCTAGACAGAAAGCAAATTATCTCATCTCTGAGGAACATTGCTCAGGTTTCTCTGGTATCAGAGCTTAGCCTCTTGCCGCTATTTAAATGTAAATCATTTCTTCTCTTTAAATCTTTGTGCCTGCTCTATCAATATATTACGGGGCTTCAGGGTTAATAAGTATCAGACTCATAAGACCTTAATATTTCCATGCGCATGCCTCGAAATTGGCCACCAAAACTCTCATGCTTGAGTTTTGACCACAAGCCAACTTCTATTCAAGTTCACATGGCTATAGATGCATAGCCATAGACTAGCCTGCAAAGGAAACACAAACACTTCCAAATAGAAACTGTGTCCATGTTGTACCTATGCTAGACACATATTCATGCTAAGACACTTAACAAATTCTTCAAATACTTCTAGTTGTATTTTACAATTTTTCACTCCTATTTTTCCGACTTCTATAAGAAAACAGACGGGAATATCACAATAATATTATAAATAATAACATGTTATTATGTGTACAATAACTCATTACTTGTAAAACACTTTTGATTTAAGATTCGTGTTTATGTCAATTATATACATATTTATCCATAGTATTATAGCAATTTCATGTCCCTTATTTTTTAAAAATTGTAATTTCCCTACGTCCTTGTATTATATTTGTTGAATTTAGAAGGATGGGGTCAAACACTTTTCACCCTTTTGGATCTGCAGTGTGGATATGTAATCTAACAGTGCAAGGGCAGATCTTAATCGAGGAGATTCAGGAAAGCAGAGCAAACTGAATCAGCAGGGAGAAGTACCAAATGCTCTGCCATGTGTGGCTACAAGCTACAGCGCGTGTCTGCAAAGTTGAATGGTTCTTGGTTCCAATGCTATTTTATAGTTCTTGGTTCCATCCCTTTAGGGAAATTAAAATGTACCATTTTCTAACCCCCAACTAGAATCCATATATTCCAACCTACACTAACACATCTACTAAATGCATCCTATGTTAATTTATGAATATAAAATTTTAAAGATCAGAGATAACTTTTATCCTCCCCCAATAGAATTCATTGCCTTCCCTCCCACACCCCCTCCATCTCATGGTTACAGCACCATTTTCAAGCAGGCCTTGAATCTCTATATATATGGTGGTCAATGACACCAAAAATTTTGGACTTCGCTAAATCTAAAAATGATAAAAATTGGAATTGGAATTTCATTAAATCTAAAATGGTATTACCAAATAACTAAGAGGGTTGCCTCAACACTGTATGTTTCAACTCTTTCTTTCAATGTGGGAGATGGATGCTAGGAGGACTTGAGGATTATTCACTCACAAAATTCCATGGATGAATTTTGAATTCAATTACCTCTAAGTTTTGCACTTCTCTCTACAGAGTATAAATTTTCATTAAATTAGAGAGATTTGCAATAAGCTTCCAAAGAACCAGCTACTACAACTGTAAATAATAACAATAATAATAATAATAATAATGGTAGTAGTAGTAAAATAATAGACTCAGATTCATTTACGTGACCTCCCACTCCAATTCTGTATCCTAAAAAGTTTCATCAAACTTCAATTAAAGCCATCTTCACATTAAAAGAATATTTCATTCTCTAAGATGGTGGAAAAAATAGAATTGTCTAGTACTCTAGTTAAAAGGCATATCCCTGATGACATAATAACCATTATCAATTCAAGAGCCACTCTGTGCATGTTTGGAGTCAAATCACATCAACTTAGATGTGGATCCTGGAAACAACTAATAGTTACTTTTGCATTGGATTTAACATCATTTTGCCCTAAATGTAGATCCTTGATGCTGAACCAAACATGCACTTGGTCTTGTTAATAAAAAAAATTCCAGGTTGACTATATTCTTTAAAAACACCTGTGTGTACAGTACACAGGCACACACTTCTCTCTTACTTTTTCCACATTATTGACAGTCAGGAAAAGACCAAGACATTTTCAGCAGAATGTTAATAGTGACCGAGACTAATAAAAATAAACATTGCAGACAATTATTATTTTTTTCATAAGATGAATATTTAGCCCCTTTAACTTCACCATTGGCAACTATGCTTCGAAGTTTTTAATTTTACCAACAAGGTGCTAAAGATACCCCTCACCGGAACCAGAAAGGTGCACCCAAGGCACCAAAGGAGTGCACCTAACTAAATAAAAGTGTATCTCAATCAGCAACGGGGCCAATACACATATAGCACCTCATCTCAACAGCTTTACACATTAATGTTAATATACCAATAGAAAATCAAGAGTAACATATGTTTTAGCTAGTTTAAAAAAAAAAACTACAGAACAATTCATAGTTGCAAGGAAAATGAAACATATCTGCAAACAAGATCAACCATTTCCCTAGGTGACATCATAATCATAACTCCAGAGTTCCATAACAGCTACAAGAAAATCACTTATAGATTTCAGGCATAACAATTTACTATTATTTCAGTTTCATTGGATGTCCATGAAGACATGAAATGCAAGAACATTGATTTGCCATACCTTGACAGGAGATACTTAAACAGTTTGCCTCAGTAATTACAAATAAATTAAGCCAAATTACACAGAATTTAATCAAGCAAGCAAAGATGTCTCTACAGGAAAAGAATATCCATGATATAATACTTCTCAATTCTCACAGATAACTAACTACCCAGAGTGACTTTCAATGGCATGAGTATTAAGGAATTTGAAACAGGACATGCCACATATCAGGAGGCATTGGAAATATTACACTTTATGCCAGAAAAAAATCCAAATTGAAATATACCAGAATTATAACCCCCCACCCCCCAAAAGAAAAAAGAAAAGGAAACATTAATCACATGATCACATAATGTACCAGTAGAAAAACATGCATCGTCGAATGTATTAGCATAAAAACTACATTAGATTATTCAATTCATCATGGCTATAAGTACAAACCTAAATAAAATATCTTAAAAACATGTATTTTCCCTACTTATTGATGCCTGATTAAAGAGCACAGAAACTTGGTCAATCAAAAGCATTTATTTACCTACTTCCCTTCTTTGGACCAGATACCCCATCTTTGGATTTTTCACCTGTCATCCGCGAATGAATAAAAAAGGTCCATACTTTTATTAACATTATTATAAAAAATAATAGCAAAAACTATGTATATCCAGAACATGAAAAACATATCAAGGCTTCCAAGAGATAAGGCAAAAGGAATATAAATATGAGGGGCAAGAAATACAGAATTCATAAATCATACTAACCCTCAGAATCATCTTTAAATCTATCATTGGGATTAATTGTTCCTCCTCGAACGAAAGTCTTTGACCCAGGAGTAGTATCTCCTTGAAATGACTCTACAAACTCCGCGTACAGGCGAGCAGTCTCATCTTCAGCTCTCTGCATGAGACAAATTCCAACATCATAATAACCCAGAACCGTCTTTAACAAATTCAAACAAGAACTAACAAGCTTGAGTATATCAACCCTACCTTCTTCTTAGCTTCCTCCTCTTCTCTATGCTTCTGGAATGGCGTCTTCTTCCGCGTAATGGAAAACGAGCTCATCCTTACATTCACAAACAAAACCTGCCACAAAAAAAAAAAAAAAAAAAAAAAAAAAAACCCTCAAATCAGAAATAACATATTTTTAAATATTCCTAAACTCTCCACATTCTCAAAGAACAATTTCTAGTTCCAATTACAACTTCACATTCTCAAAGAACAATTTCTAGTTCCAATTTCAGCTTCACATTCAGTCCTCCAAACCAAAAATTTGTACCACACCAAAAACACACACATACACAAAAAAAAAGACACATCCAATTGAATCCACATCAACTTGTACTCTAATCTAGTGACCTATCCAACTCAAGCCATCCTCAAAATACAAAAAACATGAATGGCACAAATTGAGACAACGGGAGTTAAAATGCTAGAAAATTCATAACAAAATCTTTACTCATTCCCTTCTAATTTCTCTTTGTGAGTCTATATTTTCCCTAATTTCTAAAAATTTAGTATCAGAGCAGCAGCAGCAAAAAGTTGAATTTCTTGAAATTCCAACAAAGCAAAATGAGAAAGGGACACTTCAATACATCACCCATGTTATCAAATACTAATTACAAATTACAATAAACAATAGAACAAAATGTAATCGAAATCAAAACCAGATTTTAGGCAGCGAAACAAGTGAATATTGGATTACGCACCGAAAGAGAAGCGAGGGCACGATTGCGACAAAACGACGGAGAAAAGGTGAAAACGGCGTGTGATGAGTGAGTGAGTGATTGTCGTAAATGTAAGTATGTGTGTGTTTTAGTGTCTGTGTGTAACCTAAACCAACTTCTCAAGAATTTCTTTAACCAGGTTATATCGATCTTTCTTTGATTTTCCCTTGCAAAATTTAAGGCCGTGTTTGCCTCTGTTCTTAACTCATTTTTCAATTAAAAAATATAGAAGAAAAAAATTTACGTTGAAAACATGTTTTGTATTAATTTTAGAAAAATTTTATGAGTGCTGTTTGGTCTAACTTTGTTTGTTCTAAAAATTATACTTGTAAATGAAAATTAGGTTAAATATTTTAGTGTAAAGATTCTTTAAAAATATTAAAAAAAAATAACATATATTCAACTAGTGAAGCCAAATTTTATTGTAATTAAATTTTTTAATTACAAAATTTGATGCAAAGGTGGGTAAAAAAATCCAATTCCCCGTATTCATGATGCATCCTCCAAACACAAAACTCAGTTTTTATCTTTGTTAGGATAAATATAAATATTCAAGTAATTAAATTTTAGTTTTTTAAAATTAAATAATTAATTTAATAGTGTTCTTGCTAGATGTAGAGAGTTGTTGTGATTATAAAAGAATAATTAATAATAATTCAGATGTATTAATATATTTGTAATAATCTTTATTGAATGAATATTAATAAATTCTATTTATTAATTCATTTTTATAAATGATAAAGATATAGTTGTGATTATTAAGTTAATTAAGAATTTATAATGATTAATATTATCTTAAATTATCAATAAAAAACCAAAAAAATATATAATAATTTTTAATTATATAATAAATAAAAAATTATTTATTATTTTTCAATTTTAGAGATTTAATGTTATAAATTGAAAATTCAATACAATCAAGGAATATATAATAAATGGTTAATCAAGAAATTATCAATTTTATCAAATGAGTTTGAGTACTTGGTGGAAAAACTAAAACCTTGATAAAACAATTGAATAAGTAAAAAAATTATTAAGTTATTTACTGAATGGGTAGTTAATTTAACTCTAAAGGATAGAAAATAATTATTTCATGTTATCTGAATATTAAAAAAATATGGTCAGACACTTATCTCATAAATTAATGTTATTAATTTATTATCAATATATATTAAATCTTAATGATTTATGATAAGACGAGTGTTTTAATATTAGTGAAAAAGATATTTTATTTAAATAATTAATTTATAAAAATAAATAAACTTTTACTAGATAAAGAGAATATATTTTAATGAAGGATCAGATTTTGTTCATATTAGGATTAAATTATTTTGTAATTATAACATGGTTATAACTAAATCTATTAAAAAAAATTAATATCCATAATATTAAAGATAATCCTATATAAATGTTAATAATATTAAACATTTAGAACTAATAACTACAACATATTAAGCACTTTTGTTGGGTAAGAATTATTTTAGTTTGTTTAAATTTAAACTTTGGAATTTAAGATTTTAGGTAAAAGGATGTTTGTCTTTCTTATCTTTTTGTGTAATATTTTTAAAGGTGTGTATATCTTGGTCAACCTTGGTTACAGTAGTAAAATATCATGATAAGGTAATAAATTTGTTGGTTATAGGTGGTTTCATAATATGAAAATTACGCGATTGAGAACGCCAGAATATTTTAGAAATTTAAGTGATTTAAGTCCAAAGAACAAAGATAAACAAATTATAGTTAATCTTTCACAACAAAAAGATTTAATAAGCTAAATAAAATGAAAAAATTACAAATAGAAAAACAATTACAAAATTGGTCAATACTAATAGTAAATAAAAGTAGAGTATATAAAAAACATAGTAAAAGGACTCAATCTAAATATGAAGTTCAACCAATCGAAAAGCGACATGTGGCATGCATAGACGAAGTCGCAAAAAAAGTTTTGACTTTGCCACACGTTAGCATGCCACATAAACTCTAATTTGTCACGTGGCATGTTGTGGTGAAGCTGCAGAAAAAGTTGTGGCTTGTTTCCACGTCAGCATGCCAACTAGGCAAAATGTGCCACATGTCATGATTTCGTTGAGTCGCAAATTTTTTTGTGGTTTCATGGTCGTAATCTGATATGTGACTTCACAAAACAACACCAAATGAGTAATATGTTTGTAACTAGCTCAAAATGAGTAAATTGTTTTTGAAAGAAACCCAAAAGGGTCGTTTAGCCTATAATAGAAGATAGTTACCAGGACCAGAACCAAATGAAGTAATGAATTTTGTAAAATAGAAATACACGGGGGTTGAATTGTGTTTATTAATTAAAAACTTTTTTAGACGATGCGTTTTGTGTCTGTATTGAAACATTTGAACAGACGCAAACTTAAACTTATCTTTCAAAGATTGATTTTAATTAAGAATACATTTTAAGTTGTTATCCCTAGTTAGTTATGCATATAATTCAAGATTATGTCAAGTTACCCAGCAACTTACTGAGGTTTCACTAAGAGTATTCTTTGAATACAGTCACTCCTAACTAAAATATACAGATATTCTTTGAACACAGTCTTCTCAGGCTAAAGCGGTATTCTTTGACCCCAGGTATTCTTTGAACACAGCTTTCACAGGCTAACTAAGGTATTCTTTCAACACTCAGCCTCCTCAGGCTAAAACAAGTATTCTTTGGACCTCAGCCTCCTCAGGCTAAACTCAAGGTATTCTTTAAACATTTAGCCTACTTAGGCTACAGATTACCACAACAGTGGTTTGCAATTAAGATCAAATAGAAAATAGCTTTTATGCAGAGAGAGGTTTTACAATGAGAATTTTATTCTAGTTTGTGGCGAAAAAACTTGTATTCTTTTGAGAGCTTTGAGCGAGTAGATGATTGGTCAGAGTAGTTCGTCAACTTGCACTCATAGAGATGAAGTGTATTCTATGAAGTATCTGTTAGACTGTAGAAGTGAACGTTAGTCCTTTACTTGGGTACTTTCACATCTGGCAGAGTGAGCAATCAGAACATTTAATGTAAAATCAGCAAATGTCAGCGTGAAATCGGGTTTTGACTTGATATGTTCAGAGATTTCACTAAAACGTACAACTGTTTT
Source organism: Hylodesmum podocarpum (assembly GCA_026586105.1). Lineage (NCBI taxonomy): Eukaryota > Viridiplantae > Streptophyta > Magnoliopsida > Fabales > Fabaceae > Hylodesmum > Hylodesmum podocarpum. The sequence continues at coordinate 2,502,655 of JALJEV010000803.1, read as the reverse complement.
TCATGTTGCAGAGGTTTATTTTGAAATCTCTTTTCACCTTTACAAGCTCCTGAGTAATGGCTTAATTTGAACCGAATACACATGTTACTCAGCGTCTTCAACTTCATTAGACAGATAGACGAATGAACAAATAGATGAGTTGTGTGTTGAATTCATTAGTCTGTCTTATACCTTCGTCTTCAACTTCAATCTTCAAAACTTCACTCTTGAGCACATGACTTGAAGTTGAGACTAGCTCTCCGTCTGGTCTATGAAGGTTCTTCATTTGATGAGATTGTCTTGAAGCATGATAACTTGAACATTTCGTCTGTTGCATCTTCTATTTTGAGGGTGCATCTTTCGTCTATGCTAACAATGATCAGTCTGATCATTGTTCCCTCTATTAATACATTTGTCTGTCTTGTAATTATCAAAATTAAGATGCTAAGTTGTTTTGACTCAACAAATTTATCACCAAAACATATTTTAGAACAACATATAAGTAAAGGATATAATCATATATTGTAAAAGATAAAACACAAGAAGGGGGGTTGAATTGTGTTAATTAAAAATTTTAATCCTTTCATTTGTTGATTTAAACAGAGTCAGACGAAACAATGTTTATCTTTAAAACTTGATTTTAAGGACAGACGTTATACTTTTAATTATCCCCGTTAGTCACAAACTTAAAGAGAATAAACACAATTATTTTTATACTGGTTAATCTACACAAGACTACGTCCAGTTTCTCAACAACTACTGAGTTTTCACTACAAACCGTGAAATGGTTACAAGTATTGTTTAAACCCAGCCACTTCTGGCTATTACAAGATATTCTTTGGTCACAGCCTTCCCAGGCTAAACAACTAAGTATTCTTTGAAACACAGCCTCTTTAGGCTAATACAGGGTATTCTTTGAAACACAGTCTCCTCAGGCTAAGGTACCACACAAGTGGATTTAAACGAGTTTTCTTAAGAAAATAGTTTCTCTTCGCAAAGAGGGATAAACAATGAAGTTCAGATAGGACAGTGAGCGAAATCACAAAGTAATAGAAATTATAGCGTGTTCGTCAACTTGATCTTGAGCAAGTGAAGTCATTTAATAGGCAAGTCTTCAAAGATCTATTAGAGACATGAAGAATGTCGTTGAGCTTTCCAAGTAAAGTCTTCAGAAGGTGTCAGAGTGCAATCAATGAAAAGATGGCTTGCACAGCGGATTTGATGGCACACTCAGAACCTTTTTCTGACTTGCATAGAGATCTTATCAAAAAGGGTGTTGCATTTTCGTGTTTAATAGGTTATCTCGAATCCTCATACTGATCTTGGAAACTCTTGAGAGTAACACTTGAATTTTAAAATTAGCGCGAGTTATTCCATCTGAGCTTCACTTCCTTGGCACACGATGTACTTATTTAGTCTTAAGAAATGTCTTGGATGTTTCGTCTGAAGAGTATCGTCTTATCTTCCGTCTGATGACTTGGCTTTGGGACAAACGAATGACTTAAACTTTGAGGAGTCATCTTCCGTTTGTGTTTGTTCAGTCTGACTTTGACTTACAATGCTTCCGTCTAATGTATTCCGGCTGTCTTGTAATTAATCAAAAATAGAGACGTTAATCATCTTAATCTATCATATACATATCATATTAATACAAGTAGCAATAAAACCAAACTTTTGATTAGGAATAAATAGTTGAACTTTATTATTATTAAGAGATATTATATTACAAGATTTTAATGATTCACTTGTAGCCATATTAGACAGCAATATTAATTGTTTTCCAAATTTTTCAATGAATTTAAATAATGAAAAGACAAGTAAAAATTTAAAATTATATGTGCAAATACCTAAGGGAATAATAGATGAAGATTCTGGTCCAATACAAATAATATATAGAATATATTACAAGGTTACAAACGAAGATTATAAATATAAAGCCAGAAAACAAACAGTTAAAAATGAAATCATATTAGTAGAAGCAAATCTTAAAAAATCTTCAATAGACTTCTCGAACTTTAAGTCATGAAGATCTGCAATGTAAGATATCACAAGAATGGTTATTACATATATATTAGAAGAAAAGAAAATTTATAATATTCAAATAAAAGAGATAATTCAAGAAGGAACTGATATAAGAATTAAAACGAATAGATCAACATCTTTTAGAATAAGAGAGCCTTAGCAAATATTTAAAAAGTCATCTAGAAATTATGGAACTGTATAAGTCTAGATTAAAAAGGGATATATAGGATAACTCTAATAGTTAGCAAACCAAGACATGAAGAATCAAAAAGATTATAATCACCTCAATATTCTCAAACAATCTCACAACTAGTAAACACATTTGAAATAGTTAAAGAGTGGGTCAAAAAAGATTTTAAAGTAGAATATAAAATAAAAGGTAGATTGGTATTGGAATAAATACATTATAAAACCGAGAAAAATGTTTTTAGAAGAATTTTATAATTATTTAAGAGAAAAAGAAATAAATATGTATTTCTCTGGTTAGTTCAAAAAATATAGTAATAAACATAACTTAGACTACCCTTTTAGTAACAAAACAATATGTCCATTACAAAAGATAGGTAGTAAATAGAAGACTACTAACAATGAAATTATAGAATCAAAATATCCTACGTAACAAAGTATAATCATACAAACATCAAATGTAGAAACCAAAGTCAGACCTTACAAGGATGTAAAAAATGAAGAAAAAATGATAGAAATAAAAGACATAAAAAAAGATATATTCTCAATAAAATTACTCAAATATTGTCTTAGGAGTAATAACAAGACAATTATTTAGGATATAAGATAAGCCCATAGTGCAAGAAAAAGTAACATCTTCAAAACAATCAGAAAGACCTATATATAAGTTGTTTAATGTCCCTCAAAGAGATTTAGAATCAATAAAATTAAGAAGTGACACAGATTTAAAGATAGAAGAACTAAAAAAGAAATTGAAAGATTTTAATGAGACTTTGGTGAATATGCTAGAAATTAACCAAATGAGAACTTATCTGTTTAGGAATTATTATCTTAAGCCTACCCTAGCTAATGTAAAATTTGAAGACAAAGGTGAATTAGTTCAAAATACATTCTCAAGGAATGAAATAGCAAAATGGAATTTAGATGGTTTAGCTGAACAAGATATATTAGGCTTAACGTGTCAAATGAGTATGACAACTATTGCACATAAAACCAAAAAAGATGTAGCGATAAATCTGTTGTAATAGTTTTAATACAAGGATCTACTAGCCAATTAAAAGGCTGGTTGAATAATTTTTGTACAAAACATGATAAGTTGACAAGTCTTAATAGTGTAAAGATAGAAACTGAACAAGAAGATGTTGTATCAACCTTAATTTATTCAATATTTCAGAACTTTGTCGAAGATCTAAATATGATTAAAGATAGAATAATAAGACAATTAACAAATTTACATTGTAAAGTAATGTCAAATTATAAATGATACATAGATGTATTCGGATAAGAAATAACATTAAGAGAAGATGGTTTTGCTGGATCTTGCAAAGAAAATTTCATAA